>CM055099.1:63857613-64457613 GCA_029204225.1 Diphasiastrum complanatum | reverse complement strand
CATGCATACATTCATCACCAAAGTACTTTCACACGTGTGGGAAGTCTTCATGAAAAAAACTAAGTACAAAAAGTTGTTGCTCTTGGGTAGAGAGAGAATGCAACTAATTGGCCTCACGTTCAAGTTCGCTTGGCTTTCATAATAGAGTAGGTAGAAGAGAAAATTGAAGACACACGAATTGATCAATCTCCAATAAACTCTCAAAAACTCAATATCAATAATGAAAGAAATCATAGTACATGTAGTATCTCGAGGTAGTCCAAGCTCAATTCCTATTGGACCCCATGTCTAGCACCTCTTTAATCTTATTGAATGAGTGATTCATCATTCCTTGATTTTGATTGGACCCTTGACTCTTGCCAATACATAGGAAGCATCACTCATCAAATCTAAACTAGACACTTGAAGAGCACCTAACTAGCTCAAGCTATGTCATAGTTGACTTTTGTTCAAATCATCAAAAAACATATGTACTTGACTTTTTGCCCCTAAAGCCAAAATTGGCCCTATCAAGTACCTACATCAAGATGTTTGATGAACAAACTTTATCAAACCCTTAAAGTCAAGACAAATAACTTTTTATATTTTTCACATAATTGACAAATAACTAAAAAAATTTACACTCATTTTGCTCATATTGACAAGGTACAACATTTATGAAATATTCTTGAATTTTTAAATGACATAAATGCTATCTTGAGTTTTCATTAGCCAAGGCGCAAAATCCTTAAACATGATTAGTATCCTAAACCCTAAACCCTAAACCTCTGTTGCCTATAATATGGCCTACAACATCCCATGACCTTGTAAGCACGTTCAACATTTTACTTGGCGTAAATGGCACACCATATAGATCATTTTGTGATTTGACATCTTTATACCCCATAATTATCCATGTAAAAAAAGTCATACTCTATTTCCTAACAAGATGCAAGTAAGGGCATGCTTGCAAGATATTACCAATTGTCTATCACGAAGATATCGATGAGGATGTAAAGGAGTCAGAAGTATTCCAAATAGAGTTTTGATGGAGTGCACTAAAGATTTCTAAAAAGTTGACAAAATCTTGTTATCAAATAGCTTTCCTTCTCCTAGCATTATTCACATTCTCTCTTCAATGTTGACTTCCTTTTGAAAGACAAGCATTGGAATTCAAATCACATACTTGCATTCACCAATGACAATGACACAATGCATGCCAATCATTTGAAGTATATTGTGGTCTTACGTATGGCTTCAATGTGACAACGCTAATGCAAAGGCAGCTCAATCTTATTCATGCTAAATAATCCCAACAATATAACATGTCCCATATAGCATTGCAAGGATCCAAAAACTCATGCAAAAGCCAAAGAGTTTATACTAAAATGTTGTCATGCATAAGTAATACTAACTTGAGTGGTCGTGCTAATAACTTTTGGATGAACTAAAAACTAGTGCTATGAGAATGAAAAGCATGAGCCCCTATTGCATGTAACAAATAATTAGCACAAAAAACATCATGTCATATTACCAAGGATAATAGAAAAAACTGTGGTAGATTTACAACTAGCCAAAATTGCCTCTTTCCAACTAGCATTCATATCAAGTTGTAAGTCTACTTAATTTACATGCGTAACTTGGATCATCAAAAAAGTTAACCAACGCTATATTCAACCCTTGGTTAATTAGATGATGAGTTAATAATTTAAACATAGGTCACCAATATAGTCTTTTCCATCACTCCTACACCTAACCCACTTAAGGAATACCTAGAACTCCAAAAACTTCATAACTTTGCACTCCATATCTTGGTCATTTGATCTACGTGGCAGAAACTTTATGTACAATGTAATACTATATATACATGATGCTCGTGATATCAAATGTTGCTACAAAAACACTTGAAACTACTTCATTTCAAGATATCTTAAAGCTGTTGTGATAACATTTTTTTGAGAATACCCTTTCTACTTTATGTAGCTCATTATTTTACTTGACTCATCATGGAGCACACATAATCTTCTTTTTTAATACAAAGTAGCATCAATCATAAAAATATAAATCCGTTATTGAGTGCTTAAAAAAAAAATGTTGTAATGGAGGCATCCATGTCAACAAATCTCCTCCTTGAAGTGGGTAACCAGGATCATATCATCTCATACCTTTTGAAAAAAAAATTGTGCATTATTTGCTTGCATGAATCCTGGTCAAGGTAACATAGGAATCAAATCATTAACAAAAATTTGCATCTCAATAATGTTTGTACTTTGCAGTGACATAGGAATCAAGACATTACAAAAAATGTTGTATCTCATCTAGCAAAGTGTACCGGCTGATAGTGTGTATTTGCACGTGTGTGTGTATATATATATATATATATATATATATATATATAGAGAGAGAGAGAGAGAGAGAGAGAGAGAGCCCTCCCTACGCCCCCTCCATTGCACCACTCCCTGCACGCCCTCCCTACCCACGCGCCCTCCCTGCACACCTTCCCTTTGCCAAGAGAGAGAGAGAGAGCCCTCCCTACGCCCCCTCCATTGCACCACTCCCTGCACGCCCTCCCTACAGGAGAATATTCCAACTTGGTTACTGCTGGGGACATTCTTGAATCTTATAAACTAGAATTTGGTATGCTTAATCTTGAAGCCTTGGTGTACAACAGTAAAAAATTTACTCAACTACCACACCCAAATGTTTTATCATACTCTAATGTATATCAAGTAACAACATTTAACATTTGTGCTAATTGATTACTCTTATGATTATTCTTACATCTCTAGAATAAAAGGTATTTTCTTGAATTGTGCATATATCGTCTGCTTTGACTGACCATTTGCAAAAATAACAACTAATACTGCATTCATGCAGGTAACAATATTTAGCATGCTATTAGTCTTATACTTTCTTGTAGTAAACATTGGTATTTTGGACACTGCCTAATATGTTCATAGAGGACATTTTCGGGTTTTTTTTAATATTCAATGGTGTCTTTAACACTGATCAAACTTACCAAAAAAAAAGGCTGGACTAAGAGCTCTTTTTTAAATAATAGCATCCAAGGGGACACAAAAACTCCACTTTATTGTAACCATAACACATCCCAAAGCTGCACCAGGTTGTGGTAACTGATACCAACTGCAGAGGCCCTGTCAGCCAAAGACATTGAATTATATACCGAACCTTTTCAGATGCCAACCTGCAACCGAAAAAGTATCCCAGCAAGCAATGAAACAAGTTCTAGAATGCCTCTCTAGTAAAACATGTCAACGAAACAGCTTCAAGTGAGATAACCAAGGGAACTGTCAGTGTAACTATGACAAAAAAGCCTCATTGAAAGAGAAGCTCCAAAGAGCCACCAGTCAGCTTTAAAATCGTCATCATTCAGTTCCATCGTAACGAGCAATGATAAAAGAAAGGCTATAAATGGCCTCTGACATCTGACAGCAACCTACACCTTCATAATAAGTATTTATAGCTTATTTATCTATTTCACAAGAAAACAACAGAGAAAAAATTTGTAGCTTCATCACTCAGTACAATCTGGAAAACGTACTACACCAGTACCTATGATCCCTATAGTAGACTACGTCACGCCATCAAGAACTGAGAATTTCAGACATAATATTTAGCTTCCTTTATCCCCTGGGTCAATTTATTAATTTAAAAAACTTGAGTTTTCATCTGTCCTTTCACAACTCTCCCATAGAGAATGAAATAGACCACAAAACTGTCAGTGTAACTATGACAAATAAGCCTCATATCAAAAGAGAGCTCCAATGAGCCACTCATCGGCTTTGAAATTATCATCATTCAGTTCCATTACAGCAAGCAATAACATATCAAAGGTCCACATGCAACTTCAGACATTTGAAAATAACGTAAACCTTCATAATAGGTATTTTAAAGACTCGTGTTCAATCTCATTTCACTGAACACACTAATGTCAAAACCTTAGCAAAAAATGAATAGCAGAAACTTCAACCACCTGCAGTTTTGACATCTTAAATTTCACAACACCATTGTATGCCAAAATGTGAAACAATCTTTGTACAAGTGTTTCAGATAATATCCTCCCCTATCTCAACTCTAAATTTATAATGTAGGGCTTCTACATGTAATGAAATTGGATAAGATCTTAAGCAAGCTACAGAGAATTAAACCAAGAGCTAGCAAATCAATATGGATGCAATAACTTAGTTGAATGAGAAATAAGTGAAGTTAAACCAAAGTCGCTTGATGGACATCAAGCAACATCTGGTGAGAGGACTCATGTCTAGGAGATCTTCATTGCATTGTTTAGTAGACTATTTGTTCGTTTTGAAATTTGTATGCAAAAATCAGCAGTAGGGGATTGATGCTTGTTCATTCAACTATCCAGAATTTGTATGTTGAAACAAATTCAACTTCTCTGGAACGTTGGCCTTTATGATTTCATTTTAGCCTAGAGTATTTGCCTTGGCCCTTCCACTTTTAATGTAAGTATATCAACTTTCTAGAGCACTTCAAGATTTCTTTCATAGTTTAATAATTAGTACGACTCATAATGATGATGTCAACCATATATTTGGCATAAGAAAGGAGATGTGCAATCTTCAATCCTATGGAGTTCAACCACAGAGCCTTGGACCATCAGGTGATAAGCAGAATTCGATTTGTTCCTGTTCCTGAGAGTCTCAACTTCGTTGCCAGCAGCTCAAGGGATTGCATTGCCACGCACTAGATTCAGTCTTGTAAAGAAATTACCCCCAGCAACAAAGGTAAATAAATAAACCAATCTAAGATTGGTTTGTCCAAAACCCTAGGCATGAAAGATAGTCTACGACAAAAGCATCTTGAACCACTAAGAGAAAGAAATATTCCAAAAAGGAACTGTCAGTGTAACTATGACAAAAGCCTCACAGGAAAGGGATGGCTCCAAAGAGCAGCACCTCGGCTTTTTAGCTATCATCATTCAGTTAAGACACTTCAAAACGGAGAAGATAATGTGCTTGGACTGGAAACACAAGCCGATTAAGCTCAATAGTGCCTAAAAAGTTCCCCTAAGATACGAAACTCTTCAAAAGTAATGTATATGCCTATAATCCTCAAATACCTCTGAGTAGAGTGAATGACTTACTACGGAGTTATCTGCAAAAAAATACTTTCAACAAGCACAAAAGACATGATTCAGGCAACACAGCTTAACGTTTGGAACTTTAAAGGTTTGAACTTTTTATGAGACGAACTTTGTTGGCCGAACAAAAACCGCCGATGCAGGCCCATGCATAGCTGCAAACAAAGAAATCATGAATTTGGTACATCACTGTAATTCATTTTTGCTCAAGTTTCGCTCAAACCTCATATGCATGCACACAAGAACATACAAACAAAAGGAGCAAAATATTGAAAACTATCTTGGAATCGTAACATTAAATGACCCTTATAAACAAAATATCCAGCCTCACCTTTCATGAAGCAATCCGGACTTTTGTTGAAGCAATTCGGATACAAAACTTACAAACTAAAGCTACATTCTTACATCAAAACCACACGTAGCGGCGTTAATCGGGTACAAATAGTTCAAATAATGCTACCAGAAACGATGCAGCGATCTGTTCATGCGCTAACTGGAGATCCGCTGTGCACGCTCTGTAGGAAGACGATGGATCGAGGCAGAGAGAGGTGACGATAAAAGCAAGCACGCCATCACCGCTGCAACATTCTCCGAGTTATAGAAGCCTCGTGGTGTTTTAGGGTTTGTAAGTGGCGAGAAGGTTTTAGGGTTTTGGGTTTTAGCAAATTTCAAACCACTTTTTTTAAACCTTTCATACGTTGCATGAAACTGCGGTTGAACCATCGAACCTTTGGAACCGGTTCGGAGCCTTTTGGCCCCAAACCAAAACAAGAAATAAACGGTTCGAACCGTTTGCCAATTCAAACCCAGCTAGTCGGTTCAAATCAGGACGATTCGAATCAGCTCGCAACACTAATACACTTGGATTAAGGCTTGAGAATTCTTAGTTACCTGGTTTGACCATGCCATCTGGTACATGATGAATAACCTAAGCATTTTTTTCCTTGGTGCTTCTTCACAAAAACCAAAATCAAAATACTTAAATGCAGACGTTTATCTACGTCCAATGATTTTAAATGGGCTTTCAAAAGAGCAGCTTCGGATGAATGGAAGGCTATAGACAAGGATACTTTATGCAAATGGAATTCCTACTTGATAGATAATTGTATTTGGCGACAAATCCGAGGAATACCTATGGGGTTCTCATGCTCACCATTATGGTGCAATTGGTACCTTTCATTTTTTGAAATGCAGCTAATTAAAAGACTTGCAAAACCTTGGAATACCTTGAGATTGATGGAAATGATACCATAAGTAATTCGGTAAACTTTTTGAATATCACAATTTCATTCAACTCAATTATTGGTTGTTCACTACTGTCCAAATATGATAGAAGGAGATTTTGGAAGGTAAGAATGGAGTCAATCTTGATACTCCAGGATGTGATGGACATTGTACTTGGGATTAAGGAGGAGCCTCAAGTCCTTCAAGGAGTACAAAGATATAGAAGAGAGCTAGAATGACTCTACATTATACAAGATGAATGTCTCTAATGAGAGTTTGAGAGAGATTGGTGAAAGTGTTTTGTACATTAATACAATAATAAAGAATTTGGCCAAATGGTAGACAATGGTTTCAATGTTGATTTTGCTTCAAATGAATGTTTCATCAAGAAGAAGGGTGAGATCGTGGCTAAGGGCACTAGACCTGGCAAACTTTATAAGTTGGATGCTTTGTGGATGCTAATGTTGTCATGTTGGCCAAGAAGAGCAAGATATCTACATTCACTTTATGGTACAAACGTCTTGGACATGTCAACTCGGGTTCCATGGAGGCTATGATCAAGGAGGAGTATGCTTTAGGCCTACCAAGGAAGACAAGGTTTTTAGCACCAAATCTAATGGAGGTTCATCCATGTTTTTAACCTTCATTGATTGCTACTCAAGATATTGTTGGGTGTTCTTACTTTTCTTCAAGTTTCCAGTATTTGATACTTTGGAAAAGCATCATAATCATAGCATCAAAATTCTTAGAAGTGATTATGGTGGAGAATACATCTCCAATGAGTTCAAGACCTTTTGTGAGGAGGAAGAGATCAAGAAAGAAACTTCTTGTCCTTACATCTCTCAACAAAATGGAGTTGTTGAAAGAAGGAATAGAAATTATGTGAATGTTCTAAGGCTTTAAGATTGGATGTTTGTTTGCCCAAATCTTTTTGGGGTGAATTTCTTGTATGTGCAAACTACTTGATGAATAGGGTGTCTTGCAAATGCAATTGAAGACAAAACTCCTTACAAGATGTTGTATGGAAAGAAACCCAATCTTAATCGCTTGAAAGTTTTTGGGTGTATATGTTATGTGCACGTGCCATTGGAAACAAGAACCAAGGAGGATCCATCTTTCACAAGTGGGATCATGCTTGGATATGCAAGCTCAAGCAGGGGCTACAAAATCTATCTCTCATCCTTGAACAAGTTTGTTGTTTTAAGGGATGTTATCTTTGATGAACATAATATGCATGTGCTTGAAGAAGGCTCAAGTGCTCCAACAATCAAGAAGAAGATGGCCGAGGAGCAAGATCTTGATTTTGAGGAGGAGCTCATGGAGGAGCAAGCACCAAACCCACCTATCACACCGAGGAGATCTTCAAGAGCAAAAGTGGAGCCATCAAGGCTCACATATCAAGGCAAAGGGCAGCAACATGAGGGTATTGCATCCACTTCTTATGCTTTATCTAGTTTCGAAGAACCGTCTAATGTTAAAGAAGCATTGAACTCCAAAGAATGGTATAAAGCTATGTTGGATGAATATAATGCCTTGATTGAGAATGAAACTTGGTTGCTTGTTGATAGACCTCAAAGGAATGTAATAGGATGCAAGTGGGTCTCCGAGCTTAAGTTGAATGCAAAATTAACAAAATAAAGCAAGATTAGTTGCAAAAGGTTATGCTCAAGAGAGAGGAATAGACTATGAGGAAACTTTTGCACCCGTGGCCAAGATGGTTACAATAAGACTAATCATTGCACTTGCACATTTTGGATGGATCCTATGTCAAATGGATGTCTCTAATGCCTTCTTGAATGGTTTTTTGGAAGAGAATATCTATATGGAGTAGCCACAAGGGTTCATCAAGCATGGAATGGAGAACAAAGTATGCCATCTCCAAAGAAGCATCTATGGCTTGAAGCAAGCCTCGAGGTCTTGAAATTCAAGATTACATTGCTATCTCATTTGACTTTCTTTTGCTCAAAGTGAATATGATCCCACTCTTTACATTAAGTTTGATTATGTTGGTATTGTACTTTTACTCATTTATGTAGATGACATCATCATTAGTGGAAATAGTGTTGATGGTATTGAAAAAATCAAGATAGATCTATCTTTAGAGCTCAAAATGGTAGATCTAGGGTGTCTTCACTTCATCTTAGGCATATAAGTGCTTAGAGAATCTGATTTTATCTATATAAGTCAAGTAAACTATTTTCAAAGTCTTTTGAAGAAGCTTAAGATGGAAGAGTGCAAAAGTGTTGACACACCAATGGAGTAAGATGTTAAAGTGCCAAATGAAGATGATGAAAGATCCTTTATTCAAACTATAGGCTCCTTAATGTGGATCACTATATCTAGACCAGATCTTAGCTTTAATGTATGTAGGTTGAGCCATTCCATGCAAAAACCATTGAATATCCATTGGAAAAAGGCTAAGAGGATTCTAAGATACATCTCGGGTACATTGGATTTTGGGATTCTATATAGATGAGATGTGATTAACCTTCATGAATTTAGTGATTCAGATTTTGCAGGGGACAAGAGGGATAGGAAATCAACAAGTGCCTATTCAACTTTCATAGGAGAAGGTGTGGTTTCATGGCTTTCAAAAAAAACAAGAAACTACATCTCTATCTTCAACCGAGACCGAGTACAAAGCTTTGACAACCACTATAAAGGAGGTACTTTGGATCAAGAGATTATTGATGGAGCTAAAGATCATGGATTTAGAACAGGCACCAATTTTCTACAATGACAATATATCAGCCCAACACCTTGCATCTAACCCAATCTTCCATGCAAGATCTAAGCACATTGAGATATGCCATCACTTTGTGAGAGAAATGGTGCAAACCAAGGAGATTTCTTTGGAGCATGTTCCAAGAAATGAATGTGTAGTTGATCTACTTACTAAACCACTTCAAAAGACACCTTTTATGAAGTTCAGATCATCACTTGGAGTGATTAGTAAATCAATGATTGAACCAAGCTAGATAGTGAGGAGTGTTAAAAATTCACAATTATAGCTTGACTAGTTTTGGTCATATGACTTGTAAATAGTTAGATGGTCATGATGTGGCTTGTCACACGTGCCAAATAGCATAGGATTTCATTAATAAGGATGTTCTCAAGTTTACCTAAGCAATAGAACCTTTGGAATGAGTCCAAATCATGTTTAGATACAAGAGAGAAAAAGTAGGAGCTATTTTTGGTAATTTTTACATTATTGAGGGATCTCCAAGATTCCAACCCTAACTTGGTAGGGATGAAAGATCCACAACAATTAGAATTGGGGATAGGTTTAGGGCTACTCATACCTGCCCAAAACCGTGATGGATCATGTATATATAGGTGATGATCTCTCACCAAAATCAATCAAGCAAATTCATGATTTTTCTCTCATATTAGTGCAATTGCTCTCTATGTTCATATTTCTTTGAATTCTTGTGATTTCTAATCATTATAGGATTGAATGTGGGGTCTGGTGTATAGTGCTCAGACTGTGGGAGGCCGTACATTCACACGTGTGAAGGTTTCTTTAAGGTTTGGGCCATTTAGTGAAGCATAGATTTTTGATGGATTTTGATCGTGCAACTTGTGCTAACATTATGGAATCATAATCTATTGTTTTCCGGATCATTTCAAGTGTTTTAGAATCTCTTTTTGTTGTAATTTTCACAATTCTCGAATCAAGTCCAAGATTGTAGAGGCCCTTATGAGCGAAGTTGGCAAGATTATTGATCGAAAATTGATACAAGGAGCAAAAGAGGAAGTTTGAACACAAAAAGGGCCTTTTGTCAAGATTCATTTTTTATTCACTTATATTCACTTCTTTTTGTACATGTGGCCCAATAGTTTCTTGACATAGTGGCTTTAACGTAACATTACTTCTTCGAGTCACATTTTGAGTCTACACTAAAAATGGCGATCGAACCTTGGATACACCGATCACTTTTCCTTTGAATGTGCTGAATGTAGCTTGGATATCAACGGAGCCTATACCAGATCCGATTGTTGATGAACTCATTTTTGTGAGTCATGCCTTGACTTATGATGACAATGCAGAATTTACTGATGAGCAGATTTTAAGTCATATGGATCCGAATAGATTTGGAGTACGTAATATTCCTGATGAACCAACAATAAAACCGCCAAAAGCAGTTATATTGAAGGAAGAAAGGATCACATGTTCAATGACAAAGAAACAAACCAAGCAACATTATAATACGATTCTGAAATGGAAAAATCCTCCTCAAAAGATTGATTCAAAGAATGTGCCACCCTTATTGGATAAAGGCAAAGGAAAAGTCAAGGATGATTCTGCAAGTCAGAGTTCTAGCAAGACATCATCGTCTAGGAAGTCTTCACCTTCGAAGAAAAGTTTATCTTCTCAAAAGTCATCACCTCCAAGATCAATTCCTGCTAAGAAGGCTAAGCGAAGATCCTTGCAAAACAAATCAGTTTGTCAATGAACAAGGTCAAGAATGGCCACTAGACCCATATGATTATTGAAAATCTGGCGAGTTCATGTTCTTGTTAATCATCAACAAATAAAGCATCAATTTTTACGTAAGCAAATCAGTATCTACGCTTTTCCTTTAGCAGACAATCTTATATTGCAACTGAAAAATCACTTTTTTTCAACTTCATCACCACAACATTCTGCAGGATTCAAGCGTTGAGGCAGGTGTCGTGGGACCACCACCAGTTTTGGTGGGGGATACTGTTGGAGGGTTTGTAGATCCCAAGGCAATCCTAACCCTAGTTAATAAGACCCTGCGTGTGTAAGTCCAACCAGATGATCACATAGAGATTTGATTAATTAGAAAGTCAATAAAAGAACTTTAAGTCCTTTTGCGGGACTTTTAATGTCGCAGGGCCTAAATGTCAAGTTAGTGAATAAAGTTGGGTTTTCCCTCCAATTCTGGATGGTTCCCACTCTTTTTTAAATTTGAATAGTTAGGGAGGCAAAAATGGACCAATAGGATTCAGAGGCCAGGGTCCTCCTCTCTACTATAAAAAGGAACCAACTTGAGTTTCCTACACATGTACATATCTTCATTTCAATAAAGCATATTGGTTCTCTTGTGTATTATGAATGTCCTTGCTCTCTATCACTTTTTCTCCATCTCTCATGCTTTTATTGTGTTTGCTAATTGTTGGATCTGATTGTTATTGAGATTGCATGTTTTTATACTTTTTATGAGGGAGAGAGAGAGAGAGAGAGAGAGAGAGAGAGAGAGAGAGAGAGAGAGAGAGAGAGAGAGAGAGAGTAAGTTATCTTCATTGTGGATAGTGTTAATGGATGTAGTGTTAATGCTTAGGGTTAGTGGATGGTAGAGTTAGATGTGGATGTTCCATTCATGCTGAAATCTGAACTATGCTATCGCTCTCATGGGAACGAATCTACGCATGACAACTAAATTCATCTCCTTGATGCTAGATTGACTAGATCTTGGGTTGAGGATAGGCAAGGAAAGAAACCCACTACAAAGGTTTTTGTTGTTTTGACTTTATTTCGCACTGTTAGTTCGTTCTATTTTATCAGATAATTATACAGGCCACAACACTATAGTTAGAATTACTAAATCTAACTATAGAAATCAGTTCTGATATTAAAGTTATTCAAAAGCTACCATAACTTCTAGTTTAGATCATCTCATTTCATCAGTGGTATCAACTCTCCTATCCAACAGTGATATTTGAGTGCCTCTGCCGATTTTCATCTATTTCCAATACTTTCAACCCTTTTGCTTGCCTTTGATCACCAATGCTTTATCTTCTTGAGTGGCATGTCTTAATTTTACCACCTCGTGCCTTTGCTCTTCTTGTAGAAGGATCTCACGCAAGTCTTCAAAGGTGGGTATGATAGGGCAAGGGAGATAGAAGAATGCGAACGGAGAAGAGAGCAAAAATACTGCGGAACAGCTCTCCCGTTCTAATCGGCTGCTAGGTGCAAAAACAGTCTAATAGACGGCTTATGCTAAATGTAATCACAGCTTTAAGGGTTCTAATTGCCCAACAGGATCTTAAAACAAAATTAATTCATACTCTAAAATAAGAGTACAGTCCACCGAAGAGATTAGAGATGGTTTGTGTGTGGTGTTACTGAAATCAAATTCAATGTGAAGTATAGTTCTAAAATAAAAGGAAGAGCAGTATGATAACGCGAGTTCCTCAGGCGTCAAAGACAGTCATCATTTGATCAAAAACTGAGGAGTCGTAGACGTCCGTGTTCTGATCAGAGTGAGTAAACAAGCACGATCAAACAGCAATGAAAATGCATTCAATCTGTGAACTTGAGGGTGAAGACCTGTCTTAAGTTCTTAAAAGCCAAAAGATCTAATTGACTTATCATTCACATAAATCTAGTCTCGAATCAACTCAAATGAAAATCAAATAAGACTTTAAACCAAAACTCAAAAACATTGCATCAAATAGATTCATTCACACAACAACGGAAGCATTAAGGTGTCAAGATGGGACCCCCCCCCCCAAAGGATTCTTTTCTTGTCATTATGCAAATCCAATTGGCCAATGCCAATTACATATACAATGGATTCCAATAGGGGTCTCAAAGTAAGAATATCAACTTAACATAGACTTAGCTCATATTCAATGATCTTAATTCCATATCTATCTTAACAAAAGCATAGAAATTTTTTCACAAGTCTTAATCTTTATGACATGCAATCATGTTGGATCTTAGATTCTTGACATGCAATCCAAATGGATTTTAGATTCTTCACATGCAATCAGGAGGGTTCATAGATTCTTGACATGCAACAATCATGAAGTGACATGCATGGTCATTTGGCAATGCATGGTGTGACATGCAAGGTTCAAATCTGACATGCAAGCTTTAGATCTGACAAGCATGGACAATAGGCCACAGATAGTATGACATGCATGCTTCAATTCTGACATGCAAGCTTAAAATCTAACATGCAAGCTTTAGATCTGACATGCATGGACAATAGGCCACTGATAGCTTGACATGCAATGGTGCTGATCAACCATTCTTACATATGGGTAACAGTTTCAAGAGAATACCATGGTTTCAGGAGAAGGTGAGAGAGAGAGAGAGAGAGAGAGAGAGAGAGAGAGAGAGAGAGAGAGAGAGAGAGAGAGAGAGAGAGAGAGAGAGAGAGAGAGAGAGAGAGAGAGAGAGAGAGAGAGAGATGTGAAAGAGAGATAGAAAGCCGAGAGGGTTTGAGCTCCAAGAATCCTGCAATACACAAAATAGCATAGCCTCCTTGAGCTAATGCCTCAATCCTCTTCTCCAAAGCACCTATACCCAACAAGTGTGCCTTCACTTTCCTAGATGTTTGTGTCTCAGCCATGGCCTTGAATCTCTTGAAGCATTCAAAGGTTTTAGATTTGTGCTAATGAATATGACTGTAGACCATCTAGAATAATCATCTATGAAAGTGATAAAATAGATTGCATCTCCTAATGACGGGGTTGGCATTGGACCACAAAGATCACTATGTACAAGATCTAATACATGCTTTGTTTTGATGGAGTGTGATTTTGAAAACTTGCTTCTAGAGTGCTTCCCATAGATGCATGATTCACAAAAGAAAGATTTCCTATCTAATGAAGACGGGAAATTCAAACCATCAACTAAATTGTTACAACACATATAAGAAAGTGATCTTGTATTCATGTGTCCAAATCAACTATGCCACAAAACAGCACTGTCGTTTACATTTTCATTAGAGATACTAGCTGATGCAACTGAATTAGAGAGTACATAAAGATTTTCGACTCTAGTGCATGTAGTCAGAGTAGTATCTTCCTCGAGTATTGTACACTACTCAGATGAGAAAGTAACAGTGTATCCCTCGTCAGTTATCTCAGAGACTGATAACTGAAGAACGTGAAGGACATTAGGAACATAAATGGACATATTGTTGTTGAAGCTGATCTTTACTGCTCCTTTGCCTTCCACGTGTATGGTGATAGAATCTCCAAGGTAGATATATTGGTCTCTGCTATAAGATGTGTACTCCGTAAACCATTCCTTGCGAGAGGTCATGTGTTGGGTAGCACCGCTGTCTAGGTACCAGCTATCACAGTCTTCGCTGTTGCTATAAGCCATTAACAAGTGTGTATTTGACTCCTTGAATTCCGCCGTGTTGGAGGAGTATGGCTGTTGTTGTTGTTGTTGCTTCTTCACCTCATTGTAGATGCGGATGCGACACTCCTTGATGTCGTGATTAGCTCTTTTGCAATATCTGCATAAAAGCTTTTTGCACGATCCACCATGCTCACCTTGAGTGTGAGGCTTCTGCTATTGCTGCTGCACTTGATTCTTGCCCTTGGAATAGTCTTTCTTCTTGGTGTATAGAGCCATGGATTTGTCTTTGATGGACAAGCTGCTAGTCTTTCTCCGCATTTCTTCTTGAAGAAGATGATCGATCACCTTTTGAAGAGTGAGGTCGGGTTGTGTGGAAATCATCACCACAAAGTGCTCATAAGATTTTGGAAGAGAAGAAAGCAAGGTCATAATGACATCATCATCTTGAATAGAACATCTCACAGCTGATAACTGATCTAACAGGGATTTGAAGCTGTTGATGTGAGAAGTGATGGCAGTTGAATCAGACATGCTAAGAGTAAAGAACTTCCTTCTAAGATGTAATCTCGTGGTTACATCGTGAGTCTCATAAAGACTTGATAACAAGTCCAGTGCTTCCTTAGAGTTTTTGCACGTGGGTAGTTATGTGAGATATTTGGGAGTCGGCCAAATTGAGTGTGATACATGCTAGGGCCTTCTGATCTTTGATCCTCCAGGCCTTTGCTTGATCACCATCTTCTGGGTTCAGGTCTGCACCTTCTACTACATCCCAAAGATCTGTATCTATTAACATCATTCTAAGTTTTAACTTCCAAATGTAGAAGTTAGAACCATTGAAGTTGTCAATGACTCTAGTTTCACTAAGTGATGAAGATGACGAGCTACCTATATAAGAATGATAACAATATACAAATAGAACAAACTTAATCTCTCGGTTTATTTGAGCTATGCTCTGATACCAATCTGATGGGGCAAGGGAGATAGAAGAACGCGAACGAAGAAGAGAGCATAAATATTGCGGAACAGCTCTCCCGTTCTAATCGGCTGCTAGGTGCAAAAACAGTCTAATAGATGGCTTATGCTAAATGTAATCACAGCTTTAAGTGTTCTAATTGCCCAACAGGATCTTAAAAAAAAAATTATTTATACTTTAAAATAAGAATACAGTCCACCGAAGAGATTAGAGATGGTTTTTGTGTGGTGCTACTGAAATCAAATTCAATGTGAAATATAGTTCTTAAATAAATGGAAGAGCAATATGATAACGCGAGTTCCTCAGGCATCAAAGACAACCATCGCCTGATCAGAAACTGCGGAGTCGTAGATGTTCGTGTTCTGATCATAGTGAGTAGACAAGCCCTTTGCTGGAGATCAACCGGAAGCCCGTTGTATACGTTCTTCAAATAAATTGGATGTCTAAGTTTGTGATTCCTGCAGGTATCAGATGAGCAGACTTTGAACCCAAAATAGATTTCACCTAATCCTAGATCAAAGATTAATAAACGTGCAGGAAGAATCATGAAATAGAAATTAGTCATTCACCAAGGAGGCAACTGTGGGCTTAATTTCCAACAAGGTAATCTCTCCTTTGATGTGATGCCACTCAGGAACATTTGCATTCCTTGAGATACACCAGTCATGGCCATGTGGACAAGTTCAACATCTTTGATGGGTTTTCCAATTGCATCAAACTAATCTCTCAGCTCTTTGATCCTTGTGAGGAAGCATCTCACACTCTCATTGTCTCCATCTGTATGGTATTGAGCTTAGTCTTCAAAAACAACATGCAAGATGGATTCATGATTTGATATTGTGCTCTCAATGCTTCTCAAGCACCTCTAGTCATAATCGCATCACTAATGTGGGTAATCACATGGTCTTTTATCGATAGGTTGATCAAGGACAATGTCCTTTGTGCTCTCATGTCATAGGACATCATATCAATTGAAGTGATATTCAGCCTCAATTCAACACACGTCACGATTTCCTAGAGCTCCTCCTCTATGAGAATGTCCTTCATTTTGAATTTCTAAATATTGTAGTTGGATATACCACCCAATTTACTAGCTTCGCCCAAAACTGATTCATTGACGTTACTCATCTCCAAATTGCTTAAAAATGCACTTGTAGGCTAAAAAGAGTGCTCTAAGTGCAATGGCGATGTCAAAAGTCCAAAATAATATGTTATTTTTCGCTTACCAGGCCACCCACTGCTTAGTTGGCTAGTTGAAAGCCAAGAACATTTTTTAATCAAGAAATGGATTTTGCTGCACACTCCCAACTAGGCACTCCATAAAAAGAAAAAATGACTTTTCCGAGCCCTTCATTGGGGTAAAAATGGTTAAGGGAAGTGAGAGTACGAGCTTTTTTCAAGTTTGAAGTATTTCTTTATTTTGAAATTTTTTGACAAAGAAATGCCAAGCTTGAATGTCAGGTCCTTTCAGTGAATTTCACACTAATTTTTTTTAAAGAAAAGTCTTCAAAAGTGGCCTTCAGGCCTTTTCATGGCCCTTTCAAAAATATCCCACTCAAACACACTATGGATGGATTCTGATTCGACGTGCGGAGGTCGCGCAACCTCCCTCCTCCTTTATCTCCTCCTTCTTGGATATGGCTATGGAGGAGGGTTAATTGCCTCTTGACAAAAATTGCTCCAGCGCTGTCATTGGCACATGGCCACCCATGGCTGCTGGGATTTTCTTTCCTTGTACCAAGATGCCCACCATCACATTTTTACAACAACGAAAAATACCTCCATTCAAAAAAGCTCTCAACTTTTATGTCACCAAATCTAGCTGTCAATAAATTAGCTTTCACAACCAATTTTTCAGTTGATTCTAAGGTTTTAACAGATATCTCTTCCTTTCTTGAGGTTGCCCCATAGCCTATTGTGAATCAACCACCAACACTCTCGAGAATTGCCTTTCTTAAAAAGCTCAAAATTTTAGGCTCACAATGCTCAAATCTTGAGGAAAATTCTCACTAAGTGATATAGTGAAAGGCTTTATCTTAAGAGCCTACGAGCAATTTGTCGAATCTCCAATTATCCAATTTGACACACCACAACTTCCAAATGAAGATTCTCTGCCATTCCCTAACCTTTTTCAAACCACCACCAATTCCGCTCGGATTTACCATGAATCTGACTCTTTGATTGTAATCACCTCGCTCTAATGCCAAGTTGACAATAAGCAAACAATGATCGATTCACAAAGCACTTCAAGACAAGACTATTCATATTGCTCTTCAAATACTATATATTCACACTAATCATGAAAGTACAAGAGAATTCTCGTAACCACCAACTAAGGGGATTGAGAAAGTGTCACCCTTGTGTGAAGACCAATGTGGCAAATACAACGTGCTAGCACTTTTAGTCAACCACAATAGGTGGAGTTCTGGTTTTCTTCCTTGTTGTGGTAATAAGTTCCTTCCCTCTCAGTTGTGATACATCTCATGTGCTATGGAGTGTGGAAGGAATATCCCTCTTTCATTCTCCTTGCATTAAAACTTTTTTCTTTCATGTGTACTCAATTGTGTAGCCAATTGGAGTCGAACTTGTGCCCTTAAGGAAAGGACGAGAAGTCCTTGCCAACTCATCATTTATTGCAAGATGCAATGAGGAGTTTATTGTGAAGCAAGCTGAATTAGGGTTCAGGCTCCATAAACCTTAAACCCTAAACCCTGATTCAGCACATATTATCGAGATCGAAGATCGATGATCGATCGATCGATCGATCAAAGCTAAGGGAAAAGAACGAAATCAAAGGTGAGGAAAGAGTAGGTAGCTATGGGAGACACGGTGCAGTATCATCTGGAGCGCATGGTCCCAGAACTCGAGGATCTTGAGAAGCGGGGACTGTTCAGTCGCAGTGAGATCAAGGAGATTGTTCGCCGCAGGCGTGATTTTGAGTATTTGCTGAAGCGACCATCTCCCCTGAAGCAAGATTTCTTGCGATATATTGAGTATGAGAAGCAGTTGGAGGCCCTGAGGAAGCTGAAGAAGAAGGCCCTCATCAAGAATATGAGCCAATCGGGGGAGCAGTGGCGTAATTCTTTGTGCGATCGATCTTGTGCAATGCGCATTATGCTTATTTATGAGCGTGCCGTCACGAGGTTCAAAGGAGATCTAAACCTCTGGCTGCAATATATCGAATTTTGTAAATCCCATGGTTCCAAACGTATGCAGAGGGTAAGGGTTCTTTTCAAATTAAGCTATCTGCGCTTTCTTTTTTATTTTACTATGCACCCTAACAAGAAAACAAGCATTCCGGACCTCTATGGGGTTTATTTATGCAATGCACATTATGAAACTATAAAGCCATACAAGGACAGGCTGAGACTTTAGACCTCAGGGTCTTTGTGTCTTGTTGGACAGTTTTCTTCCAGCAACAGAAGGCAGGGCATATATTTTCTCCACGATAGAGTTGAGTTGCAGACATAGATACCTGCTCTGAGCATTCTGCTTTGGTACGGTTCGTTCCATTCGTTCGGAACGGAACGCGTTCCGTACGTACGGAACGAGCTACGTTTTTCAATTTTTTTTGATTAATTTTATTTTTTCCTTTGAGCCTGCTATGCGCTCCTGCAGAAAACTCATGAAAACTGATCTGAGAATTCAGAATCTGCCAGCAATTCCGCATCTCAGAACTTGCCTGTGGATTTGTGAATCTGTGAAATCCTAGTCCTGCGATCCCACAATTTTTAGGAATCATTTGCCTCACTGATCTGCGAATGTGAAAAAAGACTGTGAGCTGGCAATTCATTAATCTGCCAACCCATGAACTGTTGTCATGATTATGAATATGTTTTACATTGGTGACGACTGGCAAATCAGTTTTCATGAGTTTTTTGCCGGTTACCGGATTTCATCCATCATGAAAACTCTCCAAGGAATGAGAGTTGCCCCTAGGTGGCATTGAAAGGTGCCAACCTCGGGTAACTCAACATAAAGGTAGTACCTTGAGCCTCTTGGAGTATTGGGGGGGGGGGGGTAAGTAGTGGCCGTTGCTCTCCCCTCCAATAAAACACATAGATTCCTTATCTAATTTGAATTTAAACAACAAGCGCTTTGCTCTCCAAATGAAAAGGCCTTTTCACATGGAATGACGTGGAAGACCCGGGCTTTCAAATTGGGGGGTATGTGCAAATTTTGAAATGGCCCTAGACTCTTCCATGTGAAACCACCCTTAATTGAGTTGCTAAGTTGGACCAAAACCACATTATGGAGCATCAGAACCTTAAATGATTCGCTTATGTTTTCTAAAAAATATCATGACAAAACCGAAAATCTAGTGAAAATTTTTAGTGTTCGGGAAGCCAGTGAAACATCTGGAAAGCCATTCTTTGGGAAAGTTGGCAAAGTATAGGAATGGAATTGGCATCCTTTTTTTTGTGTTTTGTGTTTTGATTGGTTCTTAAATGTGTTTGCTTTTTTCTTGTTAACCTAAGAAAATTTGTTTTTGTTTGGTTTAGCAAAAATTTATATAAATCAAACATATAATTTATACATTATATATATAAACGGTTAGCTGTACTTTATCTTAAAGCTCATGCAATACAGTGTTCGGAGCAGGTGTTGTTGGATGGGATAGGAATGGGTGAAACAGAAACGGGTGGATCCAAGAGAGCATTTTGGGAAGCATGTGAAAGAACATGAGGTGAAGGTGGCAATTGAGCATCAAAAGCTTGTGCAATGGCAATGCTGATTTGAGAAGGAATATCAGCAACAATGCGTTGGATATTATCAAGCTGAAAAGCACGATCATCCAAATGGGCAGCGATGTCCTTAGTACTAGAGGAGATTCGTGTGGTCAGCATGATAGCAAAATGATAAAAAACAACAATCAACAATAGAAAACGATGAATTCCTAATAAATAAATAAAATCAGAAAATAGGTATTGTAAAAGCCAGGACTAATGCAAACAAGGCTAAAAAAGTGCATTGGAACATCGAAAGATAGGTGTTGGAAATGATAGAAAACAACCAAAGTGGATGCTGGAAATAGCAAAGTAAATGCTGAAAAAAATACCTAAGAAATGGGTGTTGGAAGGTAGCAAAAATATGTCAATATCACCTCCAAGTAGGACGCTGGAAATGGGTCTGCTTCCCCGAAAAATCAGCAATCTCGTTTTTTGTTTTTTTATGAATTGTCAGTCTTTTTTTTAAAAACAATTCCGAAACCCTCGATCTGGGTTTTTCGTAAAAAAAAAAAAAACAAAAAAAGCGGCTACAGGTGCGCAGGTGCCAGCTGGCACCACACCACCTGCGCGCTCGCGGGACCAGCAGACAGGTCCATGCGACCTGCGCAGGGTCCGCAGGACCCCCGCTGAGCCTGCGTGCTGTCCGCAGGGCCTGCGGCAGCCTGCTGAGCCGGCAAATTTTTTTAAAAAGGGGGGGCTGTGGCCTATTAGGCCCATCCTTGTGGCAGCCACTTGTACTTTTCTAAATGCAAGTGGCAATCACATAAACAGCTTGTGTGTTAGCTGTCCCTTTGTGGATTGGTTGGTTGTATCTCCTTGCATGAATAGGTAAAAGCTTGGAAGGCTTTGGGATGGTGGATAGCCATCTTTCCTCATGTGCTTCTCATTTGTTCTTTCAATTTTCAGGATTCTCTTATGCTGTAGCAGCGATGGATAATACCTCAGCTTGTTGATTATCTTGTGAGAGTTACAAAGTAAGTTGTTCTTGAGTGAGCCTCTTCCTGCCATCAACTGTATATCCTTCTTGTTTTCTTCTTCTATCATGGAGCCCACTTAATCCAAGGATGATGAACCTATGATTACCCTTCCAGTTCAAAATGTTGAAACTCTTATGTTGGCAATCAACAATCTTCAACAACAGATTCTTGATATGCAGGCAAAACATAATAAGGAACAACAAGAGTGGAGGGAGTTGGCGCAAACCAAGCAAGCTTTGCACCATCCTCTCTTCACGCCAGATCTTTTTTCAGGAGAGAAAGATGGTTGTGATTCCGTGGTTGGATCGTTGGAGTTCGCATTTCTCTATGCACGATTCGACGGACGACAATAAGATCAATATGGCTGTCATGTATTTGCGAGGTAAAGCATTTACCTGGTGGCAAGATCTTCGAGGCAAGGCCGATGTCCCCAAGTCTTGGGAGGACTTTTGCCTTTAAGGTGGCCTTCTTACCCATCTTGGATGACTTCGAGTTCCATCGCCAATATGTGATGATTCACATGGGGAACCGGCCCTTGGATGCATACTTGCAAGATTTTTAAGAAGTATATTCTCGTTTTGCTACAAGAATAGATCTTACTTTAGTCAAGTAGCATTTTATTTTGGGATTGCTCAAAGATTTTCAACTCGAAGTAAGGAGGAACCAGCCTCATACTCTTGAGGATGTTGTTCGCTATGCTAAGCTATACGATGATACTCGTGTAGTAGCTAAGCCTGAGCCTACTTGCCAACCCGAAGTAAAGGGTAAAAAGACATTTTTTTTGAAGAAAGGAAAAGAAAAAGTGAAGGGTTCTCCCTTGGAGCCAAGTGGATCAAAGAAACGATCCTCGATGGACCAAGAAACCTTTGCAAAGGCCAGAAACGACAACTTATGCTTTAATTGCATGGAACTGGGTCATGTTGCAAAGGAGTGCCTGAAGAAAAGGAAAAATTTTAAAGGGGCTTCCTTTAAGGCGCCAGGTACATTTCAAGCATTGTTGCTAATAACTCTAGTTGTGAGCATTGTTGTTTCAATATGGCAGTTTTTGGTCCCCACGACCTGATTCAAATGAATGGGATCATTGGAGGCCAAGTTATAACAGTATTATTTGACGATGGTTCCACACATAATTTTATTAATTCTAAGTTATTGCAGAAATTAAAGGTGGAAACAAAGCAAAGTGACCATCACTATGTGGTAAAGCTGGCCATGGGAGCAGAGAGCCAAGTTTAGGACCGGATAGTCCCTGTACAAATTCAGGGATATAAGGATAAATTAGATTTCCATGTAATGAATTTGGATAAAGTAGACATAATACTTGGTAAGGAGTGGTTCTATGAGAGGAATGAGTCGTTAAAGAAAACCCACAGTTTGTCATTCTTGCATAACGGCTCTCATTGAATTGAATGGAAAATGTGGATATTTTTTCTCCTTATATGCTTGCTGCTTTTTTTTTTTTTCTATTAAATGTATGGATGTTGTTGATTGTAATTCTTATTTATGTTGGTTGAGGGATTTCACGTACCATGAAGAATGGTATTTACAATATAATAACTTCCAATGGAATTAATGTCTAACAACCTAAAACAAGAGAATTCATCGGAAGGTGAAACCTTCAGGAGACTTAGACATTAATTTAACGATGTGTTTCTCGATCAGCTTCCAGAGGGTCCCCCCTCTAGGCGAGTCGACCATGGTATTAAACTCATTCTTAGTAGTTCTCCTGTATCTTTGTATCATAGTTGCAACGAATCGCGATTCGTTGGGTCCGCGATTTGTGAATCGCGATTTTGAACCCAGAATCGCAAAAAAAAATGTATATATATATATATATATATATATATATATATATTTATATATATATATATATATATATATTTGGAAAAATAGCTTATGGTTGAAATTTTTTTAGGGGATCAATGGTCAAACCAGCGTTTTGCCTCTCAGAAGTGCAGAAGATGGGGCACAAATAGATCTTATTTTCAGTAGCTATCTAGTTGTTATTTGCTTTGGTTTTCAGTAAATGTTAATCCTACAGTTTGGGCTATCAACTGTATGGATGATGATCACTTTTGCAATCATTTCACTGGAGATGTGAGTGCAATGTGCATATAGTTGGGGGCATAAATATCGGGCCCTTCTCGGCACGCATTCAGGGGGGCGGTAGCATTTTTATGTACAGTGTCTATATAGCAGGAAGTCCTAGGGGGTTCGGGGGGCGGTAGCCCCCCGGGAAACAGGGGGTCCGGGGGGCGGTAGCCCTCCGGTGGGGGTTTTGGGAGGCAACGTTGAGTGAAAACACACTTTTTGGTGTTTCGCATCCCCTTGGTCCTTTGGCTGTTCCCTCTCTCAGCATTCTGTTATTGTGTAAATCAGTCATCCAAAGTCTATTCTGGATCGCCATTGAAGCCCTTCTCCAGGGTGCATGGTTGGATAGCACCATCATATGTACTTGCTTTATTATAATCAGAATTTTAGATTCATGTTCATTGTTTCTTGTCTACACTAAATTCCGTTGTCAACTATAATAGGATTAATGCACCTAAACTGGACCATCCTGCACCCGAAACAGTCGGCAAACTACACAGTCATAATGCTCTCAATCAAAGCTATCATCTGATACCCATATTGCCTAAAAAAATTTCAAAAAAAAAAAACAATACTGCACGATTCCTAGAAAATCCTGAAAGGCAATTTTGACCGCGATTCTGAATCGTGGTGCAACTATGCTTTGTATCCTTACAAGATGAGTACTACAGAGGAGGATGAAGTTTTTAGACAGCTGCAAAACTATCTTAAGATGGGCCATGTAAGGCCTAGTAAGTCCCCTTGGGGAGCTCCAGTTATTTTAGTTGATAAAAAGACGGAGGCACTCGTCTTTGTGTGGACTTTAAAAGTTAAATAAATTAACGAATAAAAACCGTTACCCCTTACCTCGAATGGATGAACTGGTTGACCGGTTACATGGTGCAAAGTACTTCACCAAAATCGATTTGAGATCAGGCTATCACCAGATTTGAATGAGTGAGGATGTTGAAAAAACCGGGTTTAGGACTAGGTATGACCATTATGAATTTCCAGTTTTACCTTTTGGATTGACAAATGCTCCAGCGACTTTCCAACAGATGATGAACGATCTTCTTCCTCCATATTTGGGAAAGTTCGTCATAGTTTACTTCGATGATATTCTCATCTATAGTAAGACCTTGGAGGAGCATAAGGAGCATTTCAGGAATGTCTTGAAGTTGCTTAGACATGAGAAGCTCTTTGCCAAAGAATCTCAATGTGTTTTCTTCTAGAAGAGATTACTTTATCTCGGTCACGTTATATCGGACCATGGGTTGAAAATTGACCCAAATAAAGTCCGACAAGTTCGTGAATGGCCAATTCCTCAAACCATCCGAGAGGTTAAGTCCTTTTTGGGCTTTACGGGGGTTTTTCATAGATTTATCTTGGGTTATGCAATAATTGCATTACCTTTGACAAATGTCCTGAAAGGGGTTAAAAGAACTAGTTGTCATTGTAAATTCAGCCCTCCGGTTACTTGAACTGAAGAGATAAATCAAAGCTTTGAAAATCTCAAATTTTGTGTGTCTACAACGCCTATCTTACACATAGTGGATCCTAACAAGCCATATGTACTTGAAATGGATGCCAGTGACTATGCTATAGGCGCAGTCCTATATCAGGATGGTAGACCAGTTGCTTTTGAAAGCAAGAAGCTAGATCCTACTCAAAGGCGGTATTTCACGTACGATAAGGAGCTTTTTGCAGTGATTCATGCTTTAAAGGTGTGGAGACATTATTTGTATGGCTCCAATTTACCATAGTAACAGAGCATCAAGCGTTAAAGTATATTAACGATGCGGTCGACCTTAGAGGTCGTAAAGCCAGACGGTCGGAAATGCTCCAAGAATTTCATTATGACATTGAGTATCGGAAGGGTACCTCAAATACTGTCGCGGATGCCTTAAGCCGGATTGGAGAGGTTAATAAGTTAAGCTTTTATGAGATCCAATCTGATTATATCTGTCCTTAAGAGATTTGTGGAAGATCGATAGGTACTTCGGTCGTATTTGGCTAGACGTCCTGGCAGGTACTTCTAGATCTAGTGGTGAACTTGGAATGCAGGATTCCAAGACTTCTCCTCAAGACAAGATATTAAGAGAATATTCCATTTGGAATGGGTTACTTTTCCGGAATGGAAAAGTTTGTGCCAGAAAATGATGATTTTAGGGCCCAAATCTTGCATGAATGTCATGACTGCCCGTGTGCGGGACACCCTGGCTCACAAAGAACACTTGACCTAAAAAAAGGAACTTTTATTGGCCAAATCTAAAAGGTCAGGTGGAGGCATGAAAGCTTCGAAGACGAGGATACTTGGAAAAGGAGCGAGACCTTAGACTGAGATTCCCAGATTTCCTTCCTTAAAGGAGGAGTCTTTTAAGGGGGAGGGAATGTTAGGGACCCAACTCCCTTGGGTCCCAAACCCAACTTGAAGCTGAACGTCGACTAGGCCTGTTGATTGACTAGTGACTCGTGGACCTGCATGGTCGCCACGTGTCATGTTCTAGGATGTGTGCTAGGCTTGGAGACTCCTACCTTGGAGGTATACAAGGAGAGGTGGTCTCTTAATCCATTGATTCTATCTACCTAGGAGAAGGTGGATGGAGAGCGCTTGTGCACAGCCAGGAGGAGTGCTAGCCTGAGGCAGGAGATGGCCGAAGGCCTTGGCAGTGGTATGGGATGTTGTTAGGGTTGGAGGTCGGATCTTGCTTGCTACAGGTCATGGGCCAAGGCACGGAGGGTGGACCTGGATTATGTCCTGCGGCAGGGTGGATCGTGAGCGTTCGGTTTCTTCGATGACCGGCACCTGGCGGTTTAGGGTTTAGAGATTGTAACAGTAGCTCAAAATTGTGGAAACTAAGAGGATGATGCAATGGCTAGAATGTAGGCCAAAAACCAACAAACATTTGCTAATCAAATGTGTGTCAACATCACCTCCAAAGAGGAAGAACAGTAGGTAAAATAACCTTAAAATAGAGTGACGGAACCTCCAAAAGACTGTCAAAAGCCAACAACCAATGCTGATGAAAAAGTGCCGAAACCTCCTCCAAATAGGGTATCTTTCAATGTCTTACCATAGAAGGACCCATCATGCAATAAGATTTGGAAAACTTGCAATAACAATAGAAAAATATGAAGTTTTTGGAAAATTTTATTTCTGTTAATTGCAATAAGACTCCTTCAGCAAGTTGCTTGCAGGAGAGCAGGAGTGCTGCCACAGTTGAAAATATGTTATCCTTTTGCAATTTGAACTCGAAGAAGTTGATTCTGGCTTTTTTCTCCTCTTTTTATTCTCATCTTTCGAAAAATATCATCCTTCAGAATCTGTAATTAGATCCTAGAGATTGTAGCTCTTGTTCCTCGTCACCACGCTAGATTCAGAAAAAATGATCCTTTGCCCTGGAAAGGGTTCTATTGCCAATCAACAGCACACAAACAGACACAGTGCACACACACTTTCACTTAGGGGTAATTATAATCTTAAACTCAGGTTAGCATCTACCAGATTCGGGCTGGTTGCTTGCCTCAAGGGCTCCTTTCAGGAAGATTTTTTGGTCTAATTATTGTGAAATGTTCTTTGAGATTCCAACACTAATCATCAATGCCCAACTATTATAACATTATCTAGTATAAGCCTTGAAATATATGTTTGTAACTCACCTGTCTGAGATACTGTGTACTGCTGCTCAATTTTTGAGGGTTACAATTTGTAATAGTCAATTGCAAGAGGAGGATGATAAATCATAGTCACCAAAGCCGATTTCAGAAAGATTTGAAGTTGTCTTGTCTTCATTGTAACTTGTTCATTTTAGTATTTTGGCCTTACCATTTATTTCTTTTCATCAGTGAATGACATGTCGGCTGGGAACAATTTTTGGATTAAATCTTGTCGTTTGGATTTTACGGATAAGTAGCCCCAAATCTGGTTCTGTGACTAAGCTGATGAAAGATATTTGTAGGTCATGACAAAGGCGCTTAAGCTGCATTCAACTGTCCCAGGTCTTTGGATTTATGCAGCTGTTTGGGAGTTTGAGCACAACCTTAATGTTACAGCAGCGCGAGCTCTTATGCAAAGAGGGCTCCGCATGTGCCCTACATCAGAAAATTTGTGGTTGGAATACTTTCGTATGGAACTTACATATGTTCAGAAGCTAAGATCTCGAAAACTTTTATTAGGGTTAGATGGAGGAGGTGGGAACCCTGTGGAGAATAGCATGACAATGATGTTAGATAGCCAGGAACAGGAATACACGAATGATGGCACTGCTCATAAAATATCTAGTGACACCTTGGAATCTGAAAGCAAGCTTAGTCAAAATATTGCAAGTGCAGTTTATCGGAATGCTGTAGCTGCAATTCCTTCTAGTGCCAGGTTGCGTCAAAATTTTTTGGAGCTGCTAGATTCAGTTGATTCTGAACATACTCATGTTTTGGAAGAAACCATTTGTGAAAGTTTAGCCCAAGATTTTCCGACTGATGAGGATTGCTGGGATTGGCAAGCAAGGCGCTTATTTGAGAAATCAATGAAACAAGTTCAGGATAATAAAGTGAATGTCCAAGAAGCCTTGAGACAAACATGCCAGGTATTATGGGAAATTCACATTGTTTTATTTAGCATTTGAAGTCATTTTGTTTCCATGATTTTGTTTCTAGTATTACCCTGAAAAGCCTCAGGGATGGGACTTAGGTCTAGTTGGGATATTGATGTGCTATGAAGTACCTGTAGATTTCTGTTCCTTTATGTTCGTACTTGGTGTTGGTCCAATTTGAAAGACTGTTTTCCTATTCAAAAGAATGACACAAATGAGCTAATTGTAGGTTTATGAGAATGCACTACAGACTCTTGCTTCAACAAGCATGTATGAGCGCTTTTCCATTTTCTTGGAGGAGTTACTAAGTTTTAATATGGTCAACTGTAAATACGTAAAGCTTCTTGAAGGAAACGATGAAAATTTAGAGATGGTGGTAAAGAAGCTCGTTCAGCTGTATGAACAAGCAGAAAAAGCTGGATTAGCAAGTGCTTTTTTGGCCGAAAAGCATATTGGCCTTCTTTTAAGGTGGGGTAAGCTGGAAAATGCCACAGACTTAGCTACGTTACTGTGCAGCAGTTCTATGCAAACATGTGGCAGAATTTGGGCTTTAAGGCTGACTTTGAAAACAAAGTCATCATTAGATTCAGAAAAGGAGAAAATTGCAGTTTTGGAGTTATTTCAGGAAGCATTGCTG
This sequence comes from Diphasiastrum complanatum, assembly GCA_029204225.1. Taxonomy (NCBI): domain Eukaryota; kingdom Viridiplantae; phylum Streptophyta; class Lycopodiopsida; order Lycopodiales; family Lycopodiaceae; genus Diphasiastrum; species Diphasiastrum complanatum. The sequence goes on along the minus strand of CM055099.1, from coordinate 64,429,247 downwards.
CAAGTTCCCATTATACAAGCCAAGCCCATTTGGAAACTGGTACATATGCTGGGCCATTGATTTACCTTTGTTTTATTGATGTTTTGAAGCTCCATCCAAGTTCTGTACCATTTGTTCTAATCAGAAAAAGTATATTGCAAGTTCTTTGAATGTACTTATGATGCCAGGGCAGGCTATGGAATATTTTGCCAGCAACAACTTTGCAATTGAGAAACTCTTATGTGTGTTAAAGAGTTCTCTTACATGTGCTACTGGTGGAGAAGTAACGGCCGAACTTACATGTGCGATAATTGACTGGATTCTACTTTCTCAAGGCATGGACAAGGCCCGCCAGCTATACTCTGAGTAAGTGCTTTTTTGCTTAACACTTGTCTTGAGATCCATTCGTTTTAATTTAAATAGTGGTAGCCTGCCTGTTCCCATGGGTGATCGTATGATTTTGTAAGTAAGTGACTGTCATAAAGTTGTCATTAGAGGTTTTGACTCCCGATGGGAATATTGTCAGGCAACTCATTGATTGTTTTTGGGATCAAGGTATGAATTTGGCAATCATGTCTTAGTTTTCTCAATGTTACTTGGTTCTAGAAGATAAGAAGACTCCCTAAGTATGTATTGTAGATGAGAGCTAGTTATTAAAATGTAATTACCAGTCCGCACTGTTATCGAATAAGTGCAATCCCGGACTAAGACATTACTCAATATTTGCAGGATACTGGCTCTACCTGGTCCAAGTGTTCGACTATTTCGACATTGTATCCTTATCGAGGCTCGTTCTGTAGCTATGGGAGAAGCTTTCCATCACGTGCGCAGGCTGTTCAATGCAGCTGTGGAAATTTATGGGAAAAAGGATACAGAGCTTTGGTGCGACTATTGGTCTGCAGAGATGAAGGTATTCATCCTTTCATAAAATCGATAATTCTACTTTGTTGTCTTCAGGAGTTAAGTTAACATATTGCTGAATTTTTTTTTCATTTTTGTACTTCTTTTTGGCAACCGTCTTTCTTTGTGCACTAATAGAAATTTTGTTACTGCAGGCTGGGAATATAGATGCAGCATCTGGAGTATACTGGCGTGCTAGGAAAATGCTCCAGGATCCATCGACTTTCATTCAAAGAGTTCATTCAGTGTAGAAATAAGGGAATGTTGAATTATGTTGATGTAGCTCCAATCATGGTGCATGCCCTTGTGCTGCATACAAATCACTAGCTGATTTTGTCAGGTGAGTTTAATCTGGTCTGCCTATTATTATTATTGCTCCCCTGGCAGTGCATGAAGAAGTCCAGTATGTCGGCAAGGTTCAGTCATCTTGTTTGCAATTCTGATTTTTTGTGAGCTCTGGCACTCACCTTTTGCGTAGTTTTTTCCTTTTTTAAGCTTTTACACACTTCAAGCATTTGAGTCGAGATCCAAAGGAATGAATAGGTCCAGTGACAGCATGTAAAAGATTAAGATGAATTTGCGTTGTGCAGAATCTTATGTACATTAGGTAGCATACTGATTTTCAATTGAAAGCACTGCTTTTTTGTAAGCAGTTAGGATCATTTCTTGTTTTTAAATGGGAACTTTCATAAATTGCAGGATGCACGTGAGTATTTTGCTGTTTTTTGGTAGTAGGAAATGTAAAACTATAGAGTTGGGCAATTAATGGATAAGGGTTATATTGTTGAGTTTTCTTCCAAGTCTTCTTACATAAAGAAGAATGAGAGAGTGATTGCAAGAGGATAAGATTTGGAAGATTATTCAAGTTAGGTGCATTTGTTGAATCTAACCAAATGATGATGGTTGCCAAGGAGGGAATATCCACATCCGAGTTGTGGCACAAGAGGCTTGTGCACAAATCACAAGTCAATGGAGGAAATGTGCAAGGAGGAGCTTGCTCTCAACCTCCCAAGATCCATGGCAAAAGAAGAGAAGGTTTGTGAAGCAAGTGCTATGGCAAAGGCACTTGAGCTACCTTTTTCTAGCTCCATCACTAAATTTTTTCATCTTCTTGAGTCGATTCATTTCGATGTATATTTTTCTAGTACAAGACACATTGGAGACTCTATAATGTCTATTAGTTTCATAGAACTTGATGATGAATCCTTAAACAATCAAATTGGCAAAGAGATGGTTGAGATTAAGGAGGAACTTGATCAAGAGGAAGAACAAAATTTAAGTGCTCCAATTATTCCAAGGAGGTCCACGAGCAAAGATGGAGCTATCAATGATCATTCATGTGGACAAGGAAAGGCAAGTGGAACAGGAGGGTACATTTTGTATTTCATTTGCTAATTTTGTAATGAAGTTGCTCTAAACTTTAACGAATGGAATGAATGGTGGTTATATCTATTATGCGATGAGACGTTCTTATTCTAGACGCTTTCCAAGGATCAAGAGTATATGATTGAAAGCCTCATAAGATTAATACGTCACACATCCGTCAAACTTAATGCCTATACATCATAGTTTGTCTTGAAAATCGTTTTTCTACAAAATTTGAAGTCAAGTATATGTTACATTAGCAAAGTTATTAATCATTGCAGCTGCATATCATGTGTTTACTCTAATTAGGATATTACCTTTCAATGTAAATACATATGTAATTTACTATCACTAGATTCTAAATGCAATCTAGTAACTCCACAATCTAGTAATGAATTACATGCATGCAGATGAATAACATGAAATTACTGGATATTGGACATAAAGCTACACAATATTGACTTTATAATTTGTGGTTTGCATATATTTCCATGCAGTTTTTTATATGCTAATGTTCTTTTGCATGTGTTTGCCCTACAAGCGTACAAGTACTCTTTTTCAATAGAGGTATTTAATTGCTCATGCCAGTATCATTTTTTTTATTTCCTTTGAATACCAAATGTTTTTTGGTTGAACGATATTTTCTCGATTTTTGCATGATGTAGTTTTTATTTTTTTAATTGATTCAATGATCTTTAATTTTTTTTATGTGAATATAATTAGCATATAACCATGATTATTGAATTTGACGATGAAAGTGGAAGTGGTGACCATGGACATGACTATGTTGCAAACTTATCTGCATCTCTTTCTCTTAACCAAAGGAAGGAGATGCAAAACCTTTCTTAGTCAAGAGGAAGGACCATCAAGATCATTACCCCTGCCCACAAATAATAAAAATAAAGTCTCTTCTATGATAAAAATCTTGAGAAAAATATTGTATTGGGGATGACAAAAACAGGGTGGTGAAAGATTTTTTTCAAATGGAGTGACCAATTTGTCAATATCAAATCACAAATTGTACAAATCATTTAGACCAAATTTTCACAAAAAGATGGAATGTCTTGGAAGGAGATTAGTAGAGGTATGAGCAAGTGGATAAACAAAACTGTACAATATGCGACATGGTTTTTGATCAAGCTTTTGCCAATTTTTGGCAATTCTTCACACAAATTCATGGAGTTGCACAAGTACCTATTCAATTTGTCGGATGAAAATGTGGAGGAATAGAGAATGTCTTATATGTTCTTGGACTTCGAAAAGAGAATTCTCTGATCTATTGGTACAATGATAGATCATATATTGAAGGTAGAGATCAACAACAAGAAATGTCAATTAAGGACAACAAGGATTTGGTGCGGGATCATTATAGGGAGGCAAGGGCAAAACTATTTTGGCATTTGGATGCAGAGTGGAAAATGCTCAAAGATGAGGCCAGAATTTTAAATAACTAAAAACCCGAGTTAGGATGACCCGATATTATATGAGCAATCATTGGATTCACTGGAAATGGGATTTGCATGCAATGATGTTAGTACTTCAACATCCATTTCGATTTCAATGTGTTGTCATCCCTAGTAATGGTTTGATGGTCGAAATCAAATTCCATTGAAATCTAACATATTGATGAATTGTCAAAATGTGATGTTCTTGTACAACTTCATGTAACTGAAGATACTCTTCGAAGTCTTGTGAAATGTTGTAGTGACATTGTCTCTAAAACTCATAGATTCTTCAAAAGATGGAATAGAAGCCACAAGTCTATAAAAGCTACCTTGCTTTATACATGTAGCTACTACATGATCATTCTTCCTAATCAAATAAGAGTCTACATTAAACCCTAAATCATAATCATTTTTTATCATTTGTTCTACATTTATACCATTGTTAGTCTTTTGGCATAATTGTAATGGCATATTTTGAAAAGATATAAAATTTATGTGCATGTTAAAAGCCAATATACATATTAAAAATTTAAAAACTTAAAATTTTCATAGGTTGGCTTCGTGCAATTCGCTAACAACAACATATCTAGTAGAATTTACATTATTAAATCTTTGTGAAAATTGTTCCAAGTGTTTGTAAAGATATGGGTTCGTAGATCATTTCAAGAAATTTATTATTGAAATTGATATTGTGTGATCTAGAAATATATATTTTCAATTAGAATTAACTAGAATTGAAGGCCAACCCAGTACAATGCTAGCCAAATTTTAAAATAAAGATAAAAGAGAGAGAATATACGGTGAAGTAAAATCAAGCATTCGATGTGTTGGTGAGCACATGCAATTTATCCATGTGTAGACCTTAGAATATGACAATTGAAATATATAAATCACATTCATATCTCAAATTCATACCTTTCATAAAAGGTCATTCTCAAAATTCATATAAAATTTAAACAAATAAAGATACCATATGAAATGTACAAAAGTTCTTATGTTTGTGAAATAGCTTACTAGCTATTCTTATAGGAAACAATGTTGATATGAACTACTAAGTCTCATGATTTTAATAGGCGTGAATTTACGTGATTAGCAACCATACAAACAATACATGCATGCCAAACTCTTATGATATCTATCATATTACAAACAAAATATATTGATCATACAAACTCAAACAAACAAGAATTGGTCGTCTAGGGTCTCTATCACCGTAATAGTGTTTGTATGATTTCAACTACGTACTATGGACCGTCTCCCTTTAAATTTCAACTTTCTTTTATGAACCTTCGCATGATAAAGTGAATCAAGTTCACCTTCAATGAGTTCTATTTTTTTGAACTTTGGATCATGCCAAGCATTTAGTCACTCTTTTTTCACATATAGTGTGTGCAAGGCTAGGAAAATTGTCTTATGTAGCTTTGATAAATTTTCCAATCAATGCCTTACTACGTTGTCTTCATTTTAAATTTATTCCTTAACCTGTAATTCCAAGATGTGTATTACAAGCTTTGTAGGCATAACTCCTTGTCCATATACTAGTTGAAAAGGCATATGACTTGTACTAACTTTGTAAGCAATTTGAAATGCCCATGTTGTTGTAGCATGCAATTTAGATTCCCAGTGTCCACGTCATTATAGATAGTGTGATGTATTATGCACAACTAGATGCGAGTATAATAAATGAGCAATCATTTAGAAAATGTTCACCACGATCAATAACTAGCTACACTAATACATGATCAAAATGCTATCATATAAGAACTTCATTTTAGCTTCAACTCATTCTGTCAAATGATCTATTGCTTGGCATTTTTTTCGCCAAGGAGATAGTTGTCTACTTTTGGTGAATTTAGGGAGGCATTACTACACATATAGTGCAACTTATTAAAGCCAAAATTTCCCTCTTTCAGCAGTTAGATGATACTTGGAATATGTTAACAAGATGTAAAAGACTGTTGAAATATATTAAACCATTATTCTCCTCCTTTTACTAAAAGCCCATTAGTTATTGAAAGTTCTCATTTGCTGGCTCCAAAATGCACACATTTTATGTCTAAGCACGAGTTGAGATTTAAATGAGTTTCTTGACTTTACGATAGTAGAGATGAAACATAATAGAAAAAGGATTGACATTTGTGCATGCCTATTTTTATACCAAAGCTCTTTGGAAGTCATTGTGCGACTATTAAACTCTTAACAAAAATTTCAAACTTTACTAGGCTTGGCCTCTTAAAAAAATTTACTATCATTGACTAGAGCAGAGCCTCTTGCAAGCCTCAAACTTGTTGTGTCATACACACTACATGCACACTCGCTCACAAAATCCTAATGATATTAGGGCTTGATCTTTCTTCTTGTACCATTGTCGGGCTGATTGTTTCAGACCGTAGATACTTCTGTGCATTCTGCATGCATAGTCAGGAAGTGAATTCGAGACGTATCCTGGGGGTTGATCCATATCGACCTCTTCGTCTAGTTCGCCATGCAAGAAGGCTGTCTTCTCGTCCACAATGTGGATCCTGAGGTCATAAGCTGTGGCATATGCAAATAACAGACGTAGGGACGAAAGTTTGATGACAGGAGAGAAGGTTTCAGAGTAGTCAATACCATATCTCTGAGAAAATCCCTTCGCTACCAATCTTGCCTTGTATTTCGTGATGTTCCCATTTGGTCCGTATTTGAGCTTGAAAACCCATTTGCATTTGACAGTCTTGCGCTTATGTGGTATTGGCTCCAACGTCCATACCTGATCTTCCTCATGGACTCCATCTCTTTGTTCATGGCTTGGATCCATTTGTCCTTTTCTGGACTGTCAATCGCCTTCTCGAAAGTTTGTGGTTCGCCACTGAATCTGCAGAACTCTTATGATATGGAAGCTGAGCTGCCTGGCACATATCTTGCTGACGCTCTTTGTGGTCTTGTCGACCTTCTAGGAGATCCTCTTGGGACAACAATGCCTTTGCACTTGTCTGCTGTGCTCAGTCCGGAACCATCTTGGTTTACAAGAACTGTAGCAGTAGGCTGCCTCTCGAATCTTTCTTCTTCTGATTCGTTACTCGAATGGGAGACGACTAGAAAATCTTTGTTTTCGTGTTCGTCCTCTGCTCCCTCTGTCATTGGTGGCAGGTCATAGTATTGTCTCTCCAAAACTTCGTAGCTGATAGGATCATCATTGGCCATTGTCCTACTCTCATCAAATCTAACATCTCTCACTGTTTTCACAGTGTTCGTGTCTGGCATGTAGATTCTGTAGTATGACGAATTGTTGTCATAACCTACCAGAAATCCCTGTTTGGCTTTCTCATCAAGTTTCTTTTGAAGCTCATGTGTGGGACACCAGACTTGTCTGTCCTGTTCTGGATGTATGCGGCTGTAGCTACTTCTTCAGCCCATAGTAACCTTGGAGCTTTCGAGTAGGCCGTCATACATCTGACTGCTTTCATCAGAGTTCTGTTCTTTCTTTCTGCAACACCATTGTGCTGCAGTGTGTAGGCTGCAGTCCTTCTGTGAATGATGCCACGATCATTGTAGAAGTCAGTGAAGCGATTCGAGATGTATTCGCCACCTCCATCTGTCCAGATCTGCTTAACCTTGCTGCCTGTAGCTGCACACACATCTTCATGGATGTAGATGGTCGAACAATTTCTGTTCGTTCTTTCTTCGCCCATCTTCGAGCTCTCGGGCTCCTCGACATAGGATGAACTATTGTTGTTCTCTTGTCTGTTCTGTGCTGATTTATTCCTCGGGTTCTGGCGGCAATGCACGGTTGCATGACCCTTCTTGTGGCAGTGAATACATTCAATCTTGGGATTGAGCCAGCATGTATCTACTCTATGCTTGTCTCTTCTGCATCTCACGCAAGTCTTCTTGTCTGTACCTTGTTGTTTCGACCTCCCTTTGCTCTTCCAGTTGCCTTTGCTGGTCCCCTCTGCTTGCTGGTCACGATCCTGCCTCTGATTCGACTCCCTCTTAGGCTTAAATTGTTTCATGGATTTTTCTTTGTTGTCGTAGAGGGCCTGGTCAGAACCATCATTGTGATCAAGCTGTTCTCTGGCCTCGACTTCCTCTCGAATCTCGACAATCGCCTTTTCGAGGTACATGGTAGGATCTTTCGCGAGCAGGGTTCTCATTGTCTGGAATGATCTGGGTAAGGCTCTCAATAGGTACGTGAGCTGCTTCTCAGCTGACACTGCATTCTCTGCTCCAGAGTTATGCACTGCTAGAAATAGATCCTTCATCTTTCTTATGAAGGAGGTAAGGTCCTTTCCATCTCACTGTAGATTTGTCAGCTGATCTTCCAGCATCATGATTTGACTTCTTGATTTTGTCTGAAATCTGGTGAGCAATGCATCCCACATCTCCTTAGCTTTGGAGAGTGTAGTCAGGTCAAGTATGAGACTATCTTTGATGGATGCAGAGGGCTTAAAAGCTAACAAAGCTTTGTAATTAAAAAACGTTTTGTTTCTTCAAGTAGAATCAGACATGCTAAGAATCAAGAACTTCCTTCTCATATGTAATCTAGTGGTTACATCATGAGTCTCATAGAGATTTGATAACAAATCTAATGCATCCTTAGAGGGTTTTCATATGGTAACATGGGATGTTTGGGAGTCGGCCAGATTGAGTGTGATAGATGCTAAGGCCTTCTGATTTTTTATCTTCCATGTCTTTGCTTGATCATCATCTTCTGGTTTCAAGCCTAGCACCTTCTACTACATCCCAAAGATCTCTATCTGTCAACATCATCCGAAGTTTTAACTTCCATATGTAGAAGTTAGAACCATTGAACTTGTCAATGATTCTAGCTTCGATGGATGATGAAGATGAAGAGCTACCTATATGAGACATACTAACAGTAATACAAATAGAACACACTTAATCTCTCTGTTTATATGAGCTACGCTCTGATACCAATCTGATGGGACAAGGGAGATAGAAGAACGCGAACGAAGAAGAGAGCAAGAATATTGTGGAACAGCTCTCCCGTTACAATCAGCTGCTAGATGCAAAAACAGTCCAATAGAAAGCTTATGCTAAATATAATCACAACTTTAAGTGTTCTAATTGCCCAACAAAATCTTAAAAATTAATTCATACTCACAAAAACAAGAGTACAGTCCACTGAAGAGATTAGAAATGATTTGTGTGTGGTATTACTGAAAAATGGATTCAATGTGAAGTTTGGTTCTGAAATAGATGGAAAGAGCAGTATGATATCGCGAGTTTCTCAAGCGTCAAAGACAACCATCGTCTGATCAGAAGCGAAGGAGTCGTAAACGTCCGTGTTCTGATCAGAGTGAGTAAACAAGCGCCATCAAATAGCGATAAAGTGCATTCAATCACAACAAGCATTCATCTACGTTATACACAGATAGAAAAACGTGCTCCTGCTACATTACACTGAAGCACAATAAAATAGCAATTACAACCAAAATGACGACGTAACTGGGAGGCTCAAATAATATGTCTCATGGATGGAGCTTTTCCAGTAATCTGTGCTGGGATGATCTATTTATAGATTACATCCATGTATTAACTACATTAAATGTTTGTCACCTAATTAGGTAAGTCGTTGTACTTGGAAGTCTATGGCTTTTGTGACAACTGTACATAATGTATACTATCAACCTGTAGGGAATGTTGACGTGGACAAGGACGTCGCAAATTATCTCACTTCGCATTTTATGTGAAGTGGTTTTCTCTCACTTCACAAATTTCGAGAAGTGGCTGGGAATATCCTTCGTTCAAAATAGACGACCTTCGCTTTTTTTCTCTCTTCGGGTTTTTCGCGAAAAAGCCGAAGGTGCCCTGAAACAGTTCAAGTCTTGAAGTAGATGACCTTCAGAAATTTTCTCTCTCTTCGCGAACATTTCACGAAAAAGCCGAAGGTGCCCTAAGATGGTTGAACTTTGAACTGTGCCTAAGTGTCGCATTTCAGGGAAATGCGAAAAAGGCGAAACTGTCGTGAAATAGTTTAAATTGTTGAACTATGCTAGAGCATTTTTGCAAACTCTCACGAAAGTAATGTATTTCTGCAGACTTGTTCTAAATGCTAATTTCGTGGAAGTCCTTGAAGATGGCCAAGTCTTCAATGACTTCAAATTATTGAACTTAACATCTGAACTTGAAATTATAATCTACCCGAGGCCAAATAGTTGCATTCTCTCTCTACCCGAGAGCAACAACTTTTTGTACTTAGTTTATTTCATGAAGTCTTTCCACACGTGTGAAACTACTTTGGTGATGATTGTATGTTGTCTCTTTGCCTTACATTTTGACATAGATCCTGGATTTCAATCTATAGTTGATCTAAAGTGCAAGAACATTGCTTATGCGATCATAATCACACATTAGGGCATTCCCACACGTGTGAATTTTCACAAATATTGACTCCCTAAATGGCTATTTCTATTTTGAAAAGTGATTGTAATTGTTAAGTTTGTCTTTGTAGTCTTTTTCGCATGAAAAAGCATTCTATTGTAAACACTATATGCTCTTCTATTAGATTTCATGAAGATTAGTTTTTCATTTATAATTTATGAACCTAAAATTTGTGTCAGAGGCTTAGCAAACTTTGGTTATTATTGCAAACATTTGGGCTATGACCACATATTTCTTTTTTGTACTTGTACAAACCTTCTTTTATTCATATTCAAGCTCAAAGTCTTATCAATTGCAATGCCCCCTCAATCAAACATGATACTTCCTATTTTCATTAATAAAAGATGGGAAAACCCATCAAAATACAAAGGTATGCATGTAGAAAGGGTAAAAGGCCATAATTCGAATTGAGATATTGTACATCAACTATAACAAAGCAACAATCTCACAAAGTAGCTATAGAAAGCCTACTGCTTGATGCAAGTCGCTAGCTAAGATAGTTGGAAGTTTAGGTAGTGTAGGAAGCTGTGAAGTAGCCATTCCTGCAACTACGACATGTCGAAGTATTGCAAGTGCCTGAGTGCGTTGTAAAGTGGTAGAAACTCATTGACGATAATAAGACGTAATGATAGATAAAGGTGAGGCACCACGTCCCTGGAGCTTCGCTGCAAAACCTGCACAAGAAGATAGCAAATCGTCGAATTTCTTATGCAGGCACCCATAAATTTCCAAGGCAAAAGGAATAAAGTCTTCTCCAAAAGTGCGATGTGAATCTCGCTCTTTATCTTGAATTGCATGAGAAGCAACGACACCTCGAGTAGTTGAAACACGGCGAAGAAGGTCTGGCCGTGAAGGATCAGCAACAACAACATCCCCAAGCGTGCGAATCCCCTCGCGCGAAAGAACAAGATCAGCTCAACGTTGAGGCGACTGTGAATCGGACACATGCAAGATGTGGGTTTGCTCCAGCTCTAAGTAAAGCACAAAAGTGGAACAATAGGGCGCGCAACAAGCCAAGCACCAGCACCAAGGCCGACACAAGATGGAAGGCGAGCCCGAGTCTCATCAGAAGGTGAAACTGAGTGAAAGCATGTGAGAATGGAACCGCTCCAAAAGATACTTTTGAAAATGAGAACGTTGATGGCTAAGCAAAGTCTCAAAGGGAGGCAAAGAAGCTTGCACAAGTGGAAAGATGAGATCCTTGGCCGCACAAAGATGTTGTTTGAAAGGAAAAATGTATGTTTCAGCATGAGCTACAAAAAACAAACACTTTCTCTATCTGTCTCTTGAAGTTTCAAATTATTGTTATGAGCTTTAGTATTATAAATCGTAATGAGCTCTCCTTTTTGCAATCCTTGGTTTTCAAATTATTGTTATAAGCTTTACTATTATAAATCATTTTTGTAACCTAATTGTAATCGTGCTAAACTTTTAAGAGAGATTTTTTTAGGGAAGTTATTCTAAAGCAATTAACTTGACCTCATGGAAATGTGTTACATTTTCTTGTCTTTGCTTCAAGAAGTATTATTATCTAGCTTGCGCTCTATTTCAAATCTTAGACTAGGCACCAAGAACTTGGCATGCATTATACTTCCAAGCCTTCGACAATTTGAAATAGATTTTGTTTTGTATTGACTTTATAGATAGGTCTAACATCCCATTACTATGCATAAGTATTTATTCCTAGTTTGATAAGCTAGCCTCCAGAGTTCATTATTGATAGAGTATCTTATTTGATGACACAACATTCAATGCATCTACATAGTACATTGTACTTATTTTAAAGCGACACCCAAAAAGAAGATGTTGAGTGCAAATTCATATATTTCATTTCATTCATGATTACCTTGAATTTGTTGTGATTTCGTGCCTAGACATCGTCAACCACCATGTTGTGGATGACCATTATTGAAAACTTGGCCAAGTTTTTGATCAACATTTTAGGAACACCATTCAACATCCAAAATGGATGTATCCACGAGTGCACACACAAATCAAGAGACAACTTTATATACATGCATACACAATTCCTTATAGGAATAACGTGTTACTTGCTGGAAAGTGCTGGAGCATTGCACCATGGCCTTAATCTATGTGCATGGGTATCTTATTAGGTAGCAAATGGCTCTTTATATTCATCATTTTGAGAAATATTTACTTGGTTATAACCGCTGAACCCATACAGAAAATTATGGATTTCTTTGTTTGATCAATGTTCCAATATGTTTTTTGTGTAGTGAAGACAAGAATAGCAAAATCATTTCAACTGATCCACTCAAAAAGTCCACCCACAAAGGACTTGGAAGTCTTAAACCATAATCTCTATCCTGCATTGCATGGCATATGCTAAGTAACTCCTATGGTTGGATTGCAGTTGTGAAGGCACAAAAGTTTGTGAACCAATAAATGATTTTTGTGCAACCTCAAAAGCGTGCAATATTTACGAATACGAATATAAAATTTTTACCTTAAAAATGGAGCCATTTAACATGTGCAATTTTCAAATGTAAATACATTTACTTACAAGAATTGATCAAACATATGAAATTCAGCCTAGTAGCTCAAATATACAATGAGGAGAAAAGAAATCAAACTAGATTGAGAAGGCGCACTTTACAATTGTGGTCTGTTATATATAAGCTTACCATCTTGCAACATTCAACTACCTGAGACAACTACTTTGCACCCAACTTTCTGTAACCTTGGAAACAAACTATATAACTCAAGATCACATCAATAAAAAGACAACTTGAAGGAGAACCTGTGCAATATATGTTCATCACTCTCAGCTTGCCAATGATGCGAATATAGTGCAACAATAGGAGTCAGGAAAAAGTAACCAATAGTCTTCGTTATTCCAAAAACAATTTCGGTAGTTCTACTAGAATTGACGAAATTTACTAACTTTCCAGTCGCACACATTAAGTGAAGCCACTATATCAGCCTTTCTCGACCAGCAACGTTTGAAAACCTTTTGCTCATTAGATGTAAGACATTAGCAGAGTCTGCTTAACAGCTCCACAAACCTGTACTCTTATTGGTCAAAGAATTTACAAGTTTATGGCAAAGATCAGAAAACATCGGGATGAAAGTGACCTGGAATTGAACTTCCTTCTTGAGCCTTGCGAAGATGCAAGGTAAGTGCATAATTGTTTATCTGCATGAAAAATAGATTTTTTTAATAAGAAGAAGAATTTTCAACTCAAGATCTTATCCCACTTATTTATCAGCTCCAGCGCTAGTTTGGTTCAGCTTAAAATTTAGATGTACACTTGACAACCAAAAAAAACAAAAACTTGACCCCTCTTTCTAAAATTTGAAATTTGTTGTTATGCATTCTTGTGAATATCACATCACCTATAAGCCTCATATGAAAGTCTTGACGTATGTATAATTAAATTGATCATCAAACTTCAGGAAACAAAGTTTCTTGCTTTCCCATGTGCTAGAAAATGATCACTGCACCAAGAGTACAAGGCAGAATAAATGAACACCTCCAGTGTGCGAAGCTGTTCTTGATACTGTGTAAGAAGCTGCTTCAGCTGCTGTAATTCCTGGGACTTTGCAGCATGATCTAATTGCTTCTCATGTTGAATGCCAACAGCACGTTTTAGTATTTGATTGTCTCGAAGCATAACTTGCAATTGCTCTTTGAGTGATGCATTTTCCTGCAACATGTGCATGTAGCATTCTTGAGACATAAAACAGCTACCCATGTGCTTCTATAGACATCCCAATTTCATTTATCTTCAAATTAACATAACCATACTACAGTTGTCAAGATTCTCTTACCTTCTGGAGAGCCTCGAGCACAATACCAGCCCTGCATGAAAGAGTCTTTTCAAATGTCTCCAGAGCTCTCGTTGCACGATTTCGAGCATCATCAAGGTCAGAAGCATGCAGCATTTCTTGAACAAGGTGCTCTACCCATTCTGTTCTCTCAGTTGCAGCAGTTGGTGGCGCTTCACTTGACAACGCATTCTCCAAAACTGTTGACTGCGAGATTGAAGGCTGCTCAGAATCACCTGATAGAGAGCAGTTAAGATAAAAACATATGAAACCAAAACAACATGGTTCAAACCCTATCCTAGTGCTGTAATACCATTACAAATGCTACACTACCCGATGTTATACAGCGCACATCAAAAATTCAAGGTAGTATATACTTCAGCTACTTCAAGAGACTCACACTTCTTAGATTATTCTACTTGACAAATCATAAAGTATAAACCAAAAGTAGGTGATCCAATAATGTATCGATCCAAAGAACATAACAAGCTCCCTACTACAAATGTATGAGCCGAAATTACGCCAAAGGGTTTTGTCGCCAACTCAAAAAGAATTTTGTTGGATCAAAACATGGAAACTGCAACCACCAGAAAGCTGTAACATAAAAGATGGTCCAGGCAGATTATGGTACATTTATGCACAAAAATTTTGAGACCATACCATCATAACCAGCTCAAAACCCACACAGATTCGATGCTTCTATGCTAAAAGTTCCCCAAGTGAACTTATAATGACTTTCAAGATTTTTAGCATCATCTTACTGATGGGTGATTGATCAGTAGCATGCAATATGGATCTTGAATCAGAGGCACTGAACAGGCATAAATCGCTCAGACTCTTGATAGCCGATTCCAAGTTGTTGCCACATGCTTCCAGTACTTTTTCCACTATCTGAAAAAGCACGTTCATATAGCGTGAAAACATACAGATGGGATGTGATTCAAGACCAACCTCAAGCCAAATGCCCAAATTTTGAATCTAAAATTGCAATCCAAAAATCCAAAGCAAGAACTATATGAACAATGCCCAAAATTTTGAATCTAAAAATGCAATCCAAAAATCCAAAACAAGAACTATATGAACTACACAACATTTTTTGTCACATGGAAAGCACGAACAGTTCCACATGCATGACAGGTCCTTGCAGATCTGAAGCTTACTAGGTGACACAATTCTCATTGATGTGCCACTTAGAATAGTGGAACCTGAATAGCTTATGGCGAAAAAACCTGCTAGAATCACATATATCTTCACAAAAACAAACAGTTTTCTTGATGAAATGCAAACTTCAATTTGCAACATGTAGATGACAGTAGTACAACTTAATTAGTCCACAATGAAAGGCTATTTAGTGCCTTCATGTCTCAAAACACCTAACATCATGCTGCCTAACAGGGGATGATCATACATCAGTGCAGTCTTTAGAAGTTTTACAGCCTTAGTACTTCAAATTTTACACCATTGTACATGTTTTGCATATTCGCCAAAAAATGGAAACAAAAGAACAACTGGAACTCCTGAACATGAGAACACTTTTATGGAGAAACATGAGTGGAGGAGCGCCACATCAATCCGGTTCTTTTTCATTAAGATTGTCAACGACCTACCAAGGCTTTTGTTCAGAGCTACAGCCTAAACTTCAAACCTTAGAAACCCGTTCCGACCCTTTTGGGTCGGAACGTACTGGGTTGGAACGATTTTTTTTCAAAATATAAAGAAAGAGGCACGTGGCCGCATCTGGCTTCTTTGTGAGGGACACATCTTGATATGCAAGAAATGAGTAGAGTTCTTTTTGAAAATCTTGTTCTGTCGGTTTATCTAGTCAGAATCAATTGGAGCTGGAAGCCTGGCCACCACAGTGAGGACTCCTTAGTCGTCCTCATTTTTGGTTCCCTGTATTTGATGTGGGTAATCCATTATCATGCTAGTGTGGCACCGCCCTTACCTAATGTCTTGAAATTTTTCACATATTATGCACATGATGAACAAATTCAAAACATACCATAAAGAACGTCCGAAAGTAGCAATAAGTATCAATAAATTGATGATTCTACAACAAAGAAAGCACAGAACTGGATGGTTGTCCAAATCGCATGCCTGGATGGTTGTCTCAATCGCGCATATCTATCCCTCGATGGTTGTCATCCTGAAAACCATGTCAGGTGATGGCATTGTGTGCAGTCTCCGCACATTTCTGGATGGTTATCAAGCCATCAGATCTCCACTCAGTATCGCTGGTTTTTCTTTGCTAAAAAAATACGTTTTTTTAAAATTATTTTTTTGGTCAGGTTCCGGAACGGGCAACTAAGCTTCAAACAAACCTATCACACAAGGCATCAAAAATTTTACTAAGGCCCTGGAATGAATAAAGTAATTGTCTTCATAAAAAATAGATCCTCATGGCCCATATGAAACTATGCCGTTAAGATGTAGGTAACTGCATGGCAGGAAAATGCATTCCCACCATTGGAAAATACCCACAAAAGTCCCTTGAGCACATATACATTGCATAGATGCACTGCTCAGGAATGTTGCATTCCAGTTGGGTTTCTGAATGGCCGTTCCAAAACCGTCCTGATGCCTAGGCTCTCAGCCATCTCTTGCCTCAAGCTAGCATACATCCTGGCCATGCACACACGTTCTCCATCCACCTCCTCCTAGGTAGACAGAATGGATGGCAGATAAGTCCTCCTCCCCTTGTATACCTCCAAGGAGAGAGACTCCAAGCCATGTGCACACCTAGATCATGACACCTGGCAACCATGCAGGTTCACGAGTCACCGGTCAAGTCTACAGGCCCAATCATCGTCCAGTCTCAAGTTTGGGGTTGGGACCCCAAGGGAGTTGGGTCCCTAACAAGTGCAGTGAGTGCGATTGGGCAGGTGTGGCCGAGGCCATTTTGTGAGCATTTGAGGATGAAGGGGCTTCTTGATGAGCTAGCTTCTATTGACCAGAAGCTAGAGCCTCTCAGGAAGGCATGGGCCCAGTACGTACTACTATCCTTTTAACTTTATGCACTCTAAACTTTAAAGACTCTATGATCATTGATATGTAGTATGTACATTGTACTATTAGTTTTCAAACTTTTCATACATTGTATGATTGTGGTGGCATTTCATACTTATTACAACTTACTTATTAATAACTATTAGCTATTTATGTAATATGTTTAATCATGAATCACTCTTGTCAATTTTCAAATGATCATTTATCATTGAGGGCTCAGGGTTGCAACTTGCCATGAAAATTGAAATTTGAATTGCAATTTACAATCTCGGATCTTGTTTTGTGCAACACTGCAATGTGACATGTGACTTGTCACCTGTGAACTAGGTATGGTTGCACCATCATATCTGATGATTGGAGCGATACGAGGAGGCGCCACATATTGAATATCTTGGTGTCTTCATGCATGGGAACGATGTTTCTCAGATCCATCGACACCTCTGGGGAGGCAGTCACAAGCAAGTACATGTTCACACACAGTCGAGCTGTCATTGAGAAGGTGGGACCACAACACGTTGTACAGGTATATAATATATATATTATACTATATAGTATAATGGTAATTTGTAAATGTTAATGTTCAATGGATTATGGCGATTGATTAACAATGCATTATGGTTCACTTGAATTCGGAATTCCAATGCCATGCACATTCAACATTGCACTGTATGGTTGTACAGGTCAACACAGACAATGCGTCAAACTACGTCTCCATGGGTAGGCTCGTTAATAAGACCTACCCCCACATCTTTTGGACACCTTGTGCTGCACATTGCCTGGACTTGTTGATCGAGGATGTGGCCAAGATACCATGGATTGCGGAGGTGCTCAAGATTCGTCACCAAGAGGCCCAGGGTCCTAACCATGTTTAGGAGACAGTCCACCTTGGATGTCTTAAGACCTGCCCCCACCAGGTATGCAAGTTGCAACTCAAATTTGAGTGCGCTTTTGTTGGTAAGTAATGGCCCATGGACTACTATAGTTTGAACTTTGTAACTTTAAGCTGATGGCTATTGTAGTTTGTAACTTTGCGAGCACTGAATGTTCAATGCACCTACTCTTGATTGTTCAATGCAATGCATCATGATTCATGCATGTACTGTGTTGTCAGAAACTCTGAACTTGTCACTTGTGCCCTATGTAAGTTTGCATTTATGTTCTTGGTCTTGGCACAACTGCTCAAAGTTCATCAGGGCTTGAGGCAGATTGAGGCAGATGGTTGTTGCCATTGAGTGGGCACAGCGGGGGACATCACAGGAGCCCAGCGCTAAGAGATTCGAGCGGACCATTATGTCGAGTGCATTTTGGGATGAGGCACGATCCATTGTGGTGGGCCTATAGCCTATCTACATTGTCCTGCGCCTTACAGATCGAGAGGGCTGCACATTAGGCCTCTTGTATGAGTTCATGGATAGGCTGGGTGAGCAGTTGAGTCTTTGCACGACCATTAGCCTAGAGAGGTATATCGTCAACGCTTATTACTTAAGCCTTACTAGTTACTAGTTGGTAGTAGGTACTAGCTTCTAAGTTCTAGGTTAGTAAGTAGTAAGTTGTAACTAATGTTTGAATCATCTTTAAATCAATTGACATTCCACATTCATGATTGAAGATTCAAGATTCAAATTTCAAATGTAGTGGTACTATAATTATTAATGTGTCTTGCAGGCTTGAGGAGGTCCGGCTCCTTTGGCAGAGCAGGTGGGAGTTGCTTCATAGGCCCCTGCATGCCATGGCCCACATACTCCATCCACTTTGGAGGAGTGAGCAGCAGTACACAAATAGGGAGCTCAGGGATGGCTGGTATGCCTATATCTCCCGAGTTTATCCTGATGTACGCGAGCAGGCTAACCTGCTGGATGAGCTCCAAAATTTCAGGGAGGAGACCTTGGAGTTCGCCACTAGCCTGGCGCTTTTGAGAGACGATAATAAACTAACCATGGTCCATTACAGTTTAAACTTCACATTTTACTGCACAATTACTCAATCACATTGCTGGTTACTGGTAACTACTAACTACTAACTAATAACTTGGTAATTGCATTTATTTACTTGCATAACTTGCATGGGAAACTGTGATTCAGGCCAACTGCGACCCGTGTCATGGTGGTCAAAGTTTGGGATTGATGTCCCGAAATTGCGTCTCCTTGCCATGAGGATTCTCTCACAGGACAGCACTGCAATCGCTTGTGAGAGAAACTGGAGTGTCCATTCCCTGATTCACACGAAGAAGAGTAATCAACTCTCTTTTGCACAGTTGGAGAGGTTGGTGTACGTACACGCCAACCTGAGACTTTTGGGTAGACTCCAGACCACCGCAGAGCCTATCCAAGTAAGCCATATATTATGATTTCTAACATGTAATCCCAGTTAGTAGATACTAGATAGATCATAGCTAAATTTTAACTTTTGTCGGCCCTCGAAATTTTCTCTTGACTTCAATGTGCATTGTGACATGTGCGTAGGTTAATCCCGATGAAATCAATGTGGCATAGGTTCCAAATTTACCACCAAGAGACCAGGCAAAGGAGGACGTGTACGCATTCCTCCATGAGGAGGCCATGCAGAGTGCAGGTGAGAAATTAGGATTTAGCGCTTAGTACTTGCTATTCGGTTGACAACTTGACCAATGGCATTGCATGCTTCAGGCTTGTAAGTTGTCAGTTCAAAGTTGATAGTGTGTCACTTGTCTAAGGTCTTGAATTGTCTAGACTGAGTAGACTCTAAGGTCTTGAATTAAATTTTTGAAGTTCAAACTAATTATTGTAATTTACTAATTTGCGGGCAATAATACGTTTGTCCCTCCTTGTGTGCAAGACCTATCACTCGAGCAGAGCCCAGGAGGAGGGCAGGAGAGGGTACGAGCTCCCGTGCTCACAACCCTGACGATGAGTCTAAGTCTGAAGCATCTTCAGGGTCAGAGTCCTCAAAGGAGGAGTATGTGGATGAGGAGTCCGAGGAGAGCGGGCATGAGGATGAGGGGCATCATACCTCTACCTCCGATGAGGATTTCGCAGCTGCCACTCGAGAGACCACAGCAGGCTCCACAGCACCAGCAAGTAGGAGGAGACTCAGGCGTAGGCGAGCTTAGAGTGCTCAATGTACATTGTAGATTAGTTACTACTTACTAGTAGTCTGGACTCTGTAGATAGATCATAGTAGTTGTAATGCGCATTGACTCTTGAGTTGTTTACATTATACATATCATGATTTATCATCAGACATGTCGCATGTGGCATTACATTGGTGACCGGCCTCATGAGGCACCTAGCATATGTATTTACTATTATGTTATGAATCATGATATATTATGGATTCTGATTTCTGCTTCCTGAAGTTAACTGTAGTTTGTTAGTCGATTATCTAATATCAGGATTCAATAATTACTAATGGTTTACCGTTTTACAATTTTGATTTTGGTATTTAATGTATTATGTTACATATAGAATGTTCAATGTTGAATGATGAATCTAAGTTTAAAGTTTCTAACCTAAATTATTTTGGCTTTCTCAAACATTGTCATACCCTTCTTGTTTATTCTTTTCTCCGATCTCGACATTGCAAATAAGTTTGAACTTCAACTTTCAACTTTGAAACAAAATTAGAATCTACGGTC
Source organism: Diphasiastrum complanatum (assembly GCA_029204225.1). Classification (NCBI taxonomy): domain Eukaryota; kingdom Viridiplantae; phylum Streptophyta; class Lycopodiopsida; order Lycopodiales; family Lycopodiaceae; genus Diphasiastrum; species Diphasiastrum complanatum. The sequence goes on along the minus strand of CM055099.1, from coordinate 64,408,766 downwards.
CTACGGTCTACCTAGCTAACATATCATACTAGTCACTAATATCAGCTCTGAGCTCAAATTTCAATTATACTCCTAAACCTTAAGTTCCAAGTGGCAAGTTCCAACTCCACGGTCTTGTTAGCAAGCAGATCCTTGTACCCAGGATCTGGTTACAACTTACTGTAGTTCTATTTAACTTGGGTCATTATGTTTTGACACGACAGGTCACAAGAGATCTGATTATGATTAGGAATCCAGGCACGACCCTGCATTGACTACTTATTGATAAATCTATTGACATTCGAATGATGTGCAGTAGGGCACTCGTGCTTTGCAAAACGATAAATGAGTCTATAAACTGGACTGCTTAAGAATAAGAAATACGCACTATCCAACAAAAAAGAAAAGGTTCGAAATGCATCAAAAACATCAGTAAAGAGGCACACCTGCTCTTCCATTTCCGGAAACAGGCTACGCAGCTGCAAGAAGTAGTCCTGTACTCCTAATGCTGAGATGGACAAAGAAATTCCAGTCTCAGACAGATTAGGAGAACTACTCCGGGATCTTCCGGGGGCCGGAGAGGGAAAGCGGATAGGAGAGTTTCCACTGCAACGCAGCCGCTTCGCAATAGGTGGAGATCCGTGTAGTTCGTCAAAGAGCGACCGCTTCCCACAGACAACCGCAGACATGGCAGCAGTTACCCTCACTCAGAATATTGTGAGCTTTTTGTGCCTCCTATCTCTATCTACACAGCACCAGCGTATTTGCTTCACTACTGAAGCTGCCTATTTTCACTTTTGTAGAATGAATCTCTCCTGTCTCAAACTGTACACAATCTATAACTGGAATCACTATAGTACAAGACGAGTTATCTAATATTGTGCAATAACTTTTTTGAAGAAACGCACATTCGATCAGTGCCGTACACACCAAGGGTTTTGAAATCGCTCCAAAAATTTGATCTATTGAGGCGAAAACTCACCCGCAGACAATTTTTATGAAAAAAAAGGGATTGTAGCTGCTCAGAAAAGTACCGTACACAACTAAAGGATCCGCAAGTGGAGGATTATAGCTGCTCACAAGACTTATTACTGACAAAAAACGGCTTCCATACTACGGAATTTAGAGAGTAGACACTTCCAATTACCCTGCTGACCAGAACAAACAAAAGTACCTGAAACTTTTGAGCATGCCTAAGATACAAGCCCTATGGCGCCAACGCCAGGCGGCCGTGTCGGCCGTGTAATGAATGCAGCGATCTTAAGAAATCGCAAGATTAACTTGAAACTAATATCCATCAACAAGGCAAGGTACGGATGTCAAAAGGTTAAGCATGCCGTTTGTCAAGCAAATTTCTGTTTGGGGTTAAGTTTTAACAAGTCCTAAACAAATAACATGAGGTCTGGAAGTTGCAAAGCACGGCACGACACGACCAGCAGGTGGCTCCACAGTGTCTTAGGATCCATGCCCGCTGATCATCGTCGAGAGCGCCACAACTGCCAAGGGTTTTGATCATCGATCGATGCTGTTACACACAAAACCTAGAGCTACAAAAGAATCAATACATCGTACCATCGCTCGATCGACCTTTCCAGGAAGACAAGGTGGACTTTAGGATATGAGCTTCTACCGTTGGGTAATGCTTTTCTACGGTCTGTGTATCGATCCGACGGGTGCAAGCATTCCCCCCCCCCCCCCCCCCAAATGTTTGCATGTGTGGAGGCCAGCCAATATCCTTTGCAACATGACGTAGTGCCGAAATATGATTGTTAGCAGTAAGAGATTGTGATGATTTGGCTGTTATCTTTGTCGCGATAGCGATAAGCGATTTGCTAAAAGCTAAGGTGTCACTTCGTATCGATAGCCTCTATTGTGATGATTTGGTTGTTATCTTTGTTGTGATAGCGATAAGTTATTTGACGATTGCTAAAAGCTGACACGTCACTTCGTATCGATAACCTCGTTAGCTTTGTTGTGGCAATGAAAATCTATATTTGCTAAAACCTAAGATGTAGATCCTAGGTGAATTTGAGCATTAAAATGGGTGTTTTTTTTTTAGTTCTAAAAAGCAATCATCTTATTTGTTTGTTTTGTATGTTCTCATTTGTTTGTGGACAACTAAATTACAACTCACAACCTCAATTTAGAGTTTCCACCAATCTAGGTAAGATGTCCATCATTGATTGTAGGCCCACTTAGGACAACTCAATGGGGATAGGCCCTATGACTGCAATCAAGGTCCCACCCTCATCCAAGGGCATAGGAGCCTTGGTCATGATAGAGTGATAATCCTCGCGCCTCTCAAGAAACATTAGGGTGGGCCCTAGATTGTATTTTCACATAAATTTGAATTTACGCTTCTCCTCATTTACTAGTCTTGGATAATGGCCCCACCATTACAATATATTCACACTCATGGCATGGCTATTAACTCTTTACCCTAGAACCATGAACACCATTATAGTGGTGGGGCCACATTCATACAAGGGTGGTGGATTAAGGAGGGCACTCCCACTGCCATTTCTTGCTTGTTCTGTCGATGGTTACACGTGTAAATTGTAATATGATTGAGTTTGAAACCACGGGTGCCTTCATCTACAAATGCTACATAGCTAATTGCATGCTCATTTGAACTTTATTGTAGAAATGGGTGGTCCTATCACAAGTTTTACCCCCTTCACTAAGAATTTTATGTATGATCACCCTCTGGGTAGTGGGGTTTAAATCCCAAGAATTTCGGGAGTATTTAAAAGGCCTAAAATGCATTAAGCCTTAACTTATAATAAAAAATCAAAAGCTACACTTGCGTTGTTAACATCACTCAAAAAATAAAATGGTTCATTGATGTCTATCCTTGTTCTACATAACTTGTATAACCTTTTGTAATATGCAACACACACGCAATGTATGTACTTGATTCCACCTTAGTTAGCATAATGAAATATGCCTATCATTGATTAAATCTAGAAAGGAACTTTTTTGTTGTTTAAAATCACAAGTATGACAAGTTGGGTTTAATCATTGGTGTAGTTGAAGATTCAACTATGTGGTTGAGCAAGAAATTTAATGCCTTTTGTAGACTTGCAAATTTGAAAAAAAAAAATTGGACAATGCCCATGTGTGGGAGGAGTTTGAACTTGGGTGGTCAATCCCACACCAAGAACCCTCTAGTGCCACACCACACATGGGCGATCACAAATTGATTTTTGCTTACCACCCATTGAAATGCTCGAAATGTTTTGTGCAACAAACCTCACTTGATAACCTTAATATTCTCTCTCTCTCTCTCTCTCTCTCTCTCTCTCTCTCTCTCTCTCTCTCTCTCTCTCTCTCTCTCTCACATTCATGGAAAGCTCCTCAAGGTCCTGCTTAGAAGTCGAAACACAAGAGAACGCACTGTGGAGCAAACCACCCAACCAAGTAGAAGCAACCGATCAATCTCCAGTAGCTTCACCCCCGAGCCAAGGAATAGGAAGTAAGAATAGAGTGAGAGGACCTGACAATGAATTACCAATAGAATGATGGAGAAGGGCGAGTTTCCAAGAGCTATATAGGCTCAAGTCCCCATTGTGCATGCAGTCATGCAAGGCATAAACTCCCCAAATGAGAAATTCCATTGCTATTGGTACTCCACACATGCATTGCATGTCCTAAACCATGTACTAACTCCAATTAGTATGTCTGGCCTCACAAGCTTATTAATTACCTTACTAGCCTCGTCCATAATGACACAGCGTAACCAATAATATTGAGCACTGGAGTACCGTATATCCAAGTCTAGGATTATGCCGAATCCTATATGCAGGACATGTTATTGATACTCTACACATGCATTGACTATCCTAAACCATGTACTAACTCCAATTAGTGTGTCTAGGCCTCACAAGATTATTAATTACCTTACTGGCCTCGTCCAGAATGACATGGAATAACCAATAATATCGAGCACTGGAGTATCGTGTATCCAAGTCTAGGAATATACCGAATCCTATATGCAGGATGTGGACATAACATTCTTCCCCCCTTGAACTGCTCCTATTCTCAAAAGAAGAACTTACGAAAATTATTCTTTATACTATCAACTCTTTCCCACGAATCATCATTTGACCATTCCACTGGATTAAGCACTTGGAGATAGAATGGACACGCTACCCGAGACCAGTCATGGGCATGACAATCTCCTTCTGAGATGTAGCTTGGAATCTACATCCCACACATCGTACAGTGTGCTCAAGATGTCCTAGACTTCTTTTGATGTATGAGCTTCAAACACATGGCCTATTTGTGTGTTTGAGATGTTGAGGATGATCATAGTGAAAGCTTTGCCATCCTTTAGCTTCCATCGAGAGATTGTAGCGTCGTCTACATTGGGTCTTGCCTCTGCACCTACGACAACATCATACAACTCCTTAGCCATTAACACAATTTTCATCTTAAATTTCCATAGATGGTAGTTGGATGCATGAAGCGTGTCCACGATAGGATTGGCTTTGCTTTGGGAATCCATTTTGAAGTTAGTCTAGGTGATAGCAATAACTATCGGTGACTTAAGAATGAAAATCTAATGCAATTTATAGAACAAGAAAACAACTATTCTATCATATGATAGAACCAGATTCTATGGGAAGCTTATCAAGCTCTGAAAATAACTCTGATATCATGTTTGGAGATGGTGGAATCTCCTCACTGCATGCACTGTGTGGATCGCAATGGATCACATAGGCGAACACAATAGAATTAGTTTGCGCTGTGGAAGTGGAAGAGCTAACAATTAGACAAAGTAGTAAGAGAGTCGGACATAAAACAAAATAGCAAAACATATAACACTGACAAAGAAGATCCGAATTGGAAACCAATACTACCAATTCCTCTTAAAAATATCCACATTTGTACACTACATGGAGAGGTAAGAATTATAGAGAAATTGATATACTTCATATTTGGTTTGCTTGGAATACTAAACCAGAGTCATCAGCCAAACAAGCAATAGCTCGATTGGAGGAAGTTCTATCAAAAGCGGGTCTTCATAAAGGACACGTTAAAATACAAAAGAACAAGAAGCTTTCGGGGAAAACGGGAAACATCTCTTGAAAACCAAGCATAAGAGGATCCAAAGCTCGTCATTTCTTATCAAATCATTCCGGAAAACCGACTAAACTCCAGTACTCAATTTGAAAAGATGTACTTTTTGCCACAAAGGATTTTGAAGAAAAAAGAACAAGGCTTAAAAAAGTTGAAGTCTGGAGAAAGCTTGACAACATGGCCAAATTGCTCATAAAAGATAAATTGTCTGATACTGATGTCCTACTAATTGAGAAATCAACAATTGAGTTTGTGGATGTAGTTAAAGATGTCTGGGGTGCAGATCATATTATGCATTATATAGTAAATCTCTTTTCAAAGTAGCTCTTAGAATTATACTTTATAATAATTTAAAGTGATTAATATGACAATGCTATATTGTAGCACATTTTACGACATCATGTATCATTTTTTGCAAAAGCTTACAATAGTCTAAGTATTTGGTCATTACAAGGAATGGAGAAATCACATTGGCAAGCCAAAGTAGAATTCAGAAAGGTGTGCAAATTTATAGACAAAAATAATATTGATGCAAGACTCAACTCGTGATATTTTTCATGATATTAGACAAAAAGAGTATATGTATTATCAAGTACAATGGACAAAAAAATCATTTTTTCTCTTTATCTTTAAGCATCAGCTTTGTTGTGTGGTCATGAAAAATTTCTTTCTATAATATGGATCTATAAAATTAATAGATCTTCTTTTGCTCAAGTCTATATATCCGGAGAAAACTGCTAAGGAGGATGACCATTTAGAAACTTCCTCAGCTACATAGCCAAATACTCTTATAACAATGTCTCTCTTTGCAAAAATAATTTTATATGTATTCTGAGGGTATTTATGCCCGTTCGAGAAATATGATGATGCTTTAACTGCCATTATTATTGTCCCAGTGTTCAAAGAAAATTTGTTATGATGAATGCAAATCTCTTTATTTACAAATCTCTTCAAATTATGGGATAGGGATGAATCCTTTTGTCGTGATCCTGGGCTTTCTCTTACATATCCATGCCTTGTTGCAAAGGCATCTACCTCCATAGTAGCGTGCAAAATACAAGCAAAGGTCACACATCTTGAAAATAAAATAACTACATTTGAATAGAACTCTCTTTCAAAAGAAACCAAATTGACTTACCAGATCACGCTCATCAGCTTGAATAATTGCAACAGTATGTAAATCATGACCAGCAACTATGGTCGTCGAAATAGTGGATGGATTAGTTTTTGAGGACTGTGAGACATAACTATTCTAGATTCTCAAAAACTATTTCTCATTGGGCATATTGGCCTCATATGCCCTGCTTTGGGACATGATTGACTTCAGTCTCGTCGAGCCATTCATCTCCGTCTTTGTAATCAGTAGAAGCACATAGATGATCATCCTCAAGATCTATGCGGTCTGAGAATTCTTTGATGAAATTAGATAGAATTGATAGAATTTCATCCTCCCTTAGATCAAGCACATCTCCAACATCATTCAAAGAGACGTATGTGACACTATCCATGTGATATACCAACAAATCGAGAATAGTCTTGCTTTGTGGAAGCAAAGAAAAGCTACAGAGAGCAAAAATAAAAACTTAGTGAAATTTGTAAAATGATTGAACCACATTTATATAGTGAAAACCAATAAAATCCAAGCTGCACGCGCGTTGATCCAACAACGAATCCGATCTCACACACGAAATGTAACCATCCACACGTGCAAGGCCACAAATGAATTTGTCATTTGCCCACGTGTCCACACGTACACACATCGATTTTCCATCCAGCCACGTGTCGTGCGAGCACACACTTCAGTTTTCGATTCAGCCACGTGTCTCCGGTGCACACATGTGTGAACTTTTGTCTCCTATATAAGTCCAGTTCCTACAAGTTTTTAGGTTTTCTTACGATTTTGCTTTCTTTCTCCAATGCTTCAAGAGTACGTCCAGATGCAATATCGCCATCACACGAAGACCACCCTTCCGCCCTCTCACAATGCCACTTTCTTGCGTCGTAGTGATATCAGGCCTTTTTTACCAGTATCACCATAACACAAACGATCCTACCTTTCTCTACTATGCATCGTAGAGATATCCATCTTTCTCAGCCAGTATTGCCATCACTCGAACCCTTCTACTATTCTATGCCATAGTATCCCTCCCTCATGTCGTAGAGATATTCGGCCTCAATGGCTCGGACGAAGCAAACTACTAGGTTGACTAGCTTCGTCGCGCTAGCCCATCCACAAACTGAGCCCGTTCGTCTGCAAAGACGCGGAAGACCTCGACGTCCATGGTTGAAGGGCATTAGAGCCCTACAAAGGAGCACTAAGCTTCTGATTCCAAAAGCAGCTTTCTACCGGGCTATGAGGGAGGTCACGCAGGATATGACCACTCATTTGTCCTATGTAGTGAGGTGGAATATCATTGCTTTGGAGGCACTTCATACTACATACGAGGACTTCCAGGTCAAAATGTTTGAGAATTCGATCTTGTGCTCGATACATGCCAAGAGGGTGACCTTGATGCCCAAAGATATGTTTCTTGTCTTGAGGCTTCGGAACACCTATGACATCAATTTTAAGTCTGGTTTCACACAGAGGCAAGTGCCTCTTTCTAGGGGGTTTGTCCCACCTCGAAATAGAGAAAGCAAGCACGGTGGCAAGCAAGCATACCCCAAGCCTTGGTCTCCCAGCTCTTCACCCTCGCCTCCTCCATTGAATACAGATGTGACAACTTCCTCTTAAATTCCGTGGGTTGAGAACCCTCCAACAACCCCTGGTCTTGAAATTCCCACTTCTCCTTCTCAACATTTGGAGGATCTAAATATAGTGGTGGATAAGATTATATCTGATGTTGAAGCAACTGATAAAGAGTTGCATGTCAAACTTCCTAATGATCCAAAGGACACATTTTTTATTCTAAAAGATACATTGATTTTGATATGTATATAGCCAAAACAATAAACAATCTTGGAGGAGAATTTTTTTTTTTTGTATAGATGACAATAATTTTAAAATGCATATTAAAACAAGCATTGTAAGGAGCTAAAGGATAAGGAAGACCTCCCATATCTTAGATATAGTCGTTAAAGTCAGGTGTGTATATTAATTACATAAATACACATATACAATCACCAAGGAGATTTGTGTTGTATCTGTGAAAATTCAAACGTATGAGAATGTCCTAAAGTGTGAATATGTTCTCCTAAGCAAAGCTTATAGACTTTAGATCTTCTATTGATTGAAATCCAAGATCAATTGATGAAATCTAAGGCAAAGAGGCAAAGTTACATGCATACATTCATAACCAAAGTAGTTTCACACATGTGGAAACATGTACTACTGCAAACTAAGTCCCAACAAGCTCCTCTTCTCGGATAGAGAGAGAAACCACCACTTTTGCTGAAGGGTAGAGAGAGAAATACACTCAAAATTGATGAATCTCCAAATTGACTCAATTAGATTATAATAGAAAAACAATGTACATATAGAACTCATGGAGATCCAAGCTTCAATCCTATTGGATCGCTTTTCTAAGACCTCTAACATCCTATTGGATGAGTGACTTCACATCCTTTGATTTTGATTGGGCCCTTCTACCAATTTTCTCACTTATGATTGGACCCTTTGACTTTTGCCACCGCATAGGGTGCATCACTCATCAAACCTGAACTTGATATGTGTAAGCAACCTAACTAGCTCGAGTTACATCACAATTGAAATTTGGCCTAATCATGACAAAACATGTGTGCTTGACCATTTGACCTCTAAAGCCAAAATTGGCCCTATCAAAGTTCTACACCAAGATGTTTGATACAAAATTTTTATGATGCTGTAAAACATGGGGATGACCGGCAGCGGAAGCTCGAAGCTTTGTGCGTAGGCGTGTAGGAACGGAAACACAACAGTTAGCAACAGAAATATTCAAGAAGAATGATTCATACAGAATTGTGCAAATGAACAGTACAGTAGTGAGACAAAAATTGCACTCTAATTAATATCAACAGTGAGTACAATGGCTTGAAGTAATAACTTTATCTTGTTGAGCGTCAAAACGTTGGCTACAGAAGAACTCTGATTTTCAAGACAACACTTATATTAACTTACATAAAAGACTCCTTTTTACATAGCTTGATTCAGCTAGTATATATTTACAAGTGTCTTCAAAAATATCTTACAAGCATTGAATGCTATTTACGCCAGTCTTTGTATATGTACAAAGGTCATCGCTCTTGGGATATTTGGTTGTCCAGCTGTTTTTAGGGTTGATGATAAGTTGGCGAGGACGGTTCGCCACTATGGAGAAAACCTTTCAAAAATCTTATGGAGCAGATGACTGCAATTGGCTCAGTCATAGAAGATTCAGACGTTGTTATGACTCTACTATCGAGTCTACCTGAAGCCTATGAAAATTGGGTCATGGCAATTATGACCCAGGAGCATCTCACTCTATCAAGAGTAATTTCGATGCTTCTACAAGAGGAGATCAGAAAAACTACATCCTTCTCAGGCTCATGATCAGATCCTCAAGCTCTATATTCAGGATATCAGAAGTTCAGATCCAAGAGATCTACAAAGTCAACTTATCTTGACAAGAAGAGCAACATGTAGTCATAATCGAATTTTGGTTCAGTATCGAATTTGAACTCTTCATCATTTCAACCAGTGCAGAAACTATTCTATAGATACTATAAGAGGACTGGGCATGAAATCAAGGATTGCAAAACTCTAAAATACAATAATGAGAAGAAGAAACAGTTCCAACAACAAGCACATAGTGCTACAACCAGTCACTTGATCCAGCAACAAGAGGAAGATGAAGCAACTTTCATGACCAAGTTTGGAGAACAACATGATATTGATTCTTGGTATCTAGACTCTGGAGCAATGCAATACATGACTCACCGTCGAGACTGGTTCAAGGATTACAAGTCATTCAACCACTCTCGAGTTGTGCAACTTGAAGACAACTCATCTCATTCTATTGAGGGTGAAGGAATAGTCAAGGTCGAATTTCAGAAAGGTAAAGTCAAGTTGCTTTCAAATGTTCTCCATGTTTCAAATCTGACCAAAAATCTGTTCTCATTTAGCAAAATCACGATTCAGGTCGGAGGGTCAAATTCGATACAGACAACTGCACAATTTCTGGCAAGTTTTGAGAAGTTCTAGCTTTCGGGAGAAAAAGTGGCTATCTATACAATCAGCCACCACTATTCTTCTAATAGTCAAGCTCTTTATACATCCACTTTTAAATCAATTGATATGCTTTGGCATTTCAGATTAGGCCATCTTAACTTCAAAAGTATTCAGCAAATGTCGACTCAAAATCTAGTGCAAGGTCTACCTTCTATTCGCAAGCCAACTTCTCCATGTAAAATTTGTATTATCAGCAAGCACGCTAGAAGTCCCTTCATTTATGATTCAGTTCATACTGCTAAAGGTTTGCTTGGTCTTGTACATAGCGACATTTGTGGCCCAATGCAGACTGCTTCGATAAGAGGAGCTCTCTATTTTTAAAACTTCATCGATGACTTTTCTCGACGGACTGTTGCTTATTTTCTAAAGAACAAATCAGAAGCATTCAAGTTCTTCAAGCAGTTCAAGGCATCTATTAAAAATCAGACCCAGAGGAAGATCAAAGCTCTACGCATTGATGGAGGGAGATAATTTATCTCCATAGGATTCAAGGAGTTTTGCAAGGCCAACATAATACATCAACAATATACAACAAGCTACTCACCTCAGTCCAATGGTGTAGTTGAAAGGAAGAATCGAACACTCATCGAAAGGCCCATGCCTCTCTTCTTAAAAACTTTTGGGCTGAAGCTGTTACTACAGCTGCCTATCTACAAAATCGATCCATCACTAAGGCCCTAAATGGGAAAATACCTTATGAGGTGTGGACAGGATAGAAGCCATCTCTCAAGCATATTCGAGTGTTTGGATGAATTGCTTACTCTCAGATCCCTGAAGATCTAAGAAAGAAGTTCGACGACACCAGCAGAAAGTCGATTTTTATCGGCTATTCCCTAGACCACAAGGCATACAAGCTATACAATTTGGACACTCGGAAAACTTTCATGAGCAGAGATGTCATTTTTGTGGAAGACAATTTTATCAACCACAAGGGAAAAGCTCCATCAATTTCCAATCCTAGAGTCGACAACTTCGAACTCGGGATTGATCACAAGCTCGACACCAACTCTAACAATGAGTCTGAACCTCGACAAGTAGAACCACATCATAGGATTGAAGTGCAACCTAGAAGATCAAATCAATCCAGACAGCCTCCATCCCGATTTATGGATGATCCTGCTTACTACTTTATGCAGGAACCAACCACTATTTCTAAGACAATGTGGAAAGCTGCAATGGACACCAAATTCAATTCTCTTATAGAGAATCAAACTTGGACTGTCACTCAGATGCCAAAGGATTGAAGTCCAATTCCATGGAAATGAATACTCAAAGCGAAGTATGATGTTGAAGGAAGAATAAATCGATACAAGGCCAGGCTAGTCGCCAAAGGCTTCTCCCAGATTTCAGATCTGGATTATTCGGAGACCTTCAAAGTTTAGGCCTTTTTGTGAGACTTTCAATGTCGCAGGGCGTAAATGTCAAGTTAGTGAATAAAGTTGGGTTTCCTCCAATTTTGGATGGTTCTCACTCTTTTTAAAATTTGGATAATTAGGGAGGCAGAAATGGACCAATAGGATTCAGAGGCCAGGGTCCTCCTCTCTACTATAAGAAGGGGCCAACTTGAGTTTCCTACACATGTACATATCTTCATTTCAATAAAGTAGATTGGTTCTTTTGTGAAATGGATTCGTGAATGTCCTTGCTCTCTATCAATTCTCCTCCATCTATCATGCTTTTATTGTGTTTGCTAATTGTTGGATCTAGTTGTTATTGGGATTGCATGTTTTTATACTTCTTATGAGAGAGAAAGAGTAAGCTATCTTCATTGTGGATCTTAGTGTTAATGATTGTAGTGTTAATGCTTAGGTTTAATAGATGTTAGAGTTAGATGTGGATCTTCCATTCATGTTGAAATCTGAATTATGCTATCGCTCTCATGGGAACAAATCTATGCATGACAACAAGCTTCATCTCCTTGATGCTAGATTGATTAGATCTTGGATTGAGAATAGGCAAGCAAAGAAACCCACTACAATTTTGGCGCCGTTGCCGGGGATACATTTGAAGAAGAAGAACCGGCCACACAACAGAGTCCAGTTAGCACGATTCCTACTGGACCTGCTCCTGTTGCTGCTGTGCCTACTACCATGGATTTTGGTGATGCAATGAGTCTTGTTTCTAACCTTGTGCGCGTGATCTAGACCATGATTGATGAAAAGAGAGACATGTCCAAGCGCATCGCCGATCTTGGGACAGAGAATACCCTAATTAGCTAGAAGGTTATTCAGATCAACCGTGAGCTGATGATTGCCAAGCAACACGAGGCAAAGTCCAAAACTGATTTGAAGAAGACCAATGAGTCCACTCAATGACTAGAAGACTATGTGGTGACCCTTCAGAATGCACTCACCATGGCACAGGACAAGGTTGACAAGGCAGTCCAAGATTTCAAACAACAAGTCTTGTTGCTAGCCGGACCATTGGACTTAGCAACATTGGAATGCGAACGACTTCAAGGTGAATTGGACGCGACCACCCTTGAACGCAACTCCTACTTACAGACCCAAGTGCCTGATCGTCCAATCACACCGGATGAGATCAGATACTTATTTCGCAAAGTGGAAACCTACCATACTGCACTGGCGAGATTTTAGAAAAAATTCGATAAACTCAAACGCACGGCAACCACCGAGTTAGGCAAGTCCAAGGCCATTATCAAAGATTATGAGAAAGCCGCCACTCAGGTGTTGGAAGCCGAGCCTCAAATTTCGGTTCCATTGATGCCACAGTTATCGCCTCAACACCATAATCCAAACAGAATGGGTACAAAATTGGATTCAGGCATGGAACAGGGTGGAGCCCCCGAAGTCCAAGAAGAACAGTCAGTTCCACAGGCAATGCAAGCAGGTCCATCTTCATCAAGGACCACACCACTATTCAGACGACCAATCAACGTCGAGGACCAGATCCAGAGCCCTTTACCGCAACATCCTCATGAGTCCTCGTGTGGTGGTTGGGTCATCAAGTTTAAGGCCTCTGAAATTGAGACCGACAAAGAATTGGATAAGATACCCACATTGGGAGAGCAGCCGGCTTGGAGAATAACAGTTTTTGAGAAAACTCCAAAATCCATCAGGAGTTATGTGGCCAACCCTTGCCAATTGCGCGCAGATCCATATTACGTACCAATGTCGCGCAAGAATAAGTGGAAGGATTTGGTATTGGCTAGGACAAAATTACTATCCATACGCCGAACTGGCCAATCATCCACCAACCATATAGCTGGTCAATGGACTTCCATCGAGCCCTACAAGCTTACCAGTGGGAGTATATCCACTCTCCTGATCCCACAGTCAGAAAATCGATGTTGTTCGCAAAAGATCTCACTCTCTTGGTGTCCGTTGCAATGCAATGGGATGATTGCCTTCCTACTTTGGCATTCGATCCGAATAAGCCAACGGTGTAAGGGAGCATTAAGGATCAGTTGTCGATGGCCAGATTGTATTTCCATGCAGCAATGATGGGAGGCTCCTGGGAATCTTGATTCATAGCCTGGACAACTTTAGAGTGGATCACCGGAGCCCATCATTTTTTTTTGTCGCACAATTTAGATTTCAACACTGCCCAACTCGATTTCATGGAGAAGGTGCAGTATCATTTAATAAAGATTCGACGTGATGCAAATAAAAGCCCACAATAACTACATCTCGTCATGGGACTGCCACCAGTTTTGGTGGGAGATACTGTTGGAGGGTTTGCGGATCCCAAGGAAGCCCCAACCCTAGTTAATTAGTGAGAGGGAGTTTATCTTGCATGTGTAAGTCCAACCCGATGATCACATAGAGATTTGATTAGTTGAAAGTCAATAAAATGACTTTGAGATCACAAACCAAAGTTTCAATATTGTTGATATAAAACATTCCAATATGGAAGATCTTATAGGTGAGAATTACTTTCAAGTTGAAGCCTTGTTCTATCAAGTAATTAAAATTTGGAAATTACAGCTTAGGCCTTTTTGTGGGACTTTTAATGTCGCAGGGCCTAAATGTCAAGTTAGTGAATAAAGTTGGGTTTCCCTCCAATTTTGGATGGTTCCCACTCTTTTTTAAATTTATATGATTAGGGAGGCAGAATTGGACCAATAGGATTCAGAGGCCAGGGTCCTCCTCTCTACTATAAGAAGGGAACTCGAGTTTCCTACACATGTACATATCTTCATTTCAATAAAGTCGATTGGTTCTCTTGTGAAATGGATTTATGAATGTCCTTGCTTTGTATCACTTTTTCTCCATCTCTCATGCTTTTATTGTGTTTGATAATTGTTGGATCAGATTGTTATTGAGATTGCATGTTATTATACTGTTTATGAGAGAGAAAGGGAGAGAGAGAAAGAGTAAGCTATCTTCATTGTGGATCTAAGTCTTAATTATTGTAATGTTAATGCTTAGGGTTAATGGATGTTAGAGTTAAATGTGGATCTTTCATTCATGCTGAAATCTGAATTATGCTATCGCTCTCATGGGAACGAATCTATGCATGACAAGTAACTTCATCTCCTTGATGCTAGATTGATTAGATCTTGGGTTGAGGATAGGCAAGGAAAGAAACCCACTACATTGAAATAGCCCAAAGCCTGGTTCCAAAAAATCAATGCATTTCTAATCGAGAATGGTTTTATTCCAAACTCGACAAACTCGAATGTTTGCTTCAAGTTTTTGTCGGATTTTTTCATTATCACCACTCTCTAGGTAGATGATACGTTACTATTCAGTAACAATCTAAGTCTATTGAAGAATACGAAATGCATGTTGGCTCAAGAATACAAAATGACTGATATGAGTCTAGATCATTATTGTTTTGAAATCGAAATTTTTTGAATTTGACCCATCAGACTAATTTTTATCAGCCAACAAAGATACCTCACCAACGTACTGGAACAATATGGAATGACCAACTGCAAATCGAGCTACTTTTCACTCGACCCTGATCTCAAATTGTCGAAGGAACAATGTCCTCAAACCGAGGAAGAAAAGGAGGAAATGAAGCAACATCCATTTCACTCCATCATCGGCTCACCGATGTATGCAATGCTCTGCACTCGACCAGACCTTGCATACTCAATCAATTCACTCAGTCAGTTCCTATCGAATCCAGGTCTAATCCATTGGAAAGCACTCATGAAGGTTATAAACTATGTCCAAGAAACTAAAATCTCAGCATATGTTATGGAGGCAGCCAACCTGCCAATATTCTTGAAGGATACACAAATGCAAATTGGGCAGGAGATATCGATACCTTATGGGTTTGTATTTTTATACAATCAAGGCCCAATCTCTTGGAACAACCAAAAGTAGACCTCAGTAGCATTATCCATTAGGGAAAATATGGGCTCAATATGGGCCCTTTAAGCAAGTTTGACTTTAGAGAGAGATAACATGGAGAGGGAAGACTATCTGGCAACATTTTGTATTTCCGGTGCTGCCCGCCGTTTAATCTATATTGGTTACCTATATTGCCATTCACCATCATGATTAGATGTAACTTTTGATCGGTGCATCAGATTGTGAAAGCGAGTACACCATAAGAAAGAAGACGCCAAGAGCTTTTCAACGCATACCCATATAGTCACAGTTTTGCCCATAAACAAAAAAGTTATAGTTGTTAACAAAATGGGATATATAATTAGCACGCTTGAGTACATTTGCAAAGTTGCAAATGTACTCGGGCACGCTGATTAGATATCTCAATCCTGATTAGCTATAACTTTTGATCGGTCTATTAAAATGTGAGACTGAGTACATCGTATGAAAGAGGACGTCGAGAGCTTTCCAACGCATACCATATTGTCATAGTTCTGCCCAGAAACAAGAAAGTTATAGCTGTTAGAAAAATGGGATATCTAATCAGAGCGCCCGAGTACATTTGCAGTTTGCAAATGTACTCGGGCGCTCTGATTAGATATCCCATTTTTCTAACAGCTATAACTTAACTGCAAATGTACTCGGGCACTCTGATTAGATATCCCATTTTTCTAACAGCTATAACTTTCTTGTTAGTTTGCAAAGGTACTCGTGCTCTAATTGGATATCCCATTTTTCTAACAGCTATAACTTTCTATGACAATATGGTATGCGTTGGAAAGCTCTCGACGTCCTCTTTCATATGGTGTACTCAGTCTCACATTCCGATGGACCGATCAAAAGTTATAGCTAATCAGGATATGACTCCTTACAACTCGACACAATTTAACCATAGAATTATGCTCTGTGGGCAGTGACGAAAAGACGTATGGGCAATAACTATTACTCAATAAAATGGTTTTTCATTGCCCGGCGCAAATTTCAAAAACACAAAGCAATAGACAGAAAATATTAGAAGATTTCAGGCCGTCAATCACTGTAACAGTACTTCACACATGGATGAATGTTATTGGTCTATTTGAACGATAAAATGGTGGGAAGTCAACAAAAGTATCTTTACAAAGGGCCCATTTTGAGCCCATACTTTCCCTAATGATCGATCGAAACATAATACATAGCTGTCACAAATGCTACCATGGAGACAATTTGGCTGAGAAATCTACTTGCAGATATCGACCTTGCTCAGCTATGTATCCAACGACAATTTATTGTGACAATCAAAGCACAATAGCACTATCTCTAAATCCGAAATTTCATTCTTGAAGCAAACATATCAAAATCAGGTATCACTACCTTAGAGAAAGAGTGCAAAGCAAGGAAATGTCATTATTTTACTGCAGGATAGATATAATGGCAGCAAATCACTTCACAAAAGCTCTATCAAAGGAGCACAATCTCAAATTTAATGATATACTAAATTTGAAGATCAAAATTTTCAAGATCCACATTAAGGGGGAGTGTCGGATTTTGATGCTCAACCTCAAATCCATTCAATAATGAGCATCCTGAAAAATCTGTCAAAGTTCAACTCCATTGACTTCGAAGTCATCAACTTCGACTTTTCTCATGTAGATATATACATGTGTTCAAAACTCGACATCAACAAACTCGACTTACCCAACTTTGTCGACTATTTCACCAACCATCAACTAACTGACCTTTTATCGACTTTTTTCCATCAAGAAAAAATCTATCCAAATAAACCGTTAGAAGACTTTATGACACTTCACCAACTATTGTACATACATATATTTTTACAAGACGGTTGTAATAAATAGCTGATAGCATTTAATGCTAAAACAAATATTCAACAAATAGATATTTGTCAAGTCGAGGGAATGAGGTTTCTGAGTAAAGTTTTGGAGGTGTGGTTGATGTGTGAATTGTTAGAAGCCATTTGGTTGGGACAGAGCCAGGTTGCATTGTAAGCTCATTATCGTTTGGTTGATATCAATTGTAATTGAGTGATCTTTGTTAAACATTGATAGTTGATTGTGATTGGCAAATGCGTAAAGTCAGATGCTTGCTTAGTGATTGATAACTTGCCAATGTGGACTGTTTGGGTTGAGGATTTAGTGGAGGAAGCCCATTCCACGACCTTCATTGCCTATAAACTTGTGGTTTGATTTTTGGGAGATCTACCAAGCTCTGTTGTCTGCCTGTGGAGTCACAATGGAACTGCAATGACTTGTCTAAGCATTTCTATGGCTGTACCGGCCTCATTGGAGCTCATTGATTGTGTTGCATCCTCATTAAGTTCCATTTAGATCTTTTGCAAGTGATTTTGGAAGGGTATTAGCTTGCTGAAATTCACTCTTGATCAGATCATTTTGAAGCTTTTATGTTCTTTGTGAAAAGAGGGGCAATTCTTCTAGTTTTTTCCACTTCAATCAAGCAAATGCATTGCTTCTAGTATTCTATTATTTGATTTTGTTCAAGATCATTCTTAGATCTTTGTAGGAAGTCTATTGCTGATCTTTTTAGGTCTCTAAGAAGTGGGATAAGGTAGATCTTCAATCAAATCTATAGAAGTAACCTCTATTTGTGTCAAGTCCTTGATTAGGAGAAGAAGTGGCATCTATAAATTCATTCCTTTTGGACACTAATGAAAGGCTTAACAAAACTAACTATTCCATATGGAAAGTTGGAATGGAATGCATAATGATTATGACTTGATATCTTCACCAAAGCATTGATAGATCTGATTTTCTCCTTCGTAATCTGAAACACAAGCTCTGATACCATGTGAAAGATTTCAGATCATTATGATCCAATCTACTTGAATGATCTTTGGTTAGAAAGAGAAATACACTACCAATCTCACCAATGTAGAAAAATCAGCATCTACACACAAAATGAGATGCAAACATTAATAGAACTTGATCAAACTTGAATGAAATGAAAAAGTATTGTTGTTGTCCGTACAAAACTAGCAAGTCAGCTGCAAGAATATTTTTATTGGTTACTCAACATAACATAAGGCATATTGCATCTATGATATTGAAACTGGTCAGATATCAGTTAGCCATGATGTTGTCTTCCTTGAAGACAAGTTCTATGATTTTAAGCATAAGCAAAAAATGTAGGAGTTTGTTCCAACAACTCCATTCACCATCGATAGGCCTAGACCTACGATTGTTCAACCACAACCTGAAGACATCCCTGTCATACACCCAGGAGAATCATCTACTTAGGAACCTACAGTTCAAAAATCTGCTAGACAACAATCTGATCGTTTCGTCCCTCAATCATTTATCAGTCATGATGAACCTGCCTCTGTTGCAGAAGCACTGTCAATGTAAGATGCTGACAAATGGAAAGCTGCCATGGATGCTGAGTATAGCTCATTAATGAAAAACAAGACCTAAAGTCTTGTTGGTCCTCCTGTAGGTACAAAACTAATTGACACTAAATGGATCTTCAAACTGAAGCTCAAGCCAGATGGATCAATATCCAAATGGAAAGTTTGATTGGTGGTTAATGAATATGTCGCAGCTACATCGGCAGTGAAGGAGATTATTTGGCTCAGAAGGTTACTACAGAATATGCAATTTCCACAGATGAGTCCGACTATACTCCAGTGCGACAATTAGAGCTGTATATCTCTACCTCTGAACCCACGAACTCATTCTAGAACTAAACATATAGAAGTTCAGTTTCATTTTATTAGAGAGAAAGTTTAGAGTAAAGAAGTTGTACTAAGTTACTGTCATACGGACAATATGTTGGCTGACATTTTGACAAAACCTTTGTCAAGAGAAAGACATGCTACTCAGTAGGTATGTTAAATCTCAACTTAGATTCAAACTCATAGTAGTAAGCTTAAGGGGGAGTGCTGAAATTAATCTTACTCCTACTCACTCTAAGTGCCCTCCGAATCACTCAAGGAAATCACCTGCTTACATAAGTCTGCAAAAATGAATTGTTTATCCAACAGTCTGCATTTTTACATGCAAACTTCAACATGCAAGACACCGCCAAGGCACCACAGGACACCGCTTGCGGTCACATGCAAAGGAGATTGCGGTTGCAGCTTCACGCTCCTGCGGTCACCTGCAAAGCGGTATGTCTTCTCACTCCTACGATCACATGCAAAGGAGACTATGTTGTCTACATCTTGGCGCTCCGCTGGATAAACATTATGTTAATCAAATACAAAACTATTAATGATCTTGTAATTGTAATTAGAATAACATAAGATCATCCAACAACTATATAAGGGAATGAGCGATTAGAGACAAAAAGAGGGTTGAGTCGGTTATCCAAGAGATCATCGAATCCATCATCCAGAGATACAATATCTGACTCCTTAGAGTTAGAGATTATAGAGAGAGTAAAAGTATTCTGAATCATAGCAATTACTTGTGTCTGTAAGTAGGATCACGAGCTTAGCGCAACTGTCTTGTGATTTGATTATTCTTACTACAACATTATTATACAGATTTGCTATTTTTCTATCATGTTGCATTCGTGCTAAATGTCTGAATACCTCTCACTCTTCTCTCATTTTCACGAACATCAGTAATTGAGAATTGCACGGATGTCTTAGATGCCTAATTATTTCGCAATTCTTTATGGTTGTCTATGACACCTATACTAACATTCATTATCAACACAAATCAGAACAACTCTACTCTTCAATTCTCTAGTAAATCAAGCCTATAATCATTTTATTTCATCATTGTTTTCTTTGTTGGGATAATGACCTTCTTTGTTGTGGCTTAAACCTCGTTGTGAATCCCATCAGAGTGGTATCAAAGCTGATCAAATTCCATCACCAAGGAGGATCCATCTTCCACAAGACAGATCATGCTTGGATATGTAAATTCAAGAAAGGGCTACAAAGTCTATCTCCCATCCTTGAACAAATTTGTTGTTTCATGGGATGTTATTTTTTATGAATGTAATATGTGTATGTTTGAAGAAAGCTCAAGTACCCCAACAATCAAGAAGAAGATGGCCGAGGAGCAAGATGTTTATTTCTGAGGAGGAGTTCATGGAGGAGCATGCACCAAACCCTCCTATCACACCAAGGAGATCTTCAAGGGCAAAAGTGGAGCCATCAAGGCTCACATATCAAGGCAAAGGACAACAAACCGAGGGTATTTCATCCACTTCTTATGCTTTATCTAGTTTTGAAGAACCATCTAATGTTGAAGAAGCATTGAACTCCAAAGAATGGTATAAAGCTATGTTGGATGAATATGATTGCTTGATTGAGAATGAAACTTGGTTGCTTGTTGATAGACCTCGAAGGAATGTAATAGGATGCAAATGCGTCTTCAAGCTTGAATTCAAATGGGAGTGTTAGCAAACATAAAGCAATACTAGTTGCAAAAGGTTATGCTCTCGAGAAAGGGATAGACTATGAGGAAACTTTTGCACTCGTGGCCAAGATGGTCACAATAAGACTAATCATTGCACTTGCATCACATTTTGGATGGATCCTATGTCAAATGGATGTCTCTAATGCCTTATTGAATGGTTTTTTGGAAGAGGATATCTATATGGAGCAGCCACAAGGGTTCATCAAGCATGGAATGGAGGACAAAGTGTGCCATCTCCAAAGAAACATCTATGGCTTGAAACAAGCCTTGAGATCTTGGAATACAAGGTTGTATTGCTATCTCATTTCACTTTCTTTTGTTTAAAGTGCATATGATCCCACTCTTTACATTAAGTTTGATGATGTTGGTATTGTGCTTTTACTGATTTATGTTGATGACATCATCATTAGTGAAAAAGTATTGATGGTATTGAAAAAATCAAGTTAGATCTATCTTTAGAATTCAAGATGATAGATCTAGGGTGTCTTCACTTCATCTTAGGCATAGAAGTACTTAGAGGGTTCGATTTTACATTCATAAGTCAAGTAAACTATGCTCAAACTCTTTTGAGAAATTTTAAGATGGAAAAGTGTAAAAGTGACACCAATGGAGCAAGATGTAAAAGTGCCAAATGAAGATGATGAAAGATCCTTCATGGACATCACTTTGTTTAGGCAACTTATAGGCTCCTTAATGTGGATCATTATAACTAGACTAGATCTTAGCTTTAGTGTATGTAGGTTGAGCCAATCTATGTAAAAACCATTGAATATCTATTGGAAAAAACATAAGAGGATTTTATGATTTTAAAAAAAAAATGTTAGAAAGTGTCAAGGCTATAGTCCTTGCACAACACTCTAGAAATATAAATGGACGGGTAGCTTAGTGGTAGAACACCCCACCAGAATGGGGGAGGTCCTAAATTCAATCCCTAGCCCGAACACACGCACCAAGTGTAAAAAGTTTATATGATGTGAGGGATGTGACTTCCAAGTTGCATCTCAGAAGGAAATTCTTTCACTCAAGATGTCTAATAGTGATTTGCTTCAAAATCACATAAACCAGTTCAAGAAGCTCTTGCAACAGATGATAGCTGTCAGCGGATCAAGATGCAATCATGAAATTTCTATCGAGCTTGCAACCTACCGTTACAAAAACTGGGTGATAATCATATCGACATACTTAGATTTAACTCTTCCAAGAGTACTCTCTATGTTGCTGCAAGAAGTGGAGATAGTTCTTCGAATTCATATCATAGAGGCAAAAAATGTAAGGAGAAGAAAGACTCAAAACAATCGAATCAGAAGACGACACAAAGTCAAGAGCAAAGCAATCAGATCAACAAGCGAATGCAGTTGTAGAGACATCACAATCTCCTATTCAAGATATGGATGAAGAAGCGTTTATGATTAACGATCAGAAAGTGTAAATCGACAATGCTTGATTTCTCGATGCTGGACTATTCAACACATGACCAGTCATTGTGAATTTTCCCAGTCCTATACGCCTTACAATACAAAGAAGTTCATTCATCTTGGGCAAGACTCAGATTACTGGAACATAAATTATATAGTCACAGAGAGTATATGTCGAAATGTAGACAGAGTCGTGTACTTTCTAAAACAATACTCTGATGTAACAAAGAGAAAGAACAAGTTATTGATCTCTGATGTTCAAATCAATCAAATCAATTGATTTTGTGTATCTATCTCTATGTCTGATTTGAAGTCTTATACGATTTACATTGACACACAAAAGCGGTGTTTGATGTAGATCATGGCAAGAGCAGCTAATGACCGCAAGTGATGCCTTTGTAGTTCCTTTGTGGTCCGTCTCCTTTGTGTATCATAACTGCTAGTGACCGCAATGAGTCCTTTTATGGTGTATTTGTAGTCCCCCCCATTTGTAATGCCTTGAAACTAGTCTCCGCCACTAACCGCAAATGGGGCTCTTTGTAGTGCATTTGTGGTCACTCTTCTTTCGGGGCCTTAGCATTCACTTTCGTAATTGACTACAAGTAAGGCACTTGCGATTGCTTGCGATACTTAGTAAACTTCTTTGCAAGACCTTTGCGGTCTCCCTCTTGCGGAGCCTGTTACCGCAAGTGACCATTTGCGGAGCCTTGCGATACATTACAACGAACGAGATAGACCGTAAGAAGGGGTTTTGTGTCTTGCGATGACTTCAAAAACATGTTTTCAGACATAGATTATTTTTGCAGACTATACATCTATACAAATATCTACGCACAGAATGGATGGATCTAGATTAGTGATTTAGACAAGGGATGGAGAGGATAGAAATCCAACACACCCCCCACCCCTTAATTTGGATCTATAAATGCCTTGATCTTCAGAGATAGAATAGCACAAAATTTCTTGTGTGCTTCTTGACTTAATTCGTTCGCAAAGATGTCAGCTGCCATATACTGCGTTCTACAGAATTTCAAATTTACCTCCTTGTTGAATACTCTGCTCCTGATATAGTATACTTAATGTCGATGTGCTTGCCCTTAGAATGAAATCTAGGATTGATTGACAATGCAATAGCACTCTGATTGTTGCATTGAATGATCGTTGGAGCAGTTTGTTTGAGACCAATATCAAACAATAGATTCCTCAACCAAATCGCCTCTTTCGTAGCTTGAGAGGCTACAATGCATTCAGATTCTGTTGATGACATTGCGATGGAGGTTTGCTTATGACTGTTCCAGACTATTGGACAATTATTGAACATGAAGACAAATCCAAAAGTTGATATTCTAGTGTTGACATCGCCTGCCCAATTCACATATGTATATCCATGAAGCGTATGGATGTCGGATGAATCAACATCTCCATAGCAGATGCATAGGTTGATGGTAGCTCACACATATGGAAGTACTCTTAAAAGAGCTTTCTAGTGGACTATGCTAGAGTTAGCCATATATTGGCTTAAAGAGCTGATGGCGTATGCGAGATCAGGTCTCGTTGAGATAATACCATACATCAGGGATCCAATGATCGACTGGTACGGATACCCCTTCATTTTGCCTCTCTCCTCATCTATATGAGGACACTGCTCCTTTGATAACTTTAATCATGGGTCCATGGAATTATGTATAAGCTTGCAATTCAATAAATTGAATCTCACTAACAAGTTGTGGAAGTACCTTTGCTGAGTAATGTAGAAAAGCCTTTTACTTCTTTCTCTATGGATCTGAATCCCGAGACAATAATGTGTCTCTCTTAGATCTGTCATCTCAAATTCTTGCGACAACATCCTCTTTGTATCCTTTGTTAGTTCGATATTTGCTTAAACAACAACTTATCATCTACATAAACTGAGATAATGAAAAATAACTAGTTGACAGCTTTGAAATAGACGTTACAGTATGCAGAGCTTGGTTCAAATCCATGGTTGATAAAAAATGTGTTGATGTGATGGAACCATGATCTGGATGATTGTTTCAGATCATACAAAGCTTTATGGAGTTTGCATACCTGGTCTTCATGACAATTGAGGACATAGCCTTCTAGCTGGGATCATATAAATGTCCTCTTTGATGACTCCATTGAGAAATGCCATTTGTACATCCATCTGGTGTACCTCAAGATATGCAGTAGCAACGTATGACAATAGCATACGGATGGGTGTGCTTGACCATCGGGCTGAAGGTCTCAAAGTAATGAACATTAGGGGTTTGCGAGAACCCTCTTGCCACAAGTTGATCTTTCCTCCTATCAATGTTTTCGTCAGCATTATATTTGATCTTAAAGATTCATTTGCAGTCCAATATCTTTCTGCCTGTTGGCAGCTTGGTGACAGTCCAAGTATTGTTTCTCAATAATGAGTTGTACTCTTTGTCCATAGCTTCTTTCCAGAGATTTGAGTCATCCTGTGACATAGCTTCCACAATTGTGGTTGGCTCTTGAATAGAGTAGTGAGCAAATTGATCAATGTAGCAGACAAGTTGAACTCGAATTCTGTTTGATCTTCTGGTTTCAGCTTTTGGCTGTGAAATTAGACTTTGCGTTGGCTGCTTTGACTGCTCTTGAGTTGCAGCTTCTTCCATTGAATCTGACTGTACAAGCTGACCTGTAATGAGACGGTTGTAATAACTGCAACAAAAATGTTGTTGTAGATATTTTGTTAGATATCAATCCTAGAATCTTCATCAAAATTGTTCTTCTGATAATTCTTAATCCGGTCAATCTTTTTGTAGCCATTGTTATCACGCTCAACGACTGTAAGCTAAAGTTATCACTTCAAGCATTGTACTCCTTGATTTGTATATATTGCATTGTTCTTTTGGAATCCAACATTGCACATAGTTTTGAATTTCTAGTCAGTTATTACATTGCATATCTTGGAATCCAACATTTCTCATATTTCGGATTCCGACATTCCATTTCTTGGTGCAACATTGCACATAAAAAAACCAATAACAATATTGTGATTAATTGCAATAATATATTGATAATGTCAGTCAATGTATTGCAAAATTGCTGCGTTCGCAGTCTCTCTAGCTTTATATATTTACGATAGATCAACTATAACTTAGAATCCCAATCTATTCATCGTCGTTGTCTCGACATCCACTCTACATGAATACAAGCAAGCAAGACACATTAGTATTTAATGTTTGACTAATGGCTAAGAGTGAACATGTTTTACAACAATATTATACGAAGAATACAAAGTTTAAATGTTTCAAAGATACTTACACGTGGAGGATGACCCTCGCTCTTCAATTTATCGACTAATGCCTCATATGATTCCCTAAAGGCATAGTCGTACTCTTCCTTAGTTGGTAGACGTCAATAGTTTGCCAACTATTCATTCAATTTAAGTTTAAATTAGTTTAGGAATAGGTTGGAGCAGCCATCTTCTATGACTGAGCCAGTTGCAATCATTTGCTCCATAAGATTTTCGAAAGTGTTGAGGTGGCTTGAAACACTATCTGCGTCAGACATTCCGAGGGTGAATAATTTCTTCCTCAATTGAAGCTTGGATGTAACGTCTCTAATGTCGTAGAGAGTTGCTAGGATGTCCCATGCATCCTTAGCTGTCTGAACAACACATATGTGACTGACTTGAGTGTCCTTGATGTTGAGGGTGATCATGGCAAATGCTTTGTCATCTCTCAGTCTCCACTTGGTGATGATGGCTGCATCACCTTCTGGTTTGAGCTCTGTGCCATCAACGATGTCCCACAGTTCTTTGGCTAGAAGTATAACCTTCAACTTGAATTTCCAGAGATGGTAGTTATCTCCATCAAGTATGTGAACGAGGGATGAACTAGATGATGGATTCATTCTGGTTGAACAAGTTTGTTGGTAGAAACAACGACTGTCAAAATACTGTTGGTTGCGCATTTGCTAGAAAGACGTCTTGGTATAAACAAGACTGATAATCCGCAATAGAAATGCAGATTACTGAAATGCCCACTTCGATACCATGTCGTAAAATTGCGTGTGGGCGTGAGCGGCAGCGGAAGCTCGAGGATTGAGCGGTGTGTAGGAACGGAAATGCAACAGTTAGCAGCAGAATTATTCAAGTAGAAAAATCCATACAAATACGCAAATGAACGATGCAGTAGTGAGACAAAAATTGCACTATGATAAAATATCAACAGTGAGTCCAATAGCTTGAAGTAATAACTTTAGCTTGTTGAGCATGATAACGCTGGCTACAAAAAAACTCTGATTGAAAGAGAGACTTTTAATTATCTCAATTAATACTTACATAGCTTGAATCAACTTACATATAGATTTACAAGTGTCGATGAAAAATATCTTACAAGCCTTTAATGCTATTTATGCCAGTCTTTGCATATGTACAAAGTTGGTAACCGCCAACCGCCTTTGGGATATTTGGTTGTCTAGCTGTTTTAGGGTTGCTGATAAGTTGGCAATGTCGGTCAGCCAATGTAGCAAATGCGAAAAAGCCGGAAAACTCAAAGGTGCCCTTAGATTGAAGGTTTGCAACTCCTGCTTAGATTCAAGGCAGCGAAGAAGGCGAAAAAGCCGAAAAGTGCCTTACACTGAAGGCAGAGAAGAAGGC
This sequence comes from Diphasiastrum complanatum, assembly GCA_029204225.1. Lineage (NCBI taxonomy): Eukaryota > Viridiplantae > Streptophyta > Lycopodiopsida > Lycopodiales > Lycopodiaceae > Diphasiastrum > Diphasiastrum complanatum. The sequence continues at coordinate 64,381,785 of CM055099.1, read as the reverse complement.
GAAGGTGCCTTAGTTTGAAGCAACGAAAAGAGCGAAAAAAACGAAGGTGCCTTAAAAATGATTTCTAAGGCATTCTGGCCACTTGGCCAATGTGTCGCATTTTTCGCTAGTGCAAAAAAAGAATAACAAAGGCTGAGTTTGTTGAGGTTGCCACGTCTTCTCCCGAAAGCTAAAACTTTTCGGGATTTGTTAATGATGGTGCAGCTGTTTTGTGTCAAATTTGACCTTCGACCTAAATCAGTGATTATGCTGACTGAGAGCAGATTCTTGGTCAGATTTGGAATGCGGAGAATGTTGGACAACAACTTGACTTCACCTTTCTGAAATTCGATTATGACTGTGTTTCTTCACCTTGAATTGAATGTGATGAGTTGTCTCCAAGTTGCACAATGAAAGATTTATAATCTTTGAACCAGTCTTGATGGTGAGTCATGTGTTGAGTTGCTCTAGAATCGAGATACCAGGAATCGATATCATGTTGTTCTCCGACCTTGGTCATAAAGGTTGCTTCATCTTCCTCTTGATGCTAGAGGAAACTGGTTGAGGTAGAATTCGCTTGTTGTTGGAACTGCTTCTTCTTCTCATTGTTGAATTTCAAATTTAGTAGTCCTTGATCTCATGTCCAGTTCTATTGCAGTATGTGCAGAATAGTTTCTGCTTTGGTTGGAAAGATGAAGAGTTCGAATTCGACCCTGAGCCATAATTAGACCCAGAGCCAAAATTTGATCATGAGTCAAAATTTGATCTTGACTGCTTAGAGTCATAACATCATCGATATCTTCTATGAGTGAGACAGTTGCAGTCATTTGTTTCATAAGATTTTGGAAAGTGTTAATATGGCTCGAAACACTTATTGCTTGAGGGCAGTTAGAGTGAGTAGGAGCTCCACATCATGCTCACATAGCCCTCCAAGGCTCAAAGCCATAAGCCATGGAAAACACATTGTTCAAATACACATGCTCACTTTTCTAGAAGAGGTGGAAGTCTCGGAGTTAAAACATGATGCTTCCTCTTACAACCATCGAGTGCCCACCTCGAGGTGGCAATTAGCTCCACCCATTGAGAGCTTTGGCATACATTGCCCATGTATGCCCTCCCAAGAAGAAGGGCTAGAGAGGTCCCATTGGAAAGGACACTTTTCGTTGTGTTGAATCTCTCTCTCTCTCTCTCTCTCTCTCTCTCTCTCTCTCTCTTCTCTCTCTTTTTGGAGTTGGAGACGATGGATCGTGGCAAGACGAGGGATGTGGGCGACGCCTACATTGTCAACCCTCAACAAATCCAATCCTTCAAACGCGATGGATACGTTCACCTCAAGGTTCAATGCTCTCCTCCTCCTCATTTGATGTGCGTCTTCATTTTCCACAGCAGATCACCCCCTTTTGTGCAAATCCAGCTTGCCTTGCCTTATCATCTTCCCCACTGCAGAATTTGTGTAGATTGAATACGCTTAACCCCATGAAGAATCCAGTAGCGTATAGGAAATGGGTCAGTGTCCTTAAGGTGTGGCAAGTGCAGACTTTCTTTGAGCTTGCATACGGGAAGAGTTTGCCCTTAAGTTGAGCCAATTTGCTTGAGATAAATGAATAACTCCAAAACTGTCATGGATGTGAATTGGCTATTCTTAATTATGTCACTTAATACTTGTTGATATTTTACAGCTTGTCTATTATCCAACATTGCTTTTTAAACGCCTTTCTATAGTTTATTTGCATACTTTTGTTTCCGCGCACATTTTATACTCTAGTTGAAGCTACTACATCTTCACTATGAGATTTTTCTGGTTCACATTGAGATCTCATTGGATGTATCCAGTTGCTGCTTGATAGTCGATTTGCATCCGATCCAGTATCATAACACACATCCTCCAAATTTTTAGAGCCTGTCATTTTTTAGGTCATTCTTGGTTAGGGCTTATTGAGCATTTATTTTTTCATTTATCAGGCGGCACGCCTTTAGCAGTCGGCGCGAATTGGTATGGCAGCTTGGTGCCTCAATGTTGCCGGCATCAGGTCTACAGCATTGTCACGAGGCTCAAGGCCCACTTATTTAGTTCCACGAGGGCGATGCCGACAGTAGTTCATTGGGCATTTTCTCATGCATATAGGTTAGCGACTGACAAAGGTTTTGATGATTTTTATTATACTCAATTTAGAAAGAGAATAGGTGTAGTTTTTATATTAATATTCATGCATGTTATCCATGCAAGACAAGAAGAAAGGGTTGGGAATATGATGAAAGCTAAAGGGCTAACAAATAGTTTCAGGTGGAAGTAGTTGGTACGATTGTTTACATAATGAATAGAATCCTAAAGAAAAGTAAAATTGGTGCAAAACAAGATTATTATACTCTTACTTTTCATGATAAAAGATGGAAGATAAAAATTCATGTGAGTATATTACTAGCAAGTCAGAAAAAGCCCTATGTGTAGAGATTTCATTTTCGATAATGATGCATCACCAGCCAAAAGCTTCAAAGGTGATATTATCAAAATTAAAAATAATTAAATATCGGAAAAAGGTGAGTGAAGTGAAGTAGATGCAAGAAGAGTGACAAATGACAACAACAACAACAAAGGAATAGATGCAAAATCCATTGGAGAAGAGAAATGGCAAAATGCACCGCAAAAAGAATAGAGTTTAGTAATGGAACATAGAACTTGTGAGTTGGTTGAACTACCAAAAGATAAAAAACTAATCGGCTACTAAATTGTTGTTTTGAACAAAATATAATGCTGATGGGACTACAGATAAGTGTGACTTGTTGCATGCTCAGCAGGATTGTATAGTGTTACGTGCTTACTATACCCTAAACCGCCAGGTAGTGTTTCCGCAAATCATGATTCGTTGGGTGACGAATCGCGATTCGTCAATGAATCGACCAGTCCGGAATCGGAAAGAATCAGGATTGGAAATTGTTTTAGCTACAGCCCGGGCCTGATTCTATCGCGATTCACTTTATATGTATTTTTGCGCCTCTTTCAAGGGGAGAACGTTGAGAAGAGGGAGAAACGTGTAAGGAGAGGAGAGAAGAGCGAGCCTTGGGGAGATAAAGAGTTTAGAGGAGAGAGGAGAGAGGAATGGGCATGTATGGTGAATGTGCAATGTGTTAGAACTTGGGTTAAGCTTGATTGTTAAATGCATTTTGAAGGAGAAAAATTAGAATAAGAGTTAGGAGAAGTTAGAACTTAGGTGTTTAGTAGTATTAGCCACTACTATTAGGTGAATTAAGGAGAGAGGCTAGAGCTTGGGAGTTAGGAGAGTCTTGGAGAGAGAATAGGAGGAGGAGGTGTGTGTGTGTGTGTGTGAGTTTAGACAAGAGGATGTCAAGTTGCCGCAAACGCCAACCAAAATGGGCAGCCAAAGAGATTACTACTCTCACGGTAGTCATCGGAGCGGTAGAGCAAAAGTCTTCTTATAATCAATCCCCTTTTGCTGAGCATAGCCTTTGGCAACAAGCCTTGCCTTGTACCTTTCAACGGTACCATCTACCTTGTACTTGATTTTGTATACCCATTTAGAACCAATTGCCTTCTTCCCATGAGGAAGATCAACAAGAACCCAAATCTGGTTCTTCATAAGTGAGTCATACTCATCTTGCATCGCATCCTCCCAACATTTTACTCCCTTGGCCTGCTCATAAAAATCAGGTTCTTCTGCAACATCTCCATGAGATGTAAGAGCAAAACCTGAAAAATCAGGATAGTCCATTGATTTTGTAGAGGCATGTGTCTTTCCATGATAAAACGAACTTATTTTGCTATCCCGCAAAGTGGCTGATAGCCACCGTGGGACTGTTTTGGGCTGTCCAACAGCCATGTCTCTTCTTGCAATTTGCTGTCTAAGATTTTTCGAAATTGCTCTTTGCTGTCCAAGATCTTCCGACACTACTCTTGGCTGTTCAAGATCTTCCAAAACTGGTCCTTGCTGTCCAACTGTTCCTGCAGGCTATGCTAAAGTTAATCCATAGGTTACTTTGACCCAAAAGGTCGAGATTTGTGTAACCATGGGTATTTAGTTATTTAGGCCATCTTAAGTTTGTCTTAAGTTCAGTTGGACCCAATTTTGGTCATGTACTGACTCGTGGGTCCTTAGGGGTCTAATTTTGTTTAGGGGCCCTATCTTGACTTTTGGGGGTGCCCTACCTATAGTAAGTGGTTAACCTTAGGGTTTGGTAGCATTTGGTCACATCCAGGTAGAGTACTTAGATGTTCATTGTGTATTCCATTTTTACAGTTTGGCTAAGCATTGCTCTCCATTGCTCTTGTTGTTGTTTTCTCTCTCTCTCTCTCTCTTAGAGTTGGGCGCCCAGCCTCTTCTCTCTTGTTTTCTGTGGAGATTGATTGATAACTAGATCTTGGTGACTTGACTCTTGCTTTCCTACATGGTATCAGAGCTACCGGATTTGCAGCAAGCTTATTTGTTGACGCCCTACCAAAAGACGAGCTTCTTTGCTTTTTGTTGTGAAATTTCAGCATCTTGCTGATCTTTTCAAGTGGAGTTTGGATCAGCTTTTTTGTCTCTTTTCAGGTTGCAAGAGGGTGGCCATCAAAAATCTTGGAGGAGCAATTTTTGGCACCCAAAAATCAGAATCTCAAATTTGATTTTTATGCAACCAGTTTTCAGCAAGTTTTGTTTGGAGGAGGGTGCCCAAAAATCTGCTACTGATTTTTGGTTGTGGTGTCTCCTTATCTTGCTGTTTTTGTTTTCAGGTTTGCATTTGTGTAGGAGGGCGCCCAAAATTCAGCAAACCCTATTCAGGGTTAGGTCAACTTGTGGTTGGAAATTTGCAGATTCTTAGCAAGTAGTACGGCGCTTTCAACAGCACTATTGGAGTGTGTGTTGATCACACTATTTGGCTTCCTAATTGGGTTTCGGTGTAGGCTTCAATCGAAGCTAACCTAATTTTCAAGAAGCTGGTTTTTTTGTGCAGAAAGACAGCCAGATATCCATTATCTTTTGGGCACTTTGGTTGCAGATTGAAAGACATCTTGTACTCCTACTTTCAGCTCTTTGTTTGCTGCAAATTTTTGAGTAGATTTGGTTGTGGAAAGGCTCTCTTTCCTATCTACTACAAGCTGAAATTTTGTTGGAGGTAATGGCTAAAAAATCGGAAGCTATCGGTTCTTTGTTTAGTGAAGATCGGTTGGATGGCACAAACTACTCCTTGTGGAGTTACATGATGAAGAATCTTCTCATAGCGAAAAGGCTGTGGGATTTGGTCAATGGTGATGAGGAAAGGCCTTTGTCTTTGGCACCTCCTACACCTCGTGGATCATCATCATCTTCTACATCTTCGGAAGAACAAAAGAAGTGGGATAGAAGGGATGCACAAGCACATTCTATGGTTGCTCTTGCTGTGAAAAGATCTATCTTACCTCATATTAGGTCTTGTAAGACATCTAAAAGTGCGTGGGATACACTTTATACTATATATAGAGTCACAAATCCAGCAAGAGTGGTGTATCTTAGAAATCAACTTTCTTTGTTGAAGATGCAAGAAGGGGATCAAGTGACCAATCACTTGACGAAGATCTTCGTGAGGAGCTTCTCAATATTGATGAGAAGCTCAATATTGAGGATGCTCAATTTGTTTCCATTACTCTCAACTCATTACCTTCATCTTATCTTCCATTTGTTTCATCTTTGAGTATCTCTCTTGGGGGACAACAACTCTCCTTTGATGAACTTGTTGGGCTGCTTCTTCAAGAGGAGCAAACGAGGCAAAACTTTGCGGGTGACACTCAACAAGATCAAGCTTTCTTCACGAAAGGCAAGGGCAAAGGCAAGTCAAAAGGAAAGGGGAATCCTCCTTCCAAGGATGAGCGAAAGCCCGTGGTCTAAATGTCAACACTCAAAAGAAGAAAGGCAAGTGCCATTATTGCAAAAGGTATGGGCACTTCATCAAGGATTGTAAGAAGAAGCTTGCGAAAGAGGAGAGAATTTGCCTAATGGTGAAGAAAAGTACATTAAGAATGTGCTTTATGTTCCGGGAATCAAGAAGAATCTTCTTTCGGTTTCAACTATGTTGAAGCTGTCAGAATATGTGATACAAATTCTAGATGGAGTTACTAGTCCTACTAGCACTCACACAAAACCAAGCATAGAGAGAATTCAGATCATAGGAAAATTGAGCAATTGCTCTAGCTCATTGAATTGAATGGAATAATTGTGGTGGGGCGCCAGCCTTCTTAAATAGTTTCTCTAATGATTGATAAAAGCTAATGAGCCTAAAGTAAATAGCAAAAGACAAAAAGCTAATTGCTATAATTACTACCTATATTGGGTAAACACCCAAGATGAGTTTCTAAGTGATAAAAGCAAATCCTATTCTAGTAGTAGTGCACCCACCTATATGCATGACTAAAAAACGAATTTACTATAAATAGTAATGACCTTAAAATATGACTTACTATAAATAGTAGTGGCCCCTAAAAGCATGGCCAAACTATCATTAAGGGGTGTCAAATAAACATTAATTTCTAACACTCCCCCTTAATGTTTACTTTGTTATCTATTACTCCTAGAAGTTCTCTAAACTTCTGAAATTTTTCTTTGCCAAGACCTTTGGTAAAGATATCTGCAACTTGCTCTTCCGTAGGGCAACAGATAAGCTCCACTTTATTACTTTGAATTTTCTCTCTGATGAAGTGTTGTTGTACTTCAATATGCTTTGTCCTGCTGTGAAAAATTGGATTTTTCGCCAATTTAATACAACTCTGATTGTCACATTGAAGTACCGTAGGTGAATCTTGTACCATATGTAGATCATGTAGAATCCTTCACAACCCCATTGCTTCACATGTTGCACTCGTAGTAGCTCGATATTCTGCCTCTGTAGATGATAAAGCAATAGTATGTTGCTTTTTTGAACTCCAAGAGATAGCACCAGAACCAAGACTAAAAACATAACCTGTAGTAGATCTTCGGTCTTCCGCATCTCCAGCCCATCAGCAACCACATATCCCTGTAACTTCAAAACATCCTGTCTACCATAGAGAATACCAAATCTCAAAGTGCCCTGGATATATCTGAGTATTCACTTAGTGGCTTTCCAATGAATCTGCTTAGGCTTAGCCATAAACTGACTAACCATACTCACAGCATAAGCAATATCTGGTCTTGTAGTAGTTAGATAGATTAAGCTTCCAACAAGCTTTCTATATAACGTCTCATCTACATCCCGATCTTCTTCAGCTTTAGTAAGCTTACATCCACTATCATATGGTGTAGAAATAGGCTTGCACTCTGACATATTGAACTTTTCAAGAATTTCATGAGCATACTTAGATTGAGAAATGAATAGTCCTTGTGCTACTCTCCATACCTCAATCCCAAGAAAATATTGTAGTGAACCAAGATCTTTCATATCAAATCCTGATGAGAGATCTTTTTTGATTCCTTGAATCATACTATGATCTGATCCTGTAATAATAAGATCATCCACATACATCACTACAATAACAATATGATTATTCCTGACCAAAACATAAAGTGTATGCTCCGAACTACTTCTCTGAAAGCCAAGCTCCTCAAAGTATGTGTCAATCCTCGTGTACCACGCCCTGGGTGCATGCTTAAGTCCATATAATGCCTTGTCCAACCTACAAACCTTATCTTCATGTCGTGCTACTATGTATCCCTCTGGCTGCTCCATGTAGACTTCTTCCTCTAGAAATCCATTCAGGAATGCACTCTTTACATCCATTTGTTGAATATCCCAGTCAAACTGAGCTGCCAATGATAAAACAGTCCTCATAGTAGTAGACTTAGCAACCGGTGCAAAAGTTTCCTCATAGTCAATCCCTTCCTGTTGAGCATAACCTTTTGCCACCAATCTTGCCTTATGCTTATCTATAGAACCATCTGATTTGTACTTAGTCCTATAGACCCACTTGCATCCAATAGCCTTTTTACGTGTAGGTAGCTGAACAAGTCTCTAAGTCTTGTTCTTAATGATTGAGTCTACTCCTCATCCATAGCTTTCCTCCAAATATCCTCTTTTTCAGCCTCTCTGAAAGTAGATGGATCCTTGGTCTCTAATACTGTGGCCATATATGCAAAATGTGCATCCCCATCTTCATGATGATCCTCTTGTCGAACCTCCTGTTGATCTTGATCTTCATGTTGCTTTTCAAGTCTAGTTGATCTCCTAGTTCCATGTGTACTGGACTCTCCCTGTTCCATAATAACACTATCCTTGATAGTTTCATAGTACCACCTAGGCAACTTCTAGCTTTTGATGTAGGATGCTTCCTGCTTGGTGAAGTAGGAGGTGAATAAGTATCCCATATACTTGACCTCTCCTTCCTCTTTCCTATCTCAACCAAAGACATTAGGTTCTTGAATTGGCGTAGGCGATACGTGTGTTGATTCAGGTTCCTGTAATAGGGATTCCACCATCTTGATCCTTATCAAAATATATTTCTATATCTTTATGAGTTGCCTCCTCATCAAAGATTACATCCCTACTTATGATTATTTTCTTACCCTCCAAGTCATATAACCTGTATCCCTTCTCTTGATTATCATAACCAAGAAATAAACACTTGGTCGCCTTAGAATCCAATTTGCTCCTTGAATCCTTAGGTATGTGAGAATAAGCAATACTTCCAAACACTCTCAAATGACTTACATCTGGCTTCCGACCCGTGTAAGCTTCCTCTGGAGTTCGATTCTCTACAACCTTTGTGGGACTTCGATTCAAAAAATAAACTGCCGTCTTAACTGCTTCACCCCAAAACATATTTGGAAGATTTTTACTCTTGAGCATACTTCTCGCAGTTTCCACTATGGACCGGTTCTTTCTTTCCACAACTCCATTTTGTTGAGGCGTGTCCGTATTTGCAAATTGTCTCTTTATACCATGATCCTTGCAAAACACCTGAAATTCCGTAGAAAGATACTCTCCCCCTTTGTCTGAGCGAAGTATCTTAATTTGTCTATCTGTTTCTTTCTCCACCTGTCTTAAACCATGTGAAATATTTGAAAGCTTCACCCTTATTCTTCAGAAGATAGATCCATGTCTTCCTAGAATAGTCATCCACAAACACCATAAAGTAGCTTGCTCCCCCATAAGATTGAGTCTTCATAGGACCACACAAATCTGTATGAACAAGTTCTGGGACATTTTTCGCCCTGAATGTACTAGGCAAAAATTTCTTCATAAGATGCTTGCCTAAGACACAACCTTCACAAACCTTGTAATCAGAAACTACTTGAGGTAAACCTGTAACCATGTTAAATTTCCTCAAGACTTGTAGACTTTTGTAATTCAGATGTTCATACCTCTCGTGCCATAACTTACTCAATGATTCAGTATCCGCAACACTTGCATGATGATCCACCATGAGCTTGAAGTTTATACAACCGCCCTGCAAGTATGCCCTCAGCTTTACTTCATTATTTTTCTTCTTGATGAGACACCTCTGTTCATCAAACTGCACCACCATGTGTTGCTTTGCAATAGCTGATACTGAGAGCAAGTTTTTCTTGATTCCTGGTACATAAAGCACATCCTTTATGTTTCCAATTTTCCCTGAAGGTAGTTGTACTTGTACTTTTCCAACTTCCTTTATATCATATGTGTAGTTGTCTCCCAACTTCACATTTGACCCATCATCTAATTTTTGAAAATTAGATAGCCAGTCTCGCCTAGATGTCATGTGCTTAGAAGCTCCTGAATCAATAAACCAATAGTCTTCTTTCTTCGAGAAGCTACCACCAGAAGATGTCGATGCCGAAAACAACTCATAGTCTTCAAGATCCAAAACACTCAATTTTGCATTAGATGTTTCTTCTTCTTCAACAAAATTCTCGTCTTGCTTTTTCTTGAATTTGTTGTGCCAGCACTCCTTTGCATAATGTCCTGATTTTCCTCAAATGAAGCAGTTTCCTTTTCGAACCACTTTCTTTCCATCTTTTGACCAATTTGATTGATTCTCCTCCATATCTTGCTGCTTTTTCTTCTTCTTCTTCCCTTTGCCACCCTTCTTGGAACTTTGCTCTTGCTTCTTTGCCAAGAATGCATGTTCCTTGAAATCGTCCCTGTTGACAATATTTTGTCGTCTCATTTCTTCCTGTAGTCAGATGGCATTTAGCTCATCAAAAGAAGGCCTCGTTTCTCTTAACGATAGCATCATTACAAAGTTCTGATAGGCCAAAGGTAGACTATTAAGTACAATGGATACCAATATTGAATCTTGAACACTTTCTCCAACTGCAATAAGTTGCCCTCTCAGATCTTTCACTTTAATCACTTGTACCCATCTTCAACGTGTGAAGCTTATTTGTCAAGAACAAGATCCGTGACTGATTTACCGTCTCATACAAGTTCTTCAGTATATCCCAAGCCTCCTTGGGTCCAACAACATCTCTGATATGAGGTATAATCATATCTTTAATTGATAAGTTGATGATATGATGAGCTTTTCTTCTACATTTCAAATACTCCCGCAACTCCCTATTAGTGGTAGGAGGTATCTCAACACCTGTGACGATCTCCCAATATTCTCTGTCTTGGAGAATATTTTGCATCTTGAACTTCCATATGCTGTAGTTCGTTCCATCTAGCTTGCTAGATTCCGGCAACACAGCATCGTTCAATCCTGCCATTATACTGATCCGTAACAAATCTCAGCAACCTGAATTTAGTTTAACAATCAGATCTGTCCAGAAACAGCCTTCCCTCGATATCACCTGCCCTGATTCAGACCTGTCCTGGATATCGCCTGTCCTAGGTATTGCCTGTTTGAACCTGCACCTGCTCAGTTACCACCTGCACCAGGTACTGCCTTCCTTAGTTGCTGCTGTCCGAACACCTGTGACGATCTCCCAATATTCTCTGTCTTGGAGAATATTTTGCATCTTGAACTTCCATATGTTGTAGTTCGTTCCATCTAGCTTGCTAGATTCCAGCAACACAGCATCGTTCAATCCCGCCATTATACTGATCCGTAACAAATCTCAGCATCTTGAATTTAGTTTAACAATCAGATCTGTCCAGAAACAGCCTTCCCTTGATATCACCTGCCCTGATTCAGACCTGTCCTGGATATCACCTGTCCCAGGTATTACCTGTCTGAACCTGCACCTGCTCAGTTACCACCTGCACCAGGTACTGCCTTCCTTAGTTGCTGCTGTCCGGGCTTGCACCAGGTCCACCTACCTCACCTGTCCGGGCCTGCCCCAGGTCCTGCTGCCCTCAGAAGTGCCTTCCCCAGCTACTGCCGCCCTCGGAAGTGCTTGCACCAGGTATTGCTGCCCTCAGACGTGCCTGTTTAGATGTGCATGCACCTGGAAAACACCTGTTCAGATCTGCCTGTCTCAGAAGTCACCTGTTCAGATACTACCTTCCTCAGATGTACCTGCTCCAGATGTGACCTGCACCAGAAAACTAGCAAACAACCAGAAAGATTCTGATTCAAATCTGTCGACAACCAGTAACTTTCCGTCAATCTTCTCCTAGAAGATTCCCGTTGTTTTCCTAACAACGTTGACTCCACATGCAGCTTCAGCTCCTCCAATCTGATTGCACACCTGCAAATACAAACTCTCTCTCTCACAAAAGAACCTGCTCTGATACCATGTCAGAATATGTGATACAAATTCTAGATGGAGTTACTAGTCCTACTAGCACTCACACAAAACCAAGCATAGAGAGAATTCAGATCATAGGAGAATTGAGCAATTGCTCTAGCTCATTGAATTGAATGGAATAATTGTGATGGGGCGCCAGCCTTCTTAAATAGTTTCTCTAATGATTGATAAAAGCTAATGAGCCTAAAGTAAATAGCAAAAGACAAAAAGCTAATTGCTATAATTACTACCTATATTGGGTAAACACCCAAGATGAGTTTCTAAGTGATAAAAGCAAATCCTATTCTAGTAGTAGTGTACCCATCTATATGCATGACTAAAAAACGAATTTCCTATAAATAGTAATGACCCTAAAATATGATTTACTATAAATAGTAATGGCCCCTAAAAATAGCACGCAGGCATGGCCAAACTATGATTAAGGGGTGTCAAATAAACATTAATTTCTAACAGAAGCAAGGACTAGTTGTTGAGTTTAAAGAAGATAAATGTTTTGTCAAGGATCCTAAAAAATCACTCTTGATTATTGTTTCGGGAACAAAGCATGCTGGCTTATTAATTATGGATACCTATGAGCGACGAATTCCCTCTACATGTCTTGTTGCTTCTACATCACAATCATTGGAGTTGGCTGAATTGTGGCACGCAAGGTTTGGGCATCTCAACTTTGCAAGTTTGAAGAAGCTGAAGACATTTAATATGGTAGAAGACATCAGCCGGAAGGGCATGTATGCGAGGGGTGCATACTTGGAAAGTTTCAAAGGAAACCTTTTCCAATTGATGGAACTATAAGGGTTCTTGATAAATTTGATTTGGTTCATAGTGATGTTTGTGGTCCAATGAGGACCGAATCCATTGGAAAGTGCATCTATTTTGTGACTTTTATTGATGACTTTTCCCGTTTTACATGGATTTATCTTATGAAGGCTAAATCGGAAGTTTTTCAACGTTTCAAAGATTTTCTAGCAATGGTGGAAAATCAGTTTGGGCATTCTTTGAAGACCCTACGCACCGATCGAGGAGGGGAATACATTAAGAATACGTTTGGTGCATTTCTTCGAGAAAAAGGAATTCTACATCAGATGACAACTCCCTATATGCCTCAACAAAATGGTGTTGCCGAGCGAAAGAATCGCACACTTATGGAGATGGCCTCAAAGCTCAAAGCAAAGGGGCTGCCTCACAAGTTTTGGGCTGAAGCGGTTATAACGGCAGCATACATAAGCAATCGTTGTCCTACTAAAGCATTGAAAGTACTAACTCCTTATGAAGTTTGGTATGGAAAGAAGCTTACAATCTCTCACTTTCGCATTTTTGGTTGTACGGCTTATGCTTTTGTTCCGGATAAACTTCGTACAAAGCTTGAGGATAAAGGAGTTAAATGCATTTGAATGTTGAGGTTTTTCCAGATTTGGTACCATCTTAGCAATCAACCAGTTTCGACCTGCCCAACACCTCATCAAGTTTAGAGCCTAATGTTCATCAAGAATCGCCCATTGTTGCTCATAATCAGCTTGCAGGAACTATTGGACAGCAAGGACCAGTTTTGGAAGATCTTGGACAGCCAAGTGTGGTGTCGGAGGATCTTGGACATCAAATTGTAAGAAGAGACATGGCTGTTGGACAACCCAAAACAGTCCCACGGTGGCTGTTGTCGACTTTGCGGGACAACAAAGTAAGTTCATCTTATGATGGAAAGACATGCGCCTCTACAAATTCAGTGGACTATGCTGATTTTTCAGATTTTGCTCGTACATCTCATGGAGATGTTGCAGAAGAACCTGTTTTCAATGAGCAGGCCAAGGGAGTAAAATGTTGGGAGGATGCGATGCAAGATGAGTATGACTCACTTATGAAGAACCAGATGTGGGTTCTTGTTGATCTTCCTCATGGGAACCTTAGGGTTTGGTGGCATTTGGTCACATCCAGGTAGAGTACTTAGATGCGCATTGTGTATTCCATTTTTACAGTTTGGCTAAGCATTTCTCTCCATTGCTCTTGTTGCTGTTTTCTCTCTCTCTCTCTTAGAGTTGGGCGCCCAGCCTCTTCCCTCTTGTTTTCTGTGGAGATTGATTGATAACTAGATCTTGGTGCTTGACTCTTGCTTTCCTACATTAGCCGGATGATCCGTGTGAAGCAATCAGTTCCCCATGATATCATTTGTGCGGAGTTTGCCTCCCCTCCACTAATTGTCGAGGCTATATTTTGGATTATTACATTCATTCATAGAGTCTTGGAGCTTGATTCATCTAGATACGTGGCTGCGGCTTTCACATCCTCCCGCACTCTGGGTAGTCAACAGGCTAAGTCCTCATGGTTTCAGTGTGGTTCTGACCTTTTGAGTAGGTGGGGTTTATCTATATCTGATCTCCCGAATGAGACACACGCGTTTATTCGCTAGCAGATTTACAAAGCTTACATTAGATCTTCTCTTTTATTGGATGCTTCTGAGGCGGATCATATCCAGTCACACAATACGAGGTTTTTCCAGAAGAGAGATAGAGATGGCACTTTTGACAATGAGATAGACATTCCAGTACGACGGCCAAAGCTCCAGCGTCCTAGGATTCAAACCAAGGACCTCCCTCATACCGGATGGGATGCTCTACCACTGAGCTATCCGCCCTGTTTGATAGTTCTCTCTAGAGTGTGGATCGATATTCCAACACATGGTAGGTTCTTAAGTCAAGTCACAGAACCTGCTGTGATAAGTGAAGGCATTTTACTTGAATTTGCATCACCTTGTCAAAGATAAAAGATAGATGTAGTTACTCTCTAAAATCTTGTAAAATGTTGCAGGGGGTATTGTCTGAAGACGAAGTAAGTATCTTGGAGGAGGAGTTCATGGCCTTTTTAAGATACAAGGTTGATGTGGAAGGCAGGGACTTCTGTGACATGGCAGCGGACTACACAAAACCTGTGGACAGCTTCTCTATCATCAACATAATGCTTCCTTCAAGGTATGATAGAATGTGCTTGTGCAGCTTTCAGTCTTGAGACTCATGTTGAGTACTCATGTTGGTTAAAGGCTTTTTGGCGTACTACCATTCTCCTTATAGAAGTAATAACTCAAGTCATGGTACATGTTGGGTCATCACATTGGTTTGCAGCAGCCCTATTGTGAGCAAATTTGTCCTAACTTTTCTGAATTTGTCACTCAAGTTTTACTTCATCTTAGAATGCATAGCTTAGGGTGTTTTCACATTGAGTGTACAGCAAGTGCATTTGGCCAGGTGTCGAAACGCCATTTGTTCATATGGGCTAAAATGGGTTCACTGCATATAAAGATTTAGGATGGTTGTAGAGCTAATATAAATTTGTGTAGGTTGAGCTTCGAATGCATCCATACCACCAAGACCCTTTCAACCTGACCACCCAGGACCTTGGAGGGGGAAACCATTTGCTTAGTGGACACGTTTAGTCAAAACTACTAATTCACAACCAATATGCACAATCGTAAGTGGATTTGTAGAGAGTATAGAACAACCCTAGATCTACACATTGTCACCATCGTATGCTGTGAGAGAGTATAGAACAACCCTAGATCTACACATTGTCATCATCGTATGCTGTCCATTACCTATGGATAGTACACCTCTATAGAGGATTTTTTAGGGAAGTTCTGTTGCTTTTAGAGGCCTTCAGGAATATGAATATTTGCTTGGAGTATCATGCATAAATTGGAAGAAAGAGCAGATTTTTTTTAATTGACTATCAATCCTTAATCAATAACAAGCTGCCTTGCAGGCCCTCCTACTAAGGACCATTGTCCATTGTCTGCTCCTTTGAAGAAACTCAAAGACTCAATAAGAGACACGGTTTTCAAAGTTTTTGGAAGAAGGTCAATATTGCTTAAGCCTATGACAAAATGGCATTGTGCTGGTGCCTCAAAAATCAATCCGTTGAGGGAAAAAAAGTCAATCCAAGTATGCTCATCCAAGGAACAATAACGAACAATATATATAAACTTGTTGTATGCTTGGTCAGTCGATCAAAATTAGACCCTATCAGCATGTTTGGAGAACTTGGAATTGACATGGCTAGAGAAGATATCGTTGAATGTAGTTGATGTTGAATCCAAGCCACAAAAGGTGCATATGCGGCATAAAGGAACCATGCCGAACTACAAAGCTGATCAAGAAAGTTAGACATGAAGTTCTGTCAATGTACACGGATGGCCCACAAATGCCAAATGAAAGGCATCATGCTACAATTCACCACCAAAGCTATTACAAACAAAAGTATGGCCCAAAACCATATAAAGATATGAGTAGGTGCACTAGGAACCCACCCTAATGACATAGAAAAAGGAACATTGTTGCGGTGCATAAGTAATCTGTTGCATATAGGAACCAATTGGCAACGTACCATGTCAACTGGGAAAGTCTGAATGAAGCACAATCATAAGTACTATAAGGATAGTCAAAGCCAGCCTAATAGACCAGGAGTGTCATTGGAAGGATATGTGAAAGGAAGAACCACCAACTGGGCAGATCTTAAGTTATCCGAAGGGACCATGAATACCTGAAAAAAGCTGCAACATGCTGACCTATCATAAACCCCTCAATACATAAGGAGCCATAGGATGCCAAATAATGTATTATAGAAGAGGCATTACCATGTTGCCACTGCATGAAAGGAAGGTACACATCAGCCCAAGCTAGTCATAATAACTAGGCATGCCAAGTAATGTTTGGTAGCAATGGTATGGGAAATTCATTGATTTTCCAAGTAGTCCATCTGAACCAAAGGAGTAAATCACCATTGTGAAAAACATGAGCGAATGCATCTCATGTAAGAATTATAGACGAGTGGTTGTAGCTGAAGTATCAGGGAGCCACTTGGACAATGCTCGAACTTAGTAATAGGGACCATGAGCAACCTTCTACCGTATGCTAGGGAAAGGACTTTGGTGCTACATAGCACAAATCGAATCCATACCAGTCAAATGACCAAGCTAACACTAGCAATGATACACATGTCACGAGTCATGCCAAACCAATGTAATAAACCATGCATACCAGGACAATGTATGATAGCACCATGCTTCCAGTGTGTCACTGTAATAGAACAAGAGTTTGGATCGTCAGCCATCCGCAACCCAGATCACAATGTTTATTTATTTTTATTTTTATTTTTTAGGATGGTTTGAAATCTTTTTTGATACTTTAGTTGGCCTAAAACATTAACTATAGATAATCAGTTTGCCTAGTCAGCTCCTAAACTAGTCAACTCCTGGAGTTTCTCTATTAATATTTTACTACTAGAACACTTTTTTGATTTATTTACAATGGTAAATTGGTCCCTAATAGCATGAGCTTATAGGCCTTCATGCAATAGTTTTGGGAGTTCAAGTCAAGGATTGTTCACAAATGGTGTATGGGTGAATCTCAATCACCTGTCGGGTCCAAGTTCCACAGCAAAGAATTAGCTCATTTATCCATGTCATGATTTGTAAATTATTGACAGATTATCTGTAAACTAAGCCATTAAGCTGTTTTTCACAAGTTCATCCTTATCCTTTTTTGGCATTCCAGAAAATCCTAACTCAAATCTCCAGAACGTGGTCCAGATCGTGTTTTGGATCAGAGGCTGCAAGTATGCTGAACGAACTTTTAGTACGACTATGTTATTATTCTGAGTTTGTTCACCTCTTTGATATGTCAATGATAGCCTTTTTGTTTGTGTGCATACAGTGAACTTCATGAAATGCATCGATCAACTTTTGACAGAATATAATGTGATTTTGGACGGTCGATATCTTATCAGGTACAACCCTCAGTTGAAAGGAAATTTATATGAAAGACGAGCAGCTTCCATTGCAAATCAATTGTTGGGGCCTGATATGGTCTTTGATTATGATCAACTGCTCGCTAAACCACCAAACAAGCCAGATGCTGAATTCAAATGGTGAGAGTCTATAGTTTTTTCAAAAAGCTGGATCAAAATTTAATCTCATTTTCCAGAGATCATTCACTTACAGTTGTTGGTTGTTCGTTTGTACTCGTGAAGGATACTGTTTATACATCGTCATTTGCTACTCATCAACTTACCCCATCATTACATGAACTTCAGTCTTCAATGATCTCTCCATGTTTCCTTTGCCCTTTAGTCGCCACTATCCTCTGTGTTCCATGTATTCATCGCACTTTGATCCTCGAAGCTCCCGTCCTCTTCTGACATATGTGCTGTTCATGTGTCTCTTGTTGCAAGTCTATCATGATTTATGAACTAGAGCAAAGTTAAAAACGCCAGATATAGGAAAAGGTAGACATTAAGTGATGCATCTATGAGAGTGAGAATAGATCAGGTACATTTATTAATGTCCATGGAAGCCAATATGGCTTGTGAGACAAAATTCAAGTACCATATCTATGTCTTAAAATTCAATGAAATTATTGAAAAACTACTCCCGGATCATAAATCGATCTTGTTTTGGTCAGAAATAGTTTTACACAAATTATGAGCTTTTAGCACAAAACTATCTAGCATACAGATATCAACTTTTTCAAATTAAGTAAGTATTGTCACTGTAGGTTCCTTAAAAAGCTCAAAAAAGTCTTTCTGAAGAGCTTCAAGGTTGCCGCAGTCCAATAGGTGATGGAATTGTGTCTCAATACTCCTATTCTTGCAAAGAGAGCATGTGCTCTCCCCCAAGCTATCTTTGGAGTGCTCAGTGTTCCATCTTCCCATTTCCGAATGTAATTCATGTAATTTTCTCCTTAAGGATGAAATGGCCTGCTTTTTTCCATAGATATATTGGGAACAATGTGGCGTTGTGTAGGAGCTCCTATTACAGGTTGCAACATTCTTTATAATATTCCATTCTGTGCTAAAGGATTCCTTGGTGCCTTACATTTGTCACCAAACCATGGTTTATTGGGAACACCGCCTTTTTACCTTTGTTGTTTTTGAATAATAATTCTGCACCCTTGATAAGGGACTTATAGAAACTCTCATATTCGATGGAAATGCAACTGCCCCCATAGTTATCCTCAAGATTGCTCTTGAAATGACTTAGAGACATTTTCTTTGCCTCGGGAACAATTCTGTATTTTTCGGGAAAAAATTCAAAATTGTTTCTTCTTTCTTTTCGGGGATACATTCATGCGGATTCTGGAAAGTTAGTGGGTGGTGATCCAATTCTAGCGAAAGGTGTCCCAAAAGAGACTAAAGCGACTAATATTTCCCAAAAGTCCAAAAGAGACTAAAGCGTTGTCCACCACGCTATTGCCCTTAACAGAAGAGCATGTGAAACCGCTTCATAATAGCCACCTTTCAAAGTCCATTGCCAATAACAGTTTCATAAGCATCACAAAGTTTAATTAGTTCTTTACCATACTGGGTGGATCATTGTGACCATCCATTGACTTTCTACCAATCTTCAGCTCCTTGGAAGAGAATTGGATCTTTCCCTTTGTAGAACACTGCTTGTAGGTCCTTGTGTGTCCATTGAAGTCACCAATAAGAAGGATGTCACCTGCTTTTTTGAACTTGGCATTAACTAGGCTGATTTCGCCAAGGGGATCTTCACTACCCAATCGATTATTTTGATAGAAAACAGATTTCTAAGGTGCAAAATAACAAAGACCAAGAAAGATATTTTTTTAGCATTTACAATTTTCATCCATATGTATTGTTTTTTACATCAATTTCGATAACTTTTATAGAGTCCTCCAAAGAATCTTTGATACATAGTTGCAACGAATCGTGGTCCACCAACAAAAATCCTACTTCTATTTTTTTGAAATTTATTTTCTCTACCGACATTGACAAGTGTGCCAGGATAGTTTGATTCTTATTTTCCCTAGCAGTGTTGTCACTCCACCAAATCCTCTTTTCTTATCTCCTCTTTCATTCCATAAAGACTCGTAGTAGAAGCCATCAAACAAAGGTAGTTTACAGCATTCATGTTCCCAAGTTTTAGCCAAGAAAATGAGGTCTTTTATTGACCTCTAGCTGGACAAGGAAAATGTGGCCCTTTGCAAGTTTAGTGGAACTTGCCTGTCTCATGCCAAATATAGGACCAATAAAGAGCAACCTTAAATAAGTGTAGGATGATACAATCTCCAGTGGCCGTCTGTCAAAGATGACCTCCTGTCGCTGCATGAAGGCTCTGAATGTATTGCAAACCATAACCTTGTTCTTCGTGATGTTAGCCCCCAATCACGATCTGATTCAAAAGGCATGAAGGCTATCCGAATGTCTTTGTAAACTATCTCTAGTCATGGAGACAAGAACCACATTATCGGTATAAAGAAGGATGGCAATCAGAATATCACCAAGTCTGCAACCTGCACCACCACGTTGCTGAATAACTCTCTCCAGCTCATCATTATATAATCCAAACATGGTGTGTGAGAGGGAACAATCCCGCTTCACCCCAATGGTACTCCAAATTTGCTCTGAAACACTGATGTCACTTTGAAAACAACCCATAACTCTCTCATAAAGTGCCATCACTGCTAGAACCATGTTAGTGGAGAAACCAAGGTCACGTAGCTGTTGGATGAGAATGGACTGTGGAGCAAAGTCAAAGGCTTTCTTGAAGTCAACAAAATGTGAAAATTTAAGATCTAAACATGATCCTAAATTTGGATTTAGGCCAATAGTAGATGCACACTTAATAAAATGTCAAATTTGTAGACAATTCTACACATAGAATCACTAGTTTGATCAAGATCAATATAAGATAACAAGATAGAATCAAAATCTATTCAACACATGAAGAGATCTAATCCAGTTCTGTGTTATGAGACGATAGTATTGACTCCAAAGCTTCCAAATGTGGAAAACCTCTTAGGTTCTACATTCTCCACAACCTACTTGCTATTTATAGCTGAAAGTGATGACTCTCTCTCCTCTCTCTAGATTCATTTGGCCTAGCTTATTGAAAACTTGATCTAAACTATTGGCCAAAATTGGCCAAAATTGCCAAGTAAAGCTAAAAATGAACTTTTGTATGTACAAGTGACTAAGTGAACCTCCTGGACCCAACTTAAAAATGGTCATGTCCACTGCTTTTACACGTGTGAGAAAACCATGTGAAGTGCATATACAAGTTTGGCCTCTAAATTGCCTAAAATAGCCAAAACTAGTCAAGTATAAGTTGAAATTTTTTCACACAAAACAGCAACAAACCTGTTCTCTCCTATGTCTGACCTCTTCAATGATAGCTCGGAGAATGAAGACATGATCTGTAGTGGAATAATGAGCTTGGAAACCTGCTTGGCCCAATGCATGTAGTCTCCTGGTCTTAGCCTCAGAACTCACTTTTAATTCATCAATGGTCCCATATAGTTACGAACAGATTCATAGCAGATCAATAGCTAAGCTAAGAAAGCATAACATAAGCAAGAACTAACCCTAGAAAGTGTCAAAGAGAGTGCTTAAGGAGGCTAAAGAGAGAGATCAATATCATCAGCTAAGTAATGATGTCCTACTTATACTCACAGAGAAGCCCTAAAGGAAGCTTCTAGAGGATAGGATCATTGAACCTAAGGTATCTTGGATAAGGTTGTTGAATCTAAGCTATCATGGGTCTCATAAGGACATACATGCCCACAATGGTAGTGGCCTAGTACCTAAGGGTATATGATCTATATACATTGTCCACAATGTTGGCCCCAAGCAAATACTTGACCTGGATCAAGAAGGTATATAACAACAATGCCTCGGAACGTGTTTTGGGGGTTATTGAGTTCCGGAACACTATTAATTTTTTAATCTATATAGTATAAAGCTATTTTAGTGAGAAAATGTATGTTTGTTATAAAAAATGTCATGCTTTTGCCGCCAAAAATGTCACGCTCTGCCCGCAAAAAATGTCACGCTTTTGCAAAAGAAAAATCTAAATGTCACCCATTTGCAAAAGGAAAAGCTAAATAGGTTTTAAAAAATGTTAAAAAAAAACACAACCTCCAAAAATATGTAAACACTTTTTGTGGGTAAGTGCCCATTGCCCGTCATCGACGGGCACAAGCAACTAGTATATATATATATATGATAATTGGCATACTCGTTCCGGAACGTGTCTCGAAACATGTTCTGGGATTTTGTTTCGGAACGTGATCCCGGAACGCTTTTTTTTAAAAAATATATACATAAATATGTATATATAATGTATATTCAAAATTTAAAGTTTATATATATATCAGACATGAGGGTCGGGATGCGGGCAATCTGCGTCCGTGTCCCGTGTCCGGACCCGGACGCGTCCGACCCCCAGACGCGGGGTCGGACGCATCCATTTTTTTAAAAAAAAAATTAACCCTAATTAACACAATTCTTTTTTTAAAAAAAAGGTGGACACGTCCATCCCCGGACGTGCCCCTGCGCGGACGCGCGTCCGGGTCCACCATCTGCTTCCTTAGATATACATTACTAAACTACGGACCCCCGGATGCGCGTCCGGATGCAGGCGTGCCATGGGCGCGTCCGGGGTGGACGCAATTTTTTTTTCTTTAATTTTTTTGTGTATTTTTAGTAAAAAAAAACAGACGCATCCACGGGTCGGACGCCGGATGTGGACGCAAAATGGCCGCTTCCAGCCCAGACGCGCATCCCTGATATTATTATATTATATATAAAAGCGTTTCGGGACAAAATCCCGGAACGTGTTCCGGGGCGTGGCAACTATGATATAAATCATAGTTGTAGCGAATTGCGATTCTCTGCAGCGAATCGTGAACAAAAATTTTCTTTTTTTATGTGTGATTCCCATAGCCAAAAAAAATATCAGCGAATTGATGTTTTTTTTACAGCGATTCTCAAATCGTGAGTGCATCTACTATGATATCTATACTACTATAGATATGTATGCGCTCCCCGGATGAACTTTAACAACTTACTAATTACTTATGCTCCACAGTGTCATTCAACACAGGGAAGTTCAAGACCTACACAGTACTATGTCTATGTGATGGGATAGGTTTAGGGTTTTGGGATGAACTCCAACAACAACACTGATAAAGGAAACATGAATTCTGTCACTGCTGCAGCAGACTAGAATGGGATGATCGGATCTCAAGATGAGATTTTTTGAGAGTATAAGGTCCTTGTGCTTTTGACGAATTCTGAATGCTCGAGAAATTGCATGTCGTGCCGGCAGGAATCGTCTAAATTTACTTTCCTCAGACAACAGACTCTTCCAAATATACAGGAGTACTCTTGGCATTCTGCTTTTCGTCCATTTGTTAGGGGAAAAACTTGTCGAGGATCTGGAGGAGTAGCTTGTTTATACAGAGACACCACAGTTCAGATGGTTAAACAAGATCCATACGCTCGCTATATTTGGTTACACATTATTGGCTCACTATTGGGATTACCTCAGGACATCTATATAGCTGTATGCTATTTTGCTCCACAGACCTCAGTGTTTGCTGAGTTTGGCGGGGACCCTTTTCAGGCTCTCTCAGATGATATTGCTATCTTTTCTCAGCAGGGTTCCATTTTACTAGCAGGTGATTTCAACGCCCGCACAAGCTCTAGACAAACCGAATTTCATGCAGCTACGGATCTTCTCAGGCTTTACCCTTTGGATATGGGGCTAGACCGGGTATCACAGGATGCAGACACTCCAGCTACATCTTTCGGGGAGCAGTTGATCACTCTAGCAGAGACACACGCTCTTGCCATTTTGAATGGCCTCACACAGTGGCCTTCCTCATCAGCATATACATGCTATCCTCATGGTGGAGGACATAGTGTGGTCGACTACTTCATTGGATCACCTGCTTTGATCTCTCACATTTCTGATTTCTCCATTACACCCCCTACCATTTCCGATCACTCACTCTTACACATCTCACTTGGTCACATAACCTCTTCTTTGCAAGTTTCTTGCTCTCTTCCCACTCATAAACGTATTCCTTTCACCCAATCTGGATTCACTAATTACACCACAATCTTATCCCAACTACTCGCTAACTTCCCGTTCATGGCACCAATTGACCAGCAAGCCACTTTTCTCTCTACATCCCTCTTAGCTGCTGCTTCCTCATCCTTCCCCACCAAAACGACATCATCTCACAGAAGTGTTCACAACAGATGGTATGATGCAGAATGCCGCTCTCTTCACAATCATGTGACATAGGCCAGGTCACACTCCCCTGCCACACTCAAACAATGCCAGAAAGAATATCATAGAACCACCAGAACAAAGAAGATCAAGTACCTACAATCACTCTGCCAAAAAATGATCAACTCTTTAGATTCACCCTCCTCCTCTTTTTTCTGGAAACATTTCACCAGACACTCTTCAACATTGGCCCCCATAGCCATCGAATCGTGGATCGAGTATGCCACGGAGTTATATACCACGGACTCTCCTCCTACCTCACTCTCACCGAGACCTGACCACTGCTCACTTTTCACCCCTGACATGGTTGAAAACGCCATTAAACATGCCAAACTAAATAAAGCCACTGACTATGACTCCTTAAGTGTAGACTTCCTAAAGCCCGTAGCACATCTCATCTCCCCTTACATTGCTCATGTTTTTAACACAGCTGTTACTTCTGGTTTTCCTACGGCTTGGTGTACTAATATCCTTCACCCCATCCTCAAGGCAAGGTGATCCCATGAATGTAGGAAACTACCGCACCATTATGATTGGCCACACTCTGGCTAAGATATATGGCTCTATACTACAGACAGTTACTGGATCTTTTGCTGAAACTGAGGGTTTACACGCTATGGGTCAAGCTGGTTTCAGACCGGGATATTCTACTTCAGACCAGATCTTCATTTTGAGATGCATTATTGAGGAGGCTCGACATCGGAAACAGAGAATTTACTGCTGCTTTGTGGATTTTCGCAAAGCTTTTGACTCTGTTCCACGACATCTTCTTTTCCAGAGACTGTCTTCACTTGGCTTTTCAGAGGATACTATTGCTGCGATCATTACTTTATATGAGCGAGTCTTGGCACGTTTCAGAGATGGTAGTGGCTGGTCCTCACAGATACATTCTACCATTGGTGTGAAGCAGGGTTGCCCCTTATCACCCACTCTTTTTGCACTATATATAGATGACCTCGAGCGGATTATTCGCGAGGAAGGTGGAGAGGGCTGTCCCCTAGCAGACATTATTATCCCCATTCTCTTGTACGCTGATGATGTGGTTCTCCTCTCATCCTCTGCAGCTGGTTTACAGAGTCACCTTTCTGCTTTACATCACTTTTGCCAGCGTTGGGGATTGACGGTTAACCTTAAGAAGACTAAGATTATGGTGTTTAACACCAACAGACAGCATATGAGAGATGTGATTTTCTATTATGACGGGCTACCGATTGAGATCGTGACCTCCTACACCTATTTGGGAGTTCTTTTCTCTGGTCCGCTACTCACTTTTCGACCAGCAGCCACCGCCAGGCTCCGCAAGGGGCATACCGCTCTTGTGCATATGGAGAGATTTTGCTCTACTTATTATGTGCAGGATCCTGCTACCAGATGCCTACTATTTTCTGCTACTGTCTCCCCAGTTGTGCTATATTCGGCTGAGACTTGGTGCCCTGATTTATCACGCGATACATGGAGAGATCTTACTCGTATCCAGATTCTCATGCTCAGTAGGATAATCCGGGCTAAGCCCTCAGTACCACATGATATCATACTAGCCGAGTTTGCTTCTCCTCCATTAGTTGTTGGTGCTATGTTTCAGATCATCACCTTTCTTCACAGGGTATCAGATCTAGATACCTCCAGATACATTGTTGCTGCTCTCACTTCATCTTGTACCATTGCGGATCAGGGAGCCAAGCACTCTTGGTATCGCAGTGTCTCAGCCCTTCTTCAGACTTGGGGTTTATCCGCACTTGATCTTCCGAATGGAACCCATGCTTATATCAGACAGCAGATCTACCGGAGCTACATACGCACTATATGGTCACATCCTGATCCAGATAGGGTCAAGCTACATTATTATGGCACACATCTTTTACGGCTGGACGTTTCGGGCTTGCCTATTCTTCCAGTTTATCTTACACAGACGCTATCTTTTGGTCTGAGATATCGTATAGGACAGCTTCGAGTCTCTTCTCATCAGCTTGCTATCGAGACAGGTAGATACACAGACACTCCCAGATTGCAGCGGATATGTCAGCTCTGTTCTCTTCAGGAGGTGGAAGATGAGTTTCATTTCATCTTTCGCTGCCCAGTATACTATGAGATTAGAGGACGATACCATTGTTTATACCGAGATATTCCCCTCACGTTGAGCTCCTTCCTCGAGTATCCAGACGCTAGATGTGTGGGTCTTCTTTTGAGAGAGATGTATATTTTACGAGCTTCACTTCTACCTATGCTCTCAGATATGGATTCCAGTCAGGCTCACATTACTCAGTTCTTCCAGAAGCGAGACAGAGTGGATATTTCGGTTGCGGATTTTGACGTCCCCGTCCGAAGATCGAAGACACAGAGAGTTTCGGCTCGATCCAGTGCTACTAGATCTTCATACGCCTCCCACCAGCCTACATCACGACCCACTACTACCATCACTCATTACTTTCGGCTTGCTCATAGCTAGTTTCCTCCGCGGAGCAGGTGGTTAAGCTCTTGCTTTGTACCCTCACCAGCTGGTGGTCAAGCTTGGATACTTTTTCTCTTAGAGACAGAGAGATCGATATTTTAGTTTTAGTTTTACTGTCTTTTCATTGGTAAATAAGTCCTTATGCGGACAATGCTTCTCACATTTTGTACTCTCTTTTGTCTTATGTGCCCCTGGGCACCAAAAGACGTTAATAATAATAATTCTAATTCTAATTCTCTCAAGACCAGAAGATTTTTTGGGAGAAGTATCCTCGTGTTCTTTGTGCGTGGGAAATGCCCTTCATCTAGAAAATTTTTAACCACATTCTTCTCTACAGTTTTATGGGCTTCATATAGGTTGAGTAAAGGATTTGCCTGCATACAGGCTGTCAAGAGGAATTGGCTTCACTAAAAAGAAGGGGTCTTTGCACAGTCTAGCTCTGATCCGAACATATTCGAGCTCTCTCTCTCTCTCTCTCTCTCTCTCTCTCTCTCTCTCTCTCTCTCTCACACACACACACACACACACATTTTCACCTCAATGCACAAATTACATATGTTAAACTACAAAGATCGCGTTTCATAAAAACCAGGCACATGTTGCCCAAAAGAGCATATTGTATATTGATTTAAGAATAGTATCAAAAAAGCATTATGCATCCCGCCACATACGGCTGGGTCTGTTTGTAAACTACTGTCTACTTGTATGCCGCCTCATTTACTCCCAAAAATTACACAGAAATAGTCCCCACATACGGCTGGACCTTTATTTGGGCTTTACATTACTGGGGCACCGAAGAGCCCACAGACTTGTCGTCCCGGTCAGGTGCATTATTCTGTCACTCTGCCTCCTGGCTGGCCCGACGACGAAGGACCCTTTCCCGGACCATGGCCAGCTGTTCTGTGGTGAAGTTAATTTTAATCCATTGTGTTTCCTCGCCCTCGCCAGCTGGGGTAGGGGGGAGCAGGTCCAAGAGTCGCAAGGCACGTGGCTGTAGCTTCTTGCTTTCGATGTCGTTCGCTATGCCGGCGGACATCTTCCAGGAGCTTCTCTCTCTGCACACAAAAAAGACCGTCAAGCCAAATCCCACGATGGAAATAAACTGTGAAAAACAAAAAAAAGAGGCCTATATTGGAAGCGAACAGGTGCAGGGCAAACACTCACGTCAGTTGGTGTGCGCCCTGCCATCTCCCACTGGATTCTTCCACCCTCTCTCTCTCTCTCTCTCTCTCTCTTTGTCTCAATGTCTCCCTCTGTGTCCCTCCCTCCCTAAACCCTAAACCCTAAACTATCTCTCTCTCTCTCTCTCTCTCTCTCTCTCTCTGACCCTCTCTAAACATCTCTCGCTTTTTTTTTTAAATATGCGTCCGGGTCCCGGACGCGTTCTGGGACCTTGACGCGTCCGCGTCCGGACTTTGGACGCGCCAGCTGGACGAGGCGAGCGCCCCCCAAATTTTTTTTTTTTAAAAAAACAGGACGCGTCCGACCCCGCGTCTGGGCGTCGGACGCGTCCGGGTCCGGGCGTCGGACGTGGACGCCAAAGGGCTACGTCCGGCCCATACCCTCATGTCTATTACTATACTATTTTTTGGCCATAAAAACAAAAAAAATTTAAGCTCAATTTTTTTTTTTGCGATTAGAACAAAAGCAATCAGAACAATAGTATCTAACAAAAACAGGGTCCTTGTGGTTTTTTGTAAAATTTTGGAAGACTACTATTGATCCCCCATAAAATTGCCTACAATTTGAATACCACATTGCACTAAAAAAAAAAAACATTCCTGCGGAGCGTTCCAGGCCAAAAACCCACCCGGAGCGTGTTCTGGAATGCAGGGTGCATCTCTGGTAAAGTTTAACAATTCTTTGAAGATGTGGATATTGTGAGTACTACACTCAAGGGATTATTCTCCATGTAATTGCCCATTGAATTGATCTTCTCATGCAAGACTTTTGCAGCTTTTTGTGGGTAACATGTGTCACGTGCATGGTTCTTTTGATTGTGACCTTTGTCACATAGCACATAGAGTGCTATGCTTTGGCCATGTATTTTACTTACAACAATCTTGATTTGAAGAACATTCTGTAGACTCTGCTCAGGGCATATGTGTTAGCAGGTAAACTTACTAATCCCTGTTGAACTGTCAGCTCAAATCGTGAGATTTAGCTTGTTTCCAGGCTATGAATCTTTATAATGTAGCGTGAAAATGAAGTTTCTTTTAATAATCTACTAGACAGTGCTTGCAAATTGTTTCATTTCATTTTTTATCCTATATTTACATTCTGCTTTCAGAATCGTATTTCTGTCCCTACTGCAGCTAACATTTTAGACGACTCCATTCTGAACTTTTTTTTTAGTTTTGCATTCTTCCTTCAAAGAAGATAGCTGATTGGTATGTTCAAGGAAGCCTTAAACTTTCAATGATCCGACTTGCTTGTAAGTGCAGGCATCAAGACCTAGCATACTGGCCTGTTACCAAAGATACCAGAACAGCTTCATTTTGGCTTGCCATAGATGACGCTCGTGTTGAGAATGGGTGCCTGCGATTTGTTCCTGGTAGTCACTTGGAAGAGAATCTTCGAAACCATAGTCCTCTACATGGCGATCGTGAGAAATCACATACACTTGCAGCAGAACTTCTGGAGAGTGACAAACCAAGACCAGCTGAAATAGATCGTGGTGATGTTACAGTGCATCATGAACGTATCCTCCATGGTTCTGGTGGCAATTTCAGCTCAGAGAGTTGGCGGAGAGCCTGGGTGATTGCATTTAGGTCAAGAGATACTGTGGCAGAAGAGAGGCGTATTGGATTTACACACTCACATAATGACAAGTTAGATGTGTTGAATGCAGTTGGAAAGGAGTTGCTTGATTCATAATGCAAGTATGTCAACTTCTTTTGGCTAGTGAGGAATGCCATCTTGTCTTGGGGTGGAGTTTTCAAGAGATGTAAATGGTTGAAGTTTTTGGTGGCATCTGTGTCCTCCAGAAATTGAAAGGTACATACATCGAGGGCGAGTACCACTTGTGCACCTCTGTACCAGACTTTGGCTAATTGATTGTGTGCACGTCGGTAGGAGATGATTTCACATTTTCCTAAGGACACACTGCTATAATTGATAT
The DNA here is from genome assembly GCA_029204225.1 of Diphasiastrum complanatum. Classification (NCBI taxonomy): domain Eukaryota; kingdom Viridiplantae; phylum Streptophyta; class Lycopodiopsida; order Lycopodiales; family Lycopodiaceae; genus Diphasiastrum; species Diphasiastrum complanatum. The sequence goes on along the minus strand of CM055099.1, from coordinate 64,352,542 downwards.
GCAATTTGTAATTTCAATCACTCTTCATGTAAATAGGTTCACAAAGAAAGGACTTCCTTATAAATTTTCTGCAGAAAGCATCTCTTCATGTGTGTGTACCTTGGTTATTTATAGCCTTGTGTTTTACATGGACTCATTACTCAAGATCACAACGTCAGCTTCCTATATTATGATTCTTGACATCCTTCAGTAAAATTTTATGGCTGAGTTAGTAAAAGCTGCAAAAGCATCATAGTTGCAGACTTACACATATTATGTTCAAGTTTCTCTAAGCTATGCAGGGTGCATAAGGCATATGGGGGCCATAGTTATTTGCAAACTTGTTACGTGCTTGCAAACACACAAACATCTTTGCCCATGGTTCTGCTGGATCCACATTTGGAAACGTGTGTCCAGACTCTGCGCAATTTGTCTTGTAAAACGTGAGAAAAATAAATGTTTGAAATTTAATTATTTTAATGCACATGATTAAGCATCTGTGTCTTACAAAATCAGGGTTCTTAGGGCAATGTCCGCAAATGTGGCCTCCGCCCATGCAAACGTGCTTGCGAACTTTTGTGTTTTGACATTTGCAAACTTTTTCATTTCATGTTTGCGAGCTTTTGCTGGTAACTTTGAGGGGGGGGGGGGGGGGGGGGGGGGGGGCATGCCATGATGATGTGCCCTAAGCACTTTACAGTAACACCTCAAGGAAACCCATTACGGGCTCCAAACAAAGTAAGTAGGGTCATTCACTGGACATTTGATAGTTCAATGCTTGAAGACTTGAGAGTTCTTACTTAGAGACTATTGTAAGACCTGTGAGTTGAAAACTGGTTTGAACTTGCTATCAAAGCATTTCTAGGGTTAGGAGCACATATTTCAGCTTGAGAGACAGCTGAAAATAGAATCTATGACAACTTGCTGAAGTTTACAAGCTTCACATAGCAATTTCTTACTTGTTGCAAGAACAAAGTAGGGAACTACAAGCCTCAAATATGTATTATGCAAATGTATAATTATTAGCTTGAAATTGTTGTGTTGAATTGTAAATAAGGATAACTAGAAAGGCTACAGATGAATCTAGATTATGATTGCAAAGAAAGAGGTCGTTGGAAAGTTTTACTTCGTCACCTTATATATTCTTTTTCTTGCTAGTTTTTAGATTATTTTGCACATTTGAGTTCCTATTATAGAGTTGAAGATTCAGCCTCGAGACAAACCATTTCAGCATGGTCATGAAGTCTACTTCTGGGCTATCCATTATTTGTAACATCAACTTTTGGGATTGATTTTGTGCTCTTCTTCTACCGTTGTTGATCTTTCACTTTTTTTTCAGTTTTGACATTGCCTTTTGTTAGAGGGTTTGTGGATATCGAGGCAAACCTGATTCTAGTTAGATCATAGATCTATTAGCAGGAAACTTTCAGACTATTTACGCGAGTAAATAACTTTAGAGGTTTAAAAGTCAAGTTAGTGATTGGAGGGTCCTTTCCCACAAGATATTTGAATTTGGAAGTAAAGGGAGGTAGGAAATTAGGTCTATCTTTATACTATAAAAGGAAACTATTTCTTGTGTATTCAATTCCATTCTTGCATATCCATTGCTAATCTAAATCAATTCTCCCAATTTGGTCTCTCTCTCTCTCTCTCTCTCTCTCTCTCTCTCATGCTTCTCTCTAACTTCGATCTCTCTTGGTGTTTCTTTTTTCTCTCACACATGTTCACTCTTTCGTACATCTTGCTAACAAGTTAAAGATGAGGTCATACTCCTTTGGGAACACAACTACTACAAGTCGTGATAGGTGAGTGCCTTACAATTTTGGCGCCGTTGACGGGGAGCAATGACATGCTGGGGTTAGCTTTGCATTATGGATGTGATTTGTGAGAGTTATGTTAAAAAAACGTTCAAAAAAATAAGTGGGGACTGTATTTTCTGTTTAAAAAAAAAAAGTTTTTTTTGCTCTTTTTTATTCATTTTTACATGACATTCTGTTCTCTATAATTCTATCTGAATAGGTAGAGTTGTAGAGCATTGAAAGAGCTTTCTAGAGATATAATTTTTTCTGGATTTCATCAAGTAATAAGCAAGTTACAAATTTTTGAAGTTGGCAACAAAATTCTGTAAACTTGTCATAAACCCAAAAAAAAAATTGATTTTTGATTTTTAACTTTTTTTTTTTTCAACTTTCTATATTTCTTGATTTTATTTCCGTAGACAAGGTTGTAGAGCATTGAAAGGCCTTTTTGGAGATATAATTTTTTGGAGATATAATTTTTTCTACATTTCATTAAGTAATGAGCAAGTTACAAATTTTTGAAGTTGCCAAAAAAAAACATTCTGTAAACTTGTCATTAACTAGAATTCATAATAGCCAAGTGCGAGAGACAACCCATCAAACATATCAAAAAAAAAGTTAGAATTTTTTTTCAAAAAAAAACTATTAAAATATCTTAAAAGTAGAAGGCTAAGTGAACGTTCCACTAGTTTCTGGTATCCTTTTGTAAAAAGTTTCACACCTTTCTACAAGAGTGGAGTCGGGTATGTCAAAGTCGATCTTGCTTTGCTTCAAAAGTCGATGTATATACAGACTGTTCAACTTTATGCGAGTAAGGTTGCATGCTGCTGTAGAGAGAGAATATTTACATAGTATAGGAGTACTCATGAGATGAATTCAGGTGAGTACTCCATCCTTTGGATGAACACCGACATTGTAGATGTCTTCAGCATTCCAACCACACTCTTCAAGTGCAATATGACAAAAGACTCTCCTTGTTTTTCCTTCCTCAGTGGACACACTAGATATGGGTGTCCGTACCCACAATCCCAACAGAGTGGTATGAATTTGTGGCTTGTTAGAGCACTCGACAATTCAGTGATTTTCTTCACATCCATAACATTTAATGAGAGCTTTGAATCTAGTACCACAAAGCTGGTTTTCATACATCGGTATTAGCTCTCCATTTGTTCCATCTATGAAATGCACTAGAATGGTTTCTGGTGCTTCTTCCTCAAGACAATAGAGTTCTTTGGTCACTTTGACCATATTCAGTTGTTGAGTAGCCGATTGCAGATTTCGTACTATTAACCACTAGGTTCTAGCAAGAATGGGTGGTAATGCCAATCTAGGCAGTGGTTGGGGTAGGGCACCTTGTCATTGTGCCAGAGGAGCGGGATTTGGCACTGGGCGTCAAGCTTGATTTTTTAGGCTGTATCGGCAGTCGTTTGTGTCATGGTTAGTCATGTTGTAGATATGGCAATATCATGTGGACCGTTCTAATCTTTGTCCTAATTGTGGGCATTTGTTTCCTTTGTAATTGTCGGTATAGTGCAGACACCAAGTGGACTCTCTTCTAGGGTATGCGTGGGTGGGTCCTGTTTGCAAGCCTTTCAACTTCTGATCTATGGCTGTGGAAAGGTTTGAGGTGAGCTTTCTGAAATGCTCATTATTTTGGGTATGCAACTTCTCTATGGCGGATATGATCATATCAGTGCTATTGGCCACAGAGGTGAAAGCATCATCGTGAAGCTTGTCCTTACTTTTGGCTTGTCATTCCATTCGGTGTTAGGCTCTCATCGGAAGAGTTATCATTGTCGAAGCTCGTGCTCTCACTGTTGTCAACTCTCTTGATGACATCAACACATGCAGCTTGGAATGAGACATACTTGTCTCTCCTTTTCATTAGTTGCCTAATTTCCTTGGGTAGTCCTACCATGAACGATGTCAGGACGCACCTTCAGAATCACTTTGTCCCTTATGATCTCAAGCACTTCCATACGTATGGCACGGGAAAAGAGAAATTACTATTGTTCTCCTATATTGAGCAAGTGGGATACTACAGGTAGGCCACATGAAGAACTATCATGAGCATGGGGAAAGAGAAATTACTATTGTTCTCCTCTATTGAGCAAGTGGGATACTATAGGTAGGCCACATGAAGAACTATCAACAATTGCTTTACAATGCCTCCTTTATAATCCACTTAATAATATTGATTGAGTATGTCCATGGGTTTACAATGATACCTTTCTGCTGAACAATATCATATGCAAAAGATTTCTTCACAAGCTAATTAGTTGAGCTTTTCTAGGCTAAGGACGTTCTAACAACAATTCACTCAGAAAAGATCTATATTGAGAGAAAATGCTCAACACCCAAAATAGTCCCAACAAGATCCACTTCGGTGTATGCACCTATGTTCCGGTAGAAGATTATCAACTTTGGATCTCCCAGATCTGGAAGAGCCTGTTAACGTGCCTATCGAGATGGCCAATGAAATGTTGATGTAGATATCTTTGTGATGGACAATCCTAGGCTATTAATTCCTCATGCCGTCAGGAACTTTTCCAAAATCGACCTCCCAAGGTTTGATGGAAAGGGAGATCTGCGACAATTCCTACAAGTCTACACTCAAGCGTATGGAGCCTATGGAGATGACAGCCCACAAGAGTTGTTGTGATACTTCAACTTGTGCCTCACCGACTACAAAAGAATGGTATTTCAATCTGGAGCAAAATGAACACGACAACTGGGACATCTTGCAAGCGAAGTTCATCACTCATCTCAAAACCACTTGCTTATTTTCCAATCCATTCCTACAACTAGGACAAATCCGTATGGACAAGAAGAATGAGTCCATATGCGACTATATAGAATGGATCAACAAGAGGTTGTGCGGAGCATGCAACTTTGATAGCGTCCCAGATAATTATTTTTCACTTACTTCTAATGAGGTCAAAGGGAAATCAAGAAGCAGTAGCAAGAGGAGATATTGTTTTTGAAAGCCTTGTGGGCATAGAGGAGCTGAAAATAGAAGTGCAAGGGTTGTGGGTGATGGTGGCAGGTGAATTGACTATAACCCCTTGCCATGTACGAAGCACCATCATTGATATGGAAGCTAAGGACAATAACACAAGCTATACCTCCCACTATAGAAATTCTCAAAGCTACGAGCGACTTCACATTTGCTTTTTTTAACTTGCTAGGAAATCACCACGTTTTCCACCCTCTCAATTAACATTGCCAATACACTTGCCAAACGATAATAGTTGCAAAAGTCACAAAGTCCTAATACTATATAATGGTCCATTTCGAACGGATTTCAAAAATCCCAGTGCTAATTTCCCAGTTTCTTGGCAATTTACGTAAAATTTGATTTTTTAATTTGAAATCACTGCATGTCATGTTGGATGCATGCTGGATGTTTCAGAATCCTTCCAATATGTGATGGTAACTGTGAAACTGTCAAGTCGATGTTTGATTGATTTTCATAGTTTAGGTCCATATTGAATGGAATTTGAAAATCCCAGTTTATGCAAAATTTGAAGAAACCATGGACGTTTTTTATTTGTTCAAATTCATTGTTAGCCTAATCTTGGTTTATATGCTAAGATCTGATGTGTGCTGATTGATTCAGGGAAAAGTTTGTTAATAAGAAATAGATGGTTGGAAAACTTGTGTTGTGGAGTTATTCACTTCAAAGATTTCCCAGATATGTTATTTACTCATGAGAAATAGAGTTTTTTGGTAGTTGCGTTGCAAGATTTTCAATGATTTATGTGAGTAACATATGTAGATTATGGATATTTGTCAGTTTATAGCCTATGTTTATGTATAGGAACATAGTTGGATATGTTGCTTATGTACATCTTAATCTTGTGGATCTACTATGTGTTTCCTATGTACAGAGTTTATATCCTATACTAGTCAGTGTGCATAGACATATGAACAAGTAATGTGAGGAACAATTACTTGCAGGTTAATGTATCTTTCTTTGAAAAGGATAATTCATTAACTTATTTGTGGTTTAGAAGAAGATCCAAATGTGGTGTTATACATGTATAATTGAGATTTGCACCTAGACAATTAAGATTTCTGAATCACTTACAATTGACTTGAGTAATTGGATTACTCCTAATAAGGACTTAATTGGATAAATAAGCAATGTGAAGAGGATTCACTGGGAACTGTTTATTTTGATCTATATTGTTTATAAGATACATGATTGTGAGTAATCTAGATTCATCTATGAGAATTGTGTGCATAGAATATAGAAGATTCTGATATATTATATTTCTTGAAGAAGGAATATCCTAAGTTATTGACTATATCCGAGTGAGCTCCTATTGGATGATAGAGTCAAACTAATGTCAAGGATAACCCCTGAATTCAGCTAGAATTTAACTAAACTTTGTAATCTCTGGATGTGGTTCTAGGTGATTGTATAAAGTTTATCTTGTTAAAGACAAATGTTTATAATGGTCTTTAATTGCTAGGTTGATTGTAGAATTTGGAGCTCATAATCTGGTTAAGAATCAGGTTGGAAGAATATTTTTGGAATCCATTAATTTTCCTTGTGGAAAAGATTTCAGGATGTTTCTTATATTTCCTGAGTGGGTATGTTGTGCATATATTCCAGTTCTTTAAATGATTGAGTATGGTTATAATGCAAGAATAGGAAGTTAATAGCTAATATAGGCTGCATGGGGATCCTAAGGAGAATATTCTCTCTTTGGAGAGAGAATACTTACCATGGAAACTCGCCCATCTCCCTATTGGAAATCCAGTTTCTTTAGCCGCTGATTGCATTCATTTACCATGGCTTGGGGGCTAGATCCAGGAGAACTCCAGGAGGGATCTAGGATTGGATGGGTGGTTTTGCTCCATAGGTGTCCTTTTGGTTGTTTTGCAATAGGATCTAGTTAGATCTTCATAAGGTGATTCTTACAAATTGTCTATTAAATAGGAATTCTAAATGCATAAGGCGTTCTTGTCTATAGTACTCCATTCATATGAACCCACATTTTTCGAAGCCCATTTAAAATCATTGGTTTCAAATATTCGTTTGTATTTGAGCAATTTGATTTTGGCAATCTTAAATGCCGAACAAATCATTTTAGTCATAATAGTTTTCAAACCGTTGATCCCGTTCAAAGGAATATTTTCGTAACATTTGGAGATATAAGATGCTTTCATGGCATAAATAAGCTTGGGTATATTAAGGTAGAAATCGATCGATGAATCACATTGCCATAGTAAGGATGTGTCCCCATTTAGGACGCTCTTGTACGTTTTTGCCTTAAGTCCTGCATCTTTCATAATGAAAGGGAACAACATACCAAGAACACCTGTCAAGATCTTAGCAAGTCTAGAAAAGCAACAATCGTGTGCATTCATGATCCATCTGAATGTATCTTTATGTGCTTTGTATGTGCATATCAAGGAAGGTAATTCCCTTGAGTAGATTAAGTCACCGAGTAGTAATTCACTCATAGAGGAGCTTATGTATTCCACAGAACTTGCGACAAGATTATTTGTAAGATCCAAAAAAGGTGTAAAACCTGGACTATCGAGTCTTTCTAAAGCAAGCTTACGTACAAGATATATGCATATGAAACAAGGGTTATGTTGAGCCTTGTCAATTCCATTAATGTATAAATGCTTGGTAATTCATTTTTGTTCGTCGCAGGCCTCTTCTTTTTTATGCAGTGGAACAATATTCCCTTGAATCCATTTTTTGTTTTTTAGTAGTTCTAGGGCAGTTTTTCGACCATTTTCAGCATGCTTATTATTGTCTTCATTGAATACATAGGTAGAAGTCTCATGAGTTTCAACCAACCATCATGTGATTCAGAAGCAATATTCTGGATATTGGTATATTGTAGAACGATATGATTAAGTCATTTTTCTAAGGAGCTTTTGAGGACCTTACTATTGATTAAGTTGCAATTTGTAGTCAAAATGCCTTTAAAATGTTTTAGAGTAGTGCATGAACAAGCTTGTAAGTTTTCAGCTTGAAACTTACAAAAGACATCATAAGGAAAGTACCAATCCATTTTAACATTTGGCATGTATGGCCAACCAAAGATGATATTGTCGAAGGACTCATGTATAAAGCCAAATAATTGTAATAAAATGTGAGCATAAAACTGCTTCACATGAAAGGTCTCAAACATCCTATTGCGAAAAGTTAATGTAGAAAGAGTGTTCCCTTGGTATCATGTGTAATGAGTTGTAGGCGATCTGTCGTATTCCTGATCAGTTCCCTTCTGTCCAAAACTTCGTCGTCCTGCAAGCATATCAATCCTTATAGAAGTTTAGCTTCTTGACTGGCAACTCATTCTTTGTTCCACTTCCTTTTCCTTCTTTCCCTTTGAATCCTGTGAATTTCCTTCTTGTGACCCCCACCAATCATCATTTGTATGCTAAGCATTGATTTGGTATGCTATGGTAGTGTATGTCTGAGAAAGAGATATGTAATGAACTGTTTACAAATCGACCTGCTCTTCTAAAAATTACGTTAATTAAAGAATCTCTTATGCTGCCAATGTATCATTTTTGAAGTTTCAAACCCTTGAGAAGAGTGAGAAGCACCAACCTGAATGGTAGACGCTAACAACTCTTGTGAAGTGGTCATGCTTGCTTTTGAAGAAGTTAAAATCCGTATCCAGTTCTATGTATATCATTACTAATCATGTGTATGACAAACGTGTTATTGTTAGAATCCATGAATTTTGAAAAATCCGTTATCAAAGCTTTCATAGTAGTTCTTAATAGTAAAGCTCTTGCATAGCCTTGAGAACAAAGTTGAATATGAGTGTTCATACCTTTGGTCGCTCTATATCGGAACCCAATAGTATGAGTTTAGAATTCGTGTTACGTCACTGCTATATTGTGCAAGACAGAGGTTATAGCAAGTATTCAAATAAAACTACACATTATGAGTGTTATCATACTGAGATATATCGCACAGTCAAGAAGATTATAGCTCATCGTTGGACACTAAGTAAGAAATTGCAATGGTATCCCCATCGCTGACAACCACGATGGATATCGCCATAGTGTATCATCATATAACTCAATATGAGAAGTGGCGTGTCAGTATATCGCTGGATCAACAACGATTTGCCATCAACAACATCTATACCTATCCGTAGTATGTGCCTCTCAAAGGTATAAGCATTATGTATGCAACATATATCAGAAAATAGTCGCTTCTGGCCAGTGATGAGATGCCTATGAAGTTGTAATCAAAGTGTATGCATCACAAAGTAGTATATAATCAAAGAATAACCGCATTCTGGCCAGCGATGAGATGCCTATGAAATTGTAATCAAAGTTTATGCATCACAAAGTAGTATGCAATCAAAAAATAATCGCATTCTTGCCAAACCAAACATGAATCCATGTATCATAGTCATTCTTCAATCATTATGATTAGCGGAGGGCTGCGGGCAAGAAACCATGCCATATATAAATGTGAACAGATGCAAACCAAATGCATTAGTGTGGATGCATGCCCAATAGGTCACGCTACAATGCTTATCAGAGAGGTACAATATGTACTGTCATTCATTTGCAAAATCGCATTTTGTTAGCAAGCATAGATAGGTATCAAGTAAACTTACCGTTGGTATTGTAGAATGATTTCCGGTTGATGGAGGGAGGGCGCTGTAACTCCAAAACTGTAATGCCAAGAGGAGAAGGAGAAAGGAGAAAGAGAGAGCGTTGGGAGAGAAGAGGAAATGTGCCATCCTCTTTGTAGCTTGGGGAAGAAATTTTCAATACTAGTCGTAGGATAAAGCACAATCGATCTGGACCATCGAAGTTATAATAAATGCGAATGGGGTTTAAAAACTTTTCCCAGCAAAAAAAACCTTCGACAGAAAAATATACCATACCAAGCTTATGATTCCAAGCAGAGTAACATAACGTTGAGTACCATTCATGAGAGAGAGAGAGAGAGAGAGAGAGAGAGAGAGAGAGAGAGAGAGAGAGAGAGAGAGAGAGAGAGAGAGAGAGAGAGAGAGAGAGAGAGAGAGAGAGAGAGAGAGAGAGAGAGAGAGAGAGAGAGAGAGAGAGAGAGAGAGAGAGAGAGAGAGAGAGAGACGCCATTGGTTTCACAGGTTTGCAGATGGGATGTGCAATGTGCAAAAGTGCAGCAGTATGCATGTGGCATATTTTGGCCTTGCGTTGCAAAGGCAATAATATGTGTTGAGGTTGATCAATGGAGCTTGGAAAAAGTCAATGTTAAAGGATACTCTGTGGTGGCGACCTAAAATCTTAAGGCTTGAAAGAGGGCTAAACTAATATGCATGTGTTCTCTTAAAAAAATTCCTATGAAGGCATGCAAACAATGCATGATCCATAAGGCCAAATGGACGCTATTTTGAACTTATTACCGTTGGATATTTTTTTTAAATTATTAAGATTTTGTCATGTGAAAAAGATTTCTCATTTGGAAAAGCAATAGTTGAATCTTTTGTACAGAGTATGCATATCTATGTTTAGTTAAGTTTAAGAATGATGCATTCAATGCATGTCTTGTGAAATAATGCAAGATCATGAATTAGCAGCTCTAAGTCTTTTCTTTAACTAAACTTCACATATTTTGAGTTTTGGAGTATGGGAATCCACTCTATCCTATAATGGATAAATCTATTATTTGTGTTACTATGCATAATCTATTTGCTTTCTGCAGGATTATATCTCTCTGGTTGAAGATTACTTGTATTAGATATGAATAATCTGAAAAGAGCATCAAATTCTATTTATCTTATCATGCTCTCATGCTACTTAACTTTTATAGCAACATATTGATGCTATTGTACGCAAAGCAAAGAATCGATCATTCATGTGCTCATCTTCTTATTATTTTCACAATGACCATGGTGTAGATTACCAAACTAAATACTTACCCTTTAGCCTTTATTGACCTCGAAGACCTATGACAATTTTCACTTTCATCTAATTGGTGTTAGATTGGAAAGGAGAGGCGAACAAAAGCCTTTTCTAGGACAACTTCGTTTGGTTAATTGTGTCTTCTACTACAGTGGAATAATAATCATCAAAAAATCGTATCATGCCAGATCTCTTCATGTGAACTCGGTAACAACTTGGTATTTTGTAATTTTAGATTTACAAGTCCAAACTTGATTTAAAAAGACAAAAAGATGGAAGTTGTATCGTAATAGATTAAAGTTTCTAGTGCTTGTACCAAAATCATTTATTATCTATCAAAATTTTAACTGTATGTATGCGAGTTATCATTGTGATATTATGCGACAAAGACCTTGCCATAACGTTGAAATTGTTGGATTAACCATACAAATAAAACATGTCCATCACAGTGGGGTGCACTGGGTAGAGTTGTTGACTGCCATCGGAAAGGCGCATGCTCGAATCCCGACCACTGTGTAGTGACATCTGAGGACACTAGCTCCGTAAATGCTTCTTGGTTTCCAAGGGGAGGCTCGAACCTGGGACCAAAGAAACTTTGGATGCCAAGCTAACCAGTTGAGCCAACCCCGTTGGGTTAGCTTCGTAAATGGCATTGCCAAGCTGTATATGTTGTATGCTAAAAATCATAAAATAAAACTATCATAGATCAATAAAACATTTGCTTGTAAAAGCTAAGAAAGATCGATATAACATTTGCTTGTAAAAGTTAAGAAAGATCGTCAAAATTCGACTAAACTATTCTTTTACATCCCTTTGATCTTCACAAGAAACCAAAATAGCAACTAAGGCCTTTGAAATCAAAATAGCAAGGCCTTTGGGGTACAATATATGACAGTTATGGTTTCAATTCACAAGAGCAAACGGTGGTGGGCTTGCTTGCTATTTCCTTTGCAGATGGTTGCGATCCAACCTGATGAGGCCATACTGCGGCAGCTGCTCTCGACCCACATCGGTTTGTCTCTGTTCCGTGCTGCCATCGCAGCCCTTCCACACTCTATTCACAGCTGCCGTCATCCTCCAGCATCCTCATGAAGTACGCCATCCCTTGGCCACTGTTCCCATCCTGGCAAAGAGCATGCAAAACTGTGAGGTCATAGTGGGACGCCGATTCAAGCCTGGTGCTTCTGCTCATCTCGATTCCTTGGCTCGTAGTTTTGTTTCGGTCGCAGCGGATAACCCCACACATCATGAGGAAATTGGTGTCAAGGGCCGTAATCAACATGCTCTGCTTTTGTTTCCAGGGTCAGAGGCAGTGGATCTGGAAAGATGGCTTACACATCATGGTTATGACAAATTGAAACAGGCTTGCGAGTGTGCGGAAAGTGTGTCTCGTTTGCAGGCAGGTCGATGCGCATCAACGCAATCCGGTGCTTTATGTCCACAGATCACTTTGCTTCTTGTTGATGGAACATGGCAACATGCCAAGGAAATGGTGAAGGCCAGTTTGCCTTTCCTGAAGAGCTTTGTGGTGCAGGTATGTCTGCCTTTTGATCTGAACAGCGAGGGGTTTGGAATGGGGGATTCGAGTCTGACGTTGCGGAAGGAGCCTTTTCAGGGTTATTTGAGCACAATGGAGGCAGCGGCAAGGGCTCTAGGAGTTTTGGAGCCGCATGGCAGGGAGATAGAGGGCTTGTTGCTCTCAATACTGCAGAAGATGGTGTCCTTACAGGCTGCTCACTTCACTCCTTTGAGACGACACCCAGGAAGAGCTGCCTGATTGCAAAAGAATTTCTAGCCACATCCTGTATTTGATTTCTTTAAATGTCAGACAGGCTTTGTGAAGCTGCCACAGGTAAAATTTGTAGCAGAAGGGCAGCTCTGATTTTTGACCAGTACGGGAAGACATCTTTCAGGGTTTGTTCAAGAGTTCTTAACGTGGGATTTTTCTAGGGTTTTACAACCCTAATTTTACTCCTCTGAAAAAAAGTGTTTAAATGAACCTGCATATTGATGAGCAGAGCCAGGATCAGGGTATGCTTTTAGCTCTTCTCAAATTTGCCTCTTCAAAATATGCACCAGGCAGAAGTTTGAGTTCATCTTTTTTGGAAAGATCTGCATTTTTAGGCTGGCTTTGAAGCAGCAGATAAATAAGCCTAATAGTACCTATACAAATCTCCACGTTCCTAATCTAATCTAGGTTCTTGCATTGAATGTTTTTGCCTCCAAAAGGAGTGAGGTTTCAAATGGAAAAGCTGTCTTCGATGTGTGGGTTTAAGTGCAGCTTTGAAATGCTCTTATTCCCCCTTCCATGTGAAGCCACCCTGAGCTGAAGGAAGTTATCGAGGGTTTTAGCAAGTGCACCATTGCTCCTTTGGAGGTTTGTGATTATTCATCTTCTTTGCAACAATATTGATTGTGTATTTTAACACATTTCTAATGTATGCCATGATGTGGTCACATTATGTTATTGTCTGTTTGGACTCATCTTTGATTGTTTCTGATGCAAAACAAATAAGAAGTTATTTATTATAATGTGTTTTGTTTCTAGGCATATGTCTTCATATTGATCTGCTCTCAACTACGAGATAGACATAGGAATCTCTTGTGATTCTCAATTTCACAACAAGGTGAAGTTAAATCGGATATCATCGAAAAAACTTGGAGTAAATTGGATAAAATAAGCACAAGGTAAACTCAAAATTTTGCATTTTAAGATTGAAAACTTATCATATTGGAAACTGAATGCAAACTATCCAAATTGAAAATAGTTAACTCTCATTTCCATAATCTTGTAGTGACCTTGAAAGAAAGCAATGATCATTTGCAAAAAAGTTCTGCAAACATTGTGTAGCTCACATGTTTAAGTGAATGAAAGTAGTACACATACTAGATAAGAAATTCAAAACTACTAATAAGCAAAAGCTGTGTTGAAGGACATGATGAACTTTTATCAGGACATTATCGCAAAAAAAAGGAAGGGGTTTAGGCTTTGAAGTAAGATTTCATTTTGAAATATTTTTGTTCGTGTTTTCAATGATACAACATAAAATGTGTTTTATTCTTCTCATTATTGTTTCCTTCTGCCTGTTACCAACAGTAATGCATCTGAATATGAAAGATAATGGTGTCATTGGAAATCTTGAAGTTCGGTACGAACTTCTAAGTTGATGACAATTTCACTAGACAAATCGTCAATGTTTTCAAATCACGACATTATCGAAGGCTTGATGACTGAAGTGGGTAAGGTTTATTGATTGAACATTGATTCAAGGAGCATGTAATTTTTATACTATCAACAGGTAAGCGCATGCCACTATGCCTAAAATTATCAAACAGGGAAGCGCATGCCACTATACCTAAAATTATCAAAGAGGCATTTGGACAAATTGAACATTAAAAAGTCTTCGAAAGAGGTAGCAAAGAGTCCATGGTATCTCTTATCACATCAATGAAACTTACAATTCAAAGGTTGAGACTTTATCATATGATTCTACAAATAGCATGGGCGTAGAGTAAAATCATTTATAGAGAGTTATTGTATATATATGAATTACAAATGAAAATGTTGACAATTTAATAGCAATTCTCAAGCTAGATCAATTGGAAATAATCAAGAGGTAAAAGATAGAAAAGTGTAGTCTCACATTCATGAATGGAACAATTAAGCAATGTGACAAACTTCAAGTGTCTCAATTTAGTGTGCAACTAGAAAATGACATATGGTGGTTAGCAACTCTTCAATAAAAAAATGCCTTACTGCTTTTAAGATCTACACCGATTTTTTTTATCAAGTAATAACCTATTTTATGTATAACTTGTGATTATAAAATCATCATGTTTGTTTTTTTAACAAAACAAATCATCCAAATCTAATTGAAGATCATATGAATAACACATCACTCAATGTTTTCAATATAGGTGATTTCAACATGGAATGGCATTTGGCCGAAGACTTAAAACATTGAAATCCCTTGTGGAACAAACTTAAAACATCTATGTTTATATTGCATGAAAGCAGCAAAAGACTTTGTTAAGGAGTATTGGAGTTTCAAGGAACACAAAAGATTTAGATTGTAAACCAGTATCATTGATTTCTCTTTTAAATGATCATATTTGCACACAGGCATGCTAATTAAAGTAAAGTTCGTAGAAAATTCAATAGACCTTCATATGTTATTTGCTTGGAATATCAAACCAAAGTCACTATCAAAATAGACAATAGCTTAACTAGAGAAGTTCTATCAAACGCAGACCTTTATAAATGACATGTTAAAATAAAATTTGATGACAAACTTTTAGACAAAGAGGAAAAAAAGTCCAAAAGTAAGTTTCTCAACCACACTGCTTCCTTTGGCACTCGATAGGCAACTATATATTTGATATGTAGATGATAGAGCTATTGAGATTTGCTTGCAACTGTTCCATGAGATTGGTTCGTTGTTGAGGTAGAATGTATTAGATAACGGGTCTGGAGGGCTCGTTATGACAAATTGCAAGGGCGAGCCCTTCAATTTGTCATGACAGGCCCTTCAGGCCCGTTAACTGACTGTGGCATAAATTGAATAAGTGACATTATTTTTTGCTTTAGCTTGCAAATTTACTGCCCATAGCGGAACTATATTGCGCGTATTTCACTTCAACACCTCTTTCGAACTTTTTGCTTCTGATTCTTGTTCTTGATCTACAAATGAGGATATGATGTGATGCAGAAGTAGCAGAAAAAATCAAGGGTTTACGAATCCGATGAGTATGGAGTGGAAATTTTGAGCTGCATGTTACTTTGGAATGTAGTTGTCTATCACAAGATTAATTGCCACCTTTTGTAGACCCTAGCAAACATCTGTTATCCCATGTTGCGACATGTTAGCAAGGAATTGATCCAGTGAAGGCATAGGGCTGCAATTTATGAAGTGTCGTGTCAGCGCTTACTTGCAGAAAGTTCTGCATTGAATGGCGCTTGCGTTATGTCTGCCTGCTTTTGCTTGCTCTAAGCTAGTGTTTCCTGTGAGTCAGGGTTCATTCTGCTTTTTACGCCTCAGGAATTGTCGGAGCCATAAGTTATCACTTCTTCAACGATTCGATGAAGGGCACTTGAAAGGTGGCCTTCACGATATTTGTGTTTTTCAGTGATGACGCATTCCGGATTATTAAGAGTTCTGTTTTTACACCACAATCTGCCACACCTGCTAGTAATGTAAATCTAGATGTGGATTTACGAGTGTCTACATCCCTGCCCAACTTGCATCTGAACAAAAACTTAGTATGTTGAGTTTGTTGCTGTCAACTACTCCATAATGGATGCACTGGTTCATAGTAGCTCAAATATATCTCATAACTCTAATAAGAGCCTTCCAATGTGTAATACTCGGATTTGCCATGGCTCAAGGAACTGACTGCAAAAGCTATGTCTGGTCTAGTGCAGATCTCACATACACGAGAGAACCTATTGTCAAATGATACACTCTCGCATCTACTCCTCCTTTCCTTTTGTCTGAAGGCATTGGTCCTTCGACAATTTGAGTCCTAGATTTATGGGTGTGTGAGCTAACTTGCAATTCATCAAATTATATATGATTAGCGTATTGTAAATGTACCTCTGTTGAGTTATGTAAAATAGTATTTTTTTTCTCTATCTCTATGGATTTGAATGCCGAGACAATGATGAACTTTGCCCAGATCTGTCGTCATGTTGAATTTTGAGGAGGACATCTCCTTCGCACCTTTTATCAGTTTGACACTGTCACTAAATAGTAGTGTGTCATCCACATACAAGGTATAAACAATAAAAGAAGGTTGTATTGACTTAAAACAGACATTTGAATCTAAAGTGCTTGGGTTATAACCATGTTCGATATCGATCCTCTAGAACCAAGCTCTAGTAGATTGGTTCAAGCCATAAAGTGCTCTACGAAGTTTCCATACATGATTCTCTGTCTCATCAATTACATAACCTTTGGGCTGGATCATATAAATATCTTCTTCGATAACTCTGATTAGATAGGCTATTTGTACATCCATCTGATGTATCTCCAAATTACATGTAGTAGCATTTGATAGAAATGTTTTGATTGAAAAATGCTTGACTACAAGACTAAAAGTCTCATTGTGGTCGATATTGGAAATCCGAAAAAAAATAATAATCTTGCGATAAGTCAAGCTTTCCTTCAATCGATACTTCCTTTTGCTTTGTATTTGATTTTGAATATCCATTTGCAAACAACTACATTTTTGCTAGCAAGCAATTCGATAATAAGTCTGGTTGTTTGTTAGAGATGAATACTCTGTTGGATTTCTATCCTCTCCATCCCTTATTTATATCGCTTATCTAGATTAATCCAACAGAGTATTCATATCGAACTTCACGATCATCGTGCCATTGATCACGCTCCACCGCTTCACGATCCTCTTGCCATGATCTACGTCAGACACCACTTTTGTGTGTCAATGTAAATTGTATATAGACTTCAAATCAGACATAGAGATAGATACACAACAAACAATTGATTCGATTGTTTACAACAGTATGGTGCATAAACTCGATGGTTCGAATTACCACTTGTGGAAGTTAAAGATGAAGGTCGTACTGATGGCCAAGAAACTTTGGAAAATAGTCATCGGGATCGAACTAATTTCCAGTGTCGATGAGCAGGCCATTTCCAAGTGGAAGCTCATTGATCGCCCTTAACATCTCCGATACACAGATTGGCCATATTAGACAAGCCCAGTCTTCGAGAGAAGTTTGGGATATATTGAATACACTTTATGAAGTAAGTGATGTCACTTCAAAGCTGCATTTGAAAAAGAAGTTCTTTTTGCTCAAAATCTCATAAGGCAATTCTGTCCAGAATCACACAAATCAGTTGAAAACTCTGCTAGAACAGATGGCAACCATAGGTTTAGTGATCGAAGATTCTAACGTTGACCTTACTTTCTGGCATGCCACCCTCTTATGAAAACTAGGTAATGATGGTTTCCACTCACTCAAAACTAACCATGTATAGAGTCATCATTATGTTGTTGTAGGAGGAGACGCAAAGAAATGGGACATCCTCGTCCTCCCTCAACAAGTCACAAGCCCTATTTTCAAAGAAGAATCAGAAGAAGAAAGCTGCCAAGCGATGGCAACCAAAAACAGTTGCAGAAGCCAAGTTCGAACCAAAATCCGAAACCTGCTTAGAGCAAGAAGTTGTTCTGCAAGTACTGCAAACGCACGAACCATGAAATCCAAGACTGTCGAATCTTGAAGTTTAACAACAACAACAAGAAGAAAACGGAACAGGATCGATAAGCCAATGCAGCTAACACGAAGCAGAACATCAAAGACGACGATGAGCAGGAAGCCTTCATGGTGAATCATCACCATGTTGATCAATATGAGGAATGGTTCATCGATTCTGGAGCGACGCAACACATGACGATCAAGAATGGTTTACAAACTATTCAGCCTACAACACCAAAAGATTAGTTCACATTGGCGACAACAGCTCACACGAAATCAAAGGTGAAAGATATTGTCAGACTAGGCTTCCTTAATGGACTATAAAAAATGATACCAAATGTATTGTATGTCCAGAATTTGATGACAAATATGTTGTCAGTCAGTCGTATCACAGATCTAGGGCATAGGGTAGAATTTCAGACAGATTCATGTAATATTCTTGACAAAAGCAAGAGCGTTCTTGCACTCGGAAAGTGTTGGAGGGTTTGCGGATCCCAAGGCAACCCTAACCCTAGTTAATAAGTGAGAGGGATTTGGCACCCTGCATGTGTAAGTCCAACCCGATGATCACATAGTTATTTGATTGATTAGTTAAAAGTCAATAAAATGAGAGGAATTTGGCACCCTGCATGTGTAAGTCCAATCCGATGATCACATAGTTATTTGATTGATTAGTTAAAAGTCAATAAAATGACTTTAGGTCTTTTTGCGGGACTTTTAATGTCGCAGGGCCTAAATGTCAAGTTAGTGAATAAAGTTGGGTTTCCCTCCAATTTTGATGGTCCCCACACTTTTTTAAATTTGAATAAAAAGAGAGGCAAGAATGGACCAATAGGATTCAGAGGCCAGGGTCCTCCTCTCTACTATAAGAAGGGACCAACTCGAGTTGCTCCTGACGTTCATTTTCTCGTTTCAATAAAGCAAATTGGTTCTCTTCAGAAATGGGTTGATGAATGTCCTTGCTCTTCTTCTTTCCTTCTCCATCTCTCATGCTTTCTTTGGATTTTTGCTAATTGTTGAATCTGATTGTTATTGAAATTGCATGTTATTATATTTTTAATGAGAGAGAAAGAGAGAGAGAGGAAGTGTAAGCTATCTTTGTTGTGGATCGTAGAGTTAATGGATCGTAGTGTTGAAAAATAGGATTAATGGATGTAGAGTTAGAGTTTGGATCTTCCATTCATGCTAAAATTTGAACTAAAACTATTGTTCTCATGGGAACGAACCTACGCGTGACAACTAACTCTGTCTCTATGGTGCTAGATTGACTAGATCTTGGATTCAGGTTAGGCAAGGAAAGAAATCCACTACAATTTTGGTGCCGTTTCCGGGGAGCTACGCCAATTTTTCAGTTTGCAGCATGATTGTTGGATGGTTAGCTTGCAATAGGCATTTTGTCGTGGCATGAATAGTGTTAGATCTGCATTTTAGGGTTAGTTTGGGATTGATTTTGCTTGATTTGAGTGGATTTGCTTGTTTGAAATCTAATCTGATTGTTAAACAGGGAAAGCTATTCAGATTACCAATCTTAAGATCTATTTGGATCTGAGATATCAGAAAAAAATAACAAAAATCGGTCAAATCTGTCAGATTTGGTCAAAAAGAGACAAAAAGTGTCATCAGAGTTTAGAAATTTTTATTCTCTTTCAGGAAACCTTCGCCGAGTTGCAGACACCTTCGGTTTTGTTTACAAAACCTTCAATTTGAAGGGCGAAGATTAATTCCCAGCACATTTCCAGAAACATCAAAAAATCCGTCAAAAAACACCAAAAAATAACCAAAATCCTAAAAAAACAAAAAAATAACCTTCACCCGATTCACTGTGCTTAGGTGTGATTCAGATCTATCTACTGTCAGGTCGACGAAGAATAATACAAAAAATAAAAAGGGTTCCAGAGGATCAGTTGTCATATTGTCATATTTTTGCCAAAAAAAAGTCACTTTTATGCAAAATTATCAGTATTACTCTTGATCCTTCGCCAGAACCTTCGCCGAGTTTCCAGAACATTCTATTTATAGTAAAATACTAATTTTGAGTTCGACGAAGATTTTTCTTGATCAGATCACAAAAAATCTTGATTTTTACCCTTGTCAAAGTACAGAAACTGTATTTTCTTGCGTCAGAAACCTTTGTCCAGTTTTCCATAGTTTTATCTGTGTCAGATTTGGAAGGTCGGCGAAGGTTATTTCCCAAGAAATTGTCAGAAAATTTGATCAGAGAGTTTTTTTTTTTCAAAAATAGCACTGTTGAACCTTCGCCAGTCCTATTTTTAGTTTTTGATTTTTCAGATCAAGTCTCTGTCAAAATTTGGGTCAAATCTGATATATTCTGATTTGGATTCTGAGAAATTTATCATTTTTGAGACGTATCGGTTGATCAAATTTCGAAATCTTTTTCATGATATAGAATTAGATTCTTGAAAAGAGAAATAAATCAAGCAGATCTGATCTAAGATAGTTTTGATTGAAAAATCTAGATCCAATCTCATTGTCTGCTTGATTTGAATTTGAGAAGATGGCTGCCCTTGGAGGTGCTCCACAAGAAGTCAATCCAATCATTGTTAGAAGAGCACCCCGATTGGATCTACCCAAATATAATGGATTAACAAATCCAGTTAGATTTCTTCATATCTATGCTGAATCATGTGAAGTCTATGCGAGATTTATCCTCAAGATAAACTTAAGGTGTTTCCTATGGCCTTAACAGACGCAGCACAAGATTGGTACTATAATCAAGACGAAACTGAGCGTACAGATTGGGAGGTTGTTAAACGAGCCCTTATCACACGGTTCAAACCGCGAAAGTTTATGGAAGATCCTTTCCTACTTTTAAGTGAAATTAAAATGGGAAATAGGGAAATGGTTCGAGATTACATTGAACGAGTGAAACGTCTCAGATCTGAATGCGAACTTGAGCTGATTAACGAGAATGCCATGATTATGTGGTTTTTGTCAGGTCTACCTAAACGGATCAGACATGAGTTGAAACGCCATAATGAGTATGCACTCTTGCAAAATGCTATGGACGATGCAATTCGAGAGGAGGATGAAGATTCAGATGATGAGCCAATATTAGTATGTTGCCTTATACAGCAGGGCAGACTACTACAACATCCACCACTATTGCATCAACGAATGCCAACGCTACTACATAAATGATGCTCAATGCGTTTGAGAAACTTGGGAAGAACCAGCAAAAATAGATGGAAAAGTTGCAGTTGCAATTTGATGAGAAGATCAAAGCATTGGAAAATTTCCACGGGGAAGCAAACAAGGAACCTAAAAAGTTTGCAAAGACTTTTCCTACCGGGGAAAATGTCTGGTGTTCTATTTGTACAGGGAATCACACGGTAAACGAGTGTCCTCAATTGAAAAAACGAATGAAACTCAGTGTTTGCCATCTGTGTAATTCACCTGATCATGAGACTGCTTTTTGCAACTTCAACCCTCAGATAATTCAACAACGGTATGCCCAGATGGGATATCGAGAATCACATTATGGAGGAAATCCAGCAGCAAGACCGCAACAATCTGCTCTTGGATACCTGGAACGTTTAGCTTTACCTGCCCCACCAAAGCACTCCGCTCCTCCTGCTAATTTGATGGAACCAGAACCTTACGGAAGTGCTACGCAATGGAACTATGGTAATGATCAAGAAGGTGGATCTTCAGAACAGTATGCCATTTATGCTGCCGCTCAACAACAAGCCTCCAAGAATTGGACCAGAGCACCACTTGGATGTTTTGCATGTGGAGAAAATCACAGAGTTGCAGAATGTCCAAATAAAAGAAAATTTGTACCATTCTGTCATGACTGTGGTTATGGGCATTGCTTTAAAGACTGTCCAGCAAGACCAAAGCCACCACCAGCTACAGCGCTTGTAAATTTAATAACAATCAAGCAAAGACCGGTAGCTCCGAATAAACCAAGTGCACCCTATGAATGATCAGTTACATCATCATGAAGAACCCTTCAAGATGATTGAACCGGAAGCACCGCAAACAGAACTGCTCATGAACATTTTGTCTAGCAAGATCAATATCTCATTAGTAGAGTTCCTAAAGTTGGTGCTAATAGCAATTGAAGTCTTAACGCACTTCTTTTGGATCTGAGCTTCTAATTTATGGACTATAGAGCTTGAGGATTTGACCCTATGCCTGAAGAAGTTGCAGATCTTCTGGCCTCCTCTTGTGGAAGTAATGAAATCACTCTTGAAAGGGTGATCTTCTCTTGGATCGAGATTGCTAGGACCCAGTTCTCATATGCCTCAAGAAGACTCGATAGCTCAAAAAGAATCAAAAGTCCATCAAGAGCCACTTATTTGTGCTGGATTTGAGCCCTTCAGGAATTCCAAGGCCGCTTTGATAGGTTCAAAGAAGCAGCTTCAACCAAGTTGGCAAAGGCTAAAGAGACTATCACCGCCTATGAAAAAGCCGCTGCTCAAGTGTTGGAAGCCGGACCACAAATCCCCGTACCAGTCATGCCGCAATTCTCCCCTCCGTGCCAAGAAGCTGTACCAATGGTACAGGGGTAGATTTGAGCATGGACCAGGGGGAAGCTCCAGATATAGCAGAACAACAGCCAATTCTACCAGCAATACAAGCAGGTCCATCCTCATCAAGGACCACACCTCTATTCAGAAGGCCCATCAGCGTCGAGGACCAGATCTAGACCTTCTTAAAGCAACACCCGCATGAGTCCTCGCGTGGTGGATAGGTTCTGAAGTTTAAGACCTCTGAGATCGAGGCCGACAAAGAATTGGATAAAATACCTACATTGGGAGAGCAGCCGCAATGGAGAATCACTGTTTTTGAAAAAACTCCGGAATCAATTAGGAGTTACGTCGCCAGCCCTCGCCAATTGCGGGTAGATCCCTATTATGTGCCAATACCGCGAAGGAATAAATAGAAAGATTTGGGATTGGCTATGGACAAGATCACCATCCATACGTCCAATTGGCTAATCATCCATCAGCCCTACAGTTGGACAATCTCAGTGGATTTCCACCGCGCCTTACAAGCCTATCAGAGAGAATATGTCCACTCTCCAGATCCAACGGTGTGACAATTGGCAATGTTTGCTAAAGATCTAACTCTGTTGGCGTCAATGGCAACCAGATGGGACGATTGCCTCCCTCCTTTGGCATTCAATTCAAATAAGCCGATGGCCTCAGAGCAAATCAAAGATCAGTTGCCGGTTGCTCGTTTATATTTTCGTGCAGCAATGATGGGAGGCTCCTGAGAATCACGCTTCACATCATGGACAACCTCAAAGTGGATTGCCGGAGCCCACCGTTGTTTTCTGCCACACAATTTGGATTTTAATACTGCACGCCTCGATTTTATGGAGAAGGTGCAGCACCATTTAATCAAGATTCGGCGCGAAGCCAATAAAAGTCCCCCATAACTGCATATTGCAGGTGTCGTGGGACCGCCACCAGTTTTGGTGGGGGATACCATTGGAGGGTTTGCGGATCCCAAGGCAACCCTAACCCTAGTTAATAAGTGAGAGGGATTTGGCACCCTGCATGTGTAAGTCCAACTCGATGATTACATAGTTATTTGATTGATTAGTTAAAAGTCAATAAAAGGACTTTGGGCCTTTTTGCAAGACTTTTAATGTCGAAGGGCCTAAATGTCAAGTTAGTGAATAAAGTTGGGTTTCCGTCCAATTTTGATGGTTCCCACACTTTTTTAAAATTTGAATAAAAGGAGAGACAAGAATGGACCAATAGGATTCAGAGGCCAGGGTCCTCCTCTCTATCATAAGAAGGGACCAACTCGAGTGGCTCCTGATGTTCATTTCCTCGTTTCAATAAAGCAGTTTGGTTCTCTTCATAAATGGGTTGATGAATGTCCTTGCTCTTCTGCTTTCCTTCTCCATCTCGATTTTTGCTAATTGTTGGATCTGATTGTTATTGGGATTGCATGTTATTATACTTTTTATGAGAGAGAGAGAGAGAGAGAGAGAGAGAGAGAGAGAGAGAGAGAGAGAGAGAGAGAGAGAGAGAGAGAGAGAGAGAGAGAGAGAGAGAGAGAGAGAGAGAGAGAGAGAGAGAGAGAGAGAGAGAGAGGAAGTGTAAGCTATCTTTGTTGTGGATCGTAGAGTTAATGGATCGTAGTGTTGAAAAATAGGATTAATGGATGTAGAGTTAGAGTTTGGATCTTCCATTCATGCTGAAATTTGAACTAAAACTATTGTTCTCATGGGAACGAACCTACGCGTGACAACTAACTCCGTCTCTATGATGCTAGATTGACTAGATCTTGGATTCAGGTTAGACAAGGAAAGAAACCCACTACAGAAAGAGACATGAATATCTCTATAGGCTCACTCATTGTTGTTCCATGACTGATCGTGCTTTAAGCAGTTCAACATCTGTAAATAAAGAATTGATTTGACATTATAGACTTGGTCACCTTAATTATATGTCGATTACTAACATGTCTTCTTTCTGCAAAAGTTGCATTATAGGAAAGCAGGCTAGGATGCCGTTTAAGTCAAATCAAGAACATGTTTCTAAAGATCTCTAGACTTAGTTCACATAGATAGATGTGACCCAATGCAAACACCATCACTGCTTGGTGCTAAATTCGTTATTACTTTTATTGATGACTATTCGAGAAGGACTGATGAACATTTCATGAAGCACAATTCTGAAGCTTTTTGATTCTTTAAAGAATATAAAGAGAATGTAGGGTTTTAGACAGACAAAAGGATCAAAACTCATGGAGTGCGGTGAATACATCTCAAACGAATTCAAGAACTATTGTTCCACCACAGGCATCGAACAACAGTTTACTGTTTCCTATTCTCCACAATCAAATGGGCTGGCTGAAAGGAAGAACAGGACCTTAGTTGAATTTGCCAAATGCATGATCTCACATGCTTCGTTTCCCAAATCGTTCTGGCAACATGTTGTATCAACAATAGCCTACATACAAAATTGATGTACAACTAAATGACTACAAACCTCCATGAAGTTTGGAAAGGCTCCAAGCCTTCATGGAAGCATATTTGAGAGTATTCGGATGCACTGCCTATGCTTATGTCCCAAAGGAAAAAAGAAAGAAACTTGATGAGCATTCATTCAGAATTGTTTTTGTTGGCTATTGTTCCTCTAACGGAATGTATCGACTGTACAATATTATAACCTACAAAGTTTTTACTAATAGGGATTTGACATTTCTTGAAGAACAGTTTATTGACTTGAAGGGCAAGGACCAGATGCAATCCATAATTTCTGCCCCGACAACTGATGCATATCAAAATAATATTTTTTTCAAGCAGTTTTTTGATCTTCTGTCAGAAATTTGAGCCTTCTTTTTTCTGGTTTTTCAAGATGCTCATTAATGAATAGATTTGAGGTTGAGCATCGAATTCCAACACTCCCCCTTAATGTGGATCCTGAAATTTTTTTATTTCAGATTCAACATGCCGTTGAATCTGAGATGGTGTTTCTTTGACAGAGCCTTTGTGATATAATCTGCTGTCATTAATTCTATCCTACATTAGACTAATGATACCTCGATGCTTTACACTTTCTCTCTTAAATAGTGATACTTGATTTCGATATACTTGCTTTGAGAATGAAATCTCGGATTGAGAGAGAGAGCTATGGTGCTTTGGTTGTCACAAAAGATGGTCATTGGATGTGATTATGCAAGGTCGATTTCTGCTAGAAGGTGCCTCAGCCAAATTGCCTCTTTTGTAGCATTAATCGTGACAACAATGTGCTCTAATTCAGTTGATGATAATGCTAATGAGGTCTGATTTCAGCTGTTCCAAGATATTGGACCTTGAATGTAAAAAATACAAATCCAGAAGTCGATCTTACAAAGTAACTGCAGAATTTTTTTTTTTTTTTGACATTTTCAAAAATTTGTAACTTCTTCAATATGTAACAAAATGAGAAAACAATTATATCTCCAGAAAGGATCGAAAACCGATTCCATGCAAATAAGTATTCAAAACAAAGTACGATGCTGAAGGAAGGCTAAATCGTTACAAGGCCAGGCCAGGCTAGTCGCCAAAGGCTTTTCTCATATTCTAGACCTGAATTATTCAGAAACTTTCAGTCCAGTCATCAAACATGCGTCGATCCACCTACTCCTCTCCTTTGCAGCCGCGATAGACCTTGAAGTCCACCAGATGGATGTCCAAACCGCTTTCCTCAATGGAACCATCGAAGACGAAATCTACATGATGCAGCCAGAGGGATACGAACTCAACGACAAACAACAACACCTTGTATGCAAAATCCACAACGTGCTCTACGGGCTGAAATAGTCACCCAGAGCTTGGTTCCAAAAGATCAACGCATTTCTGATAGAGAATGGTTTCATTCCAAACTCAACAGACTCGAATGTCTATTTCAAGTTTGTATCAGATTACTTCATCATCATCACTCTTTGCATAGATGATACACTCTTATTCAGTAATAATTTGAAGCTGATGAAGGATACAAAATGCATGCTGGCCCAAGAATACAAGATGACTGTGACATGGGTCCAGCCCACTACTGTCTCGGAATCCAAATCCAACGAGATTGACCCAGCAGACTGATCTTCATCAGTCAACAACGATATCTCAACAACGTGCTGAAAAAGCATGGAATGGCCAATTGCAAACCAAGTCACTTTCTGCTCGACTCTAGACTAAGGTTATCAAAGAAACAGTCTCCTCAAACTGAGGCAGAAAAGGAGGAGATGAAGCGCTACTTGTTTCAATCCATCATCGGCTCACTGATGTACGCAATGATCTGCACACAACCAGATCTTGCATATTCGGTCACTCAGTCAGTTCCTGTCAAATCCAGGCGTAGCTCATTGGAAAGCACTAACAAAAGTCATGAAGTACATCCAAGCAGCCAAACTGCCAACATCCTTGAAGCCTACACAGATGCGGATTGGGCAAGAGATGTCGACACCAGAAAATCAACTTCTGGATTTGCATTCTTATACAACCAAGGCCCAATCTCATGGAACAACCAGAAGCAGACCTCAGTTGCATTATCATCAATGGAATCCAAATACATAGCTGCCACAAATGCAACCAAAGAGGCGATCTGGCTCAGACAACTGCTTGCAGACCTCAAATTACACAAAGACTTCCTACAACAATCTATTGTGACAATCAAAGCACAATAGCGCTTTCTCTCAATCCGAGATTTCACTCTCGAAGCAAACATACAGAAATCATGTATCATTACCTTAGAGAGAAAGTGCATAGTAAGGAAGTAAAATTGATTTTCTACAGAACAAATTACATGGCAGCAGATTACTTCACAAAGGCTCTATCAAAGGAGCAACATCTCAGATTTAACAATATGTTAAATTTGAAGATCAAAGTTTTTCAGGATCCACATTAAGGAGGAGTGTTAGATTTCTTATGCTCAAGCTTAAACAAATCGTTCAAGTAATGAGCATCCTGAAAAACCGAAGGCCGACAACATATTTTCGAGCCTTCACATTTTTTTTCCTTAAAATTTCTTATGTCTTAGAAATCATTTTAAAGCACCTTCCTTCTTCGCCCCTTTTTTGCTCCTTAGCGAAAAATGCGACACACTGGCCAATTGGCCAGAATGCCTTAGAAATCATTCTTAAGGCAGCTTTGTTTTTTCTGCCTCCTTCGCCTTTTTCACACTAGCGAAAAATGCGACACATTGGCCAAGTGGCCAGAATGCCTTAGAAATCAATTTTAAGACACCTTCGTCTTTTTCGTCCTTTTTGTTGCCTTAAAACTAAGGCACCTTTGCCTTCTTCTCTGCCTTCAGTGTAAGGCACTTTTCGGCTTTTTTGCCTTCTTAGTTGCCTTGAATCTAAGGGCACCTTCGGGTTTTTCGACTTTTTTGCATTTTGCTACATTGGCTGACCGACGTCGCCAACTTATCAGCAATCCTAAAACAGCTGGACAACCAAATATCCCAAAGGCGGTTGGCGGTTACCAACTTTGTACATATGCAAAGACTGGTGTAAATAGCATTAAAGGCTTGTAAGATATTTTCCCCTGACACTTGTAGATCTATATGTAAGCTGATTCAAGCGATGTAAGCATTAATTGAGTTATTTATAACTCTCTCTTTCAATCAAAGTTTTTCTATAGCCAGCGTTATTACGCTCAGCAAGCTGAAGTTATTACTTCAAACTATTGTACTCACTGTTGATATTTTATCATAGTGCAATTTTTGTCTCACTACTACATTGTTCATTTGCGCATTTTGTTTGAATTTTTCTACTTGAATAATTCTGCTGCTAACTGTTGCGTTTCTGTTCTTACACGCTGCTCAATCCTCGAGCTTCCACTGCCGCTCACGCCCACATGCGATTTTACAACATGAAATAGTCACCTAGGGCCTAGTTCCAAAAAATCAATGCATTTCTTATTGAGAATGGCTTCATTCCAAACTCAACAGACTCGAATGTCTATTTCAAATTTGCATCGAATTTCTTCATCATTATCACTCTCTATGTAGATGATACTTTATTATTTAGTAACATTCTAAATCTGATGAAGGATACGAAATGCATACTGGTTCAAGAGTATAAAATGACTACCAGCCCACTATTGTCTCGAAATCAAAAAATTTCGAATTCGATCCAGCAAATTGATTTTTTTTAGTCAGCAAAGATACCTCACCAAGTATGGAATGGCCAACTGCAAACCAAGTCTCTTTCCACTCGACCTTGGACTAAAGCTATCAAAGGAACAATCTCCTCAAACTAAGGTGGAAAAAGAAGAAATGAAACAATATTCGTTTCACTCCATCATCAGCTCACTGATGTACGCAATGATCTGCACAAAACCGGACTTGGTATATTCGATCAGTTCACTCAGCCAGTTCCTATCGAATCCAGGTCTAACCCATTGGAAAGCACTCACAAAAGTCATGAAGTACATCCAAGCAACAAAACATCTCAGCACCTATTATGGAGACAGCCACTACCTACCGATATTCTCGAAGGATACACAAATGCGGATTGGGCAGGGGATATCAATACCAGCTTCAACAATGTCATTGCTAGCAGGTGCATGCCAAGCTTTGCGTCTTTCTTTTTCAGCTACCATCGCTACTTTCCACTGGTCAGCATCAGGAGTAGATAGCATCTCAGCAATTGTGTTTGGTTCCTGCACGAAGTAACAGGCCGGATCATCCATAAACCTGGATGGAGGCTGTCTGGACCTGTTTGACCTTCTAGGTTGAACTTTGGTCCTCTGATGTGGGTTGACTCGTTGAGGTTCTAACTCATCGTCTGAGTCAGTGTCGAGATTTTGTAGTTGACTCTCTAGATCAGAATTGACTGGTTGCTCGATCCGTGAGTCGAAATTATCAACAGCTTTCCCTTTGTGGTTGATGAACTGGTCTTCCACGAAAATGACATCTCTACTGGTGAATGCCTTCTCGATATCCATATTGTCGAGCTTGTATGCCTTGTGATTTGGGAAATAGCTGATGAAAATCATTTTCTTGCTCTTGTCATCTAGCTTTCTTCTTAGATCCTCAGGGATCTGAACGAAAGCGATGCATCCAAACACTCGAATATGTTTGAAGTGTCTAGTTGTTCAGGGCTTTGGTGATGGATCGATTCTACAAGTAGGTAGTTGTAGTAACAGCTTCTATTCAAAATTTCTTTGGAAGAGAGGCATGGGCCATCATGCTCTTGGCACTCTCGATGAAGCTACACCATTGGACTGAGGTGAGTAGCTGGTTGTGTATTGTTGAAGTATCCGGTTGGCCTTGCAGAACTCCTTGAATTCTGTGGAGATGTACTCTCCCCCATATCTGTGCGTAGAGCCTTGATCTTTCTCTAGGTCTGGGTCTCTGCAAACACCTTGAACTGCATGAAGAACTTGAATGCTTCGGATTTGTTCTTCAAATAGTAGGTTGCAGTCCTTCAAGAGAAATCGTCGATGAAGGTTAGGAAATAGAGAGCTCCCCTTGTGGAAGCAGTCTGCATTGGGCCACAAATGTCGCTATGTACAAGGTCAAGCAAGCCCTTGGATGTGTGAACTGCGTCTGAACTGAAGGGACTCCTTGCATGCTTGCTGATAATACAGCTATCGCATGGAGAAGTTGGCTTGCTGACTGAAGGCATGTCTTGTACTAGACTCTGAGTTGACATTTGCTGAATACTGTTGTAGTTAAGATGGCCAAGTCTGAAATGCCACAACATATCAGTTGATTCAAAAGTGGCTTTCGGGATTTGTTAAGAATTGTGCAGCCTTATGTATCGAATTCGACTCTTCGACCTGAATCGGTGATTCTGCTAACTGAGAGCAGATTCTTGGCCAGATTTGAAACATGGAGAACATCGGACAACAATTTGACTTCACCTCTTTTAAATTCTACTTCGATCGTTCCTTCACCTTCGATTGAATGCGATGAGTTGTCTCCAAGTCGCACAACTCGAGAGTGGGTGAATGACTTGTAGTCTTTGAGCCAGTCGCAATGGTGAGTCATGTGTTGAGTTGCTCCGGAGTCTAGATACCAGGAATCGATATCATGTTGTTGTCCGACTTTGGTCATGAAAGCTACTTCATCATCTTCTTGTTGTTGTTGTTGCTGATTTGAGTGACTGGTTGTAGCACTATGTGTACTGCTTCTTCTTTTTGTTGTTGTACTTCAAAGTTCGGCAGTCCTTGATTTCATGGCCAGTTCTCTTACAATATCTGCAGGAAAGTTTCTGCGCTGGTTGGAATGATGAAGAGCTTGAATTCGATCCTGAAATTATATGAAATCAAAGACAAACTATAAGAGTTTAGATTCACTTACCATGCTTGCTTGCAAGCTTGCCTTCCCACTTGAGCCCAACTTAGGATTGCCTACTCCATGCATCCTAGATGTCGCGGCATCTTTTTGAACTTGTACTTATCTGGTGTTTTTTCATTGTTTTTTACTATGTTTAATCTACCCTTGAACACCAGTGGGGCTTGGATAACCCATTACTATAAGCTCTTCATATTGTATCACGATGATGTCTTTTTCACATGCTCATATGTTTATGTATTTCTTTTGTGTCAAATTCCACTTCTTGTGGAAATTCACCATGAAGGCTACCCTCAACCTACGATTTAAGATATGAAAATTGTTTAGACCATTTCATATATAATCTATCGCCAGAATAGCATTGGCATAAAGAATACAATCAGTCCATAACCACCCTCCCCTTACGATTGGTGATTATATTCTCTTTTGGATCCATGTCGTAGTAGGGATTTGTGGATGGCTCTTCAAAAGGGGTGGGTAAGGGAGAAGTGACCGCTTGTGATGGACCACCCTCGCCTTGGCTGAGCATCAAATTTTGTAATTCTTCTTTTTGCTCGGGAGTTTGTGTTGCATAAAAATTTGAAACATAAGTTTCCGAGCTCTCACCACTACCGGACCCCGACATGATTACTACATTCATAAACATACAATACATTACAATGAATCCTAATATATTGAAAGGAAGTAGAAAAAAAAATCAATTACAAAAGTTTAATGCATATTAGAGTTAGAACAAAAACAAGGATAAACGTGCATTTATAACCGGTGTTGTAGTGTAAGTCTGAAATTTTGCAGAACCTAGTACATGACAACTGACATATTAACAAAAGGATTCAGTTAGAAAGCACACAAATTTTTTTGTGCTATCTTGAATTTGAAATCAAGGCGTTCAAGGATCTAGATTAAGGGGGGGTGTTGGATTTAATTCCTCTCCATACCTATCTCTCTAGATCCATTCACTAGTTGTTGTAAATACTTGTATAGTCGCATGCTCTATAGTACAAAAGAATCAATGACAGTGTATCCTCGATTGTTCGGACACCTTTGACTCTTCGGTCATCCTTGATTATTTGGCCATCTTCGATTGTTCGACCATCCTCGATAGTTCGACCATCTCGGACCCTCTGACCAGATTCGATTATTCGGCCATCCTCGAACAATCGGCCACAATTTGACTATCGACTTATCAACAAGTACACTGAATCACGACCAAATGAGGTCTCTAATAGAATCAGATATTGTCCGAAGGCGACTGCCAACAACACGTAGTGCATTAATCCTTATTGTAAAGTACAGATTAAGCATTCTTTTAATTAGTTATCCATGTGTATATAATCCAGCAACTTATCAGTTGCTCGGTTGGATTAGACAAGAAGAGATCGTTTAGTTCAATAATCTAACTATCAATCAATCGAACATTCAGAGCGCAATTGATTTATTCTTTCTCTCTGTCATTATAGAGTATTGTTTTAGGAGGAACGCGACTCTGACTGCATTCAAACTATCTATTCGCGACTGAATAATCGAAATCTAGATAATGTATATGGAATGCTCATTTTATTCATGTTCAAATTTTTTCTTGCTTGCAGATAAACTTATTCGTAGATTAAATTGTCTTGTATGACTGATAGTCTGAGTTGATTGCGACGCTCTAATCTTCGCACCTAATAATGTGTTAGTGATTCTAGGAAAATTTGAAAGAAAACTCCTGACTCTAAAAGTAATTTTGGAGAATGACCTTTATATTGTAAAACGCCAATATCCGAATGTATGACATTGATTATTCTTGCAATCGATTGAACTGTTTGCCATTCAACGAAATTTGATGGATACAAATATGCAAAACCAACAAAAATATTACAAGAAAAATATAGTTTAAAAAAATTCTAACTCTAAAGAAATTAAATCTGAAAACCTACAATTGCATTTTCTTCTGTTATTTGGATTCAAATTATGAATGTTGAGCTTATTGTGAAGATAAACATGCTGAACTAAAACTTTCGTGATAGATTGACCGACATGTGATACTTTGAAATCCATTATCTTGCCTTTCCAACAGCTTCTATATATGTTCTCCAATCTTTTTCTTTTTCGGAATGATCCTTTTGCAGAGGGATGCATCAAGATCCATTGATATTTTTGATATGTTCTTGGTATCCATTGATCTTCTGCATTTTTTTCATTGCAAATATTGATTGCATCAATGGTTCCTCTTGGTATCCGATTATGTTTAGCCATTAGTAAAAAATACATGTATGCAAGCTAAGAACGGAGAGAATGAAGAGATTGAGAGGGGGAAAAGCAAGTGGTCTAAAGGGCAATATCAAGATGAGCCTTCTACTTTTGTTGGAAAGAAGAAAAATAGATCAAAGCTAAAATGTTTCTATTGCGGAGTCAAAGGATATTTTGTAGTGATTGTTTCAAGAAGAAAAGAGATCAAGGTGAGAAGCAAAGCAATCTAAATATAGATTGTTGGAGTTAATCTTCACTCCAACTCACGAAATTCGATTCCTGAGCACCCGTATACTATGTAAATATTCTCTCTCTATAACATCATGCAGTCTTACTGCACAAGTTGAACAGTCTGTGAAATACATCGACTTGAAGTAAAAGCATGATTGACTTCATCGACATCCTAACATCAACTCCATTGACATCGACCGATATCTTCTCAAGGGTGAGCCAGTCGACTTGACTTGCTCGACATCTTTGACGATCGTCAATATTACCATTCAAAATGGAGCTCTCCCTCCGCCCTGTCCAACGCAGACCATGTCATAGTTCATTTCAGTACTTTGTAGTAACTCACTACTTCACTCTTGTTGCCCACACAGTTGTTACAACTATTGCATGTATATATACATAACGACAACAAACGATTAATATACAATAGATGATGATGAAGAGTCATTTTTAATAAAAGCATGATTCATAGTTCCTCCGTGAACTCCGTTGTATCAGAATTATCTGATTTCATAGGATCAGATATTTTAGAGAGAGTGAAAGTGATTCAAGAAGTAGAGATAGTATTTAATCTATAACTAACATAGTAAGATCACAACACATTGTGTGCTATTACTGTGAACCATTCTCGGGCACATGATCGTGATCTGATCGTTGTATTCTTAACAACTTAATGCAGATTCTCTATTTTTTTATGTGTGTTCCACTGTAAATGCTTTCTGATAATTTCTCTCTCACTCACTGATACTTGTTCCCACGACTCACTCGAAATATCTAATTTCGAAGGAAGCATGGTTGTCTTAGACGCCTAACTGTTTCGCTCCCTTCAAGGTTGTCATTGACACCTATGACAGTATTCCTCTTGTCGATCTAAGTTATAGTTTGAATCTATAGTTTGGTAAAGATCCTATTATAATTTGCATGTTGAGTTCTCTCTAATCCCATCGCATCCATACAAAGAAACCCAACAAGCTGGTATTAGAACAGTAGAAACCCAACATAGATGAGGATGGTGTTGATGAACCAAATTCAAATGATTTCTTTGTTATGTCTTTGTGCTTGTTGGCTAATCATGATCCTTGGTGGATTGATAGTGGAGCTAGCTCACATATGACATTTCAGAAGGAGTATTACTCTTCATTGGTGGCATTTGAAGGTGAAGGTGATCTACAAGGCCAATGACGGTGAGTGTGCAATCAAAGGGATTGGCACAATTCCTATTTATCTCTCTACTAATAAGAATGTGAAGAATGTTTTGTTCATTCCATTAATCATTTTTTAGTACAAGGGCCTTAAGGTGAAATTTGATGGTGATGCTTGCTTGATCAAGAAGGAAGGGGAAGTAAGTTATTGCAAAAGGGAAAAGACAAGGCAAATTGTTCAAACTTGCTCCTTGTGTTGTTGCTAACCAAGTTGGATGTATGGAAAATGAGCAATTTCCAATGCAAGAGGTATGGCACAAGAGATTGGGGCATCTCGACTTCAAGTCATTGGAGGTGATGGCAAGAGGCAAGTTGATTTTGGTCTTCCCAAATCTCTTACTAGCATGAATCATGTTTGTGAGCAATGTGCTTTATCAGAGTTACATAGATTACCTTACAAGAGATCTACATCTAGATCTACTAAGCCTTTCCAACTTGTGCATTCAAATATTCATATAAGTGTTACTACAATTAGCAACGGTGAAGCTAAGATGTATGTGACATTCATTGATGATTTTAGTAGATTTTGTTGGGTGTATCTACTAAAGAGCAAAGACAAGGTGTTTGATGGTTAGTTACCATTTCATTCTCCTACTTGCATGTCCTAACAATAATCCATATGGAATTCCAAATAAACATTTATTACTATTTAGAGCAGCATGTGGCAATGAACTTTTGAAAACACTTTTTTTGTATGTTTAGGTGCTCTTTGGTTGTTGATGCACATCAATAAAGATCTTTAGGTTGTCTTCTAGGATGTCTTCAACATGCTTGTTAATGAATTGTTTGTTAGCCCAAATGGCATGACATGATAAGGGAATACTCCAAAAGTTGTCATAAATGTGGTTTTCAAATGTCTTCTTTAGCTATAGCCATTTGGTTATATCCAAAAAGCACAAAAATACTTATCTAGGAAGAGTCTTTCTTTGGTCATGACACAATGAGACCACCATTTTGTGTTATATATTGGAAAGATTAGACTTGCATTCTTTAAACTTTGAAATTGAATGAACACTTTGAAATTCTTTAAATTTGTTTTTGGCGCTCATGTTTGATGTATGGTTTCAAGGTATCACATGTAATACAATATGGGGGGAAGATTCCTCTAATCTGATTTTATATGTGGATATTTTCTACATAGATCATAGTGCACAACGCTACAAATTGATAGGGTGGTCAACTATGTGATGGATGGTCAACTATGTGAGGGTGGGTTTATAAGTGCTCTGACAAGTGATTGGTTTTGGGGATGGATGAACTTACAAATTGCTCTTAAAAAAGGTTTGAATCTGAGTAAAGCTTTCGATTTGTGTGTGTGTGTGTGTGTGTGTGTGAGAGAGAGAGAGAGAGAGAGAGAGAGAGAGAGAGAGAGAGAGAGAGGGAGAATCTATAGACTTGTATCTAATTCAGGACTTTCAGGTACAGATTCTCAAAGACAACAAGCAGCTTATCAACAAAAAACATGCATAATCTGCCCAAAACTATGTTCTAACACTTTTATTCACAAACAGCTCCATAGCTAAGTCTGATAGATCCTTTTCGCCTTCTGTTCCAAGGAACCTTCAAGATGAGCTCAAGGTGTTTCTGAAATGCATGTGAAAACCAATAAATTTCAACAACACTTAAAATAGATGTTTCAGAGCAGAGCTTACATGTATAGCTTTCACAAGCATATTCCCATATAAGCATAAGCTTTACATGAAAAAACCTCTAACACGCCTAGGCCATACTTCAATTTTTTAAACTAGTCCTCCCTTCTTGGAAAAATGGCTCAAAAATCTATTACCCTCAACCTGATTACATCTAGAATTGAACAGCAAAAGGAAAGAAAGATTAGAATTTCAGCGACGCTGCCCACCAGAACCTCCACCACTAATGCCACTGCTGCCGCCCATGTGATATGGTGCCATCATCTGCTGCCCATACATCAGATTGGGCTGTGAGTGTGCATATAGCTGAGATTGGTGCTGCATCATCTGCATGGAAATTGGCAAGCTTCCAGTCTCGTCATTACCCTTTATCATCCCTCCCTCCTTGCCTGCAGCTTGCTGTTCCCCCTGCTTAGTGTTTGAAATCTTTTCCCCTTCTACTTCTCTGTACCTGTGAAGATAAACTTTTAGTGGCTCGATATACTCCTCAAATCCAAGAGTGCTCATTGCCCACAAAAGATCATCCCCATTGATGGTCTTCCTTTTTTCCCTTTGGCATTTATCTGAGGCCTCCCCTGTGACAAAGCTTATGAATTCAGACACACACTCTTGCACTGTTTCCTTGGCATCCTTGGATATCTTGGCATTGGCTGGCAGTCCTTTCTTCATAATTCTGCTCACATTTGCTATGGGCAGAAACCGATCCTGCTCACGGACGCTGTGATCATGGCCCCCAGACTCATTATCCGAGTGTGGGCTACTGCCCTGGCTCCCCCCACCATAATAACACTCTGCCATATCCGAAGCTACTATCTCAATTGCTACTCCGATCAAATATTTCCATCAGTTCAAGCATCCATTGCTGCTGGCTATCAACAAATTACTCCTTATATCAATTTTGCTTCACATCTCTCACACTCTACTATTTCGCTAGTTCTCAGCTCTAGTGTTTTCTTCATTTTCCTCCTCATTGGCACTCCAGGACCCTAATGATTAGGGCTTAGTCAAGGTAGGGCTAACTTAATTTCCTTGTTAATTTCCTCTCATTTTTTGACACCAAGCCCTATATTTTAGGGTTTTAGCAAGGTAGGGTCTATATGATCTCCATATTTAGGAGGAAATTTTTACGAGAAATTTTTTGCGCCCAATGTATAATATGCTGAATTTTTCGTGTGCTCTGCTTATGGGGCAAAGATGTACCCCAGGTAGTATAACAATCAATCACCGGCACTGGCGTTCGCCCTACTTTTAGGGCTTTGGGTAAAGCCCTAAGCAGTGATGCGGCATCATCAAGGTTTGTGAAAACACCCCATATCATAGCATCAAAAGAGCACAAACCCTAACCTGTAACATAATTTCTCATGTTCTTGTCGCACCTTCACGCCTTAGCATAAACGTATTTCTCACCACTTTCTTCTGCCTCTTCTTCTCTCCTCTTTCTTCTGCCTCTTCTCTTGCCAAAGGCCACGACAAAAGCAAGCCTCTCAACTCACCTCAGAGTGGAGACTAGAAAGAAAGTACATGGCAAATCATAGCACTCCTAAAAAACAAGGAGTAAAAGTTAAAACAAAGAGTGATGGACCCCATACTCTAGTTAGCTCACTAGTCTATTCTATCTCTATTCTATCTCAACCTCTCCTTCCCTTCAGAGTCCCATGCCACAACATTCCACCCATAGGATTTACTTGGAAGATTGCTTACCGTTGTTAAAAGAGCATCGAATGTCTCACCAGATTATGGCTTCGTGCCTATTCTAGAAAGGGTGAATTTAGTGCATATACATCTTCAAGAAGCTGCTCGTAAAGTAATGAAGATTGATTATGAGATGTGACTCATATTTTGTTGGCATACTATCAGATTCCTATGTCTTTTTTTTTTTTTTTTACAAGAATACTATACTCATAAGGAAAATGCTACCCACAAAGATGAGTTAGTGGGACCCATATAAAATCTCCATTCGTATGGAAGGTTTCCCTCACCATAAAGGCTTTTTCAATGACCTTTTAACTCAACTTGACAACAGATTCAAAGGCCATTAAGAAGACCATTCCCCAATAAAAAAAAGGAACCTAAAGAGAGTCAAATTGACAACAAAAAACCTAGTAAATAATCTAGATTTTTTGTTATTACAATGGGCTTTATGGGTCATAATTGCCCTAGTTTTATGTTCTCCCATGAAGTTTACATGCAAAGGGTTGTGGCCTTTTAGCATAAAATAAATGGAAGGTGTCATGGAACCACCAAAAAACTAATAAACTAATCCACGTGGTATTTATGTTGGGTAAATGCTTGCCTCTGGGCTATACGCGGGAAAGGACATCAAAATCACAAAGTCGTCTACTTTTAGCACTCACTCCAAGTATATTTTTATTTAGTTTTAAAA
Organism: Diphasiastrum complanatum; assembly: GCA_029204225.1. Lineage (NCBI taxonomy): Eukaryota > Viridiplantae > Streptophyta > Lycopodiopsida > Lycopodiales > Lycopodiaceae > Diphasiastrum > Diphasiastrum complanatum. The sequence continues at coordinate 64,314,198 of CM055099.1, read as the reverse complement.
CTATCAAATGAATTATTGGACTTGTTGAGTTTTTGTGTAAATATAGAAAGATCCAATCTGTCTTTCATTAAACACTTTGCAGAAGTTTTTGTTTAAAAAAAAAGGGCAAATAGGCCTTTGATATGCATTTTAGCTTGCAAATGCCAAGCTGTGAGTGGGGACTAAAATTATTTCAACTCACCTCACTCAACTCGAAAGTATCATTAGAGAAAATATGGGCCCGAAGAGGGCCCTATAAGAAATGCCATGTAGGAGAGAGAAAAATAGTTCTAGAAAATCAAAATATCATTTTCCAGCTTCTTTATGTCCGCACATCTTTACATGCGCATGCCATGTACCTTATGAGTGTCACATCAAATGTCACTGGTGCTTAACAACAATTAAATGTGATTCATGAGAAGTCGAAATATTCCCTCCTAATAGTTGGGATGTTCAGAACTTCAAAAAAGACGTGGACTATGGCATTTCATAAATATGAGAGTCTACCATCTCCATCTCCAGAGTAAGTGTTAAGTGCCATCTCCTACTCCGTTATTGTTCCTATGCTCTTTGCTACTATTTTTTTTTTGCTATTTTAGCTGATTTCTAAGCTTTATCATCTTCATGTGGATCTTTCACCAGAGTATGCTTCACTTAGAACAAGAAATGCAAAAGAATCTAAATTATCAGCTTCTGATATGATCCATTACTAGGAGGAAAAGCTAAAGCATTTAGATTTATGGTCATCAAGAACATTGTATCTTGTTGATTATAGCAGTCAAACACCATGCAAGTGCTCCTATGTCCAAATATAGGTCTGGGCCCTCATAAGATTATTAATTACATTACTGGCCAAGCTCGTAATGACGAGGCATAACTAATAACCTTATACACTGGAGTGACCGGCTATCCATGTCAGGAATAATTCCGAATCCCACATACTGGATGTAACACTTTAGCTAGTTGACAGATCCCAAAATCTTCAAATGTAAGTGAAAATGAATGTGACCACATAAACTAACTAATTACATGCTAGTAAGGCCATTCACTTATCAAGCCAATTTTATTTTAATAAAAAATTAATAGGTTCAAAAAAATTCGAGGACAATTTTGATTATTTAAATTTTTTTTAATTTAATCGGGATTTTTGAATTTAATTGGGATTTTTGAATTTTGTTTGATATGGACTAGAATTGCATCAATTTTTGTCATCGAACTCTCGGTCTCACTATATTAATTCAAAATAAAATAATTTTGAAACATCCGGCATGCAACATAATCCACATGCAATGATCTATAAAATCAACTTTTTTTTTTTTTTATGTAAACTGCTGAACTAAAAAGTGCCAAACTTTTGATGATCATAGCTTTTGCTCCATAGCACCAAATTGAACACTGTAAAGCCCAATACAACGGAAAAGTAAGTTATCAAGATGTCTTCCCTATCACCCTAGGCCATGCTATCCACACATGCAATCAGTAAAGGCTGGAAAAACTAGTAGGAGGGTGCACTTTCTCAAGGAGAGTTTCTCAATAATCATATCTATGCTTTGCATGACATCAAAGAGATTTAAATTACAAGTGGTCTAGAGAGTAGTGGAAGCTTCAATCATCTCCAGCCATGATCTATAGACTTAGATCAATCAAAAAATGGTTTTTAGAGAGGGCACCTATCAAGCAAACTTTTGTGAGTTGTTGCCTAATCCTCCAAGCACCAAATTTGGTGTATCAGGGCTTGAATTAGAGGTGGTTCAACTACCTTTTAGATTGTATAATATCCATTGGCTTCAAGTTATTTAGAAAGAGTTATTCATGCCCAAAAATCATAAAAGAAATTCACTAATTTTTGAGATTTTGGGATCCTTATAGTACCAATAGCTTACTAAACCTATTCATGACCTTTGTACAAAACTTCATTGCTCCTTTGAAAACATTCATGCAAAGTTTTACGCATAGTAATTGACTGAAACTCCCCAAAAAGTTAAAAATTAATTAAAACCATATTTTATTGACTATTTTTTGACTTTTTCAAGATGTTTTGATGGATTGCAACATCCAATCTCATGCAAGCACTATAAGTCCTGATTATGCTCAATACTGACTCTTACTAATCACTTTAGCCAAAATCATCAAAAATATACTGTCTTGATCCAATGTTGACCATATAATTGGCATGCAATCATTAGTAGAGTCTATCATAATGACTAAGAAACAGCAAGTACAATCTTAAAAATCATTTACAAACAATACATTTGATAATTTTCAAGCCAAGACAATGAATACTAGTCGAAAAATAGTAAAAAAACTGAACAATTTGTAGTTGTGGCTATGGAGGACATCCATAACACTGATATTTAGGCTTGTTAGAGATGGTGCAATGTTTCTTTATTTGTCTTCTTGTGCCTTCTTCTTCTTGAAGCATTCTTATGCAAAGTGCCTCTTCTTTCCATAAAAGAAGCAGTTGTACTTGGATTTGTCTTTCTTCCCTTTGCCCTTTGAGCTTGATGGTGCATCCTCCTCGTTGGCCTCCTTTTGATGATTCTTCTTTGCTCCATTGTTTTTCTTCTTTAAATGAGAATTTTGCCTTCTCATCTCCATCCTGCAATGACAAGGAGTTCATCCTAGCCTTTGTATGGCGCATTCTACACTCTTCAGCTACCAGCACACTATGAAGTTTATCAATTGTAGGCAAAGTGTCTTGGATGGCAAAACTTTGAACCAAGTTTGTGAATTCATCACCTAGGCCATTTAGGATCACTTGGACAAGCTCCTTATCATGAATCTTCTATCCAATAGAGGCTAACTCTTTGTTGAGAGACTTGATTCTAAGCACATAATCTTGTGCATTTTCCTCACTTCTCCTCATGCTTTGCAAAATTTGATTCCTAATCATGAGTACTCTAGAAGTATTATTGGATTCATAATGGATTTTAATGAATCCCATGCCTCTTTGGCTGATGTACAAGAAGAAACTTTTTTACAATATTATTTTTAACATTCATTTTAATACAATGAAGTGCAGCCTAGCTTTCTTCTTGTATCTAATCACTCTTGTGCACCAAGAGTTTCATCCTCTTCTTCAAGCACAAACTCATATAGATCTTGGAGTACCAATAGTGACTCCATTCTCACTTTCCATATGGAATAGTTTGTAAAGTTTAATCTTTCTCTAGGCTCTAGAAGGAAAGCTCCAATTGTTCCCAATTTCCCAATGAATTCTACAAACAAAAACTTAAAAAATTGGCTGTGATTTGAACCTAGAAACTCACAAAGGTCTCTCTTGTCTTGATTGTCTCAAATTTGGCTTCTAGCCTTCTCAATGGACTTCTAGCCATGGTTCTAACACTCCCTTACAAAGATGAAATGAAGATAAGATGAGATTCTATCCAAGAACAATCCAATCAAATCAAATCAAATCAATTTTGTAATTTTTTGGACAAGAAATGGCTAAAAACTGGCTCTTTCTTCTTGATGGTTTTTTAAGACCTGTAAAACACTTCGCTCTGATACCATGTCAAAGTACTGTACTTTGGACCTTACTTGAGCCTATCAATGACGCACAAGAGGAATTGATTGATTGATTATCAAATGAATGCAAACTAGACATCAAAAATCAAGATCTAGATTGGCAATTCTTTACAAATTAAGCAAGAGCAATCACACATTGATCATTGTGAAGATCCAGTCCCCACACGTGTGGTACGACCTTCAGTACAGCCTGTAGATAGTAAATAAAGTTACTTGGATTTGATTTAGATCCAAAAGAAAACAAAGTACATAGTGCTAAAAGTCGAGATAGCCTCTTAGCTCTCAAAAATCATTCTAAGTCATTACTATGAAAAGTTGATGATACATAGAAAAGCTCTTCCCCACCTCGAGTTAGGTGAAAATCCAGCATGTAATAAGGAAGATGACCATTACTATGAGCAACCCATCAAATAGGCAAAATATTTTAATGTGAATATCCTTTTGTAGCTCTAGTAAGAACAAGCACCTTGGTCAATGTTTTGTGGTGTAAGTCTAGACCCTCGACATAGTGAATACGCTCGGATATGGGTCTACCTAGTTCTGATGTAGTATTGTAGGAAATAGTGTACCCCTTCCTAGGCTCACATTCTTCTTCTTCAGCTTATTGATAATTCAATCCTAGGCTCACATTCTAAGAGCTGAGCTTGAAGATGCATAAAGAGTGTCTTCGATCACTACATTACTTGCTTATGCGGTAACTCAAACCTCTCCCTTTGAGTAATATAATTTCTGTAAGCGAGATAGAAAGTCTTTCTGTGCATCGAGCTTCATCTGTCTAAACGCAAATCCTTCCCTTGCGAGTTACTAGAGCTCATTTTGGGTTTCCATGGCGTTGCAATTGCCGCTGTAAACAAAAATCATCATCGATGCTCTAGCATTCCAAGCCAAGGTCATAGTAGAATCTCAAGTTCAGTTTGGAAGGATTATTTATGGATGCCGCGACCAGTCTTGCACGCAATCGCACCCACCAGCAGGCTATTTATAGCGGAATGATGGAGTTGAGAAATTCCATGCCAGTCAGGATCGAGGTAACACGAGCTTCTGCAGCAAAGAATGCCTCCTACGTATCTTTGCAGATTGAACGCAGAATAAGGGACCCAGCTGATAACGATTTTGCCTCTTTCAAAATTATATATAGAAAAATTGTACAAAATCCTCAACATCTTTGTGGCTGTAGTTTAGTGGTGAGAATTCCACGTTGTGGCCGTGGAGACCTGGGCTCGAATCCCAGCAGCCACAATTTTTGAGTTAAAAGTTGTGTATTTCCAATTTTTTAAATCTTGTGCAATATATATCGTCCTTTCTGCCCAACTTCCTTTGAATTACCTATTCTTTGTTTTCTTTCTCCTATACATCAAATTTTGTTTTGCCATCCATGTGGGAGCCTTAGATTGGAAGAGATGGAGGCGTGCTAATAGTGGAGAGAACTTGATACTTGAGGTTCTTTATAGACTTGACCTCCTACAAACTATAATATTTTGCAATAGTTTGATGAGTTTAAAGTAGAACTCAAATGTACTAAGGTGAAGATGCATTATGGTACTAAAGATCTAAATGTACAATAAGCACAATTGCACCAAAAACAGGAGCGTATGACAAAGAAACCAACTCAAGTTGATGAGAAAAATTGGATGAACGTGATACCATTGTATGGGAATAATAAAGACATGTTGAACTAGAAGCACAAGAAGCTTGAGTGAAACAAGTAAGCAACATGCATATAGATAATATAATAAGTATGACAAGTACATGGTATTTGACAAGCATCAAAACTAGATTACCAAATAGGGTGAAGACAAAGTGGGAGCTGAATATTTTTATATGGTTTATTTCCTTTGCCTCATCACATATTATCGGGGTTCTTAAAGTAGCTACACTTTTCTACAATCTATTTTAGTTCATTGCAATGGGTGCATAGTTTGAATGGAATGATTGCCAGCATATAGCCCTAAGTGGATGGATCATGTTTTCCAATATTGCATTTGCCTAATTGTGAAAGTGGGTTTGCACAAGCTATTTTTGGAATGTTAAGACCCTATGCGAGTTGCGTACCCTTTGTGCGAATCATTTCAGAACAGTACATCAATTCTTGAACCTTAGTACCGTTTTAGCACCTCAGCAAAGGGAGGTCTAGTATCATCCTAGCGTCATCTTGAGTCCGTTGTGCGAGTACTTGCAACAAGATGTACAGGCGTGCGAGTTCGTAAATCTTCAGTCAATTGTGTGAGTGCATAAACCCTCAGAAGTCTGTTGTGTGAGTCATTTCGAGATGGTTTTTACCTCCTTCTGACCTGTACTAATCATTTTAGCCTCTGCAAATATGAGTCATCTCCCACCCTTGTACAAGTCATCTGCGAGTACGAGTCATCTCCCACCCTTGCACGAGTCATCTGCGAGTCATTTTTGTTGCGAGTCATCTTCTGTACGAGTCATCTCCCACCCTTGTACGAGTCATCTGCGGGTAGTAAATTACTCTTGCACGAGTCATTTTTTTTGCGAGTCATCTTCTGTACGAGTCATCTGCGAGTAGTAAATTACTCTTGCACGAGTCATTTTTTGCGAGTCATCTTTTGTACGAGTCATCTGCAAGTAGTAGATTACTCTTGCACGAGTCATTTTTCTGCGAGTCATCTTCTGTCCGAGTCATCTGCAAGTAGTAAATTACTCTTGCATGAGTCATTTTTTGCGAGTCATCTTTTGTACGAGTCATCTACGAGTAGTAACTTACCCTTGCACAAGTCATTTTTTGCACTCTGCATGCCTCTACAAGTCGTCTGTTTCCATCCACGAGTCATTTTTTTGCGCAAGTCATCTTCTGTGCGAGTCCTGTGCGAGTCATCTGTTTTCGTCCACAAGTCATTTTTTTGCGCAAGTCATCTTCTGTGCGAGTCCTGTGTGAGTCATCCGTTTCCGTCCACGAGTCATTTTTTTTTTGCGCGAGTCCTATGCGAGTCGTCCGTTTCCGTCCACGAGTCATTTTTTTGCACGAGTCATCTTCTATACGAGTCATCTGCAAGTAGTACGTTTTCGTCCACGAGTCATCTCCTATACGAGTCATCTGCGAGTAGTACGTTTCCGTCCACGAGTCATCTCCCACCCTTGCACGAGTCATTTTTTGCACTGAACACGCCTGTGCGAGTCATAAATTTCTTTGAACGAGTCATTTTTCATTGTGTGCGAGTAAGTTTCCGTGTCTGTGCGAGTCATTCCCCTATCTCTGCGAGCCATTCCCTGATTCTCATCAGCTACAAAAATCCTAGAGGAGGTGAGTAATTTCTAAAAAAAAAAAAAAACTCCCAAATAAGATAAGAAAACCCATAACAAACTTGTAGAAATACTTTCAAGTGCAAAATCTTTGATCTCTCCTAAAATAGAACTATCTAGTACTTGTGCAAAGAGTACAAAAAGGACCAAGAGTGGATCCTAATTAGATCCTCAAGATGGATTGGTTGTCAGATTACTTGATCTATCAATCTACTTCATATTAAGATCAATCTAGATCAATTCTAAACACAAAATCCTAACAAGAACAATCATTAATTGAAGGTAAGTGTACTTTATGGTTTCACACGTGTGAAACACTGTCTGAGTATGGAATCCAACCTGAAAATCAAGTACACATTGATAGAACCTCAAAACAATCAAAACAAATGTAGACAAATGGAGAGAATCACTCAAAATTGCTTCCAAAACCAAGATTGGTGTCTCACACTGATTATGGCCAAATGTGGCTCTATATATACAATAAGTGGGAGCTCGTGGTACTGATCATCCCTTTGATCCCACATGTGTGAAGGTGCTTTGTTATATGATGATTCATCATGCAAAACTGACACTTGGACAAAACCTTCTATTTTGAGCACTTTTGGTCCATTTTCCTTCTATATGGAGATCTACTTGAAAATCTTCTAGAAGTCAAAATTTGTCTACTTCAGCTTATTCCACACTCCTCCTCAAAAATTTAGCTTGGTAAATCTAGCTTGATGGAAAACATGATGATCTTGAACTTGACTCCATGGGCTAAATTGGTCTTTTCTGGTTCAAAAGGTGTGAAGATCAGCCAATGAGCTTGATGTTGATCTGAAATCACCATATCCATGATAGTGCTTCTTTGATGTTGACATCTTTGATGAGCTTGAGAGCTTTGCACAATCCTAGCACCTCAAAAATTGATTCCTTCCAATTTTTATGTAGATGCTTGACCTTGAGGCTTGCTCCTTCTTCATGTGCATGCTCTTCCATGAGAAAATAAATATTTCTTTTTGATTTATTAGGATCACAAAGATCTAACATCATGTTACCATGATCTAGAGAATTACACTCATCCAAATTGGCAAGACTATGCATGCTATAATAACAAAGTGTTTGCATCATATCTTCATACTTGTTTTCCATGCTAATCTCAGATCCAATGACATTATGGAGATAAGTGTCTTTAGAAGATGATTCACTTACTCTCATAAAGAGTTTACAATTTGCCTCAATACAAATTTTCAAACTATGCGTGAACAAATCACTTCTGCTCTTACATGACTCAAGATCATACATTTGATGAGATAACCATTTGCTTTCTAATTGATTTAAAATCAATTTCAACCTTTTAAGAACATCATCTATGTTCTCAAGAGAGACTTCATACTCAACTAGTATGGCTTTACTCCAATTTTGAGATGCAATGATCTCACTAAAGCAAATTGATTTATCAAATGACATAGGAGAAGTAAGTATGAGATGTATACCACATGAGGTATGCTCCTCTTTCCCTTGAAATGTGAGCCACATGGACTCAACCATGTTTCTTGAGATTCTTTTTGGAATCACAACTTGAGAAGGTCTCTCCTCCTCAATCCTTGACATATTTGAACCTTGAGAAGGACTCTCCTCCTCAATCCTTGGCACACTTGAACCTTGAGATGACTCCTTAAGATCCTCTTCATGATGCTCCTTTTTGATGGAAATCCGAGACCTCCATGTCTCATAATGATCACAACAATCATGACCATTCAATATGCACTTCCTATGATTATCAAGATTACTTATGCTAGAAACATAAGTCCAAAAATCACCACAGCTTGGCATGATTTTTCCAATATTGAAATCAAAAGGTATTTCCATCTCAATAAGGCTAACTACTTGCTTATGGATATAAGTGTCCACTTTGGATGCTTCACTTAATCTCATAAGAAGTTTACAACTTGCCTTTAGGATTGAAAACATACAATTTTCATTTTTATGAATGAATACATCATTCATGATCTTATTGAAACCAAAAGATCCTACATTATGAAGATATTTCCATTTCCTTGACTTCATAACTAATGTAAGCTTACAAGGAAAACATATTTTGCTATCTTTTAAGGCATCACACTCAACTAGCATTGCCTTAAGCCACCTTTGAGATACAAAAATCCCTTCAAAGCAAAATAGATCTTCATAATTAACATGAGAGCATAAATGAAACTATTTTCATTTTGTGATTGATGCTCCATATTCTTGATTGATATCTCTTGGATCATAACAATAAGTTTGAACTTATCTAAAGTTCCAAGCAAAATACTTTCCAAGGACATAAAATTAATCCAGGTTACTTTCATGAAAGTGACATCTATCTTTGCATCTTGAACCAAACAATGTACTTCCAAATGAAAAATTTCAAAAGATTTGACATGTGTTGTGATGGACTCTTGAAGACAAATCTTGCAAGTTCTTGTGAGACTCCAAGCCTCATTCACCTTTCCACAAAGGAAACACCTTTCCTTGGATTTGTCCTTCTTGTATTTGCATTTCGAACTTGAAGCTCCATCCTTCTCCTCGGCCCCCTTGCTTTGGTTCTCCTTGGATGGATTGGTCTTCTTTTTGTAGCATCTTGAGAAAAAATATCCTCCCTTGCCACAAAGGTTGCACTTAGGATCCTTTCTTTCCTTCAATAGGATGCCACCTACTGATGCCATGTGAATAAAAACCTGTGATATGATTCTATAAATGTAATTTTTGACTTTCAAGAGACTAGATTTGAACATCTTCAGTAATCTAGAATGATCTACAAAAGATCTAGCTCACAAACCTAAGAATCAATCTTCACACTAATGACTAGTCACTTGGAAACTTTGCTTTGATCACTAAGACAAAAGCACACAATCTTTGAATCAAATCACTAAAGGAATCAGATCCAATCTCCTATTGGACTCATCAAATACCAATGACTCTTTCTTTTGAAAGTTGAAATGGATATGAAAAAGATTTGACACCTAGATTTTCCTTTTCTCTTGACTAGTTCTCTCAACACTTGAGATTCTTGAACAAAAGATGGGTTTTGTTTCAAACACATGAAAATCAAACTTAATTACTTCTTTTGGACTCACTCTTGACCCAAATAATCTCACCCTTGAGATTTAGAATGAATTTGATTTGATTTGAAAACAAACTATACCACCAATTTTTCACAAAATCACAAAGATCTCAACCATGCATGAATACTCAAATATGGACTCCTCCTCATTCTAGTCATCCAATGGGATCACAAATTGACCCTCACACTCTCACAAAGAAAGTTGAATAGAACTAATTTGAGTTTAATACATACTATGTCAATTTTTGCTCAACAAATTGAATTCAATCACTCCTATTGGATTCCACCAATTACTCTACCTTTTAAGACTTGGAATGAAATTCAAAATCAAAAGTTGTGATTTTTCTCACTAAGATATTGTGCTTCAAAGAGCTAATGCCACTTAGAAAGATTTGATCACATAGGAGAAGACAAATTCTTCACCAATAACAACACATAATGAGCTTCTAGATCTTGCCCTCTACAAAGGAAGGAACTCTTAGAAAATTGGATCTCTCTCTACACATTTGCCATAGACACCTTAATGAATCTTTTCAAACCTTACAATCACTCAAACAAATTGAGTAGGGTTGAACAATGTGACTTGGATCTCAATCTCTTTTCTAGAACTCTCAATTGAAGCTAATCTATGTCAAATTCTACAAAAGATTTGCATAGATGCTCTATATGCACTAGAAACTCTCAAAGGTTTCACTTGGAGGACAGATCCAAGGATGTTTTCTAGCAAATTGATGCTTCTAAACTTGACCCTATCACTCTTGAACAAATCTAGCGTGATGGTACAATGGATTTCATCCTCTCACCTTGCATATCACTCTTTAATCTATGATTTTTGGCAAAATCTCTCTCAACTTCAACATACACTCAAAAAATCAGAGAAGATCAATTAATGCACCTAGTTCAAGCATAAATTTTAATTTTTTTTGGCTGATCTAATCCAAGAACTAATCAAGGGATTAGATTCACTATAGAAAATGCTTGATATTGCACCAAAAATCACTCAAATTGGGTATGTGAGTCAAATTCTACAAATTTTTGAAATTTCTAGTCAAAACCGGAGCTGTAAGGCCTCACACGTGTGAAAAGGGTTCCTTCAGCCCACAACAAGATCTGGACCAAAAATTTTGAGGATAGCTATCAAATCCAACTCGCTACACAAAATCTGACTAGTTTCCAAAAAACTGCTAATTTTGGCTTTGACTTGGATTAACCCTATCAATTTCAACAAAACCTCTTGTACTAGGCTCTGATACCGTGTGCAAAGAGTACAAAAGGACCAAGAGTGGATCGTAATCTGATCCTCAAGATGGATTGGTTGTCAGATTACTTGATCTATCAATCTACTTCATATTAAGATCGATCTAGATCAATTCTAGACACAAAATCCTAACAAGAACAATCATTAATTGAAGGTAAGTGTACTTTATGGTTTCACACGTGTGAAACACTGTCTGAGTACGGACTCCAACCTGAAAATCAAGTACACATTGATAGAACCTCAAAACAATCGAAACAAATGTAGACAAATGGAGAGAATCACTCAAAATTGCTTCCAAAACCAAGATTGGTGTCTCACACTAATTATGGCCAAATGTGGATCTATATATACAATAAGTGGGAGCTAGTGGTACTGATAATCCCTTTGATCCCACATGTGTGAAGGTGCTTTGTCATATGATGATTCATCATGCAAAACTGACACTTGGACAAAACCTTCTATTTTGAGCACTTTTGGTCCATTTTCCTTCTATATGGAGATCTACTTGAAAATCTTCTAGAAGTCAAAATTCGTCTACTTCAGCTTATTCCACACATGTGAGCTGTCCTCTACACATGGGATGTGACACCTAACCAAAGGATGTGGCTCATGCAAGCAATAGACTGATGCCATGTGTCATATGTCTAGAAAACTAGTTTTTGACCTTTTTAGCCGCTAGAACTTGAATTAAATCATATGTACAACCTATATGATTATGGTACATGACAAGTACACTATTTTCACACGTGGGAACAGGCTCCACACATGTGTGTTTATCTATATACAAGATTTTTGGCCTCTACCAAGCTTATTTTTCCATTTTTCACAGTACTCGCATAGTTTGTTTTTTTGGCAAGATCTGGACTTGTGCGAGTCCCAGGCATGCATGCAAATTCTATCCAGAGAGGTTCATTTGTGATCACAACGAAGACCCAAAATTTCAAGCACTTGAAACTTAGTAAAATCCTCTAAGATCAACATCATATGGTTCCACTCAGAAAAATCCAAGCTCTTGCAGATACACTTTGCATAGCATCTCGACATAGAGAGAGCTTGTTTTGTAACAAGTTTGCTTGAAACAACTGCTTTTCTCGTAAGGAGTTCAATGGTATGTTAAGAGCGTTCAGATGGCAAGGAGCATATGGACTGTCATAATCTCAAGCTAACAAACGTTGAGTTTTTCGAGTGAAAGTTTTGTATCCTGAGTTACTACTGACCGGTGGGGATCATTCCATTGCCTTCAAATCTCGAGACCGCCGATGAAGAGGCCTGCCCAAGTACTGCCACCCTCAAGTGGTAATATGAGAACATGAGACTCTAGTGAGGCAAATGACAATGGCATGTCAACAATGCCAAACATGTCAAACCAGGATCAGATTTCATTGGAATAGCTCGAAAACATTATGAGACTCTATGTTATCACCAGTGGTAAGATACAAAGCAAAAATGGCTATTTTTTGCATATATCATCATGGTAAGTATTCGCACAAAGGCAAAATATCTCTTAACGATTCCTTGCAAATACTCTACTTACATCTCTTGACCAAGAATTTGAAAAAGGCCCCCTAAAAATATCAAACATGGCCTATGCGAATAGGTTTGAGGTCCTGTTGCCCTAAGGACCAGAGGTTCCAGAAGCATCAGGAAAGTCCAGAGAATGTGAGAGAAACATAGCAATCTCCTCCAAATTATCTAACGATACAAATTCTTGATCTTTCCTCAAATAGTACTTGCACGGTACTCGTTTTGGCAAGCTTGGCCTTTGTGCGAATCTCTTCACTTGTGTGCGAATTCTCCAGAACTAAAACTAGCAGAGTCATACCCCAGTACCTCTCGAAAGATCAAAACTTGGAAACTTTGCATCATCAATCCAAGCGTGAAAATGAGATCTGTCACCACCAAAAGTGAAACAATGAGATATCTTTATACTTAGGCCTGTACATATTCACAATTACCATCAACATCTTGGTCACATATTCCTACCTCGTCTAGTTGGGAGAAGCCTTAGGTATATTCAGTAGGGATTGCCTTGGATATAACCTGGTAGGGAGCCATAGATAAGCGAGTAGGATATCACACCCATCATCCACCATCCATCACCTAAGTATTGATTTTCTGCTAGAGCACCATTAGTGGGAAGTCAGATCAGCCTCCTCCCAAAGTGGAAAGGAGATTTCCACAGATTGATGCACCAAATATGATGGAGAAACCAACCCCGTACGATTTCTTCAAGACTTCAAAAACACTTGTACATTCTACGACGATACTTCTGAAGCCGAAAAGTTCAGACTATTCCCCATGGTCCTACTTGGCGACACAAAGGAATGGTATGAGAATATTGAAAAGTCAGACACAGCCATGTGGATTGCACTCACGGCGGCCTCAGTTCCTCATCAACCTAGGCCAACCAAGGCCAATAGGCCCAGTTTTTCATCAACCTTGATCCTCTGGTTCTATGAACCATCCTACACCACTTTTACATTATCAACCAGAGTCTTCTTATCCAAGGCCGATCGCTCCACATCCAACACAACAACCTTTTGTAGAGAGTCAACATATTGCTACATCGTCTATCACCCAAGTTGATTACGACTACATAGACCCAACGATGTATTATCTAGAAGATACCAATGTGCCTGCTCATCAAGTTGATCCATTTGCACCTTACTATAGTAGTATTAGATATGTCTAGGCTCGTCTAGTCTCACTGATTCTTTTGTCATCCACAGATACATAGTTGCTTCTGATCCAAATAGAGTCCATCATATCTAGCAACCATGTAAGGTCTATCTCAAACACCATCCATAGATAAATTCGAGAATGTACCACTTCATATCTGTGTCTTCATTACGTCTCTATGACCAAGCAATTCATATCATACCCTGGAGCCAAATTTTGAGCTACCATCTGATGAATCATTAGTTTTGTGTCTAGATGACAACCCATATTTTTTTATCTGAGTGAAAGTAATCTAAGACATATTTGTCTTATTGCATGCTATGTAAATGTTATATATACGTTATGACTTTATTGTTTCTTTTGTAACACTGTAGCTATGGCCTTGTGCCAAGTTCGATATGGGATTGCAAGAGTTTGGTCTAAGAGTGTCATGCAAATCCTTCTATAGAGTTATCTGCTACAATTTTTCATTTTTTTTCTCTTATTTCAAGTTTTGTCCTGTCAACTATGTCGTTTGTTGCTACCTGTTTGTTTGTTCTATTGGCATATGGTTTGGTGTGTTTTCTTTTGCAGCAACACTATAGGTGATATTTCATCGGCGATTTTATTCTGCCTCTACAGTTGCAGTATCACACAAATTTTCATTGGGATATATCTCTACATCTTTACCAATGATTTCAACAACTTTCAATATAAACAAAAAGAGCAGTCAAGGACTTCAACAACAAATGCTCAGTTTGGCAACAAAACGAGCATCTTATCAGACTGCAACCATGATCTAGCAAAAGATCCATCTTTCCAACAAGATGGAATATCTGCGACTACACCAACACCGCCATTCGCAATAAGCAGTTGGTTTTACGTAAGCGCTACAACCACGCTTTTTCAATTGCCTCACCATGGCCATCAAATCATCAATAAAGTGGCAGCTTGTACCAGTGAAGGGCTCTCAAGTCACATCAAAGGCAAAATCGAAGTGCAACCCAACGCAGACGACAAGTGTTCCTACCAATGCCAACAATGATGCTTCATTGGCAAAATGTACATTGAGCAATGGTAATCATGTCTCAAGACCATACTACCGCTGTTGTACATCATCCATTCGATCATCTACGGAGGCCGCAATAAGCACAAGTCATCATTGAGTGCAATCCCGTAGGCCTACGTAAACTGAAGGACTCTCAAGTCAATCACAGATTGAAGTTATGAGCACACAACCTCAATGACAAAGCTATTTTCAAAGGCGAGCAATGATGATTCTGTGGAGAATTGTACAAAGAGCATTGGTTATATTATGGACAGATATGGAAAACCACACAATACTTAAAGCAAACAACTCTACGACATATGCAGCAAACCACTGATGTTGTTTAAAGCTCCAAGGGAATAAAGCAAGAACGATAGAGGCTCTCACCAATAAACTGCCAGTCGTGTCGCCGCAAAAGAGATCAGCTTCTTGATAACTCCAAGCACATGACTATGTGTATGAAAAAAAAAAAACTGTACATCATCCGTTGGATCATTCGCGTGAGCAATTGGAAGCAAGTCATCAACGAGCCAACTCCAACCTGATTCAATCCAAATCGTTGGAGATGCTCGTACTTCTTCAAGGCTTCATCGCCTACGGAGCAGCACTTTACAAAAAGTTCCACATCTACAAGCTGCACCGACTTTGACTCTTCCAGCACCATAAGGAACGAGGTCTTAACATTGCACTTGGCATGGGACAACCAAGTTCTTAACGGAGGGGATAATGTAGGCTGATATTCCAAGTAATATAGGATGATATTCCAAGGAATATTCTAGCCATCCTGCGAAACATCTTCAAAATTACAAGCAGGATAGGATTTAAACGTAGAACTTGCCCATCAAGTTTAGGCTTTTGCGGTATCCGTAATGGCTTAAGTTATTTAGTTCTAAGTTTAAACTGCCATGGGCACTGCACATAGATATGTAGTTTCAAGTTATTTCAAGTTAGTCACAAAAGTCCATTGGGGGTTTGTCCCATGGCACCAATGTGATTCAAAGTTAAGTTAGTCCCATAGTGTCTTTTTGTAAGTGACCACCACTCCAAGTATATATAGGACTGGAAGAGTCCGTTTTCGACAAGAACCTCATTTGCAATACATGCCTATCTTTCTCTCTGAGTGTTCTCCCTTGTGTGGTTTCATGTACTGTGTTATTTCAAATTGTATTGTACAGTATTGATCTTACAACAAGTTAAGTTAATCCAGGCCCTCCATTCTCTAGTAGGGTAAGCCTTAGAGGAGGAGATTTAGTTTAGGGTTTTATTTCTTAGGTTAAGCCGTCATTTGGGTTTAGTTGCTATGTAGAGAAAAGAGATTCACAAGAGTAGATCTTACCCATCAGAATACTCACGACTATGCTAATGACTGTCTTCTTGCATCCATATCCAAGCTAGTTGGAGAAGCCATAGCGTAGACTAGTTGGGAGACTGCCATAGTTATGCTAGTTGGAGCCATAGCCGGTGTGGATGCTGAAGATACAACAAAGTGTCAAATTCTAAACTAGAATTGTCCAAATCATCATGCATGTGTCCAATTCACTTTGTGCATGCCTTGCATGTCACTATGGAACACTTACAATCATTTCATGTGATGTGCCACGAGTTTCTACAAGCCCATAATTGGCATTTCTATGTCTACATTCTATATGCATGTTGTATATGACCAACTAGTGTCAAGAAACCATGTAGCTCGAGTTTCTTCTAGGCCAAATTTGGCATTTACAATATGAAACATTACATACACATAGAAAAAACTTTGCCAAGGCCTAAAGTCAAGATAGATGATTTTTCATTTTTCAACACTCCTAAAAATTAATCTATGTTGACTTGAACATGGATCTTGGAAGTACTCCAAGATTGGCTCTATGCTTGATGAAGGAATTTTTGCTCAAAGATTTGGTAAGCAAATCTGCAATACAAGATGATGTGTCGATGTGCTCCAAGTTGATTTCTCCTCCAATGAGCTTCCCTCTCACGAAGTGATGTGCAACTTCGATGTGTTTGCTCCTTGCATGAAACATTGGATTGTTGGCAAGGGCTTGTGCTGAAATATTGTCACACATGATCAATGGTAGATCATCTTCCTTTATAGTCTTTAGCTCCAAAAGCAACCTCTTGATCCAAAGCACTTCTTTTGTTGTAGTAGTAAGTGCCTTATATTCAGCTTCACAAGATGAGAGTGATATGGTCTCTTGCTTTTTGGAAAGCCAAGATATTAAATTTCCACCAAGGTATATGACATATGCACTTGTAGATTTCCGATCTACTTTATCACTAGCAAAATCTGAGTCAAAATAGCCAACAATAGAAAAATTCTCACTTTTGTATAACAAACCATAATCATAGGTTGAAGATATCTACCTGAGTACCCTTTTGGCCATTTTCCAATGATGAATAGTAGGATTTTGCATAGCTTGGCTCAACTTATGAACACTAAAACTTACATCAGGCCTAGTTATGGTGAGCCAAATTAAGGAGCCTATAAGACTCCTAAAAAGAGTGATGTCCATGAAGGATCTTTCATCACCATTGTTAGGGTCTTTTACAATTTGCTCCATAGGAGTATCAATACTCTTACAATTTTCTAGTAGTGTTAATCCATGTTTCGAGAGCATATCGTAGATGCATGACGTCTCCCTTGCTTCTTTGTGATTGTGAGTAGTGTTAATGTGAAGGTAGTGATAAAATCTAGTGTTAGAATGATGAATATAGTGTTAACTCGGTTGGAATCGTATGAGTTATGTTTTTGCTCTTGTACATGACTGCATGCTTGAAAGAATGCTAGAATTATCTCTTGGGAACGATACTATTTGTGAAAAGTCATGACACGCCATGAATTGATCTCTATCCCCCAACAGCGGCATCGTTGTCGGGGATAGTTTCCTTATCATTCTTCTTGTACTTGCTTTCTCTTTGTTCTTTGGTGTTGGGTCATGAAAGGACTGCACAGAAAGAGTTACAACAGGCCCAAGAAATGGAATCAACCTGGTGATTCGTGCAATAACTTCAAAAACCACATCCACATGACCAGAATCTGTCGCGGTTGAATTACATGAAACACTACCTCCTTCCTCATCAAGAAGTGTCGTGAAAAAAAGTTGCCGCCATAATGAATTTTAGTGGTGTTGTGGGACCGTCACCAATCTAGGTGGAGAATCTTGTTGAGGTAGTCACGGTGGATGTCTACGACAATATTCTTATTTCAAATTCTGGTGTCTACGCATCAGAAGATGTAATTTATTATGAATAAGTGCGAGGGTAGATGGCCTCCTATTGCGAGTGTAAGCCCACCCCAATGAGCACATGCTTGTAAATAATATAGTTGAATCAAGATCTGGTAGAAGACTTGGCCCATTAGAATGAAAATAGAGTAGAAGAGGCCAAAGTCAAGTTAGTAAGGCATGAGCTTAGGTGGCAGTGTCGCATGGAGATCACATGAATTTCACATGGGCACCACCTAGGCTAGCCAATAGAAGTAGTAAGTGTGCCACATAGGCAAAGGGCCTGCCTCAACCATAAAAAGGCACCCCCTGTACTCATTTTTTATGTTCAAATAAGCGGAAGAGATTTTGTCGAAGTCTCATCATGAATATCCATGTGTTCAAACTTAGCTCTCTCTCATGCTTTTGGATTCGTTCGATTTTCATGCTTTGCTTTGTGATTTTCTGGTAGTGTTAATCCATGATTCGAGAGCATAGTGTAGATGCATGTGATTATGAGTAGTGTTTAACATGGATTTGATGCTTGCGTTGTTTTAAAAGCTTTTGCAAAGTGTTAATGCGGAGGTAGTGATAAAATCTAGTGTTTAGAATGATGAAGATAGTGTTAACTCCGTTGGAGTCGTATGAGTTGTGTTTTTGCTCTTGTACATGAATGCATGCTTGAAAGAATGCTAGAACTATCTCGTGGGAACGATACTATTTGTGAAAAGTTGTGACAGGCCAGGAATCGATCTCTAGCCCCCAACAGAGCGTTTGCATTACAAATGTCTGGGGCACATTCATTTGGCAAGCCTACATGCATGGATTCTGATACGAACATATTGATGAAATTAAAGCCTTACACATTCTATGATAAACGAGATCCCTTTCTTTTCTTTTTTTGTATTTCTAAGTTCACACCATGGTTGCAGCAAAACATGTCCCACTTCAACCATGTGTGTGTGTGTGTGTGTAAATCAAGAAAACATATTTAACGCTATTTTTTGCCATAAAACTTGGTCTTTAATTTTCAAAAAAAAATTGCAAATATAGAAGTAATAAAAACCAATCAAAAAATAAAAAGATGTCAGTTCCATTCCCATACCTTGCTAGATTCCCAAACACTAGCTTTCACTAGCTTTTCCCAAAACCAACAATTTACTTGCTTTTTAGTTTCGAAGGACTAATTTCACTACTTTTTGGGGACCGACAATTTCTCAGATCTAAAATCTCTAAAATCTGGCAATTTCTCTAGCAACTATACAATGTGATATAGGTCAAGCTTCATGCATAGTGTGTATAGTATCTGGCAATGTGACCAACAAACTAGGGCAATGTCAATGGCTTTTTGACAATTTCACCTACTATTGTACAATTAATAGTATTTGGCAAAAATAGCGTCTTGTAGTGCTTAAAAATATTTCAAAAAATTACCATTAGATTGCACATAAAATCCCTGCATTTTGAACCTTTTTGGCATGTCTATGCAAATACAAGCAAACTTTAGACGATGAACTTATGTATGTGAGAAAGCGTAATACTTAACAAAAATATGAGTTGATTTTTGTATATTGCCCCTTAATAAAAAGAACTTTCAATTTACCATGTTCATCGTTAGAGGGCAGATCTTAGTTGATTCTGAGCCATTGAAGTCATTGTCATAACAGGGTTACAGTTTATTGAATACAGGTTAAAAAACATCAAAGCTAACAATCAAATTACCAAAAGGTGTGATATTTGCTTGTAGTTCAGTTTAAGGTTGATGTTTGAGCTGCGGGAACAAACAACCAAATGAGAATTTGCCACGATCCACAAGAATGATCTTACTTTGTTTTTGTTCTCAATCAAGACAAAAGGATATGTTCAAAGGTATGCAAATTATTTTCAGAGTGTCATCAATTTAGCAACCCTAGCAGATACCTATCTAAGATCACTTCACCTGAAGTTGACCATATAATTTCAAAGATAAGTTGTCCTTTTATTCTTGTCTAGCTCCTTGTGCTTGATGAGTCTGTTCCTGCCTGACAACACTTTTATCCTTTGTAATTTTTGAAGGGGAACCCTGAGGGTCAATTAAGGAATTTGGAGCTGGTTGAATACGGAGCATTATTTTCAACTTTGGATGGTGTCCCTTGATGCATTCACGTGAAGCAGAAAATCCGAGTCTTCAAGCTTCATTTTGCAATTGGGAGTGGCAATAATTTCCTCCTCTATTTGGCCTACTGCTAAGATGGGCTTCAACACTCTTCTGCAAGAAGAGTATGACGAGAAGGCCAAATAGTAAGGTGTGATTGGTGTTGATATTATTATCTGATATAGAAACTGTCAAAAATTTCTTCCAGGCCATGCATTCCAAATATTTGGCGGATGCTTACATGGGAAGTATGGTAAGGATATTGCCTTACATTCTACTAGCTTAATAATCTCTGTGGCAGGTTATTAGCTCAATTTCACTTTCAAATGCAAAACTAGAATCTTCAGTCATGATGTTGACATTGTTCTCATTTTGCTAAAGATGTGGAAGCCTCCATCAAACAACATTTGAAAATACCAGCTGATTTTATATAATAAATAAATTTGTCATGACACAAACCAATACTTTTCCTGCTTCCCACCGTCACTTCAAAATTGATTTTGTATTTGTTTAGAAGAATCAACTTTTGCCATTTTTTTTATAGATATAGGTGAAGATTGCATGCAAATGTCTTCAAGGTATATATGATCTCAATACACATGAATAATATTTTTAGCATCGAGAGTGCAATAATTAGTGCCATAATCAGTTTCTTTTTTATCAAGTGCGCCGTGTAGCTATTTCCATAGAGTTACGATTTGTCAGTGCACATTAGTGTGAAACAATTTGGAACATGTTCCAAGATTGTCCCATTTTTTTTTTTTCAAGGTGGGCAAGAATCTTGTACACTTTGATTAATTTGTAAACAAAAGACTGATAGTGATCCACTCTTAGGGATAGCTTTATTCAAAACCCTTGTATAAAAGATCGACAACATATATTGTGAATCATACATTAAGGTCCAATATTCAACACGTTAAAGGATGAACCTTCAAATTGACAACCCTTAAGAAGACATATCTACAAATAAAAGCATAGAGCATTGATGATTATACATTGTTTGAGCTTGACTTTCCTGATGTGGGAAACTCATCCTCTCATTGAGCTATAACGAACCTTGTCTACTACTACTTCCAAGCATGGCTCTTTCTTATGTATTTCATACTACTTGAAATAAAATTTTGCTTGCAAAAAAGAATCCAAACACAAACTTTAGGAATTTCAAATGCATTGTCTTTCAGTCGGAGAATGTTTACATAAAGGAGTTTGGACTGCGTACGTCAATGACACCTAGCCCTTCACCTTACCCAATTGCCAAAAGTGCCAATCACGAAAGCGAATTTAAGGATGCCTAAACATACGAGAACCAAACTTGAAAATCTTGATAATCAACACTTCCACAACAAATAAAAGCTTTGAAAACTAACCACAACACTTAGGTTAAAGAGAAAACTGAATCTCTGACAGGGCCGGATAAAACATAAATCCAAAGTTTCAAGCATGTAAACCTTTCTCTACATTGCCAGTACAGATAGCAGGCCGTTTTTGGGTGTCACCAGGTCTGAGGTTCACAGAATCCAAAAGATTCCAGTTGGATCCAACAGAAAGGCACTACTACAACTGTAAGATAGACTTCTTAAGAAGACTTGCCAGCTATTTTGAGCTTTGCAATATGTTTTTTGTCCAGTTTCTCAAGGGGTGTTGTCTTCAGAAGAAACAGGCGGGAGGCACGCTCAGATAAGCTACCACCACACTTAAGGCCACAAGCCTGCAATTCAAACTTCAGTTTCTCCAAGCCAAGGACCTGAAAAATGAATAAACCAAATTTAGCATCCAGAAACTGATTCTCTGAGATTGGGAAGGGTACATGAAATTTTTCAATACAGAGTCCTTCCACTTGCTTTTGTAATACTTTGCACACAAACAATTAATCTTAGTAGACACATTGATTAAAAACATTCTCATAAGAATAAAAGTAGATGAGCACGTGACAAAAATGACACAAAGGAATAACAATACATACTAATTCCTTTAACAAATGGCCAGTACTTAGCTTTCATTAGAAACAACAGAGATGCAAGTATGTTATCTAAATGTTCTTAAATCTCAATAAGATATGCATTCTCATGCAGAGCTGGCAAACAGAGGAGAAATATTTCAATAGTAATTAAACTTTATAATTGAACCCTTTTTCCAATCATTCATGGTTCTCCAGAGCCTTCCTTGTAGGCCCATCGAAGTTCCTGAATTTTTTTGATTAACTTAACGACCTCATGACCTCAACAATTTAGATTTGTATAGATGGCAGAAGATAGGTTCTCAAGGCAATAAGGGCATAGTCCTTATGTTTTTATCAAAAGCATTTTCAAAACCTTGTCTTTCGTTGAAGGGAATGAGAAGAGGATAAGGTGAGGGAAAGAAACCAGTAGGCAGACAAGCAAGGAGGACGAGCCATGGGAGGAACACAAAAAACTAGTGCTGGCAGAACGCTGCAAAGTGCAAGCAGAGGAATACAGCCAAACGGACAGTGCTGCAGGCACAGGCATAGAGAAAGGAAAAGAGCAGGCAACCAGGAGGAGGGAACAGGCAACGACATGCAGGTGTCGATAAGAGGAATGACGGAGAAACTCCATATGAGGAGACAGAAAGAGACAACGGATAAGTAGGCCCAAAAGCATTGATTGGCACAAAAAAAACAGCGTTTATAATTGGTTTACATTCTAAACACACCTTTATTCCAAGTTTTAGAACTGCCTGGTAATTCTCTAAGGGCGTTCCATACACTTGCATGCAGAGTGCCATTCCAAAGAAGCTACAGAGTCTACACATTCATGGTGGTAGCATATGTTGCTTGATATAAAGGCTACATTGCATCTGGCCCATTGACAATGGGTTCAGATTATAGCTGAGTGTAATTTACAATTTTGACCTCAGGTAAAACGTAGGACAATCTTCGAAGCGGACATTGTGGGGATCTGAAATCAAAGAACACACCGTAGGAAATGTTTTTAGAACTTCTGGAAGAGAACCAACTATAGGTTTGCTCAGATGAAGAAACTTAATTAGTTACACATGTGAAAACATCTCCTATGGTAATCAAATTGAAAAATCTATAACCGGTTTCTATGCAAAGTAGGGATGAAGCACAGAATTAGGCCTTTGAGAACAACCTGCTGGGAATGTCAAAAGAAAAAATACTCAAATTGAACCAGTGATCTATATTGTTCATAAATGCACCGCAACAAGCAACTATCCATCCAGATATTTTAAGGACCCCCCAGATACCTTCATGTTCAATAAGCCGCAGCCTGAGATGGGCCAGCTTTGAACAAGTCATAACCACTTGCAGTTAGTCTGACTATAGTATGGCAAGTTCTACTGACAAGCTGTCATTGCATGAAAGCTGAACTTTCTGTCTCTATCTCTAAAGCTATGCATCTCAAAAGATGACACACAGTCAAATACCCCCAGATAACCCATCAACTGACCTCAAAATTGGATAGGTAAGTAAAACAAAAATCATACCTCCAAATCCTTTGCAGTTGCAAAATCATCAAAATTCAAAGGCCTCTCTATTAAAACATCTTCTTCATTGGCTTCTTTTGTTAGTTGTGAAGCATCTGTGCCACCTGATTTATCACTTGTATTCTGCATTATGGGCACATGGATGTTCTCAATGTCAGGGATGTCTTTTGAAAACCCAATTTTGCTTCCATCAGGAATAGGCTGTACTTCCTTGTTTAAGCTGTATAGCTCAACTTCTTCACAATAGTTAGAGCAGTTTGATGTGGTATGGAAGATGACAGCCGCTTGACTAATCTGCTGAGGAGAATAAGCTTCTTCGCGGGTGTGATCAATGCACTCTGCAACTATCTTCTTTTGTGAGTTATCTGCAACTTCTTTCTTCTGAAACTTTTCTGCTGGATCTACAGAACAATATCTAGAGAAATTTGACATGTTATGCATTTCAATGACACCTGGTTCAATAATCTGCTGAGAAGAAGAA
Organism: Diphasiastrum complanatum; assembly: GCA_029204225.1. NCBI lineage: Eukaryota > Viridiplantae > Streptophyta > Lycopodiopsida > Lycopodiales > Lycopodiaceae > Diphasiastrum > Diphasiastrum complanatum. The sequence continues at coordinate 64,290,098 of CM055099.1, read as the reverse complement.
GCTTCTTCATCGGTGTGATCAATGCACTCTGCAACTATCTTCTTTTGTGAGCACTCTGCAACTTCTTTCTTCTGAAACTTTTCTGCTGGATCTACAGATCTGCTGAGCTCTTCATTTTCAGCATCTTCATCCTCATCAAACTCTTCATCCCCTTCTGCCATCCTGTCATTTTACAACCAATTAACAGCATCAGACATTTTACAGGTAAAACTAGGATATATCCAACAAAGTGCATGCTCCACTATACTGTAAGAAAACTGATTATTTCTTCTCAACAACATGATTGAGAAATGACTCAAAACACAATCTTTCAATGAAACTTGAAAGCTCCGAGCAATGATGCAGATCTAGGGAGGACAAATAAGGAACACATGGCTGAACAATTTCTAAAAGTGGAAATATTATGCTGGCTGCAATCATTTCATTCAAGCTCCAAACAGTTGTGGAGTTAGGAATACAGATTGCAACTCGTTAACCATGGCTGAGAATGTTTTATAAGTTGAAAAATTTGGACCTTCAGATTCAATCATCCCTAGCCAGCGTAACTGGTATGTTAAAGCACAGGCCATAGAATTATTTATACTTTTCTGTACATGATGGTAAAACATATTTGAACTTTTTGAATCACCTAACTTTTTAGGACACTCACATACAAAACGAGAGAGGGATCACTTTTGCAAAACCTTTTTGCTGTCATGTCAGTTAACAAGAGCAATGGGTGTTGCTTTCAAGGCCGTCGGTTTGAAAGTCAAGTCTTATGACAACATTTCAATTTCAGCACCTGTTTAATGATTTTTACATTTCAATGTAAATAAGGCTACTCTCTACAAATTTCCACACTTCTTGTTAATGTGTTCACCTTTCTGAAAATCTAATAGTGCAAGGCACTTCATTATAGAGGCACCACATATTTCAATGTATTTTGTGGGACGGACTGACCATGAATCTATTACTGAAACTATACAGGAGACAACAGTTGTAGATCCATTGGCATTCAACCTTACCTCTTGCTTTGTGTTCTAGTTTGCAGTGCATGTTGGTCTTGTGATGTAAATAACTGTATGTTGATGTCAGATTCCTTAAGTGTCGGTATGCCATTCCATGAGACGTAAATTGAGAGTCGTGGCAATAGATTTTCATCATTTTTATGCAAATATTGGCAATTGAGCATGAGCAAGAGTCCAGCATTCTTCCAGAAAAAATTCTTATTCACAAAGGCCATTATGTTACGGATGGAATCAAAAGGCCTCTCTATTTCACCAGGCATAGCGTTAGGGAGAAGGCATCATGCCTGCCAGCTGTTAGATGCCTGTAGTGGGAACATGTTGCACGGATGGTGGAACTACATCTAACCCTTCTTATCACATCACAACTGATCACAGTACTTCTGATTTAAGCTTTTACGATTTAAGGTTTTAACATAAAATGTAATGAAATGAAGAAGGCGAAAAACAATCTGACAGCTTGTAAGGTAGGTCTCATCACCACTCACCATATGCAAGCTCGCTTTGCTGCTGTCTCCAAGGCCTCGACTTTTTTTCTTTTGCTATTCACTCCCAGCCTTTGAGACTCTTTCAAGCCACTTAAAACAGCTGATTCAACCTCTTCCATATTCCTAACGGTCGCCTCTCTGAAAATCTCCATATCTTTCACTATCCCTGTATCTTCATGCTTCTTCTTTCTCTCTTTCTTTAAAAACTCTTCTGCTACTTTTTCCAACTCTCTTTCTTTAACGTCCGCTTTCCACTCCTTAAGTTTTTTCTCGGCATTCACATGGCGAAGCCTACGCCCGCTCATGTCCCGACACGCATCGAAGTTGCTCGTCTTTTTCTGGCCAGCTTTGGTTGCTGCACCTCTTAGCAGAGAACCAAAACCACCTTTTCCGCCTCTCAATCGTAACAAAACAGTGATTGATGGAAAAAAATTGTTAGCTCCAGCCACAAGACTTATATCAGAATGAAACTCCATCGTGCCAGCTACCAACCTTAGATAGGGAGGAGCAACACCCTCCAAATCCGATACAATTGACTGCAGATCCTCATAAGGAAGCGAACTTTTTGCAAATTGCAAACAGCGTGTGCGTCCGTTTAGACATTTGACAAACATCTGAGAAGGAGCCATGTTGCTACTCACCATTACAGCTTACACAATCTAAAGAATAAGACAGCGATAAAGCTCAAATAAGGAGATAACCTGATGCAAAATTGTATATTAGGATTAGCAAAAGAAAAGAGATTAGGGTAGAAGATGGATAAGACCCAAATAATATTCAAATAGTGAGATGTATCGATCTAACAAAAGTACGGCAAAAGTTGGGATTAGGGTAAATCACAGATTGAAAGCTCAAATATAATAAACAAAAAATGTAATGTATCGATTCAACGGAAGTACGGCAAGAGTAGGGATTAGGGTAAAAGATAGACTCAAGGGGATGCGCGCGAAGAAATAGATAATTACCTGATCAGAAGTTTTTATACCAGGATTAGGAAAAAACAGATTAGGGTCGAAGATGGATTGAAAGAACAAAAGTATAAGCGGAAAAGTAAGATGTGTCGATTCCACAAAAGTAGGGCAAGAGTAGCGATTCTGGTTAGACAGATTGAATGAGCAAATCTAAGCGGAAAAGGTCGATGTATCGATCCAACGGAAGTACGGCAAGAGTAGGGATTAGGGTAAGAGATAAATTAGAAACACAAATGTAAGCAGAAAAGAGAAATGAATCGATCCAACGGCAAGAACACAGCAAAACTAGACTAAAGTAAACAACAAAAACGCAACGATGGAAGGAGCGGAGCCAAGCGATGCGATGGAAGGAGCGAAGCGATGAACGTAAAGCAATGGAATTGTAATGGCTGCTCTCACAATGAATGCAGAAAGAGAAGAGAAGAGAAGTGGATCGCAAACAGAAGAAAAGGAAAGTGGGCGAGGCCACATGGCCCTGCCTATAAGTAGAAGGGCAAGAATGAATTAAGCTACCCAATAGGTATGTAAAAATTTAAAATAGTGAGCTAATTTCTTAAAACCAACTACGTGATGTAAATTATTAACTAAAATGGCTTCAGTAACAGGTAATGCAGAAAGCTTTGAAGCAACCGCTCCTTCAAATTGAGTCCGTCAAGAAATTGAAACCGTGATGTAAATTATTAATTAAAATAGCTCCAGTAATAGGTAATGCAGGAAGCTTTGAAGCAACCGCTCCTGCAAATTGAGTTTGTCAAAAAATTGAAATCGTCTGTGAACGTTGTAATGCAATAGAAATGTGCTGACGATAGAAAGAAACAATGACGGAGAGTAAGGTAATGCTTTGTCCTTGGAGTTTCACCATAAGCTCCGCACATAAAGATAAAAGATCATTAATTTTCTTGTGCAGACAACTAAATGTTTCCAAGACAAAGGGGATGAAATCTTCACCGGGTGCACGATCATTATAATCTCACTCCTTTTCTAGAGCTGCGTGAGATGCAGCGGCCCCTTGCGTGGTGGAAGAACGACGAAGGAGATCCTGACGAGAGAGATCAGCAATGACAACATCTCCTAGAGTACGAATTCCATCACGCGAGAGAACAAGGTCAACTCGTTGTCGAGAAGATTGCGAAGAAGGCCCTAGTAAATTGTGTGTCTGTTCTCGAACAACATGAAAACCACTATCATGAGCAATAGCAGCAACGACATCACGAATGAAACCATGTAAAATAATACGTTCTCCACCTGAGGGGCACCACATAAGATGAGTACCCAAGGAATCCAACACATGCCCACATGAACACTTAGAGAGACCAATTAACATTGGATGCGGAAGTCCCAATCTGGTTCGAAGAGCAGTTAGAAACAAATCATTGTTGAGTCGCAAGAGTGGAAGATCTGGATGTGCAACCAACCAAGCTTCTGAACCTGGACCAACACAAGAAAGAAGATGAGCTCAAACTGCATCAGAAGGTGAATCATTGACAAGTTGACCGAAGGAGTATGTGTGAAGATGCTCCAAAATAGTCTTATGAAAAATCAGTCGCCGATTTGTCACCAAAGATTTGAAGGGAGGCACAAAAGGCTGTACAGTACGAAGAGCTTGTTGAAAAGTCATATTGCCAGTCTCCACATGAGCCACCGTATCAAGAAGAAGAGGCTAGTTACTCTGTTGACACCTGGAAACTTGTACAGAGGCAACAAGAGTCCAACTTCCGAGAAAAGCCTGGTGTGATGCAAGCAGAAGATACTAGGCCACAACACCACCAGAGGAGGCAAGAAGAGTGTGGCGAAAGCAAAATTGTTTCTTTTTCTTTTTCGTTTTCGTTTTCGTATTCGCGAACGATTTTGTGTCTTTGAATTTTCTTTTGCGCGGAAGCTTCACAGGAACCTAGACACGCGACTGCACATCACAGAACACATTTCATTCTAGCAATCAAGATAGACAGCACAAGACAAGGAGATGCATGAAAATAGAGCGATTGTATTATCAGTTTAATTTTAGAGTGAGATCGTCAGTGTCTCGCTCGTTGGCGGAATGACACTCTGCTCTTTCGCTGTGTTCTGCTCGTTGGCAGACTTTCATGCACAGCTCTTTAGTTTCTAGTATTTTTCTTTTCTGCTCTAATCGCTATGTCTCTCTCTCTGTCTCTTACAGAAATTCTGCCTATTCTCTTCTTTTTTATAATCCAGAAATGATAGTTTATATCTCCACAATGTGGAGTTTACAAGATGGCTAAACGTAGAAATCACAAGACTAGTTAACACTAATCAACTAATCAGTTACTCTCCATCGTTGCCACTTGTTTCACCTGGGCGTGAAGTCTACGACTCCAAGCCCGTTGAGCTACCAGCTGGTAGCGCGAAAGGTTCCTCTTCGTTTGTTTCGCTTCCTTCGTTTGCTTTCGTTCTTTTCGTTTCTTTCGTAACTTTTCGTTTTGTGTCCTTTTGCGGTTTGCGGTCCTGGAGGTATGTTTGCAATTCACGAATGATTCGTGAATCGTTCATCCTTTGAGTCAAGGCATGTTGACTTTCGCAAATTGTTCCCATTCGACCTTCGCTTCGTGTTCGTGTTGCGGCAAAGTTGCAGGAGTTCACCATTTCTGACAAAGAGAAATTTGTCGCTTAGAAAATTGACCTTCACAAGTGTCAAAGGTTCTTGGCCCCAAAAGGCGACCAAATACGCCCAGTAAAGTATCATCAAAATCTTGAAGTAAGGATAATATGTTAGGCGAAGGCTAAACACAACGTAGAAGATAGCTAGGACGTTGAGCAAAACAATGAGTGAGAATTCCAAAGGCAATCTGAGAATTTTCAATCTTTGGCAACAAATCAGAATGACGAGCAAATCCATCCAGAGCTTCCCGCATAAATGAAGTGACATATCCAGAAGAACCAACGGAAACACCCAATGACAGAGAGCTGTGAAAAGCAAGCCAAGATCAAAGTTGTGAGAAAAACCCTGGCCTAGGGTTTGGAAGCAGAAAAGCGAAGTTTTCTCTCTATACTGATCCATTTTTTAAGCTGTAAAAGCCTGTAGGAGGGCAACTGGCAGTGCAAACCAGATCAGAAGAGGCCGTGGACAGCTGCGACCCAGAGAGAGAGAGAGAGAGAGAGAGAGAGAGAGAGAGAGAGAGAGAGAGAGAGAGAGAGAGAGAGAGAGAGAGAGAGAGATGGTTGAGGATTCTTGAGGGAAGCCAGAGCTGGGAAGAGAGAGAGTAGGTGGCCGCGAGTAGGGAGGTCGTGGACAGATCGCGCGACTTGAAGGTAAGTGGCGACTCCGTGAATAGAAGTGTGTCGCGGCTCCAGGGATGTGGTTCAGTGCCCAAAAGAAATCTAGATCATTGGATCTAGATAGAAGATAATCAATGGAAGAGATGAGCTTCCTGTGGGCCGTTGGATTGCTATAAGCCATTAGGTGTTCTTGAAGAGGGCCCTGAAGAAGTGAAGTGCATTTTGGCCTTCAACTTCATTAAAAATTTTCATACTGAAATTGGAGTTAGGTCCCTTCACAAGTGAAGAGTGAAGTTTCTCAAGGTCAAGAAACAGTTCAAAAACAAAGAAAGTCCCTATTTTTGGGCCATTTGCCCGTTTTGACCCAAACGAAAGGCTATAACCTCCAAACGAAGGGCACCCGGACTGTACCGGAAGTAGAGTGATTGCAGCGGAGAAAGTGTTTGGAGTGCGCCAAAAGTGATTTCACCATTCTACTGGGCACGTTGTTGGGAGTTGACGACTGAGTGCATTTCGGAAGGCGACGCCGATTTGGCTTTCAAATTGGTGGAAAAGCGGCGAGTGGCCTGGTAAGGGAAAAAGTGCAGGTCATTATTTTCAACTTTTGACATCACTGTTGGCCTCGGCATACTATTTTTAGCCTACGACAGAAGTTTCAAGCAGTTTTGTGATGGCAAACATGGGAGAGTCCATTTTGAGTGAAAGTAGCAAATTGGACAGGATTTTCGACTATGCAGTGTGGAAATTCAAAATGAAAAACATTTTGATGGAAAAAGAGGTGTGGAAAGTCGTCACAGGTGATGAGAGAAGGCCGCCGAATGAAGTAGATATCAAAGTGTTCGACAAAAAGATGAGGAAAGCTTTGACCTTCATTAACTTGTCAGTGAAGGATCACATCGTTACCCACATTTGTGATGCTGTTACACCCAGACAGGAATGGGATGTGCTAAAGGAGCAGTTCGAGACATCAAATCCGTCAAGAATCATGTTTCTAAAGTCAAAGCTGAATAGTGTCTGAATGGAACAAGGAGAGCACATTCAGATGTACATGACGAGAATCAAGACAATGAGAGATGAACTGCATGTGAAATATTTCAGATCCTTAAGATCCAATCTACTTGAATGATCTTTGGTTGGAAAGAGAAATACACTACCAATTTCACCAATGTAGAAAAATCAGCATCTACACACAATTTGAGATGCAAACACTAATAGAACTTGATCAAACTTGAGTGAAATGATTATGTACTATTGCTGTCTGTACAAAACCAGCAAGCTACTGTATTTCACACGTGTGGATCCAAAAATAGCAAATATAGATCATTCTACACATAGAATTCAAGCAATCACCAAGATAGTGCACCAATGGATAGTAGAACCCAAGAGAACCATGTATAAGCATGAAATGAGATAGAGAAGAGAGAAGATGACTCTCTCCACGACTTACATCCTTTTATAACAGGTCCAAACCCTATTTGGCCACTTGGCTTTCCCACCAAAATGCTAACCCTACCAATTTTGGGTCTAGATTCAATGTACCCAACTTATTCAAATTGAATCTACTCAAACTCGCATTCTATCTTTCCCACACTTTCAAAAAGTGTTTATTGGAATGAAATTTAGACTAATGAACTTTGAAAAGTCAACCTCTAAGTCTAAAACAAGTTTTGGCCTCAATATGCCAAATATGGAAATATTGCAAAATGTGATGAAACTAGTTGAATCTTTCACACTGCATTCTATTGGTGAGCGCATACGTGATGTGGAGCTGGTGCACAATGCTTGTGAGTGGAATAGCATCAAGAGAAAGATTGCCAACCTTTGATGAGCTCACAAGAATCTTGATGCAGGAAGAGCAACGACGAGAAATGGTGAAAGCTAGACGTCAAAATACTGACGATCAGGCACTTGCGACATGCCAAAAGAGGATGAGGGATCTTCCAGTAAGACCAAAAAGAAAGGCAAGTGCTTCCATTGTAGTGAAAAGGGCCATTGGAAGAGTGAATGTCGTAAATTCTTGGCGGAACAAGACAAGGGAAAACCAAAGCGAACAGGTAACCTTGTCGATGAGGGTGAGATTGAAGACTCTAGTATCTTCATATATGCATTGTCATCTAATCAAGATGATCAAGCATGGTATATTGACTCGGGAGCCACAAGACACATGACAGGTAACAAGAATTGGTTTAGTAGCTTGAAAGTGTTGGATAATGGAACGTCTGTTTCACAAGCAAATGGTGTGCAAGATCAATGGGATAGGCACTATTTCAATCCAACTACCTAATGGCAAAAGCAGGATGACCAGGGAGGTACTTTATGTACCAGGTTTGAAGAAAAATCTACTTTCTGTTGGAGTCATTACTGATCAAAAGTTGAAAGTAGAATTTGCCCATGATCGTTGCTTTGTGAAGGATGTGAACCAAAAGTTCAAAGTTATTGCAGATGGAGTAAGGGAGCCCAATACAAAATTGTACAGGTTGAATACTACAATCAAGGGACAACATGGACTTGTATTGTCCATTCCATCGCAAACTAAGTTGTGGCATAAGAGACTTGGTCACTTAAACTTGGGAAGCCTCAGTTAAACCTAGAGACGGATCACCCTCAATAACTATTGTTGGAATAGAAGAACCTCTACCCTTGATTGGAAGCCGTATAGATGAAGAAGTAACTCTCTCAGAAGTTAGTATGAGGCCATTCCCCTTGGAATTGAGACAAACCAAAGGGATTATACTTCGAAGAAAACTAGTCAAAACTCGATTATTCCTTAGGGCTATACAAGCTAGGATTCAGGAATGCAATCTTGTGAAAAAAGTAGTTTTGGGAGAGAAGCCCGGATCTACAAGCATACAAAGCCATAAACATCGGATACAGTGGGTTGGGTTAGATCTACAGTGTTATGGGCTAGTCACTCACAAAATTTTAAACAGAAAGACTGAAGATTCACAAATCGAAAAGCTTAAACGACCTCCTCAGAATAGACGAGACAAGACCAATGACAAGAGACCCCCACGCGACTCAATAGGAACACTCATCCCCGAGGGGACTAGGGCGAGAGTACTGACACTAACCTAGAGTAGGTTACAGACAAACCCACCTAGCAAAGAGTGGATGGAAGAGTGTGATTGGCAGGTGAGTCTTGGGAAGTCCACTAAGTCTAAGGAGCTTATATCATTCACATCTGTTGTTAATCAACAAGCCACCGATGACCAAGCTGTACCTCCTGACGAGGATAGGGAAGGCGACTTAGACTATGCAGAAGTACAAGACATAGTATGGACAGCCCTTGTAGATTACCCCCCTAAATCTAGATCCATAGGTAGTTGTGTAGTGAAGCAAGAAAACGACAAGAATCATGAACTCCCACCTGATGCATTTGATCCGGAATCATTTGATATCCAACGCTTATTCGTATATCAAAAAGCAACAATAGATGACCACATGGTGGTAAACTTTGATAATTTTATCCATGATAGTTCTTCAATGCATTCACTCGCACTTCGATGAAAAACAATCGCTTATTTTGGTGGAATTTCAATCACTGATAGTATTACAAAATGGCTAATTTATGAAGTAGCCATTAGTCGCATTTGTGTGGAGCAACAAATCACAATTTCTTGAAGAATGTTCTTTGCTACTTCGGCTTGGTTCAATCACATTGTTGAAGGTCTCCATCATTGAGTTTAGAGTTGATTTTGAGGTAGAATTTGCTCGCATCTCCATGACAGTGGTATCTCAACGCATTGTTAAGCCAATCAATCACACTTTTCTGGACCTTGTTGAAGCACACTTCTACTGTACAAATCGCTGACAACAAAGACAGTGACCTGTGAAAAGAGTAAACTACCACTTGTAGAGTAGCATTGTAGAGGCATGGGTAGGTGATGTTCTTACTAAAATGGGAGAGTCAAGTACTCAAGAAGAAGCCTAAAATCGAATTCGAAACTTATATCAAGCACCACTATGTGCAAATAGTCTTTGGAAAGCAAGTGGAAAACGGTGAAAGAGTCATGAATGAGAAGAAATGTGGACACAGTTTATCGGCATTCATGACTAGTGGTCTTTGCGGCATCCCGGCTTCCTAATTCGTCACTAAGGTACTTTAATTTCATCTCAGATCATTACATGATATGTAATTGTTTGAAAGATGGATATTTTGTTCCGTGCTAGAGTATATGTGATCCAAAATCGTATTACGCATAGTGAAGGGACCTATAAACGATTTTGCAAAAGAATGCCTGCAATGCTAGTGAACACAAGTGAGTTAGTGTACAATCTTGTCATAAGCATGTTAGGTTGGATTCAGACTAGCATTAAGGTTGGAGGTCCTTATTTGGTTATGCCGTATTACCTGGAATTAGCAAATGTAAGGATTGTTAGAATGCTTGGTGAAATACTCTCTCGTTGTGTGAAGTTACTAAAACTATCAAAATCTTGAATGTTGTGTCGTTCCATGTGTTATAAATGGCATCATGAAAGCGTCTTCCACGTTGATAGAAAAGTAAGTAGTCGGTTGTTACTCGATTCGCATTATTAATAGTCATTATGAGCTAACCTACTGCTACTATGCTATTTGAAGTTTTCAAGTTAAAGTCGTTTTGTGGCTATATTATGGAGAGTATCAATTGGACCCGACCTCTGTGAAACACCAGAGCGGGCCGTCCACCATCTGCGGTTGAAATAGACTGTCTTGGTTAAGCGTCACACTAGTCACACCCGCCGTCGGTACTGTCTAGCGAAATACCTAGACCCGACGGTCGGCCAAAATACCACCGCTTATCAAACAAAGCGGTGAGTATAACTTGCACCCCACGAGCACATCATAAGCAATAGATCGGTTTCAAGCCCATGTAAGATTTTTACTAACTGTAAGCCGAATTCAATGGGGAAAGAGATGTTAGCAAGATCCTAACGCGAATTAGTGATCAGAAGTTTTACGGAACTGTAACTCTAGAAATCTAGTGAATCATTGCACCAAAAGTGACAGCACCCCCTCCTTGCAACCGTATCTCTAAGAGCCTGGAAGACTCTCATCGGTTGGGGAGCACGGGGCAATAGAGAAGGCCATCAGGGTTGGAAGTGGCAAATCCTCTATTGTTCACGTAGGGCCGAACCGCCATTAGAGGTGGGGCCCCTTGACCCTTTTAGGGCGTTTTGGCTGGACCAACCCCCCGTCAAAATAGGCCCTAATAAGACATTATACATACATTGTAATATTTTCAAATCCCTTGCAAGGTGCCATTGAATTTGAAAATTTCCATGGTTTTCAACTGTAAATTTCTCACCCTCCAAATGTCTCTTTATAATCTTGCCATAATTTGTTCTTGAAAATATCCATGAAAGTATTTTATGGTCCTCTTTCAAGACCTATAGAGAAACAAGTAAAGCATGACATGTCAATAAAAACTGACAAGGTATGATTGTTAATAAAGATATTTAGAATGAAAATTGAAATGTATACCTGGAATGCCGCCAACCATCATATGTGATTTTTCGATTGAACACTAAACGTTCGATCATTTGTATCTGAAATTTTGTTCATCAAAGTGACACTCACTCGTTCCAACTTCTGACCCTTGATGATTTCAAATTCATCCAATTTTATTACAATAATAATCTTACCATTTACTTGTGTTCGTCTAGTTTATAAAATCGAATCATGTATTTTAGAACATTTTTAATATCAAGGCAAATATTATCGTAATCGTTGTAATTGAGCTCACCGTATTCTGATTTGTATAATTTAGTTATATGAAGTGGTTGGCCAACTACTTTGAACATTCCGTCATTAAAAGTTTTTCTAGCTAATCTTACCCGATATGGACACGGAAGACAAATTTTCTTCACCATCACTTGGGAAAAAGCTTCTTTAACTATTCTAAAAAAAGTAGAATGAGCATTTCTGCTAATTCCAGATACACCACATGCACCTTGTATCACATTCGCATCCAAGTATGATTGAATCTTAATCAAATAATCTCTACAATTTCATTTTTCACTTTTTCAAATTGAGCATTTTTTATCATTTCCTTTGCTGACTTTCTTGGTAAAACATGACTTAAAGATGATCCAATGCATGAACGATCTGTTAAATAGTTCTTTGCCACCAAACATGATCTGCAACAAACATATGAAACTCAAATTATGTTTAATAGATAAATAATCCATGTTATCAAGTGCAAATCAAACTTAAATAACATATACAAATCAAATAAACAGTTTACATGACAACATACTTGAATACTCGAATTCTTTTTTTCTTATTGCCGCTATGTGTAGATAAGTCATCAATATTCTTCATTGGTACTCTCTTTCTTTTTCTCTTCATCATTGCGTTATTGATAACTTTTATACCAACAACAGATTTTAAACTCTCGAATCGCAACTTTTCTATGGATTCTAACATTTCTTGGTTTGATCCCCAAAGAGTACTGACAGTAGCATTCAACTCTGACATAACATTCTTGAGTGCATTGTTTTCAGCACTAGTGTGTTGCACATAATGAAGCAATTGTTGAAACCTCGCTTAGTTTTAGTTCTTCTGATCATCCTGAATCAGATGGCCAGACTGAGAGAACTAATCAGACTCTGGAGGATATGTTGAGAACTTATGTGTCTCACAGACAATCTTAGTGGGAAGATTACATTCCTTTAATTGAGTTTGCTTATAACAGTAGAAAACATTATGCTACTGGTTATAGTCTATGCTAATGTACGGTTTTCAACCTAGATTTCCGATAAATGTGGAGACAAAGTCTGTTAAGATCTAGAAAGTTGCATATTTCTTGCATGATATGCGTAATATGTTGCAAGTGGCCCATGATTGTATCCGGAGTGCTCAGGATAGAGCTAAGCACTATGTCGATCTTAAAAGGTCTCCCAGAGATTTTAAAGTTGATGACTGGGTATATCTTTGAATACCTAAGGATTCTAAGACTATGAGTATAGGGAAGCATTATAAATTGTCTACAAAATATTGTGGACTGTTTCGGATTATAAAGAAAATTGGTTCTTTAGCTTACAAACTAGATCTTCAGAACAAGACTAGAGCTCACCCAATGTTCATGTAAGCCGATTGCAATTGTTGATTAGCAAACTGTAATTGTTGATTAAGACAAGATATGCTATGCATTCCAATATCACGCAACCTTTGACAATATCCAAGTAATCTGCTATTTCCTTCACATACATATCTGAGAAGATGAGTTACGGACTTAAAATCTGGACACAAATTGGTAGCTGGATCATTAGGATAAATTGATCCATCCACCCACAAATCTATATTCATATGATTATTCATTCTTAATTCTCTAACTATTGCAACAACATTCTCTACAACTTTTGCATTTTTCTTAATAATTGGAGTGCATTCCATCAGAAGAGCAACATGCAAATGAAACATTGTCATTGTTAAAGCTACAGTCATGTAAATGAATTAAACTACAGTAAATCAATATGAATAGATCTAGCATTCCTTACTTTTGTAATCCATCAAGTGAAGATCGTTGATCATCCTCTTGATCCATACCATCTGTGCAATGTGTAAGAGCTTTGTACTCGGCCTCACTAGATGACAATGAGAAAGTCAGACAAAGATTATGAAGCATGCAACACTGACAAAATCTAAACGCAAAACTAGACAATAGTTATTCAGATTGAAATATTCTATCATTGAATTCAGACAAGAGAATGGCACCCGACTTATCGGAGTTGTCTGACATATTAGAGAAACCCAACTTGGCCGACTTATCGGGGAGTCTGACTTGTTGACTTGTCCGACATATCGACTTACTTGACATATTGGCCATGTTAGTGACTTATTCGACTCCGAATAGTCAGAGCCTCCTCAATTTTCATATGGCGTTGACTATGTCCCGATTCAATACTCTCTCTACGATTGGGAGTTCCTTCAGTCGTTGACTGGACACAAACACTTGAGATGTGGTGTTTTTCAATTTTTGTGCAAACTCTTTGGTTAACTTATCAATCTGAACCTGATGGGTTTTGTTCATGATTTCAAGTTGTTGTAACAATGTCATGTACTTTTAGGACATCCGTGCTTTTCAAGGCATATAATATCCATTGTAAGCTTTGTAGGCCCAAAAGGAGCTATTAGCCTTAAGAACAAGACGGTTCTCTCTTTAGGCCCTCCAAAGTAATTAATAAGGATAATAGGCCAACAACGGCCCAATGTAGTTTAAATAATACTTAACAAGAGCTAACTATCCCTCAAGATAGTTAAGTTAAGTTAAGTAAGAGCATTGTCTATAACTAGGCAAGAGACATCAATTTGTGAATCTTTTGGCTCATTTGCAAGTGAGAGTTTCTAGCTTCTTCCTTGTGAATGTGAGCCATAGGGATCTCCATTGCTAAGTCTCATGTGCCCTATCCACATGAATCAATGTTCCATTTCCATTGATTATAGTAATTCTTTCTTTGCCAATGTGATTCCATTGGGATCCTTGTGTTTCTAGCTTTCTATTGATATGCTATCATGATGGTCTTGTACTTTTCTTGCTCTTAGCTTTACTTCCATTATAATTGCTATTTGTTTATATTTGGCCCATGACATTTCTTGGTATTAGAGCATAGATCCTAAATTCATGATGATTCTATGTGACTTTCATTGGATTTGATAAGTTTATTGCATTTGTAGCTTTCTTTTTGACAATTTTTAACTTGGAATTTTTTAGTACTGTTCAGACAAACTTTTAGCATTCAATTTCATTTTTCATTTCTAATTTGATTCAGTACTTTTTAGGATTTTCTTAGCTTTCATTTTCAACAATTTTCAAGGCATTTGGATAAGAGATACAAAAGTTATTGCACTTTTCCCAAAAGCTGTCAAGATAGGTGACTAGAATTTTGCTTTTACTTTGTTTGAATTTTTCAGATCTGATCTGAGTTTAATCTCAAGTTTCTCTATATAGAATTTTAGAGCATTGTCTTAGCTTTGATTTGATCTATATGGCAGGTCATTTGGATTAGTATCCAAAAAGTTATGACAAATCTTGTTTTCTAGCTCTAGTTTTACTATTTTTCTTCCTTCAAAAATTTCAAGCATGTTCTGTTGCTAATTCGACCTACCAAATCACCTTCAATCATTGATCTGATCCTATAGGCTGATAAATATTGTTGTTAGCTTTTTAGAGGTACTGAGATTCTATGATTCAAATCAATATTGAATAAGTTTTAATCAAATTAGTGGAGATGGGCCAGAATTCTGAAAAAAAAAAATCTAGATTTTTCCAAGTGAGAGAGAATCACTTCAACCCTTCACTTTTTGAAGTTTTGGTTTTTTGTAAAAAAAAAAAAATTTGTTTCTTCATTATGAAGTCTCGTTTAAAAATCCTCCAAAAATGTGTGGACAAAGACTGCTAACATGTCTTTTGATGCCCAAATGCGACCTGTTGTTTGCAATGGCATCATGTATTGTTTACTTAATTTTCATCTCTATTTTTTCTTGCCCTCTCTGAGTTCTCTTTTTTCACCAATACATGTTGTCGATACTCTTTTCCTCATCATGTGGATATTGCAGGTCGATGTGCTTGGCTCGTCTGTGTGATCATCCATTCTTGCTCATAAACAAACAACCTCAGTTGTCATTCAGGATACTAATTGTGCCAACGATCAAAGGCTGCTACCAACTAGGAATAACACTTCAACTCTGAATCCTAGCTGTCTTCCTTTCCTGCGATGAACTTGTGCAGTGGTTGATTTTTAGGATTTAGAATTGCACGTCAATTTGCAACGCTGATGTAAGAACACTTATGCAAAGCCAACGAAGAAAGGCTGCTACCAACTTGAATACAATCGGGAGACATGAGAAAGGAAGGCTGAGGAAACAAATGGTCTGTGCAAACCTCCAATTGCCATCCTAGTGAGTGAGATCAATGTTGCCCCGTTTGAAGTGGATGCGCCTGCTGTTGAAGAGGCAATCAAATCATTTCTGAAGGGTACAACATGCAAAAGAGACAGTCTATAAGCTCAACACTTGTTGGATGCCTTGTGGCCTTGCGGGGCCGGCTGCAACAATCAAAGAGCTCACGCTGCCCGTCACGCTCAAGAAGCCTCGGCGCTGCCTAGGACCCTTTTTTTCATAAAAAAAAATTGTTAAATTTTTTTTTTATATATGTCCGCCCAAGTGGCCGGGGAAACGTATTCTTATGACGGCCAGTGTGAGCTATCCGGGACTC
The DNA here is from genome assembly GCA_029204225.1 of Diphasiastrum complanatum. Classification (NCBI taxonomy): domain Eukaryota; kingdom Viridiplantae; phylum Streptophyta; class Lycopodiopsida; order Lycopodiales; family Lycopodiaceae; genus Diphasiastrum; species Diphasiastrum complanatum. Next base: position 64,274,205 of record CM055099.1, on the reverse strand, counting down.
TTTTTTAAAAACATGAAGCCCACCCAACGAGTACCCCCCCTCGCACTTTCCTGGTACATGGACAGCTCACGCTGCCGGGGACCCCTCCGCTCCCCCCCTTTTTTGCGCTTTCCTGGAAGGGGGGGTGTGCCATGGCACCCCCGGGCAGCTGAGCCCCCAATCAGGCTAGCGGCTTGGGGGGTGGGAGAGAGAGAAGGGAGGGAGCGAGTATAGTGGAAGGGGCAAGCGAGGGGGTAGAAGGGGAGTGGGGGGGGGGCATTGTACCCCATACCCCCTCCCACCTTTTTTCTTGAATTTTTTACTTATTTTGGGGGCCCAATGAAATATTGGGCCCCCACTCTCTCTCTCTCTCTCTCTCTCTCTCTCTCTCTCTCTCTCTCTCTCTCTCTCTCTCTCTCTCTCTCTCTCTCTCTCTCTCTCTCTCTCTCTCTCTCTCTCTCTCTCTCTCTCTCTCTCTCTCTCTCTCTCTCTCTGCGTCGCACGCCTTCGTGCGTGAACACAGACACACCATCGGCCGTCCACCATCGATGGGGGCACACTTTGCTAGTTTATAGTGAAAATAATATCTCCTTTTCTTTCAATTTTGTATGAGTTGTTGTCACCCAATAATACACTGGCAAGGGTGGAGACCTTCTGATAATTAGTCAAAAGCTTTCTCTGGTAGGTCATATGTTGTGTGGCCCCAAAGTCAATATACCAGACTGGGGTTTCTTTTGAGGCAAAGAATGCTGCAACAAGCAGCTGCTTGTTTTGGTCAGCTAGGTTATTTTCTTGCCTTATTGAATCATACTGTTTCTTCCTACAGACCTTTGCCATATGACCAAACTTTCCACAGTAGTGGCAATTCCCTCTAAACATGCCTTTCACTTTGATTTGTTGTATTAGACACTGCTCATTAATTGCATTTTTCTCTTTCTCATTCTCTTATATGGAAGTATTTTCCATCTTGCTGATCAGAAGTTCTTCTATTGTCGAGCTCTCCCCCTTTTGATACATCTCTTTTTGCAGTAGTTGGCCAATCATTTCTTCAGTATTCATCTTGCCAAGCTGACCCCCCAAGGAGATGCTCAATATCTTGTAAGAAACTGGTAGACTGGTCAATAGGCTTGACATAAATTCTATGTCATAGATGGATGAGTTCAGAGAAGCTAGCTGATCAGCCATTATTCTCATATTGCTGACATGATCTATGATAGATGTCCCTTTCGACATCTTGGTTGTGAAGAATTTTAGGTGTAGATAAGCCTGGTGAGCCAAGTTCTTTGTGTCATAGATTGCTGTCAGGACCTGCCAAGCCTCTTTGGCAATAGTGTCCTTACTGACATGAGCAAGTTGTGTATCTTTCAGGTTCAGAATAATACTTGCCAATGCTTTTGCATCCTTTCTTTTGAAAGCCTTGACTTTAGTCAATTTATCATGTGGCTTAGTGTCTGCACCAAAAACTACCTCCCATAGGTCTTTCTCAATCAGCAACATTTTCATTTTGAGTTTCCAGGACATGAAGTTGTCTCCATCAAACAATTCTATCAACCTAATCTTAGAATTCATTTAAAAAATCAAAGAAGTATCAGTCCAAGAGTTATGGTAAGCAATAATCCTGGAAAAAACCCTTCTCAAAGAGGATATCAAGAGCTTATGGAGGCACATGAGAGCCAGGTCAGAGGAGTACCTACATTTTTGGAATATAGATGGGAATCTTCAGTGTATATGACAAAGATGAGAGCCATGAGTAATAAAGGATCAGGTGGAGTTGCATGTTTGTAGACATTACACCCAATTATGGAGTTCATCATGCATGATGGACATGCACGTTATATTTGGGTTTGCCTCTCTGGGCGTGATATTGGCTTGGATAGGGACCTCTTTATTCCACCTTGCTACTTCCTTCAGATTCCTCTTCATTTGTGGAGGGCATAGGTTCTCTGTATGTTGATCTTTATGCAAATATTATTAGATTTGTTGATCGAGGATATGTTCTTCTCACTGGTGACTTTAATGCCAGGAATGCTACATGACAAGTTGAATTTCATGATGCTGCTGGGCAGTTATACGCATACACGTCTATGCACATGCTTCGTTGATTGTGATGACATGGGAGTTACTAGGATTTTAGTTGATTCACATGGTCCTATCACTATATATGGAGAGTATCTGTTGCAGCTTCACGAAGCCCATGAGTTAGCCATTTATAATGGCCTACCTCGTTGGCCTAATTCGAGTAGCTACACATGCCTAATTCGAGTAGCTACACATGCCATCCCCACAGTGGCGGACACAGTGTCGTTGACTACCTCATGGAGTCACCATTCCTTATCCCACTGATATCACACTTCCAAATTCTTTTCACTACTCTCTTTGACCACTCTTTCATGTCTTTCCATTTGGGTTCCATATTAGCCTCACCATCTCCCTCTCGCTCCTTCATTGACCATGCACCCAGATATACTGCACAGCCTTTGATCCTAAACCACCAAGTTGTTCATTTATAAGATGAAAAATCACGTTGATAGTAGTTCTTCCAGGTTTTAGCAACAAATATGAAAGATATCTAACATCCTATACAAATAGGGAGGACAAATTTAGAACACAATTTCTTAGGTCTAAGAACAATAACACAATAGACTAGAAATCACCTGTAAGTTTTTTATATCCTTGTGATAGAAAAATATGAGCAACTAGAACTTGGCCTCCAACAATAGGCCTCCAAATAGTGAAGTTACTATTCACTAATGTGTACAACAAGCACAAACGATCATGTCACCATTGTTGCTCGATTACATGATCATGATAGTAAAACATAAACAATTGTATAGTGTGGTTTGCATTTTGTTTTCATCTTTTTGACCCAAGCTACCAAATCGAGTGGGCCATCGGTCTAAGAGACATCCAAGGGGCACTGCCTTGTTAGGAGCTCTAGAATGATTATTCCAAAGTTGAAACATCTCCACTTTGTGTGGCTTACATGTAGGTTTGCCCATACTTAGGAGACATGTATTACAAGGACGTTTGTGTCATTTCGCTTGTAACATGTGTAACTAAACTCGCCACCATTCTTTGTAATCTAAGTCTGCTACATGAGCCTTGAATTTCTCATCTAGTAAGATATTCTAGATTTAATGTCTCCGTTTACGATATGTGGATTGAATACATGGTGGAGATAAAACTTATCTGATTATTGAGAATTTCATCTATAGCCTAGCTACTAAAGTGCATGTGGAAGATATCTTGATCAGTGATGTGTTGCATCCAACAAGCAGAGGATAGATAGCACACCTGAGTCAATAGGAGAACATTCATCCATTCTGTCCAACAAGCAGTCATTGTCTTAAACCAACCAGATCATGCATTCTTATCATAATGGCCATGAAGTGTTTGATCTTGTATTGGTAAGGGTTGGTGCGATGATAGCTCCAACAAGCTCCTTTTCACATTCATCCATTCTGCCCAACATGCAGTCATTGTCTTGAACCAAGTAGACCATGCATTCTCATTATAATGGCCATGAAGTGTTTGATCTTGTATCCCTGAGGGTGGGCACGTTGGTAGCTCCTTCCTTCCTCTCTCAATAAACTCCTTTCTCATTCATCCATTCTGCCCAACAAGTAGTCATTGTCTTGAACCAAGCAGATTGTGCATTCTCATCATAATGGCCATAAAGTGTTTGATCTTGTATTGGTAAGGGTGGGCACGCTTGTAGCTCCTTCCCCCCTCTCTCAACAAACTTCTTTTCTCATTAAACAACAAGCTCCATCTCCCAGCCAACAATTTCTATATCCATCCAACATAACTGAGGCCAGTGAGTTGCACTAATGAGAACCTACATGAAGGGACGAATATGAAGGGATGGCTATGATGAAAACCTACATGCCGGCATTTACACAAGAGATGGGAGGGATGCACATCTACACTAGAGATGGGAGGGATGGGAGGCGCATTCACACCAGATATGGGAGAGGATACAGAAGAGAAGATGGGAGAGTCAATGGGAGAGTCAAGTGATGAGTCGGAGAGTGATGAGTTGGCGAGTCTAGGGCAGAGTGGCTAGCAGGAGGTGATAAGGAGGAAGTTAGGTTCAGGAAGAAGAATTTTCTCAAGACGAACAACAATGAACAAAAAACACAAAGGTTTCTATCTTGTTTCAAATTTTTGTTTGTCTTTTGTTTTTGTTTTTGTTTGTTGCAAGTTCTTTGTACTAGGTTGTATTGTAATTGATGAGGACGAGCTCAACGCAAAAATTGAGAGGCATCTGGAGAAGCGACAGTGGAAGCTTTTAAGGAAAATCCAAAACATTAAAGTTGATATTTGACATATTTTCAGCCCTTCCAAGATTTTTAAGCCCAACGAATTGGGCCAGCAAATAAAGAGGGAGGCCGGAGTAGACCAGGATAATTTTGGTCCATTTAACATATTGGCATCATGAAATTTTTAGGGCTTATGGAGGATCATCCTATCAATAGACTCCTAGCAAAGACAAATAATGGTGCCCTATAGATCAATTTGGAGTATGTTGACTTTAAGCTTGCACATTGTCTACTTTTCTACTAGAGATGACTGTGTAAGGAGGTCATATAATGGTACAGAGTGTCAATTCTGTACAAAATTTAGACAACGGATTCATTATAGATCTATAACATTAGGAAAAGAGCCATTCTAGAGTATAGGCCATGCTGAACATGTGTTTGTGTGCTAGGAGTTCTTAGTGGTCTACTTTTTCTAGGCCATGATTAAGCCTAATTTGGATAGTCCATAACTTGATAATCACTTGCCCAACTTAACTCAGTTTAGTTCATCATAATTCAATATGATGTTAGCTACTAGTCAAATTAGACAACACTCAAATTGGGCCTCGTTGGCTAAAATTTGAATTATTTATATTAATTGATTTTTAAACTATTAATATTAAGTTAATCTGATATCATTGCCATTATGCCATACTTCAACCCCCAAGCAAAAATACATAAGATCTAAATCTGTCATTTCAAATTGCTTGCACAAATTGGCTTTGATAGAATGAATGAGATTCTCACATTGCCCATAATAATTATGTCATCAACATATAGTATATATAACTAGTACAACTAAGGCAATGTTGTCATTGTTTATAAATATTTGGATCTGAACTTGTTGTCATAAACTTGTGAGAGAGAAAGTAATATACAATATGTCCATACCATGCACGAGGCACTTGTTTGACAAATGGTGTTTTTCTTTCAAGCTTATTCAAGAGAGGGAGGCTAACAAGGAAAATTTTAAGTGAGTTGCTGAGAAACAGGAAAAGGTCATCCAAGAGTCCCAGAAGTAGTTGGAACAAGTGACGAAGGACCTACAAAGTGACGAAGGACCTACAAAAGGTTTCAGACAAAGTGAAGAAACTGTGGAACACTTCGTGCAAGGCCCAAGCAGGAAATTCCGAACGAAAGCCAAGGGACAAAGATAGAGATGATGATGTTGTAGGACACAACGGGTCAACATATCAGTTGGATGGTATTATGGATCGGATGGAAAGGAGACAGAAGCTGCTTCTGGAAGTCTCTTAGCCCACTACCTGGCTACAAAACTTTCCATTTTTCAATGTTGGAATTTTCTCAAACCTTCATACCCACACACCCTGTCCCCCCCCCCCCCAACCATCATTCCCTCATTCCCACCTGAGTCGACCCTTGAAGCCATGCCAGGGAGCTCCCGAGACATACAAGGCCCCAGCGGGATGAGTTTGTGAAACAACGCAGCTCTCCCAATGTCGCCTTCAATCTCGTCAAGAATCCTGTCCCTGGTCAACCCACAAGATTCATGCCACCCTCACCCCCGATCACAACCCACCCGACATAGTTGAAACCCAAGTTGATACTGAAGGGATTCGTGACCCCCAAGTTAAGCAACCTACCACTCGAAGCTTTTTGCAACACAAGTGAAGCTAAGCCCTCAACCAGTGAAAGGGCTAGAAATGAAGACAAAGGTGCCAAGGCCTTTGATGAATATTTGGCAAGGCCCCCGTAAAAGCTAAAGACAACCTAGCAGATCGAGCCAAAGCCTAAGATGGCTGATACTTGAGAATCCGAAAAATTTAGAAAAAAATACTCCCGATTCATGAGAGGCGAAAAAAAAGACCTGGACCAAAGCCAATATCCTACAAGGTCAAACATTATTGCAGCCGTCCATCCACAACCAAAATGGAGATAAAACTCTGAATGACAATAGGAGGTTGCAAGAATACCTATGGGCACCATCCTGGAAATGAATCGATCCATTCTACATGCCCGTCAAAAGAAGAGATCCATGGCCTATGGAGCAACCAAGGGATGAGGCTATCAATTGGCCAATAATCCCAAGAATTTCAGAGCGCTCATCTTATGATGAGTAACGAATGCAGCTACTGGACTTCGGCCACAAGCACAAATCTAGTGCCGACACGTGTGCGAAAGAAAGTTTAGACTATTGCCGATCCTTGGCATTCCTTATGAATCAAGATTATTTCTACGATCGAGGTTTGGATCTGCCAATTAAAATCAATCCCAGTTAGCTCTGTAGTCTGATGAAGACCATTGTATGATGGCCCGACTCTACTATCGAGCGGCCTTCATGTCTTTACGGTATGTCACAATGATTGAAGACTGGCAGAAATTCAGGTTCATACAAGGGACATGAGAATATTTGGGACCACTCCAACTTGGCAACAAATTACAGTTTTAGATATTCGAAGCCCTGGGAAAAGAAATGAGCACAAGGAAGATGACCATGAAGCGTTAAGGAGAGAAGGACACAAAAGACATGCTCAAGCATGATGGTTTATGAAGCTGCTGGGAGCTCTCCAATTTTGCAAGTATCTACCATCTGCGACAATAGGATTTTTGGTTAAATTGCGACAACTTGCGGAAACCATTTTCGTGGCAAAGATCGGCAGCAATAAACACTTAGTTTTATGCAAGCGAACGAGGATCTATGCTTTTCCAAGTGCCTAGGTCAAAGATGCCAATGCGGGAGCGAAGCAATATCATTTCGACATGCGTTGTAGTGGGTCCTTCAACGCATTAGGAATGAGATGATGTTGGCTCATTCCGATGAATCCCCAAGATACAAGGCCAAAGCTAACCAAGAGCACCTCTCACCTTAGACCGAGGAGGTCTTTGAAAAAAGAGATGGATAAAGACTGAGAGCTGAGTATGGGAGCCGAGAAATGCTAGTTAGAATGACAGCTAGAATTTATGTGAGCCTCGTGGTGATCCCAAATGATGGAATGACCATGTAGGAGCTAGTATTTCTAGGCATTTGAAATAATGAAGGTGTCTAGACCCCTCTTAAGGAAAGTAGAGTGAGCCACCTCTTGATGGTGACCTCTAGTAGAGAGAACAATTCCACTTGTGATTTATGAAATTGTAGAATTGCCACTTGGGCTCCACCAAGGCAACCCTCTTGCTTATTTATGGGGTCCCCTCTTCCATGAGGGAGCTTTATATGTATTGTCTCTATTCCTGTTTATGAATAAGAAGATCCTCCACAAGTTTTGGCAAACGTCTGGCTCCTTGATCATGATGACTTTCTTGAGTGATGCTTTTATGATCATGCCCTTCCATTCTTGCATGTGTGGATGTGGATTTAGTTTAATTTCTTGCTTTCTTTCCTTATGCATTGTGGATTAGTTGTGGATTAAATTTCTTGTTTGTAGATTAAATTAGGAATTTAGCATTGAGGTAAACCATTGAGGCTAGAATTGTGGTTTAGATCTTACAAATCCATATACATTCTAGTTCTTTGTGTTCTTGGGATGTCCAAGAATTGAGAGATGAGTGTATCTTGATTCTGGAACATTGTTAATGCTATCTATTTTGTTTCTTGTTCCTTGCTTGTGGCTTGTTGCATGATTAGTTTAGTTTCAGTTTCGCATTGATCTGTTTATTTCGATTTGCAGCAATAGAAGTAGGAAACTGTTAGGTGCTCAATCGAGTAGCATTCTGATCCACTGTTGAGCATCATGACTTACACATTTTCATTTGATGTGAGTGTTGCTCAAGAGTTAACCAACCCGAGTATCCTCTGACAGGCAGGATAAAACAACATTACAACGAATATCAGATCCCTATACCTGAAACAGGTAATGAATCAAAAGGAGTAATTCATAAGAAACCCGTGAAGCCTGGTAACAGGCAGGAACTGACCCGAACCAAACAAGGTGCCAAACTATTTCCGATCTTTAGAAGAAGCCTCAGTAGACAGTGAGAGAATCAGTAAACATTTGTCGCTGAGGTAGAATCATTAAACACTTGGGCTCGTTGGTATGGTAGACGTCCTAGGTGCTCCAACTCAGAGGCCCTAGTAGTCTTGGTATCTTGGTTGCCATCTAAATAGTATGTCTTTTTGATGCGTCTAACAATACATATATTTAGAGTAACATTTATGATTAGAGAGATTATTCGACCCGGCTCTGGTAGTATTGGTTTTGGTAGTATTTATCCTAACAGAACATAGCTTGGCTATGCAGATCTAGTTCAAAGTCCACAAAGTTCAAATGTTCAGTCTCAGAGCATTCCGAACAACCAGGCTAGTAGTGATCAACAACAAAGTTCAAAAGAGCAGATATCAGACTTGCTTCTCACTATCTCTCTCTCAGATATTGATATGTAAAAAGAAAGCACAAGCGCCTATGTATAAGCAGGCTCCTCTTATTTTTAGCACCCTGCGCACGCGTCACGGTGGGCCAGGCAAGGAAGTTTATTTATTTTTTAAACTGGTTGCCCTGGTGCTACGTGTCGGGCACCAGGGTTTATCCCATAAGCAAATCTCTGAAATAAACCAGTACCTATATATAACTGAACCCACCTGCTTACTCACATGTGTGTAAGTGGGTGTGAAGATGCCCAGTGCCACGTGCCTGGTTCTCGGTGCCACCTCGGCTTGCCCGGCGCCACCCACCTGGCGCTGGTGCCCTTGCCCGGCGCCACCTGGGCCTGCCCGGCACCACCCACCTTATGCCGGTGCCCCTGCCCGACGCCAACCACCTGGTGCCGGTCCCCTACCCGTTGCCACCTGGGCGCTGCCTGCCCCCTGGCACGCCCGCTTGCGCCCTTTTGGCCAGCCCTTGGCTGGTGCACCCTGACGCGCCAGGGTGCTACAATCATGTGGAGCCTGTATAAGCATCCCTCACATAGGAGGGGAAAGGACACTAGAGTGGTTACAGCAAAACGACGACTATAAAGTCGCACTGGTTGGTATACCTGTTGGTTCACACCAAACGTCAAGTGGCATTCTTCAATAATGGTCGGTACCCTAAACATGGTCCCACAGCTTGTGGAAGTGACTTCACGTGATAACATGACCAAACTTGGTCACTTGGTATCAGACAAGACCTACAGTTTTCTCAACTCAGTCTTAAGGTGATGAAGGTTTTCATTCGTGAATTTAGACAGCTCGTAGGAACTATGGCGCCGTCTTAGCCTTTCATCATCCAATCGCCTGGTAAGCTCCTTCATTAGTTGAGTGGCATGAGCAGCAACTGCATTATATATAGCCTGATAATATGGAACTTCATTCTCCAACTAATAAAATTCTGCCTTGGTGGCCGCTAAATGCCCCTCAGCCCGCAACAAGTTGATATTGTGAGCCTTCAGTAGTGCCAATTTTGTCTTGATGGCTGTCAAATTCTCTTTAAGCATCTCCACTTATGTGGTTCCTCTTGTTCTACCGGTAAGGCTCTGCAATAGTTGGACCTTTACCAAAGAGGTTCTTTCGATCCAGGCATCAACCCATTCAGTATCAATGCACTTGGCTGCAAGCCATTGGCCGTTGATACCATTACTAGTGTCTGTAGCCGAGAATACCCCATGGTGTGGTATCGCCAGTATCATAAAGCACCTGCTGTGCATTGACAAGAGTGCAGGGTACCGACTATCCCTTACCGAAAACATTCTTTTCAGCATCAACAGGTGGGTTCGCTGATTTCACGGGAGTATCAGCCTTGGAATGCTACAATGTCTCTCACGTCAGGACCTACAACCCATCATAGATGTCAACCAATGTCTTCATGAACCCAGGTGGTACTGAGTCTCCGGCGTCAACATTCGCAGCAACAGTCTGTTCAGGTTTAGCAGCTTTTGGGACAAAATGGCATTTTGGACTCTCTGGTACTTCCTTAGTCAGATTAATAGAAGTATTTACAGAGTCAAGATTAGTGGCTTTGCCCAGTTCAGCACCAGCAGAAGACTCATTCACAACCACGTCATCATTAATGGTCACAATATTATCAGAAGCATATGCAGGGACTTCATCATCTGGCAGTCCTTTTGCCATCTCATAATCATGAACTGGGGTACTCACATCCGAGTACCTATCACCATCATCTTCAACATTAGCCTCTGGTCCAGTAATTTTCCACTTGACTCGTGTCTTTGGCTGGATAGACAACCTCCGCTTGGCCATTGCCTTCATACGAGATTTCCGTGGCAGGTCATCATCTTGTGCTTGAATAGTATTATGCCCCTCAGCATCAGTCAAGGGACAATCATGATCTCTAACAACAAAATCACCTGGAACCCAGGCAGGTTCAGCCAGACAACAATCATCTTGTTAATAGGTAGAGCAAACTCCAGTTGCTTACTCTTTTCTGTCACAAAATGACTGATATCTCGTCTGATCCACTCGAGTGTCCATTCTGCCCAATTCATTATAACATCGTTGTAGGCCTTGATTGCTGCTTGAACTAAGGCTCCGCTCAGAAACTTGGGATGAACCCGCCATGTGAGCACCTCAGCCACCCAACTTTAAAACAACATCAGATTAACGTCTTGGCATTTTTTCAGAGCAAAGCCGGATTCGGGAGTTGGTTTCTCACGCCCGCAATAGTCCTTTAGTGCTTCAGCCTCCTTTGCATTGCTCCCCACAAGTAGGAAGCTTCAAAGCATCCAACACCCAACCAGTGGTAAGAACTCTCACTCGCCCATCTGTAGTTTGCAACATCCAGTTCGATTAATCAAAGCTTTTGGCGAGAGGTCCAAAAATCTGGAGCATAGCGAGAGGTCCAAAAATCTGGAGCATCAGAGTAGGCCATGTGTAGCGCAGGCATCCCAAAGGGAGCCAGGAACCACGACTTAGCTTCCCAGCATTCAACAATCCTAGAGAGAGAAAAACGTGCTTTACCAGCTTGGGTAGAGTGCTTGGTATGAGGGGGGGGGTGCCGAATCACACCAATACTATAGGGGAGTGCGGGTTGCGACTCAGGGCGAGCTCCAACCAAGTCTCAGCCTCCCTTGCTGGAATGTTGTCATGGCTCTCGCCTTGGCATGCTAGCGCCCCGGACACTAGGGTCGGTCAGTGTTGTAAAGCTGACTTGGGTGCACCCAGCGTGCCCTGTAAGACTCAAAGGGGTGACACTCCCTAAGGTCCCAGAGCAAGTTAGAATGTCAAGGACTGAGCCTCCGACCTGTGGTGAGCCAGTCAAGTAGTCACAAAGTCATGAGCTAGCTCTGGAGCTCGAGTCATGGCCTAGTCAGGAAAGCAGGTTGATTCGGCCGCCGGGACGGCTCCCGGGACCCATGTCCGGGAGCCAGACTGATTCTGCCAGGCTTGCCAGGCTTAATCAGCAAAATAAAAACTAAGTCCTAAAAAGCGTGCTTTACCAGAAAGCACTATGTTTCAAACCAGAGGGGGTGCGCCGAATCACAGCAGAACTATAGGGGGAGTCCGGCAGACAGAAACTTGGGCAGCTCAACCAGCGCCAGGAATCCAGTCGCCAGGTCTCAGCTCCCTCTACCAGCACGAGCCAGGCACAATGCCCAGCACGTGTTGGTGGCCCCGAGACCGGTCAGTCTATGTATGAATGTAACCTCTTCCAAATCTAATAAAGTTGATCCTTGGGGATGATTACCATTTCGGTTTCGCCTCCGGGACTGGTCCAAGTGGAAGGACCCTTACTACAACCTTTTTGCGTCGCTGGCGCCTAAGGGTCCCTGTCATCGACATGGGGCTTGCCGCTATGCCAATTGGTCAGTTTGGCGACCACTATGCCTTGGGTTTCATGTGTGGCTTGTCTTTGCCTTTGGTTACCTTTTGGGGACGGATTCTGAGTTGGCTTTCGGGTTGGTTGGGATTCCAGTTTTCTTAAGTCTGAATGGTTAAGCTTGTTACGATTCTGAGTTGGCTTTTACGTAAGTGCATGATGGATGAATGTTAGACTCAAGCGCGTGTTGGGGAAACCGCTCAAGTCCCAGCGCCCTTTGAGGCGCCGGCGCAACACACACACTTGAAATGTAACCTTCTCAGATTTATCAATAAAGTGGGATTTTCCTCAAACTGACTCTGATTACCTTCGGGGTTTTAGTGTTCGGTAAAAGCGCCAGTTGTAAGGCTGCTTTCAAAATTTTTAACTTGGCACATAGCTGAGGGTCGTATCCCGGGACGCCAACGGTATGCCGTCGGGACCATTCGGTCCGTGGCGCCAGCGGTATGCTGTCGGGACCATTTGGTCCAGGAACTGGTTGTTTCCATATCTGTCGCGGCTTGTGGTCCTGAGTGTTCCTTGCATGAACGTGAATGGGTTAAGCTCTTGGGGAACGGGCTCTAACCTGTCGGCTGAGTTGGATGGCTTGCTTGGGTGGATGTTACCTGTTTATGGCTGTCCAGTCTGGCGTGGCGCCAGGTTGGCTTCCAGCGCTCGTGACGAAGCTTTCAGTTGGTTAAGTCTGATGTAAGTCAGATCGCTTGCTTGGAATGGATGTTACTCGTTTGTAACGAAGCTTCGAGTTGGTTACGTTTGATGTATGTCGGGCGGCTTGCTTGGAGGGAAGTCACCCACGTCGGGACCCCCGATCTGGCATGGCGCCAGGTTGGATCTCAATGTTGGTTTTTGGAACTTCAAGTTGGTTAAGTCTGATCGTTGTTGGCGAGTTGGCTGCTTGTATGTCAAGTGGGTTTGGATGGCAAGGGTTGAAGGCTGGGAAGCTAAGTCGTGGTTCCCGGCTCCCTTTGGGATGCCTGCGCTACATGTGGTATCAGAGCCGACTGGCCGGTCAGCTATGCGGATCTCACGGAAATGGCCACGGTTTGGGGTTCATCAAGACAACTGTTGTGCAAGGTGCTGCCCACAGTGTAAGCACGGGTGCGTCCACGGTCGGGGTGGTCGGCAGAACGAGGGACTTGATGAGTCAAGGTGCTGCCCTTGAGGTGTAAGCACGGTCAGTTCTCGCGGTTCGGGCCTGGCGCTGTCTGCACGTAGGACGGATGAGGCAAAGTGCTGCCTAGGGAGGTGAAAGCACGGTCTGTACCTTGTGGGGTGCGGGGCGACATATTCGAACTGTACGGGTTAACCATTGATACAGAGATGCTGCTCGAATTCGGGTGTAAAGCACGGGTGGTTAGCTGCCGGTGCGGGATAGCTGCCGATCGTTTAGCTATAAGGGCTATCGACCAAAAAGTGGTGGGGCGTGACTGAGGCAATGTGCTGCTTAATGGTGAAAGCACGGATAGTTGGAGGGGTGTCCTATGTGGGCTAATTCCGTGATCGATTTGTATGGGCGCGGCCAGGCAAAGGTCCGTTGGCAGGACCATCTCAAAGGGGGATCTTGTCTTTGTTACTTGTTAGTAAACCTGCCTGAGTGTCTTACTTGTACGTATTCGTGGTGAGTCTTAGTACTCGTGCTTTGCCTGGTTTGCATGATTGCTTGTGATACAAGGAGCTGATGGCTCGAGAAGGAACTGAAACTCACTGAGCATGGGTGATATCCAGAATCTGTGCGGCGGATTTGCAGTTCAAGTACTTGCACGTGAACGACAATGAAATGACTCAATGTTTGCAAAGGATGGATGACTAGCCTGTTTTTTGGGTTAGTTTCATTTGCGACAACGCCCACCAGACGCAAGCAGGAAGTCAAAAGTTGGAAAGGGCAATTTCAGGGGAGATCTTCTATAGCATTTGGTCTTCATTTTGGGACGGCCACCTTCGGAACTGAAACTCACTGAGCATGGGTGATATCCAGTATCAGTTGGGTTTTTCCTCAAAGGGGAAAAGACTAGGATCCTCTTCAGAGATTGGCAACAAGTTGGATCGAGCCATAATCCTAGCAGATGGGAAGCAAAGTGTTGGAAAGGCTTTTTGTCCGAAGAACTCTACTCTAAAGTCTGATCAGCTGATTTATTAAGTGGAGGGGAACTATCACACACACCTCTCTCTTGGGGCAAATTTTGAATTAAAGTTGATCAAAATGGGGGCAAATTCAAGGTGACCTAGCCATACTCACACGAGGAAACTGGCGAACTTTGGACCTAATAAGTTGACAAGTTTTTGTTGTGGAAAGGAAAGTTTGTTATAGGCTTTCTCTGGACCAGCAATGATGAGGAAACATATGAGTACGTTGGCTTGTGTTACGCGTAAGGCAGCTGATCAATGAAGGAACTGAGAAAGTTGAGTCTTGCATGAGAGACTTGGTATTTCGAACGGACGCTAAGGGACAATTCGCGTTGAGATCGGATTAGTGCAAACTCTGGGTGCATGTTTCTGATTCGAAGAGAGCTACTTGAAGCCAAGCTCGATGTACACTTCTTGTTTTGACTGTGAGGCAACTAACCAGTGATGGAATTGTGAAAGTCAAGTTTTGCGCGACGGACATGGTGCTTCAAACATACGCGAAGAGATAGTTCGGATGCGGATCAAACTGGTGCGACCCTTTGGCTTTCCACGAGGTCAATGGTTACATTTGGGCTGATTCAAAGAGCTACTTCAAGCTAAGTGAGAGGTGCATTGCGGATTACTCAATCTTTGCCTACCTTAAAGAGCCAAGATGGAAAAGTATCAAGATGAGGGTGGGACAAGGAGAGAAATCAAAGTGCTGAAGCAACAAGGCACGAAGTGGACCATAAAGTGTGCAATCAAACGATAAATCCTTCGGCTCAGGGAGCCTTGATACCTGTGCGGAACTGAACAAATCTGGAGCTCAGGGAGCTCAACACAAAGTGCATCAAGGACAAATCAGGAGCTCAAAGGAGTTCCAAAGTCGAAAGTCAGAAGCGACAGGGGCGAACATTTCAAAGAAAGGCCTCTGTCACCAGTTAATAAGGTTCTCGGATTTTACGAAAGCGATATCAAATTTACGCTTTTCCCAGACAAAGATATATTTTCAAGTTATGTAATTTTTCAGTACAAAGAGCTGAGCCTCCGACTTGTGGTGTGCCAGCTTCAATGTTAATAAAAAGTGGCCAGTAAATTGAGTACTGTGCCAAGTAGCTTAAATGTATAGTTATTTTAATTGGGAGACACCTTTACTTTAATCTGACATCTGATGAGGACATCAGATTTTATAAAGGTGGGGTGGATGTTGTAAAGCTACCTTTACAAGCTTTACTTCCGGTGCCATCGGCGCCAGCAGCGCCCCTGCTGCTCCTGGCGCCAACGGCGCCGGCGCCGCTCCCGGCGCCACTGTGACCAGAATCTAGCCGGCGCCAAGTTCCTATGGCTGAAAACCTTTGATCGGTTCTAGCGAAGTCCAGAGAGCTCAGATCGATGTGCAATCACCTCACACGATCTAGGCATGATTAAAGGAGGCCTGGGGATCAATAAAATCTAGAGAGAGAAAATGACTTTCTAGAAAGAGAAAATCCTAGAGAGAGAAAAACGTGCTTTACCAGCTTGGGTAGAGTGCTTGGTATGAGGGGGGTGCCGAATCACACCAATACTATAGGGGAGTGCGGGTTGCGACTCAGGGCGAGCTCCAACCAAGTCTCAGCCTCCCTTGCTGGAATGTTGTCATGGCTCTCGCCTTGGCATGCTAGCGCCCCGGAGACTAGGGTCGGTCACACACTTGAAATGTAACCTTCTCAGATTTATCAATAAAGTGGGATTTTCCTCAAACTGACTCTGATTACCTTCTGGGTTTCAGTGTTCGGTAAAAGCGCCAGTTGTAAGGCCGCTTTCAAAATTTTTAACTTGGCACATAGCTGAGGGTCGTATCCTGGAACGCCAGCGGTATGCCGTCGGGACCATTCGGTCCGTGGCTCCAGCGGTATGCTGTCGGGACCATTTGGTCCAGGAACTGGTTGTTTCCATATCTGTCGCGGCTTGTGGTTCTGAGTATTCCTTGCATGAACGTGAATGGGTTAAGCTCTTGGGGAATGGGCTCTAACCTGTCGGCTGAGTTGGATGGCTTGCTTGGGTGGATGTTACCTGTTTATGGCTATCCAGTCTGGCGTGGCGCCAGGTTGGCTTCCAGCGCTCGTGACGAAGCTCTCAGTTGGTTAAGTCTGATGTAAGTCGGACCGCTTGCTTGGATTGGATGTTACTCGTTTGTAACGAAGCTTCGAGTTGGTTAAGTTTGATGTATGTCGGGCGGCTTGCTTGGAGGGAAGTCACCCACGTCGGGACCCCCGATTTGGCATGGCGCCAGGTTGGATCTCAATGTTGGTTTTTGGAACTTCAAGTTGGTTAAGTATGATCGTTGTTGGCGAGTTGGCTGCTTGTATGTCAAGTGGGTTCGGATGGCAAGAGTTGAAGGCTGGGAAGCTAAGTTGTGGTTCCCGGCTCCCTTTGGGATGCCTGCGTTACACAAAGGTCCGTTGGCAGGACCATCTCAAAGGGGGACCTTGTCTTTCTTACTTGTTAGTAAACCTGCCTGAGTGTCTTACTTGTACGTATTCGTGGTGAGTCTTAATACGCGTGCTTTGCCTGGTTTGCATGATTGCTTGTGATACAAGGAGCTGATGGCTCGAGAAGGAACCTTTTCTTTTGAAGGCTGATACCATCAAACAAAGAGGACTACAGAATCTGTGGGGCGGATTTGCAGTTCAAGTACTCACACGTGAACGACAACGAAACGACTCAATGTTTGCAAAGGATGGATGGCTAGCCTGTTTCTTGGGTTAGTTTCATGTGCGACAACGCCCACCAGACGCAAGCAGGAAGTCAAAAGTTGGAAAGGGCCATTTCAGGGGAGATCTTCTATGGAGCAGTTGGTCTTCATTTTGGGACGCCACCTTCGGAACTGAAACTCACTGAGCATGGGCGATATCCAGAATCTGTGCGACGGATTTGCAGTTCAAGTACTCGCACGTGAACGACAACGAAATGACTCGATGTTTGCAAAGGATGGATGGCTAGCCTGTTTCTTGGGTTAGTTTCATTTGCGACAACGCCCACCAGACGCAAGCAGGAAGTCAAAAGTTGGGAAGGGCAATTTCAGGGGAGATCTTCTATAGTAGTTGGTCTTCATTTTGGGACGGCCACCTTCGGAACTGAAACTCACTGAGTATGGGTGATATCCAGTATCAGTTGGGTTTTTCCTCAAAGGGGAAAAGACTAGGATCCTCTTCAGAGATTGGCAACAAGTTGGATCGAGCCATAATCCTAGCATATGAGAAGCAAAGTGTTGGAAAGGCTTTTTGTCCGAAGAACTCTACTCTAAGTCCGATTAGCTGATTTATTAAGTGGAGGGGAACTATCACACACACCTCTCTCTTGGGGCAAATTTTGAATTAAAGTTGATCAAAATGGGGGCAAATTCAAGGTGACCTAGCCATACTCACACGAGGAAACTGGCAAACTTTGGACCTAATAAGTTGACAAGTTTTTGTTATGGAAAGGAAAGTTTGTTATAGGCTTTCTCTGGACCAGCAATGATGAGGAAACATATGAGTACGCTGGCTTGTGTTACATGTAAGGCAGCTGATCAATGAAGGAACTGTGAAAGTTGAGTCTTGCATGAGAGACTTGGTATTTCGAACGGACGCTAAGGGACAGTTCGCGTTGAGATCGGACTAGTGCAAACTCTGGGTGGATGTGTTTGATTCAAAGAGAGCTACTTGAAGCCAAGCTCGATGTACACTTCTTGTTTTGAGTGTGAGGCAACTAACCAGTGATGGAATTGTGAAAGTCAAGTTTTGCGCGACGGACATGGTGCTTCAAACAAACGCGAAGAGATAGTTCGGATGCGGATCAAACTGGTGCGACCCTTTGGCTTTCCACGAGGTCAATGGTTACATTTGGGCTGATTCAAAGAGCTACTTCAAGCTAAGTGAGAGGTGCATTGCGGAGTACTCAATCTTTGCCTACCTTAAAGAGCCAAGATGGAAAAGTATCAAGATGAGGCTGGGACAAGGAGAGAAATCAAGGTGCAGAAGCAACAAGGCACAGAGTGGACCATAAAGTGGGCAATCAAAGGATAAATCCTTCGGCTCAGGGAGCCTTGATACCTGTGCGGAACTTAACAAATCTGGAGCTCAGGGAGCTCAACACAAAGTGCATCAAGGACAAATCAGGAGCTCAAAGGAGTTCCAAAGTCGAAAGTCAGAAGTGACAGGGGCGTACATTTCAAAGAAAGGCCTCTGTCACCAGTTAATAAGGTTCTCGGGTATTACGAAAGCGATATCAAATCTACGCTTTTCCCAGACAAAGATATTTTTTTCAAGTTATGTAATTTTTCAGTACAAAGAGCTGAGCCTCCGACTTGTGGTGTGCCAGCTTCAATGTTAATAAAAAGTGGCCAGTAAATTGAGTACTGTGCCAAGTAGCTTAAATGTATAGTTATTTTAATTGGGAGACACCTTTACTTTAATCTGACATCTGATGAGGACATCGGATTTTATAAAGGTGGGGTGGATGTTGTAAAGCTACCTTTACAAGCTTTACTTTCGGCGCCAGCAGCGCCCTTGCTGCTCCCGGCGCCAACAATGCCGGCGCCACTGTGACCAGAATCCAGACTGCGCCAAGTTCCTATGGCTGAAAATCTTTGATCGGTTCTAGCGGAGTCCAGAGAGCTCAGATCGATGTGCAATCACCTCACACGATCTAGGCATGATTAAAGGAAGCCTGGGGATCAATAAAATCTAGAGAGAGAGAAAATGACTTTCTAGAAAGAGAAAATCCTAGAGAGAGAAAAACGTGCTTTACCAGCTTGGGTAGAGTGCTGGGTATGAGGGGGGGGGGGTGCCGAATCACACCAATACTATAGGGGAGTGCGGGTTGCGACTCAAGGCGAGCTCCAACCAAGTCTCAGCCTCCCTTGCTGGAATGTTGTCATGGCTCTCGCCTTGGCATGCTGGCGCCCCGGAGACTAGGGTCGGTCACACACTTGAAATGTAACCTTCTCAGATTTATCAATAAAGTGAGATTTTCCTTAAACTGACTCTGATTACCTTCGGGGTTTCAGTGTTCGGTAAAAGCGCCAGTTGTAAGGCCGCTTTCAAAATTTTTAACTTGGCACATAGCTGAGGGTCGTATCCCGGGACGCCAGCGGTATGCCGTCGGGACCATTCGGTCCGTGGCGCCAGCGATATGCTGTCGGGACCATTTGGTCCAGGAACTGGTTGTTTCCATATCTGTCGCGGCTTGTGGTTCTGAGTGTTCCTTGCATGAACGTGAATGGGTTAAGCTCTTGGGGAACGGGCTCTAACGTGTCGGCTGAGTTGGATGGCTTGCTTGGGTGGATGTTACCTGTTTATGGCTGTCCAGTCTGGCGTGGCGCCAGGTTGGCTTCCAGCGCTCGTGACGAAGCTTTCACTTGGTTAAGTCTGATGTAAGTCAGATCGCTTGCTTGGAATGGATGTTACTCGTTTGTAACGAAGCTTCCAGTTGGTTAAGTTTGATGTACGTCGGGCGGCTTGCTTGGAGGGAAGTCACCCACGTCGGGACCCCCGATCTGGCATGGCGCCAGGTTGGATCTCAATGTTGGTTTTCGGAACTTCAAGTTGGTTAAGTCTGATCGTTGTTGGCGAGTTGGCTGCTTGTATGTCAAGTGGGTTTGGATGGCAAGAGTTGAAGGCTGGGAAGCTAAGTCGTGGTTCCCGGCTCCCTTTGGGATGCCTGCGATACACATTTCAAGTGTGTGACCGACCCTAGTCTCTGGGGCGTTGGCATGCCAAGGCAAGTGCCAGGACAACGTTCCAGCAAAGGAGGCTGAGACTTGGTTGGAACTCGCTCTGAGTCACAACTCGCACTCCCCTATAGTATTGGTGGGATTCGCTACCTCCCCTGATACCAAGTACTTTACCCAGGCTGGTAAAGCACATTTTCTCTCTCTGAATGTCATTTTCTCTCTCTAGAATTTATTGATCCCCAGGCTTCCTTTAATCATGCCTAGATCGTGTGAGGTGATTGCACATCGATCTGAGCTATCTGGACTTCGCTAGAACCGATCAAAGATTTTCAGCCATAGGAACTTGGTGCCGGCTGGATTCTGGTCACAGTGGCGCCGGGAGCAGCAAGGGCGCTGCTGGCGCCGGGGACAATGCTGGAGGCAGTGTGTAGCACAGGCATCTCAAAGGGAGTCGGGAACCACGACTTAGCTTCCCAGCCTTCAACTCTTGCCATCCAAACCCACTTGACATACTGTTGTAAAGCCACCTTTACAAGCTTTACTTCCGGCGCCATCGGCGCCAGCTATGTCCCCGGCGCAAGCAGCGCCCCTGCTGCTCCCGGCGCCACTGTGACCAGAATCCAGCCGGCGCCAAGTTCCTATGGTTGAAAATCTTTGATCGGTTCTAGCGAACTCCAGAGAGCTCATATCGATGTGCAATCACCTCACACGATCTAGGCATGATTAAAGGAAGCCTGGGGATCAATAAATTCTAGAGAGAGAAAAAGACCTTCTAGAAAGAGAAAATCCTAGAGAGAGAAAAACGTGCTTTAGCAGCTTGGGTAGAGTGCTTGGTATGAGGGGGGGGGGGTGCCGAATCACACCAATACTATAGGGGAGTGCGGGTTGCGACTCAGGGCGAGCTCCAACCAAGTCTCAGCCTCCCTTGCTGGAATGTTGTCATGGCTCTCGCCTTGGCATGCTAGCGCCCCGGAGACTAGGGTCGGTCACACACTTGAAATGTAACCTTCTCAGATTTATCAATAAAGTGGGATTTTCCTCAAACTGACTCTGATTACCTTCGGGGTTTCAGTGTTCGGTAAAAGCGCCAGTTGTAAGGCCGCTTTCAAAATTTTCAACTTGGCACAAAGCTGAGGGTCGTATCCCGGGACGCCAACGGTATGCCGTCGGGACCATTCGGTCCGTGGCGCCAGCGGTATGCTGTCGGGACCATTTGGTCCAGGAACTGGTTGTTTCCATATCTGTCGCGGCTTGTGGTTCTAAGTGTTCCTTGCATGAATGTGAATGGGTTAAGCTCTTGGGGAACGGGCTCTAACCTGTCGGCTGAGTTGGATGGCTTGCTTGGGTGGATGTTACCTGTTTATGGCTGTCCAGTCTGGCGTGGCACCAGGTTGGCTTCCAGCGCTCGTGACGAAGCTTTCAGTTGGTTAAGTCTGATGTAAGTCAGACCGCTTGCTTGGAATGGATGTTACTCGTTTGTAACGAAGCTTCGAGTTGGTTACGTTTGATGTATGTCGGGCGGCTTGCTTGGAGGGAAGTCACCCACGTCGGGACCCCCGATCTGGCATGGCGCCAGGTTGGATCTCAATGTTGGTTTTTGGAACTTCAAGTTGGTTAAGTCTGATCGTTGTTGGCGAGTTGGCTGCTTGTATGTCAAGTGGGTTTGGATGGCAAGGGTTGAAGGCTGGGAAGATAAGTCGTGGTTCCCGGCTCCCTTTGGGATGCCTGCGCTACATGTGGTATCAGAGCCGACTGGCCGGTCAGCTATGCGGATCTCACGGAAATGGCCACGGTTTGGGGTTCATCAAGACAACTGTTGTGCAAGGTGTTGCCCACAGTTCTCCCGGAGACTAGGGTCGGTCACACACTTGAAATGTAACCTTCTCAGATTTATCAATAAAGTGGGATTTTCCTCAAACTGACTCTGATTACCTTCTGGGTTTCAGTGTTCGGTAAAAGCGCCAGTTGTAAGGCCGCTTTCAAAATTTTTAACTTGGCACATAGCTGAGGGTCGTATCCCGGGACGCCAGCGGTATGCCGTCGGGACCATTCGGTCCGTGGCGCCAGCGATATGCTGTCGGGACCATTTGGTCCAGGAACTGGTTGTTTCCATATCTGTCGCGGCTTGTGGTTCTGAGTGTTCCTTGCATGAACGTGAATGGGTTAAGCTCTTGGGGAACGGGCTCTAACCTGTCGGCTGAGTTGGATGGCTTGCTTGGGTGGATGTTACCTGTTTATGGCTGTCCAGTCTGGCGTGGCGCCAGGTTGGCTTCCAGCGCTCGTGACGAAGCTTTCAGTTGGTTAAGTCTGATGTAAGTCAGATCGCTTGCTTGGAATGGATGTTACTCGTTTGTAACGAAGCTTCGAGTTGGTTACGTTTGATGTATGTCGGGCGGCTTGCTTGGAGGGAAGTCACCCACGTCGGGACCCCCGATCTGGCATGGCGCCAGGTTGGATCTCAATGTTGGTTTTCGGAACTTCAAGTTGGTTAAGTCTGATCGTTGTTGGCGAGTTGGCTGCTTGTATGTCAAGTGGGTTTGGATGGCAAGGGTTGAAGGCTGGGAAGCTAAGTCGTGGTTCACGGCTCCCTTTGGGATGCCTGCGCTACACATACAAGCAGCCAACTCGCCAACAACGGCATACCGCTGGCGTCCCGGGATATGACCCTCAGCTATGTGCCAAGTTAAAAATTTTGAAAGCGGCCTTACAACTGGCGCTTTTACCGAACACTGAAACCCAGAAGGTAATCAGAGTCAGTTTGAAGAAAATCCCACTTTATTGATAAATCTGAGAAGGTTACATTTCAAGTGTGTGACCGACCCTAGTCTCCGGGGCGCTAGCATGCCAAGGCGAGCGCCATGACAACATTCCAGCAAGGGAGGCTGAGACTTGGTTGGAGCTCGCCCTGAGTCGCAACCCGCACTCCCCTATAGTATTGGTGTGATTCGGCACCCCCCTCATACCAAGCACTCTACCCAAGCTGGTAAAGCATGTTTTTCTCTCTCTAGGATTTTCTCTTTCTAGAAAGTCATTTTCTCTCTCTAGATTTCATTGATCCCTAGGCTTCCTTTAATCATGCCTAGATCGTGTGAGGTGATTGCACATCGATCTGAGCTCTCTGGACTCCGCTAGAACCGATCAAAGATTTTCAGCCATAGGAACTTGGCGCCGGCTGGATTCTGGTCACAGTGGCGCCGGGAGCAGCAGGGGCGCTGCTGGCGCCGGGGACATAGCTGGCGCCGATGGCGCCGGAAGTAAAGCTTGTAAAGGTAGCTTTACAACAATTTGGCACCAGAAGTAAAGCTTGTAAAGGTAGTTTTACAACATCCACCCCACCTTTATAAAATCTGATGTCCTCATCAGATGTCAGATTAAAGTAAAGGTCTCTCCCAATTAAAATAATTATACATTTAAGCTACTTGGCACAATACTCAATTTACTGGTCACTTTTTATTAACATTGAAGTTGGCACACCACAAGTCGGAGGCTCAACTCTTTGTACTGAAACATTACATAATTTGAAAATATCTCTTTGTCTGGGAAAAGCGTAGATTTTATATCGCTTACGTAAAATCCAAGAACCTTATTAACTAGTGACAGAGGTCTTTCTGTGAAATGTTCGCCCCTGTCGCTTCTGATTTGTCCTTGATGCACTTTGTGTTGAGCTCCCTGAGCTCCAGATTTGATTAGTTCCGCACAGGTATCAAGGCTCCCTGAGCCAAAGGATTTATCGTTTGATTGCCCACTTTATGGTCCACTCCGTGCCTTGTTGCTTTTGCACCTTGATTTCTCTCCTTGTCCCAGCCTGATCTTGATACTTTTCATTTTTGGCTCTTTGAGGTAGGCAAAGATTGAGTACTCCGCAATGCACCTCTCACTTAGCTTAAAGTAGCTGTCTTTAAATCAATCCAAATGTAACCATTGACCTCATGGAGAGCCAAGGGGTCGCACCAGTTTGATCCGCATACGAACTATCTCTTCGTGTTTGTTTGAAGCGCCATGTCCGTCGTGCAAAACTAGACTTTCACAATTCCATCACTGGTCAGTTGCCTCACAGTCAAAACAAGGAGTGTACATCTAGCTTGGCTTCAAGTAGCTCTCTTTGAATCAGACACATGCACGTAGAGTTTGCACTAGTCCGATCTCAACACGAACTGTCCCTTAGCGTCTGTTCGAAGTACCAAGTCTCTCGTGCAAGACTCAACTTTCACAGTTCCTTCATTGATCAGTTGCCTTACACGTAACACAAGTCAGCGTACTCATTATGTCTCCTCATCATTGCTGGTCCAGAGAAAGCCTATAACAAGCTTTCCCTTCCGCAACAAAAACTTGTCAACTTATTAGGTCCAAAGTTCGCCAGTCTCCTCGTGTGAGTATGGCTAGGTCACCTTGAATTTGCTCCCGTTTTGATCAACTTTCATTTAAAATTTGCCCCAAAAGAGAGGTGTGTGTGATAGTTCCCCTCTTGCTTATAAAATCAGCTGACCGGACTTAGAGTAGAGTTCTTTGGACAAAAAGCCTTTCCAACACTTTGCTTCCCAGCTACTAGGATTATGGCTCGATCCAACTTGTTGCCAATCTCTGAAGAGGATCCTAGTCTTTCCCCTTTGAGGAAAAACCCAACTGATATTGGATATCACCCATGCTTAGTGAGTTTCAGTTCCGAAGGTGGCCGTCCCAAATGAAGACCAAATGCTCCATAGAAGATCTCCCCTGAAATTGCCCTTTCCAACGTCTGGTGGGCGTTGTCGCAAATGAAACTAACCCAGGAAATAGGCTAGCCATCCATCCTTTGCAAACATCGAGTCATTTCGTTGTCGTTCACGTGCGAGTACTTCAACTGCGAATTTGGCCAACAGCTTCTGTAGTCCTCTTTGTTTGATGGTGTCAACCTTCAAAAGAAAGGTTCCTTCTCGAGCAATCATCTCCTTGTATCACAAGCAATCATGCAAGAAAGTACTAAGACTCACCACGAATACATGCAAGCAAGACACTCAGGCAGGTTTACTAACAGGTAACAAAGACAAGGTCCCCCTTTGAGATGGTCCTGCCAACGGACCTTTGCCTAGCCGCGCCCATACAGATCGATCACAGAATCAGCCCACATAGAACACCCCTCCAACTATCCGTGCTTTCACCATTAAGCAGCACATTGCCTCAGTCAAGCCCCACCACTTTTTGGTCGATAGCCCTTATAACTAAACAATCGGCAGATATCCCGCACCGACAGCT
This sequence comes from Diphasiastrum complanatum, assembly GCA_029204225.1. NCBI lineage: Eukaryota > Viridiplantae > Streptophyta > Lycopodiopsida > Lycopodiales > Lycopodiaceae > Diphasiastrum > Diphasiastrum complanatum. The sequence continues at coordinate 64,249,189 of CM055099.1, read as the reverse complement.
AACCACCCATGCTTTACACCCAGATTCGAGCAGCATTTCTGTATCAATGGTTAACTCGTACAGTTCGAATATGTCACCCCGCACCCCACAAGGCATAGACCGTGCTTACACCAACCTAATGGCAGCACACTGCCTCATCTGTTCTACATGCAGACAACGCCAGGCCCGAACGGCGAGAACTGACCGTGCTTACACCTCAAGGGCAGCACCTTGACTCATCAAGTCCCCCGTTCTACCGACCACCCCGACCGTGGATGCACCCGTGCTTACACTGTGGGCAGCACCTTGCACCACAGTTGTCTTGATGAACCCCAAACAGTGGCCATTTTCGTGAGATTCGCATAGCTGACTGGCCAGTCGGCTCTGATACCACATGTAGCGCAGGTATCCCAAAGGGAGCCGAGAACCACGACTTAGCTTCCCAGCCTTCAACTCTTGCCGTCCAAACCCACTTGACATACAAGCAACCAACTCGCCAACAACGATCAGACTTAACCAACTGGAAGTTCAGAAACCAACATTGAGATCCAACCTGGCGCCATGCCAGATCGGGGGTCCCGATGTGGGTAACTACCCTCCAAGCAAGCCGCCCGACATACATCAAACTTAACCAACTCGAAGCTTCGTTACAAACAAGTAACATCCATTCCAAGCAAGTGGTCTGACTTACATCAGACTTAACCAACTGAAAGCTTCGTCACGAGCGCTGGAAGCCAACCTGGCACCACGCCAAACTGGACAGCCATAAACAAGTAACTTCCAACCAAGCAAGCCATCCAACTCAGCCGACACGTTAGAGCCCGTTCCCCAAGAGCTTAACCCATTCATGTTCATGCAAGGAACACTCAGAACCACAAGCCGCGACAGATATGCAGACAACCAGTTTCTAGACCAAATGGTCCCTACAGCATACCGCTGGCGCCATGGACCGAATGGTCCCGACGGCATACCGCTGGCGTCCCGGGATACGACCCTCAGCTATGTGCCAAATAAAAAAGTTTGAAGCGGCCTTACAACTGGCGCTTTTATCGAACATTGAAACCCAGAAGGTAATTAGAGTTAGTTTGAGGAAAAACCCACTTTATTGATAAATCTGAGAAGGTAACATTTCAAGTGTGTGACCGACCCCTAGTCTCCGGGGCGCTGGCATGCCAAGGCGAGTGCCAGGACAACATTCCAGCAAGGGAGGCTGAGACTTGGTTGGAGCTCGCCCTGAGTCGCAACCTGCACTCCCCTATAGTATTGGTGGGATTCGCCACTTCCCCTGATACCAAGTACTCTACCCAGGCTGCTAAAGCATGTTTTCTCTCTCTAGGATTTTCTCTCTCTAGAAAGTTATTTTCTCTCTCTAGAATTTCTTGATCCCCAGGCTTCCTTTAATCATGCCTAGATCGTGTGAGGTGATTGCACATCGATCTGAGCTATCTGGACTTCGCTAGAACCGATCAAAGATTTTCAGCCATAGGCACTTGGCACCGGCTGGAGTCATAGTGGCGCCAGGAGCGGCGCCGGCCCCGGCACCGGTGGCATCGGGAGCAAGAGGGGTGCTGCTGGCGCTGGAAACATTGCTGGCGCCGGAAGTAAAGCTTGTAAAGGTAGCTTTACAACACCATGACTGTGCAGCAAAGGGCAGCAATCCTACAACTTTCAACCTTATCCAACCTTTTCCAGACACATATTCAGCAAACTGACTTGGATCACACTTTGCCATAGCTGAATCCATCTCCTTCTCTACTCACACAAAGAGCGACTTGCTAGAATGGTGAAGATTGCAGCACCCTCAAATGCATAAAGGCCTTGCTTTCGCATCAATCGAGACACTTCAATGGTCGCATTCGTAATGACTTAGAAAAGACACTCCAATGTGACAGCCACCTAGTAGTACTCCCAAGCATGTGAGAAGATCTTGGCATGCAAGCCATATTGTCTTTTGAAGTATGAGCCATGGGCACATGCCCTAACCGTAAGGCAACAGGTCAACCCAATGACTAAGGCCAACCATTCATTGTTCTGATAAGACTACCGGTAGGTGGCGTTATCAGATGAATTTTTACCCAAAATGTTAATGAAAAAAAGGCCTTTTATCTCTCTAACACTAAAGTTAACTTGTCTATTGTCTAGTCATCCCTTTGGATGTAATTTCCGTGCTACCTTCATCACCATCGGCTGTGTAAGTAAGAATATTCGGATCTTAATATTTCTTTCCATCAATCACTTTCTCAACAACTTTTAGATGAGCAACTGCTTCAATGGCAATAGGACTAAAGCTGCCCTATCACCGCATTAAAGGCTATCAATCTTTGAGAAAAAGACTCAATCATATTTTTTACGCCTAATTGTTTCGCTCCCTTCATGGTTGTCATCGACATCTACCAAGATATTCCTCTTGTCAATCTAAGTAATAGTCTAAATCAATGGATTGGTAAAGATCCTGCAATGATTTATATGTTGATTTTTCTCTCGACTGGATCTCACATTTAGCAAGAGAGGTATCAGAGTTGATAAACTAATTCCCAATACAAGCATTCATTCCACTGCGCATGCGAATCCAACACTCCTCACCCCCTTCTGACGCATTTTTGGAGGGTTTTTGTCAGAACCAACCCTAGCCAACGTTGGTGTGTCTATTGAGCTTGTTAAGGGTTTATTGTTTGAAAGAACAATTAACCTAGACCACGGAGACTATAAAATGCTATGCTCACAACCATAGATCTACCAGCCGGAGGGCCTACTGTCTAGTTGCCTATGCTACAAATGCTACCACTATCAGGGACTATGAATACAAGGAATGGCACGAGTATCCAATCCAAGATGATACTACCCTATCCTAAGGATAGAGGGATTTGTGAAGCTCAAAGCCATAGCTTGTCTAAAAAGAAATTGGGTTTTTTTTAAAAGAAATGGAGAATCACAACCCATGGAGCTCAATGACAATTTATAGGGTGCCAGAGATGATCACAACCTGCAGTAAATTGTGCCTTTTGTTTGATGGGGCTAACAATACAGTCATGCTTAGGGGGTTCAGTAGGGTCGGTCTTTTGACCAATGTTTAAGAAAATTGTGCCTTTTGTTTGATGGGGCTAACAATACAGTCATGCTTAGAGGGTTCAATAGGGTCGGTCTTTTCGACCAATGTTTAAGAAAATAGCAGAGATTGAGGTCCAACTTATAGTAGGATAATGGCAAATGGAGATTTGTACCTACTCAAGGCATAAGACGGTGAGAAGAGATGGTTCAAAGGCACTGAGAATTCAAGTCCTTCATTTTATTTATCAAATGCAGAGTAGACTTTGTCTTTGGGACAAGCAAGATTCTAACCTACAAGGAAACCCTCAACAAATTTATAGCCTATCGCTTCCCACACGCCCCTCCTCCCATGATAAGTAAGCTTTACTTTTAGGATCCAAATTTTGCAGTATTTTATTCTCATTTACTCTCATTGTGAAGCATTTTCAGTTATTAGCAACCATGCGTTGGGATCTATCTATCAAGAATCAAGTATGAAGCTATAATGTCGTCCCATTGTAGAATTCACCTTGAATAAGGGCAAGACCTTTATTTTCAATCACTCTCACTTCAAAGCATTAAAGTTATCAATAAAGTGACATATTTGGTGTATTGTAAAACACACTTATCCTAGGAGCAGTTCTACGATACGAGGACTATATTGACGCAAAATCTAATCTGTCTATGATGACCACTCCCATAGAAAAGGTATCAATCACAAAATTTGGCTTTTTGCATAAACTTTTGGAGTTTGTGAGTCACAGTTTATCAATCTTGAGCAGGCACTTTTTCAATCTGCTTACATAGAAAATTGGATGTACTTTACATCCCTCTAGTAGCTGTAACTTACAAGCTAAGTCATTGATTTTCTTGGTAATCTTCCACAATCCACAATACTTAAGTAGTAGCTTTTACATCTAAAAATTTTGTCTTTACTGCAAGTGATGAAGAGTGTAGGATAGATGATATTGGTACCATCTCTTTGTATCTAGAATCCTCAATAACTATGGATCTAGAAAATGTCCTTTATGTACCATCAATCACCAAGAATATGCTAAGTGTTGGTCAACTTTTGGAAAGTGGTTTGGATGTCCAATTTGAGCATGGTGTTTGTTCTATTTTTAAGAATTATGTATGCATTGCAAAGGGATTTAAACATGGAAGATTGTTTAACTTGGAAGCTAGTGTTGCTTTTGAGAGTGTGAGCTTGGCAAAGGAGGAGATCACTCAAGAGGAGATCTTGGCAAAGTATGATCTTGCTTACATTGAGGAGGAGCATCAAAAGGAGGAAGATCTTGAGGATCAGCCTCAAAGCATGAAAGTTTGAAGGAGGTCCTCAATGACAAAGGCTGAGTCATCAAATTGCATGCAAATTTTTCATTCAAGTGTGCATCTTGCAAGGATGGCGAGCATTGGAGAGTCTACTATTTTTAAATACTTGCTGGATAGTATTAGTAGACATGGAGTGACTTGTTGTTTATCTTTAAGATCTATGATGTTTAGTACTCTTTATGACAAGACAATGAATTTAGATGCTTTCAAATCTCCATTTGTGTTCATAAAGCAATTTCATTGGATAACTATTTTTGTAATAGTTTGAATAGTGTCATAAAAGATGAAACATCATTTGTATTGGAAATCTTTGGGTTCACATGCTTTGAGCATGATCATTCCAGTGTAAGAACCAAAGATCATCCTATTTTAATGATAGGAATAATGGTAGTGTTTTGATCTTCAAGTAGAGATTGTAGAATCTACTTGTTTTCCACCAAAGAAGTTGTCAATGATGGAAATGTGATCTTTCAAGAGTGGAAGATTTGTAAACTTGAAGAAGGACCTTTGGATCGACACCTTATTCAATTCATTGATGGTTTGGAATCAAGTCAAGTGGAGGAGCAAGCTCAAGACCGAGGACTCCAAGAAGAACCTTGAGTATCAAGATGGAGCCATCAAGGCTCAATCATTTTTTAAGGTCCCACTCATGTATATGTTTAATGAACCACTGGGCCTGTTGCTGTTTAATCACCCAATTCATTTAGTATCCATAACCTCGATGTTCCTCCAATTTTCCAAGGTAATTACCCGTTCACGTGAGGACTCATCATGTACCAAATTATACGTCGTTTGGATGTGCAGAGTTGGTAGAATGAATTCATGCGGCATGATTGCATCTGTGCCATAGACCAACTAAAACGGCGTATAACCTGTAGATATCTTATATGCGGTGCGGTAAGCCCATAATGCTAGTCGCAAAAACTCATGCCAAGATCCTCCTTTCTCAAGCACCTATTTTGCGATAATAGCCTTCAGTGTCAATGACAAACATATTGGCTATGACATAAAGAGTTTCAAGTGGAATTATAATCCCAACACTCCTTCATTCAATTGTAAACACTTCTAAAAATTTAACATTTTCATAAACTTCTAGTGCTTATGTTCACATATTCCTACCAAAAATCTGCGAACGCGATTTTTTTTGGTCTTCTTGATTTCCTTGTCTCTGGAAATCGGGTGTTTCTGCCCATTTCAGGTAATTGGCTCGTTTAGTGATATCTTCCTGGATTAAGTCGGTTCAGGTAGAAGGGTTTCTCATCATTTAGACATGTTTTCCAGCCCGTCAGTGGGATGATTAAGATTCGTTCACTCCAGATACATGCACACGGGTTCACATGCAACTGAAAACCATTCACCGAAAGATCTACTTTTAGAACAAGTGAATAACCAAATGATCCTTGCTTCTAATTAACTCTAAATATTCAGGAAACAACAAAGCACTCAGATTAACCTACTGATCTGAAATAAGAAACAAGAAACTAATTATCTATCAGCATAATGACAATCTGAAGATCAAGAAACACCCATCTCTTAATTCTTCAAGAACATCAAGAACTGAGATATCAAGAATATGCAAGATCTACACCACAATCTCAGCCTGTTTAGTTTACTTGAATGCTGAAACTACTTCAAACAAACAAGAAATCTATTCCACTCTAATCCACATTGCAAGAATGAGAGAAGGCAGAAAATTTAATCTATTCCACAACCACAAACAAGAGAAAGAAATGCATGTTCATAAGAGATTCACTCAAGAAAGCTGCCATCTAGTTTATTTAAGAGAGGTCCACATTTATTACATTGCCTAGAAATACTACTAGCTCCTACATGGTCATTCCTTCTTTGGGATTCACCATGAGGCTCACATAACGCAGAACTGTATACCTAGCTAGTATTCCTCGGCTCTCATCTTCTACCTCTTCTCTTCCTTCTGAGACCTCCTCAATCTAGGGTGAGAGGTGGTTTTCATACAGCTTAGTTCGGCATCTTGGGGGTTCCTTGGATTTTGCCAACATCATCCCCCCCCTAATCTGTTGCAGGACCCACTGCAACACATGTAGAACGACCTGGTTTCGCTTGGCACTTGGAAAAGCGTGGATCTTTAGTCGCTTTCATAAAACCAAGTGCTTATTGGCCGCAAAATTATTTCGCAAAATTGGAGATCTCTCGATGGCTCTACATCCCAGCTTGCTTGAGAACCTGCTGCGAGTCTTGCTCACCTCGTCGCCTTGCAGTCTATTTCTGCTCGCTCATCTTCTTTCCCAGGTCTTCCCAAGAGGACATAAAGGCCGCTCTCTAGTAAAGTTGGGCCATCATTTCATGATCGTCCTCAGAAAGGACAGTGTGATACTAATTTTGTACAGAAAGAGATAGCTCTATATCATATCTTAGTGATTTTGATCAGATCTTCATGTATTTTTAAGTTCTAGCATGGTAGATGCATGATTTCTAGCTTGTAGATGAATCTAGATGTGCACCCAAATATAGCCAAGATCCTATTGATCCATTAAGTATGTGTTGGATCTGATTTTTTTTTCATAGGAGTAGGTTTTAGGCTAAAGTTGGTGGATTTTCCAAATCTGTAGGTGGATTTTTGGGGCGCCATCAATTCTCTGTGGAGTTGGAGTGGTTTCTATCTCAAATCAAGCATTTTCAAGTGTAGAAAGTGGATCTTTGTAATCCTAGTTTCATTTTAGGTCAAATCACTTGGTGTAAGCCGATTTTTTAATCCACTTACTGGAAAGTAGAGACAAAAATTTCTCATGATTGTCGATGTTGCATTCTATTAGTAGATGTATCAAGATTCTAGCTTTTGCTTGATTTAATATATTGCATTTTTGTGAAAACCTAAAGTTGATAGGATCTCTTAATTTTGAAGTTGGTAAAATTTTCAAGAGTGTGTTTCAATCTTATGAGTGTTCGAAAGTTCATTAAATTGTGGGTAGAACAAGTGTGATCTCTTTGGTGGTACTTGCTATGTCAACTCATCTTTTGGATTCTTGACTGGAATCTTTGTTGGCTATGTGAAGTAAGTAAAGCTTATAGGGTATACATTCCTAAGTCAAAGAAAGTTCACATTTCTAAGGATGTTGCCTTTGAAGAGGAGAATGTGGATAATACAAGCAAGTCATAACACATATTTTTTAGGCTAGGAGATGAGGAAAAGACATGTAACTCACATGGAGAATCATTCTTTTGCTAACTTTTAGTTGAATAAGTGTGTGGGTGCGTATGTAGCTAATTGTCAATCTTAGGTTAGATGACAACGCTTTGAGGCTCAAAATTTTCTTGAAAATATAAGCCAACACAAGTATGGCTAAGCTTTATGCACATTGTGGTGTTCAAAGCTCCCACATCAAGAATTGAATGTTTTGAAAACTCTAATTGTTTATGGTGATGTAGCACTTAAAGATTTCACCTTCCAACCTTGTGTTTTAAATAATAGTGATGTAATGTGTTCAAGGAGTATGAGCTGCAAAGAATGTTTGATGAATTGGCTATGCCTTGATTAAATATACTTGGCATACAAATGATCTGTTAGCAAATTGTTCAATAACACAAAAACTAAAGGTAATAAGCTATATAAGTCCAATTCTACCAAAACCAATTTTTTGATTTTCAAAATCAGGCAGCTAAATCAGCAAATTATCTAACTCGCAAACACCATCAGAAACTCCAATTCCAATCATCCAGTTACAGTATATGAAGCTTCATTTGTTCCTATTCTAATGCATATTCTGATTCGCAGGTTAAATCATCTCAATGAAGGGTAGGGGACATTGTAGTGAGCTAAAACAACTAAATTATGGGCAGAACCAAATAAGTACCGGAACGAAGAGTAAGAGAAGTGGGACATATACAAAATGGTTGATTGCACACAATATATTATAAGTATTGATTGCCTGCTTTGATGAAAGCAAGTTAAGATGAAAAGTTTTCATATTACTTTAATCAAACTCAGGATCCAATTGTCTGTCAGTTAGGTCCTTCATCCATTCAATTACGTTATTTCATCCTTGAGCTGAAAGCTAATTTATTCTGAGCAGTGATCACCGCACTTGACATCTTTTCAGTAGCTTCCGATATTTGAAGGATGTTTGTAGCTGAGATATTGTGAGCCAACTTCAGCAGATTTTGCAGGATCGCATAATCCTTTGAACCGATTACAATGAAAATTTTGTGCAAATGGCTATGTATGCATGGCTGCATGGCTGCATGGATCTTCCAAAGTATTTGTAGCTTGTAAAGCAAACGTGTTCCAACACTTCAACTTACGAATATGTAACTTCAATTTCTCTAATCTTCTCTCTTATTGTAGAAACATAAGCAGCAGAATTACCATAATTGGCAGTACCTGGATTATCCATTGCTTTTTCTAGGGTAGCTGGATAGTTCTTTCCTTTTTTCAGATTAGCTGGCTGATTCTTTCCTTTTTCTAGATCTTGAGAGTGGTCCTTTTGATCGCTTGCTTTACCCCCATGTTTCGCATCAGAAGGCAGTTTTTTACCATCACCACGCCAATGCCTGTATTTTTTCGCACATTTCAACCATAGAAAAGTCAGAATGATGACCAGTAGTGCCACGATAATTGCTGCTCCTATGAGCAGTGCACGAGTACCGATATCAAGGAGCACCATCTTCCCCAAACACAGTATACTTTCAGTTTTTTGGCTTTAACTACTCATTCAAGCTACATCATTGGGATGGATTCCTGAAGGTACTCAAGCTTTTCTCATCTGTGAAGCATGCAGAACGATTTTTTGACACTGCATATTTGTTCAAACCAGCTGGAGATAAATAGCCTATGCTTACTGTGATTATTTACTTATAAATATTGCCTTGTAAGTTGTGAGGGAGTTTCACAGTCGCTAATATTCCTCTCCATTCTTTGTACCAAATATCTTTTATGGTATACGGACTGCCAGCATCTTCTGTGGTGCCACCGACTCGGCTGAATTCTAAAGACTACAATATGTATGCAATTCCAGCTGCCAAACAAGTGAGCTTCGTCCAAATCTTAGTTTACTTTTTATTCAGTGCCATTCTTGTGGGCAAACCTGTACCTGAATTATCTCAAGGCATTAAAAAAAAAAATTTAATGAAAAGTTGATGAGTGGCAGCTTCATCAATCAGTACCAATGTCCTGCATGTTCCTAGAAGAAGAATCAATCAAGAAAGGCTTGTGAATTTTTGATTATGTGAGCATGCAATTTCTAAAAGAAAACTTTTTTCTTACAAATATTTTAACAAGAGAGGTGGGCCAGTGCTGCTTTCAAGGTGTCAAAGATGTTTATTTTTGTTCACTGGCAGCATTGACCCGTCGGCGCTTACTGGCACGTAGACAATGGTAACGGGCGCGCAGCAACGGAATCGATTTTTTGTCTTTTGCGGGACCCACTTTTTGTACCCGGGACCAACTTTTTGGTGGGCTCTCCCATCAACAGTTTCAAATCTTTATTGGATCAGTTATCAGCTGTAAGATGTGCTATTCAAGATGATGATGCCGTTATGACCTTGCTTTCTTCTCTTCCAAAGTCGTATGAACACTTTGTGGTGATGATCTCCATACAACCCGACCTCACTCTTCAAAAGGTGATCGGTCATCTACTTCAAGAAGAAATGCAGAGATAGACCAATGGCATGTCCATCAAAGACAAGTCCTTGGCCCTATACACCAAGAAAAAAGACTATTCCAAGGACAAAGCACTCTTGACCTTGCATCTATCTCTAATGCAAAAGATATGTGAAATGCACTGCAAGCAAGTTTAAAAATAAGAAGATACTTGAAGATGTCTTATATGTGCCTACACTTTAGAAAGATCTGCTATCTATAGCAAAGATGGTATATGCAGACATGTCTGTCACATTTGCAAGTGATTCATATACAGTGGTTGAATCTAAAACCAGTCATCTTATTACAGAAGGCAAGCGTAAAGGCAATCGGTATCACCTAAAGATACGAGTTCCTATTGAGCAAGCTCATCAGATCCATGAGACAATGGACAACATTCTATGGCATAGGAGACTGTGTCATATGAATCTGTACAACGCTAGTCAGAATGGAGTATTCATAGGCTTTAGCATCAAGGATGCAACAAGTCTGAAGTCTTGTGATGCATGCAACAAAGCCAAGATGTCATCTACACCTTTTACCAGGCACTCATTCAGGACTAGCTCCTGGAGTTAGTACACTCAGACATTTGTGGACTCTTTGATGTGATCTCTTTGGGAGGTTCAAGATATTACATCACCTTCATAGGTGGCTTCAGCAAGTTTGCAACTGTGTACTTCATTCATAACAAATCAGAAGCATTGGACAAATTTACAGAGTTTGTAATTCGGGTTGAGAAATGGATTGCCAAGAAAGTCAAACAGCTACGGATAGACAAAGGTGGAGAGTACGTCTCCAAACGGTTTGCAGAGTTATGATGCTAAAATATCATTTGGCCAATTTCCCTAAACTTGCCCTAAATGGTTACTTCTTGGCATTTCATCAAAAAAACATAGAAATTCTAGTCTAGATGCAATGTATCAAAATTAGCCAATTAGAATGGGACACAAAAAATAAAGATTGATAGGCCAAAAACTGAATCAAACATTTTTTAAGATTAAAAAATTAAGAAACTAGTAAATAGAAACTCAACCAAACCTAAAGAAAAACTACCAAATCAGACAGGTAAAGGATCTGATGTTGTGATACCAAATTTGTCATGTGGCAATCCTAGCATTTAAGCATCTAGTCCATTTTTAGACATCAAAATTGTATAGAAAAACAAAAAATCAAGATAATCATCAAGAAATAAAAAAACTACATAAAATTGTCAAACCTTCATCAGATAGGCAAAGTAAGGTAGATTTCTTCATTTATTATTGACCATTCATTACATTGGGCCTGAAACTAGAGCAAAATCAAAGCTCTCATGTAATTTTAGGCACATAATTTATAGATTACATCAAGAAAGCTCTCAAAGAGAAGCTCCAAGATCACTAAGAGTTCAAAAATGACAAATGTAGAATAGCCTTTAAATTTAGCACGTCTTCAGCTATTTATAATGGTCCTTTTTTTCTCTAATATGATTTTGGCTAATTTGGGCCTACAACCATTATCACAAATCTTGTTACTCACAAATATAGTGCGGTTGATCAAGCCTTCTTATTAACTATCCTATTAACAAATTCTATTCTAATTTAGCTCCATGGCTATATTTAGCATTGCGATATTTAAGCAGATGGGATAATTACATGTACTACATGACAAGATAGGGGTTGTGATAATTTGAGAGAATGATCAAAGTCATCTCAATCTTTGTGGTGGAGAAGAGACATATCAAGGAGGTTGATTCAAATAAGGCTATGCCATTTTGTACATGTTATAAATAACAAAACAAGAAGCTAATAAATTTCCATTGCAAAAAAGGGAAAAAAAAATAAGAACCACTAGTAACCATCGCCTTAAAAAAAAAGTTGACTTATCTTATCGTAAACCATACTCTTTGCAAGAGAATCTCGCAACAATAGTGATTCAAGTAAGGAAAATTTCGGTCTATTAGCTAAAAAAGTTTATGGGCAATAAAGTCCATGCAAATATGTTAGAGCATTTTATTTTCTTTGTTCCTTTTTTATAACGAGTAAAGATATCATCTTTACCAATAGTATAAACAAGATGCACATGATCTTTATAGCTTAGAAGGGCCCCATTTCATGTATTTCAAATATGATCTAGTAATGGATATACAGAGGCCAGAAAGGCACCTAGCGTAAGGAGGTTGTTAAAGTATCAAAGCCATGATGATAATAGTAAAAAATTCTAAACGCATGCTCGATGAAATGATAGGTCCAAGCTTCTCCATATTATATGCCTCTTGGGATTTATCTATGACACTATAAGGCATGATTTTTGTGCTATTGCACATGTGAAGGGCTTTATGGCCATATTGCTCATTATGCCATGGGCACTTTTGTATAAAAGGTTTTATGGCCATATTGTCTTGCAAATTTTCTCATAAGCCCTAATTCTACTTTTCTAAGACAATAACAATTTTACCCTTACAAAAAACATATTATAAAAGCTTAGGATGTACCCATATGCTCCATGACTACGTATAGACCAAGGGACTGCTTTTGTGGCCCTTAGCCTTTGATCGTCAAATATTATTTCATATCACACAATAATGGAAACCAATAGGCCAAGGATCATAGGACGAAGAGACTAAAACCTCATTTATTCTCTGAAATCAATCCGTTGAGAGATTCCTCCAAGTTTGAATGTGGAGTTCAAATTGTGCTTTCACCCTTGGCACTTTGACAATTCTCCTCAAGCACATCATCTCTAGCACGGGCGGAAGGCCCAAGGAAAACATCCTCACTAAAAAAATGTTGAGATGCAAGTTACTAGTATTATTTTTGGATGATTGTTACTTTTCTTGAATTGATAGAATTTTCATGTGGACAACCAAAGACTTGGTTGTCACATAGCACATGCATATTTCAATGGAATGCACACATGCTAGGTGGTAGCCACTCATTGGTTGTCCACATGGAAATTCATGTCATAATGCCAACTATTAAGTGTCTATTTCTCATTAGTTGTTCACATAAGAGTTTTTGTGAAATGAAATTTTGTTTGTGAAGGTCTCTCTCTCTCTCTCTCTCTCTCTCTCTCTCTCTCTCTCACACACACACACACACACACACACACACACAAATCTACTCATTGGCAATGCTCGGGAAACCTCTTTTGAGTCATCCTTATGAAAGGGGTTATATGCTCATGTCTAGAGTATCTATTTTTGAGAAATTCTACTAATTCCATTCCTATACTTTGTATAGTAAGGTTAGTTTCTTTACAACCTATTGAGTGAAAAGCGTGGTGAGTTGAGGTAAGATTGGTTTCATGACAAGCTATAAGAGTTGAGTCTCTAACCCATCCTTTTCACACCACTTTGGCACCACGAGTGTTTACATAGGGTTTGACTCTACAAACCTATAGCATGCTGTGAAAGGGACAAAGAAAGACACACATATATATATATATATGTGTGTGCATTTATAGATATGATTTGTAAGTGGGCATATAATGATTTGTTTTTGGATAAGTGAATGTGTTTTAAGGGGGTCTTTGATTGATTGCCATCATATTTGGTGCTGCTTAGTGGCAGTAGAAAGCCTTTTGGAGTGGCCTTTGCGGTCCCCCGCGTGCTGCAGGCTGAGATTAGAAGTTTATGTGGGGCGGGCTCGGAGAATCTGTCCTTCTCTACGGAGACCCTCTCTCCTGTGTCGGTCCTCTACGACCTGAAGCGGACCAAAGACTGACTGCCCCGTGTTTACTGTCTTTCTCGCACTTTCTTTCATAAATCATGAATTTTATACAATTCACTCCCCATCTCATATCGTCACGCTTCCCTTCCCCCCCTACTTCTCTAGGCAACCCCCTCTCTTCACTGAATTCACTGAATTCAGTTTCCTCTCTCTCTCTCTCTCTCTCTCTCTCTCTCTCGTTCCTTTTCAAGGATGGGCTAGGCTAATTCTTCCCGATCTCTTGCTCTCTCGCTTTGTCTATGGACATGGTGTTGGTGTACGAAGAATTTTTTATTGATGTGGGCGAATGGGAATGGGCTGATTCTCCCTGATCTCTCTCTCTCTCTCTCTCTCTCTCTCTCTCTCTCTATGGATCTTGCTCGCTTGCAATGTTTGTGGCTATGTTGTTGTACAAAGAATTTGATGTGGGTTATAGGCTTACCTAGTTTTGACTCCCTTCTTTGACTCAGACATCCTGGCCCAGCTTTCTTCTCCAAGGCACCATCCGTCGCTGTTTGTAATCCGGACCGAATCTCTGTCACTTTTGGTCTCTGTGCATTTACTAATTCTACATTCCGTGCTCTCTCGTTTTTGTCTAGGATCATCTTTTTATAGCTTGATCTTGATGTCTGGAGTCAGTGTATGTGCCGTGTTCCTGCATACAAGAAGATTATGAAATTCAGTTGGAGAAATGCTTGGGAGCATAGAGGAACATGTAGATCAGTGATAGAAGTAGCACAAAGCGAATCAAGGAAAGAAAGGGAGAGATAGAGATTTGCTGCTATTTCATGTACTGAGAGGATGGGATCGCGATGTGAATATTCAAGTTCTATGGCAATCGCCCAGCCCATTGTCGCAATCAGAGCTGATCGACCGTTAACTTTCTCCGAGTGGCTGGAATCACATGTCGCATACACGTTTTCTGATCAGCGTCCACAAGAGACTACTTTTATTGATCAGGGATTCTGTTGGGTTCCTCTTGCTAGTAACTGCAGCTTTAATGCTTCGACCAACTCAGCGTCAAATAGTAAATACATTTTCCAGGAACACCACTCCATGACGAAGCAGCAGATGCAATTGCCACTCCAACGTAGTTTGGAAACCGAGGACGGCCCTGTCTTAAGTCTTAGACCTCCAGAACCTGATATTGCTCTACCTCCTGCTACTACTGCTGTTCATTTACCAAGATACACCGGCTATGGCCATGCCAAAACTGATCCTGACGAGGGAGTGACAAAAGCACTACAGATTGGACCACCCAACTTTAAAGAAGCTTCCGGCATGCATAATAGCAACTACGACAAGGATTTGCAGCAAACGAAAGAAAGGCTCCCAGATGATCAGTATTGGATTCCTAACCCGGCTCAGATTCTCATTGGGCCGACACAGTTTTCTTGCTCACTTTGTAGCAAAACTTTCAACCGATACAACAATATGCAGGTATGGCGTGGAAGAATCCGTCAACCATGCTACTTTTGCTTCAATTTCTGCTTTTTTTGCAGTAATTTTCTATGTAGTAAAGCACTTGCTAAAATATAATGACTATTCATTGTAGCTTGTGTTGCTGTCCGCACGCAGCTACAGCCTCGCCCTCCACTTTCGACTTTCGAGTCTCCATATAGTTTTTCTTCTCCGATTAGTGTTCAATGTTCATGATTATTTTGAAACTTCTATTCGCTCCCTAGAAGTAAGCGCCAATCAGATCATTTTAAACTACACGAATGTTAGACCACTTGAGTCAGTCACCATTTGTAGTACGTATGATTGTAATAAACTGGAGAATAGTTGGAGCTTTGAAACAATAAGAAACCAACTCCAAGAGTCATTAAGGTCCTTCATCTCTCTATTGTTTGATGCATGTTTTAAGATTTGGATATTCTGTTGATCACCGAAAATTTTGAAACTTGAGCTTTGAAGTTGAGATGATCGCAGTTTTTTTGTTCGCATTCATTGATTTATATTCCGTAATCTGTTTCTTATCCGCTATTGTCTCTTTGGCAGATGCATATGTGGGGACATGGATCGCAGTATCGAAAAGGCCCTGATTCGTTGCGAGGAATGCAACCTACATCCCTGCTTAGACTTCCCTGTTACTGTTGTGCGATAGGCTGCCGAAATAACATAGATCATCCACGTGCAAAGCCACTCAAGGATTTCCGTACTCTGCAAACACATTATAAGCGTAAGCATGGTATCAAACCTTTTCCATGTCGTAAATGCAGCAAGGCATTTGCAGTTCGAGGTGACTGGCGTACTCATGAAAAGAATTGCGGCAAGCTTTGGCTCTGCACATGCGGTTCCGATTTCAAGCATAAGCGTTCCCTTAAAGATCACATTAAAGCCTTTGGTGATACTCACGCCCCTCATGATATTGCAGACCGTGAGGAAGTGGTATCTGAGGAGGAAGAACTCTCTGGTGGATCTCGATGACATAACTGTACATATATATAAATTACAGGTCTAGGATGCTGACAAATGCTGCCATTCTCGCACAAGAATGTGACATCTCTCGATGCATAAAGTTCTACTGGTCTTTAATTTTTTGGAAAGCAAATTCAGTTCCTGTGAAGAATTTATGTTAGTTTCATTAATAGCAATTTGCAGAATGAAAAGTATGCCACCACGGGTTTTCAACAGTATAATAGCAAACTCTTTTTCCAAACATTGGATTTCTTGCATTGAGTTACCAATGCCATAACTTTTCATTCTTTCACAATAACCCAATAGGCCATTGTGTCCTTCACACAAAAATAGTATGAGTTGTGTGACTAATCCAAAGTCTGGATATTGCATTGAGCTTGGATCTATTGGATATAAACTTCCATCAGCCCATAGATAACTCCATCCTATGATGCATGATTTCGAGAGCTAACAATGTGGATTCTTTCACATTCATTTTCAACATTGGAATGCATTTTGTAGGAAAATGGATATGGAGATGGAGATGATACTTAGACATCTTGGTATTAGATAGATAAATCTGATAGAAAATCAAATTACAAAATATGTTGCAAGCTATTAAAGAATGAAATCATATGGAGTTTGTATCTTAACTGAGGATTTTTGGATTGCAAAAGTTTGAAATAGCCTTGGCACTCTTTTTGATCCAACATAATCCAAGTTTATTGCCTAATATGCAATTCAAAGATTTACAGTTATGACACAAACCCATTTTCTATGGATATGTGTCAAAATTACAAATTTTTGAACTGCAAAAACTTTGATTCGGTGCTTATTGTGATCCTATCTATTCAAAGTTTCTTGGATGATATTCAATTCAATAATTCTATCCTCCTTTAATGTGCAAGCGATGAGTAGATGGAGAGAATTTTGTTTCGTTGTTTTCTAGCTGAAATGAAATATACGATCTGCATTTACAAAAGAGGTGATGCTAGTTAATATTAGCACATCAGGTTATGATGTTAATGCTTTCTTAATCAAAATGAGTGGAGAGGTGATTGCAAGAGAGACAAGATTTGGGAGGCTTTTCAAGTTGGATGATCTTCAAATCCATGGAGTCAATATGCAAAGAGGAGAAAGTCCTTAGTATGGCCAATTTTTTGTCAAAGTGTGGTAAAACATGTGAAGCATGTGCTTTGGGAAAAGCACACAAAATGCTTTTCTGAAGATGTCTTACTAAGACATCTCATGTTTTGCAGCTCATTCACGCATATGTACATTTCTCATGTTTCAAATGCCCAAGCTATTCCACCTCATGCACAATAATTTAGAAAGCCAAAGCAAAAACATCGATCTTGTCAATCTCATTCATCTTGTTAGGTGAATTTCACAAATATTGTATCACAACATTGACAATCCTCCTTTTTTTCATTCCATCACCTTCCACATCATTGCCAAGTCTTTGCTTTGCTCTTTATGCTACTCATGTCCTAGACAGTTTTGATTTTGTCATATGAACAAAATGTTGATGGAACTCATGGTCCTACAATATCTCCAATACCTACTTCATCTCTAAAGACACCTTGCATCGAGAGCTTATATTCTCATAATCCACGATAGGCCTGTCTTTTAAAATCACCTCGCTTTTCCGAAACAAACTTCTCGGTACAACCAAAAATTTGCTCACAAAGGAGGGAAGCAACAAGAAGGTGAGGCACCGCGTCCTTGGAGTTTCGCTGCAAAAGCTGCACAAGATGATAGAAAATCATCGAATTTCTTATGCAGGCACCCATAAGTTTCCAAAGCAAAAGGAATAAAGTCTTCTCTACGAGTGCGATGTGAATAATCTCGCTCTTTATCTAGAGCTGCATGAGAAGCAGTGGCACCCTGAGTAGTTGAAGCACGGCGAAGGAGGTCAGGCCGCGAAGGACCAGCAACAACAACATCCCCAAGCGTGCGAATCCCCTAATCTCAGATTTACATAGAGCGACCATACCTACTGGATGATACTTGACATACTCCCGGACAACATGAAAGCCGCACTCATGGCCTGTTTTAAGATCTTCACATACAAGCCAAGGAATGGCATCATGATAACATCCTCAATGGATTACATAGTCGTAAAGGTTAATATTTGGCATAGAATTCTATTTTTCAAATAACTCATTTGGAGTGGATGGAAACTATTCTCACATAACATCTATCTATAAATATTGAAAATTATCATGTCTTCGATAAGCCAATTTACATGCAAGATGCCTAGAAAATTTGGCTAAAACCACAAGAAACCATCAAACCTTGGAAATTCATGAGTAAGAGTACAACAATAATGCTAATCCAGCTCCATATGACTCCATATAACTAGTATGTAGTACTAGTCCTTCAAGATCCACTTGACACAAGAAAATGACCATAGATTCACCAGAAATTGACAATCTCCAAGCATTGGCGCCACATAGTTCAAACCTTGAGAACTTAGGCATGAATGAGTGATATAATGAACCTCCAATAGTTTCATTTTCATCATCAAAACCAGCAAAGAAAGCTAGTACAATTCCATTATCAAAATGATGTAAACCAATGTAACTAGTTTTACCATATCTTGACAATTTTCACTCATTCACATGAAGATTTAAAACATGAGATAGAAGAAGTAAAGTAAACTTGAACAACACTTCCTTCTTGTTCTTTTGACCTTGCTTCTTCATTTCAAGGCAATATATATGGGATAATTGTCTTCCTCAAAAAGCCCATGGGCTTTGAAAAATGGTGATCACGCTTATTAAGCTTCAAATGGATACAAAAATGAAAAATGTATCCATCACAGTGGGGTGCACTGGGTAGAGTTGTTGACTGCCACCAGAAAGGTGCAGGCTTGAATCCCGACCACAGTGACTATGTAGTGACATCTAAGGAGACTAGCTCCATAAATGGCATTGCCAAGCGTATTCAAAAAAAAAAAAGTCTTAAAAAGTTGGCCTGCAATCTTCATGTAATGTAAATGCCAAATAGAGTACTAAGCTTTACACTATTTTGGGCCCTAAGCCTCAAGCTTGAGAGAGAGAGAGAGAGAGAGAGAGAGAGAGAGAGAGAGAGAGAGAGAGAGAGAGAGAGAGAGAGAGAGAGAGAGATTTTAGACGTAGAACGATGTCATAGTGAGTTGAGCACAATGGGCCGAAAAAAACCCAACCAACCTGTATGGGATCGGACAACAATCCCATCAACGCTATGAACTTGAATTGGACGGTTCGCATGAAAAGGAAAAAAATAACAAAGGATGGTGTGGCAAAAGCCTTTGGTTTATGCAATTGTTTCTTGTTACTTGACCCTTAATAAAGGTTTTACCCACTCAATCCTTTTTATTTTCTTGCTTTTCATGCAAGCTTCCAATTCAAATCTATAAGCTTGATGGGTTCTCGATCAAACCATTCATTTTGCATTCAAGTCGTTTGGATGTTAGCTTTCAGCTTGCTATCACATCTCTCTACTACATCCTTGTTCTAAGTTGGGAATCTCTCTCTCTCTCTCTCTCTCTCTCTCTCTCTCTCTCTCTCTCTCTCTCTCAATCCTTTAATGGTCGTGGCTCTTGGGCTCGTTCTTCAGTGCGGGATGTGGATGCCTCTCTTTTCTTCACAACCTGTCTACGTGTGACAAACTATGCTCAATCCATGCTTCATTTTTGTGTGCAAACCATACAACATGTCTAAAAGTTCATGACTATAATCAGCTACTCACATTTTTTTACAATCCATCCTAAAAAATTGTGGACAAATGAGTTTGAAGATTGTTGCTAATTTCTGACCTATATTCTGATATTCACAACCACCTATGATCCCAAGTGATCATTTTTCTTGTATTTTGGAGTCATCTTTAATAATAGATTTACAAGTCTTTCTAATAATTTAGACCTTCCACCAATGCTCTCATGTGAACAACAATGGACAACCAATGAGAGCACTAAATCTTCTAAAATGTTCCATGTGAACAACCAATGATTGGCTATCACATAGTGCATGCACTTTCCAATAATTATTTTTGCATTTTCTAATTTAAACTCTCATGTGAGCAACCACAATGAGAGATTGACACCTGAGCATGAAGCTTGCGACAATCTTCATGTGGACAGCTAATAGTTGGTTGCCACATAGCAAAGCGCCTTTCGATGCATGCAATTTCAAGAATTTAAACTTTCCACCCAAAACCCACCCTAGGCATAAAGCCTCCATTAACATTCTTTTGGAAGTTGCATACTCGTGTCAGAATTTTATGTAGAAAGGTTAAATCATTGGAAAACACAGGCATCAGAAGATGCATGCACTATGTAGCAACCAATCACTGGTTGTACACATGGACATTTTGCCATTTTTTTAAAGCTTCCAAAAACAAAGTCACCACCAAAAGAAAGAACTCAAATTAGGGCCCTCCTCCTTTACTTGGCAGATGAGTCCATCCTATTATAGGATGTAAAATCTAAAAGCACATTTTCTTACGCGAAGTTTTTCCAGACTTGAACTCTGAGCAACCTATTGACAATTAGGCTCAAAAACTAACAAGAGGTGCAGACGGTCCATGTTAAAGCCATGAGCCTTGAACGTAACTATATTTTCATTAAATAATGCGTACAACTACTCGCGTCAACTTGCAAACGACCTTTCAATAAGGATCTAAGACGTGCCCCATTTATCAAGCTGGATCCAACATGTCACCAACTTACATTGGCACTTCACATAGCACAAATGAACTCGAATGATTTCTTGCTCAGCTTCTGCACACTATGAAGTGTATATGTGGAGGAAATGAGACTTCGTTTTCGATAGTATCCAAGCACTAGAATCAAAGAAAAAACAGGAGACGGCTAGTAACTATTTTTAAGTGTGTTGGACAACCACAAAACAGACCTTGACAAGAAAAAAATAACTTGCATCCAAGCATATGCAGCTAAGTTTTCACTTCACTTATCCCATTGGATTTCTGAAGTTTAGAAGCATAATACTATTGCTGAAACAATAATTGACTTTCACCGCAAGTCCTCCTTTGCGTTGTCTTGCAAATCCTGAACCATATGGTATGAATTGAACACTTGCATATTCAAAGACTAGTGTCCTTAACAATCATCATCAAACTTTATATTGGATAGAATATTACGCATGAAGCTATAAAACATTATGCAAACCACCAACATCATCTTGCTAAGGCTCCCCTCCAGCCCCTTCTCATCACAAGACTCAAAACGTTGCAGGTAAGTCCTTGTGAACCAAATTAACACTTCAAACTATGATATGAACTCCTTTCAGCATTTAAAGCTTCCCATCCTGAGGAAAATTAACTCATTCACTCACATAGATGCAAAAATAATTCCAAGAAAGGCAATCGTGCTATACGGGAAATGATGTCCTGAATTGTCTTGAAAAACTATGGGGTGTTATAAAAGATGCTACAAGCTGGCATAGTGCCCAAAATGCCTGATAACACATTTAAGAGCCCATATAGCATTTTGCCCCTTCCTAAGAAGAGACGAGTTGTTTCTAGATGTTGACAAAACATACGAGTTCATTTGATTTGCATACGTGATCAAAATATTTGGATTTGCATGCTTGCAACCCATAGAAGCTAATTGGCAAACTGCAATGACGATGAGATAAGAAGCTTTGTAACATTAAGAGAGGGCTCATATACACTAGTGGCCAGGAGTCAGAAATACCAACAGAGCTTCAAGCCTTGCGGCTCAATGAGAAATCAATGCCAGCAAATCACTTGAGAGTTCACAAAGCTGCAAGTTATACCACCTAAATACATCCTGAGTCTGGTTCCTGACCAAACGCAAGAGGTAAAATGACCATCCGCTTTCTGATAAATTTACCCATCTCCAAAGGCATCATCTATCATGTCTTGAAGCTGTTACACTTTACTCCAGCAGTGTCTCTTCAATCAGTTTGTGCTTTTGGGTCCGAGCTCTCATAAAACAAGATGTAGCCATGGTCAGTGTTGTTTGAGTACTCTTGAGTAGAGCCAAAAAACGTTTGTACAACAGACTCATCAATGATTTCAACATTTTCATCATCAAAGAAAAGCCAATGATTGTGACTTTTGACTAAACTAACATAATGGCCATGGTTGGGGCCACTCCCCACATGCACAACAACTGCAAATAAGGAGTACTCGGCCTCTGCATTAGGTGCATCATCTGTGGTGTTGCAAAGCTTCAACTCCAATGGAAAAACAACACGATATGAAAGCTTTTTATATCGGCCAAGTTGCTCTATGTATTTAAAACGTTTTAGATGAAGTGCAAGAATTCTAGGTGCTGATTTCACCTTCATCCTCTTTTGAGCTTCCTGCAGGCTGGAGATAGAGATGATTGTGACTCAGTTATACAGCAAGAAAAAGTAAGATTTCTGACTGCAATAATAAGCATTTTACAATGTTACAATGGTAGTAAAAATATATTTCCCTTCAACGTACCTACAGCATTTGTCACAGAAAAACTTGTCCTCTGCATTCAATGTTTCTGTGGAGCTAAAATTTCGAAGGCAGCTTGTAATAGAGCTGTTCTGTTCAATATCCAAACTAAGGTCTAAAAACGTCTCATCCCTTGCAGTTATTGTTTCACATCGTAAACATTTCGTCTCATTTGTCAAAGTTCCCTACAAATCAGAATCAAAAATTGGTGAATTAGCATATATGCCAAGCTTAGCTTTTCTCAAATTGTAAATCTGGTAGAATGCAGTCTACATATCAATTTTCTTATATCTCAATAGTGACTCCATCTGACTTGTATTTATGCAAATAAACACCAAGTAGCCCAAAAGACACTCTTCTGAGATTCAAACGTTAAATTACCTGAAAGATTTTATGGACCCAAGTGACAATGGGTGGGGTTGTTCCATTCACAGGACCATTGATAGATCCATTCGAAACTTTTTCTTGTCCTTGATTCCCAGACACTGTTTTGCTTGCTTTTGCTTCACTTGCTTTTGCTTCTTTCTCCAAAATATCCACAAGCTCATTTAATAAGAAATTCAAAAACTCGTGCGCATCCTAGCAAGTGTAGATTGAAGAGAATGTCAATTGTTGTACGAGGCCACCATGTAACTGTGCTATTTGTCTCAAGCACAATAAAAAGTTTCCAAAGCTATAATATTTAACATCTCGTTGATTCAACACAAGACTATGTGCTTAAGATTGGCAAAACAGATAGCAAATAGAGGCAGGCTTTGTTCAACACTTAATTGAGGATAGAAGTACCTGGTGCATGTAGCTACGGAAAAGTTCATTTTGTTTCTTGACTCTTTGAACAAACCGCTTTGGAGCAATCACTCCAGTTTTCTTTTTCTGTGAATTAATCTGCAAAATTAGCACTTGGTTCAATAAACAACTTTGATGATAATGAATTATTCCTTGTGACAATGGTCACACGGTGTTCCACTCCCAGATGATCAAACAGCAAATGAGACATTTCCTGCTAGCTCCAACAAAAACATACAAACCAGTCCTACGCTACTGAAGGAAAAAATTGAAGTTCATATTCAAAGATGGATGCATAAGAACTGCAAGACAAATAGAAAAGAGTCAGACATGCTGTAAAATATCAACGAGGAAGAGCAAACATTTCGAAGTATGCCAGTGATCAAATAGCAAGAAACACGATATAACTTGGTTAATTGATGTGTGTAGAACCCTTTGAATGACCTAATGCCAGAGGTCCATCAATGTACTGATAAGCAGCTACCCAGAACCTGTTTATGGTAGAGCCTTACCTCAAGGCTTGGTGATATAGAATGCCCAATGGCTCTAAAGTAGGCATATGGCCAAAACGCATAGCTCTAGGCTCATAGAGGGACCTGGAGGTGACCTCATAACCCATGTCATCAGGTGATGATGCAGTGGCCGATGACTTGGCACTAGTCGCCACCTTACAAGGACAACAGAGTAGGGTTTATTGATTGCAATACAACAATTGACCCTGCTGATGCCCATTACTATTTGATAATTGAACCTCCAATTGCAGCCACGAAGTAGCTAATTACACCAATAATATGTTAGCTCAGGAGTCGATGCATCTGGAATAGTATTAGAAGAATGCATACGTCTGCACATGTACTAAGCAAGTCAACTATGTGATTGGGATAAATTATGAGCTCTTCCTCGTACAAAAGTAAATTTGACCAAAGGAACTTACACTATCTTCTTCATCAGGAGTTCGCACCTCACAAAGCTCCATGTCATGTTCCCTCTGAGACACCCCAAAAACTCAAGAATATCGTCTATCATACTCTGCAGAAAATGCTCTGTCTATCATACTCTGCAGAAAATGCTCTTCTAAGTAACATTCAATATTGACCTTGATCAAAGATCTCATCCTCCTGGTATATGAAACATATAGGGGCATTAAAGTGATGGAGAGACCCATAGCAATGAAACATGTTGCACAGCACCCCTCCTACCCCAAATGGATGGGAAACAATAGAGCATGCAATAAATATCGTTTACAGCCCTCCTCAAAATCAGTAGGAATATGCATCCTTCGATAGAGACTCCATCTATAAAAATGGCATTGTAAATTCTTCAAATATAATTTGATGGACAGTTATTATTGATGTTCGAAGAAAAACCATGCTAGAAAGGAACATTGGAAGTTGTTCATATTAGCTTTTATGCATGGATGGACTTGCTGTATGCTGTAAAAATGTTGTAGACCATGCTTCGATACTTGCTTTTGAAAATGGCAATTCCTGTTTATGATTTTTAACCTGAAATGATGGTTACTTCTAGTAGGTCTTCCAGTAAGGGAAGTACGCTCTTGTGTAGTGGTTTATGGTAGTATGGGATACCATTGCGACTGTCTAGAGAAATGAATATCGGATTTAGGGACAAACACGGATTTTTTCCATGGTCAAGGTGTTGAGACTTGAGCTATCAAGTTGTCAGAGGGTGTATCCAGTATTTGGGAAAGCAGAAATTCAAGCAATGCCCTGATGGCCATGCGTGGCATATTATTTGTAGCCTAAACCTTGAAAGCTTAGAAACCCGTTCCGACCCTTTTGGGTCGGAACGTACAGTACATTCCAGCGTACTGGGTCGGAACGTTTTTTTTTTTTAAATTTTAAAAAACAGGTCTTAAAGCCTGAAAGGCTGAAACTACAATCCTTCCACAAGAAAATGAGAAGTCGGAGGCTCCAAAACCTGTCGAGTCCCATTCTCGGGTTTGTGAATAGAAGGATGATTTGTGAACAGAGCTGTGTGACAACGAAAGCACGAGTGAGATGAAACCCTAAACTAGTGTGCGGTCTCCCTCAGAGCACACACAGAGCTGTGTGACAACGAAAGCACAAGTTTAGGCTCACAACGGAAGCACAAGTTCTGTGCAGCCTCCCTCAGAGCTGTGTGACAACAGAAGCACAAGTTTTGGGTAGCCAAACGGAAAACATATGTAACTTTGACATCCGCAGAATTCCCTTTTTCAGCATCTTTCATCACCCCCGTCTCTTACAGACTATCATCACCACTAAATGAAAAAGAACTACGTAAGCCCGTGCAAAAATCCTTTGTTAAAAAATACATATTTTTTAATTTTTTACTTTGGTTGCGTTCCTGAACAGAACGTGTTCTGAAACGGGCAACTATGCTTGAAAGCCTCTCTCAGTGTCACTAATAACGTGGGAGAGAGAATTTCTCTGAATCGTAATTTTTGCCCAACTCATCCTCATATTGCTACCAAGGTTGCATCGAATCGCGGTTCGAACTGCCTTTTACGGTTCGAACCATCGAATCGTTCGGACCCAGTTCGAACCGTTCGAACCGTCTGGCCCTAAAACGATTCCAGAATCCAGATTTCGCCCATTCAGTTCGCGCCCGAGAGAGAGAGAGAGAGAGAGAGAGAGAGAGAGAGAGAGAGAGAGAGAGAGAGGGGGGGGGGGGGTGGGTGTGCACTCAGGAGTCAGCACTCCGTGTGCACTGTGCATTTGCCATTCAGATTGTGTGTGTGTGTGCTCAGTGCTGTGTGTGTGTGTGTGTGTGTGTGTGTGAGAGAGAGAGAGAGAGAGAGAGAGAGAGAGAGAGAGAGAGAGAGAGAGAGAAAATGGTGTGATTTTGTGTGTGTGTGTGAGTGATTGTGTGATATTGTGTGTGTGTGTCCACTGTCTTTTGATGTGTACAGTGTGTGTGAGTGTGTGTGTGTGTGTGATATTATGATATTTTGTGTGTGTGTGTGTGTGACATGTGTGCATTGTGTGTGCGTGTGTGTGAGTTTTGAGATGTGTGCACACTGCACTGTGAGTTTGTGTGAGGCTTGAGCACTGAGATTGTGTGTGTGTGTGGGCAGTGGGCATTGTGAGTCTTGAGATGGGTGTGGGACCTGGGTAGCTACTTAGTTAGAACTTAGAAGTTAGGAGTTAGTGACTAGTCTGAGTTAGTAGTTACTAGTTAGTACTAAGTAGTTACTAGTAACTAGATAGTAGATACTAGAGTCTAGTTAGAACTTAGAACTTAGAAGTTAGAACTCTCTCAGGTGGATGATGTGGTGCCGGTATGGTCATGGCTGGAGGTGGTGTCGAAGATCTTGCACCAGAAGGCGGGTCAGGCTGGGTACTGCGCCTTACAGATCGAGAGGGCTGCACATTGGGCCTCTTGTACGAGTTCATGGACAGGCTGGGCGAGCAGTTGAGGCTTTGCACGACCATTAGCCAAGGTATTTACTATTATGTATATCAAGAATCAAGATTCAAATTTCAAATTTAGTATGTAGACAGTAGTATGCAGTATGTACTATGTACTATGATGATTGATCTATTATGTACATTGTACTAAATTATATAATTATTACTGTGTCTTGACTCTTGAATCTTAATTCTTGCAGGCTTACGGAGGTCCGGCTCCTTTGGTTAAGCAGGTGGGAGTGGTTTCATAGGCCCATGCATGCCATGGCCCACATACTCCATCCACTTTGGAGGAATGAGGAGCAGTTCACAGATAGGGAGTTCAGGGATGGCTGGAATGCCTATATCTCCCGAGTTTATCCTGATGTACGCGAGCCGGATAACCTACTGGATGAACTTCAGATTTTCAGGCAGGAGACCTTAGAGTTCGCCACTGGCCCGGCGCTTTTGAGAGAGGGTAATAAACTTGTTCATGTGGCATGGTCCATTACAGTTTAAACTTGTTACTTCGCATTTTACTGCACAGTTAGTCAATCATATTGTAACTTGTTGGAACTTGGAACTTGGTTGCATCTTGCAAGTTGCTAGTAGTAAGTACTAACTGTCCCTTGAGCTGTGATTCAGGCCAGCTACGTCCCGTGTCATGGTGGTTGAAGTTTGGGGTTGATGTCCCCAAATTGCGTCGCCTTGCCATCAGGATTCTCTCACAGGACTGCACTGCAGTCGCTTGTGAGAGGAACTGGAGTGTCCATTCCATGATTCACACGAAGAATAGGAATCGACTATCATCATCACAGTTGGAGAGGTTGGTGTACATACACGCCAACCTAAGACTTTTGGGTAGAGTCCAGACCACCGCAGAGCCTATCCAGGTAACTTGTAAGCCACAAATTATAATAACTAAATTCTAACATGTGATTCATCATCCCAGGACCCAGTTAGTACTAAGTAGATACTAAATAGATCATACTACATAGATGATAGTAGATACTAGACTGTAGCTAAATTTTAACTTTTGTCGGGACTCTGCCCTCCAAATTTTGCGTTGATTTCAATGTGCATTGTGACATGTGCGTAGGTAAATCCCGATCTGATCGATGTGGCAAAGGTTCCAGAGTTGCCACCGAGAGACCAGTCAGAGGAGGACGTGTACGCATTCCTCCATGAGGAGGCCATGCAGAGTGTAGGTGAGAAATTAGGATTGTCTAAGTAGTAAGGTGACAAGTCTTGAATAAAATTTTCGAAGTTTGAAGTTACTAATTATCGTAAATTGTAATTTACTAATTTGCAGGCAATAACACGTTTGTCCCTGTTTGTGTGCATTGTGCAGGGCTTGTCACTCGAGCAGAGCGTAGGAGGAGGGCAGGAGAGGCTAGCAGCTCCCGTGCTCATAGCCCCGAGGACGAGTCTGAGTCTGAGTCTGAGGCATCGTCAGGGTCAAAGTCTTGAGGATGAGGAGTCCGAGGAGGGCGGGGATGAGGATGAGGGGCATCATACCTCTGCCTCTAATGACGATTTCGCAGCTGAGCCTACCACTCGAGAGGCCCCAGCAGGCTCCACAGCACCACCAGCGAGTCGGAGGAGACTCATGCGTAGGAGAGCTTAGAGTGCTCACTGCAGCCTGGGCCCTGGCCCCTACTCAGTGCTCATTGATGTCAGTCTTCAGATGATTGTAGTTACTAGTATGTACATTAGATCATTGTAGTTACTAGTTACTAGTCTGTAGATGACACTACGATGTTTATGTCACTAGATGAGCATTGACTCTTGAGCTGTTTAGTATTTACACTGGTGACTGTACTGTGTAGTATGACATGTCACATATGTACACATCATGATTTAAATTTTATCATCAGACACATCGCGCATTACATTGGTGACCGGACTCATGAGGCACCTGGCATTTGTATTTACTACTTTGTTATGATTCATGAATCATGATATATTATGGATTCTAGAATCTAGTTTCAAGTTTCAAGTTTCTGATTCCTGAAGTTAAGTTTTAAGTTTTAACTTTTAACTGTAGTATGTACAGTCTATGTAGTCTGGACTCTGTAACCTGTTTAAGTTTTAACTGTAGTTACTAGTTACTGGCATCATTTGGTTCTGAACACCTACAAAAGGTGCTGTATCTAATGGAGGCTTGATGCCTAAGGGGCTATCCAATACTTCTTATGTATCTGTAGTATAACGGAGCTTTCTAAGTGCATGATGGTCTGCATGTTGCAGATCTGCAATAAGATAACCAGCAGATGAGAAAGCGATGTATGAGGCCCAGGTAGTGGGCATAAAAGCCTCACCATCCTTGTTATCCCAAGGACCTAGAGTATGATAGTGTGTGCTATGAGCACCTCTATATTTCAAGAAAGTCAGCTTCACACTTGTATCTTTTGATAAAAGTGGTCAATCTGAGCAAAGCCTCTAGCTATAAAGGAAGGACTGACTAGGAACAAAATCTACCAGCATAGACGCTTGGAGGCTTGAAAAGTGGGACACAAACCAAAGACAACGCTTTTTATGAGCATCCCGAAAGTATCTAGTGGCAATGCCTATCAACAGGACAAGCGAGAAACAAACTTCGCAACTCCAGTCATAATGATAAGCATCACTTCAAAAATGCATCTAGAAAAATTCACTTCGAAAGTTCCTGCCTTTGCTGAGGCATCATCTACTTTTGATTCCATTGAGGAAGGGGTAGACCATGACAAATGACAAAAGTGTGATTACTTTGTTTAATATATCTCTTCAGGATGGCATCTAAACTTTTTCCCGAACAATCTCTTGAGAGGAGATACCTTGCTGGAGGTGACCATGCATACACATTCAAATCCCAGAACTACTTCCAATTGTCCTACAGTGGACTTCATTATTTCACAGCAAACTAGATCTATTCCCAACTAGACCGACCGAGCTGATGTTTATTTTAGTACTAATCTTAGCATAAATCTACTGCTTTCTCATAGAGATACATTGTGCTCCAGCATGCAACTACATTTGCACTCTTAACAATCTTTTGGTGTACTATTTTCTCTGTCTAACTGTCAGTCCAAGATGTGGCTGATCATCATAATGTGGTAGTTTTCTTACTTCATGAGTTTCCACCTAAAAATACAACTAATGATTACCCAAATAATAACGTATAATTTTCCTGAAAAATACAATTGAAATCATGATGATTTACTCCCCACCCAACCATAGATGCATACCAGATGTGTATAAATTGGTATGCATGCCCATTTTAGGTGAATGCATGAACCATAGTTACCAACAAACATGGAACATGCAAACACAAACGGCATTTGCAAAGTTTGCAAGGGCAGGGGGGATGTTCTCAAATGCTGCACTAAGAAAACCCTAGCCTTTTTTGAAATTTTGCTTCAACTTTGTATGGGGCCTTGTAAGAACAAAATACATCACTAAGAGCTATGTTATACATAGTACAGTGCGCAAAATAGCTCTACAACTTGCACTCAATTCTGATTAGCTTTTTGTTCAACATGAAAGCTTGTCTCCCCACACGGTTTCATCCAAAAGTGTGTGGGGACAACCAAATCAAAACAGAATTACAGATGCCAAAAAGGACTGATCCTCTGATGTATAACCAGGAAACCATGCCAAAGCAGGTAGCTAGCTTTGGCTCATATTAACTAGATTTGTATCTCTGTCACAATATTCCTTAGAGCCAATTAGGTATCTCATGTCTGAAGTTTACATTGACCACAAACACTTTAATCCATACTTGGTTGCCCAACCCTGGCCTAATAAGCCAGCCTCACTAACGGAAAAAATTTGTTTGCTTAAGTATCTGTCAAGACACCCCCAAACTTTATGCCCTAGATTACTACAATACCCTCAGCCTATATTTGAATGAATTTATTACAGCTCAAACTTTGTTTCAGCTCTTCTCCTAAACCCCTTTGCTCTGAACATGTATTATTGTGTTTCTATTCCGTAACACCCTGTTTCTTGCAGCAAATACGAAATCCAAAAATACTAGCCTCAGTGGTGAGTGCCAATCTGCTAGATGAAAATCCAGCTTGCATCTCCCAGATTCACCTTACCACACTTTTGAAAGGCCGCTGTGTTGCAGGCACTTTCCCTGTCCTAGTAAATTTCGATACCGACGGTTGACTTTGTATTTTCTTTCTCAATTAAGGAAATTACCAGTCAAGCCTTTGTCATCTGTGATTATTACATCACATCTCAAACCTTGACCATGCTTGCAAACTGCCATGACTACTTTCCTTGAAATAAATAAGGAATTACTCAGTCACGAAATAGTGATTGGTGGGCACTGGACCTCATCACCATGATACCACCAATTCTCCCTGTAGTTATGCAGACACAACATATGACAAGAAACCAGTCCACTGGTTTGATTGCTAGAAAAATCTGTTCATTGAGCTGTTCTTATGATGATAAGATGTTTCAAATAAATAGTCAGCAAGATGCCAAAAACCTAACATTCCAACTTTTATGCCAAAAATACAGGTTTCGAACCATATGTACAGTATGTCACCAACCTGGACATACTTTGGTGACAAGTGAACACAAAGGCAACCTTTAATTGAATGAAGAAAGGCCATTGAAACAATGCACAGAACCATGATGATAATTGAATCAACCAGAGCACTTTGCAAGTTAGACACACACAGCAAATCACCATTTTCTCTTCTAACTGCATAAAATTGCTCTTTGCTTGATCCCAAAGCATAGGCCATAAGCATGCTATGTTGCTTGGGTCCACGAAAATAACATATGTTGCAAATGAAGTTTGAAGGAACCTCAAATTCAAAAAAGAAATGTGTTAAAGAGTTGTCTAAAACATTGTTGAAGAAACCGATAAAGTTACTGTCTCAGACATAAATGAATCTAATCGACTCTTTTCAAGAAAGAAATGGAAGGTACAAAACCTGTGTAAATAACTCTGCCAAGCATGTAAGGAGATTCTCCTCGGATTCTCCAACACTCTTGTTTTGAGAGTAATAATCCAATAGTTGATCTCGAAACGGAAGACAGAAATAAAGAGCCTGCAAAGGAAAAGCACATCATCATTTAATCACAATTGACTTCAAAGCTTGAACTGCAGATGACTGCTCGAGAAATTGAAACAATGTTATAACATCTGTTTCTCATAGTAATGCTCGACTCTATATACTGCTACATGTTTGATATAAAGGTTAATCCGTAATCTCGACTCCATCATCATATGAGCCTCGGTCCTTAAGAATACCTTATTTAACTACTTATTATCCAGTTGTACAGAGTGGGTTTCCTTGTTTCATTCACCACAAGTGATCATCAAAACTATTGGACTTCGCCTAGCAAATGACCTTGTTCTAAAATGTCAAAATCACATTTGTCTCTATCATGAATGACTAAACAAGCTTCATTAAGGTCTGACTTTGTTATCTAACAAACTCTCTCTCTCTCTCTCTCTCTCTCTCTCTCTCTCTCTCTCTCTCTCTCTCTCTCTCTCAAATCTTCCTTTTTATTGGATGTTTCTGATGTGGATCATAGCCAGTCCCACATTACGCACTTTTTCCAAAAGATGAGATGAGACTTCTGACAGTGAGATAGACATTCCAGTACGACGACCGAAGCTCCAGCATCCTCTTCGCTCCTCCAGGCCCAGGGCTCTTCACCGGAGGCCAACACCTACTTCTCACCATATTACGCAGTTTTTTATATCCACTTAGCCAGTTAGCTAACTTATTTCAGTTTTCTCTTTCCCTCTGTGTAGCTGGTGGTTAAGCTACTGATATTGTACCCTCAACAGAGCTGGAGGTTAAGCTTTGTTTTTTCTCTGTTTTCTAGTGCTAGTTTAGTTGTTAGGAATAAGTCCTACAAGGACAATGCTCCTTCTTTTTTTATGTACTTTCTACTTGTCTTATGTGCCCTCAGGTACTTGACAGACATTAATATATATAATTCTAATTCTAATTCTAATTCTCTCTCACACACACAGAGATGTAGCTCCAGCTCTCATGCCAGCCGGCCATCACCATCCCCCCATCTCATAGCCACATCTTCATCACTGGCCACTGTAACTCCTCACCCTTTGTTGTCCGTCGTAGCTCATATTTCCACCACAGTCGCTGGCCAAGGTAAAGTCCAAATGCCTAAAGACATCTGATGCGTGTCCCAACGAATGGGAGGGAGCCTAAATTTCTGCCGCAATGTGGAATCTTGCCCATACTACACAAGCTAGCTGCCTAATCCACTGGCCTGGCTGTTTGGTGGGGCCATCTCTGCTTGTTTATCAAGAAATGGTGTGCTTTTTCTTCTAGCTACCCTCAGGCCATCCATCCTTGCCCAAAAAATAACTTTCATCGCTTTTCCCACCATGTTGTAGACTAAAAAGGTTCTTTAGGCGTTGGCCCACGAGTTAGGGGAACTTTATTCTCCCGCGGACAGCCCATTGCTCTTCCATATCACCATGATTCTTGAACAAATGCATCGGCAATAGCAACACTGATCATGGATAACAAGTCTATCAAGAAAGAGATTGCTACTCACTAAGGAGAGGTGGCCAAACTGAGAAACAAGAACAATGAGCTCCGTAAATGCTCCAACCATAGACGCCTTAGAACATAAGTCTTGAACAACACCAAGAAGAGACCAAGACACATGCAGCAGTTGTCAAAAAGAATGTCATCGTGGAAAAAGCTCCTATAGCAATGTCATCTCAGATACTGTATCAAAATACACACCAGCAAGGAATATACGTGTCCAAGATATTCCCAATACATAAGATGTCCTGCAAGAACTCAAACACTTCCTAAATGTCACCTTGAGCACTAGAGTACATGAGTCAAGAATGCTTGGAGGACAAAAAAAATGTACCCGTACTTTGGTTTGCCAGTTTCACACACTGGACCACCGTCATGAGGCACTTAGACAACAAGCTAAGCTTCATGAGAACTGCATTTTCATGGATGACCATCTTAACTATATAAAGGTCAAGGAAAGCATTTCAAGAAGCCAAAGACATATCAGCTGATGGGTCACATTACAAGATGGCAGACCTCACTTTACGGATAGGAGATTTGTTATGGGCACATGAGCATAGGAAGTTGAGGCCTCTAGGCATTCCTACCACATCCCCTGCGGATACACTTCTTCAATTGAAACGAAATACTTTTGTCAATGAAAGCAGGAGATCTGAGTGTGATGGAGAGATCAAATTCTTTATAAGACTCATGAGAGCCAGGGGCCTGCCAACCTTGTCGTGTTTTTGTAGGGAGTCAGTTCATCGTGATGAGGTACAGATGGCACAAAATCATATGGAGATGCTTGGCTGATTAGGGACCATCTATGCCCACTTCTCACAGCTGTAGGCCGTGATGAACAAGCATGTATTTTGATGCCTAGAGGACATTAGATTGTCATTCATGATGTGGAGGTTGATCCTCTACATATCATGCACTAGAAATTGAGCATGTTGGTATTCAAAAAGCATCATCAAACAGGGATGGTTATCTTACATCATGTTCAGAGCATCTATTGCTCCTAGGCGAGTCCCATGAGCTAGTCATCTACAATGGCCTTCCCAATGGTTGTCTTCAAGTGATTAAATGTGCCATCCACATAGTGGAGGACATAGTGTATTGATTACTTCATGGGGTCTCCATGTTTCATTCCACATATCTCAAATTTCAATGTCTCCCCTCCTTTCCTCTCTGATCACTCACACCTCAACTTCCACCTTGGCATCATTCACAAATTCCCCCACTCACCCACATCCCATATTTGTCATGCCCACAACCCACTTTCTGCAACACTTTGTTAGAGATTTGCAATTTCTCTTGCCAGAAATTGTGTACACTGTTCTTAGGTCCAAGCTAGAGTGGTGACTACACACTTGTAATTTGTAGAGCATTTTCTTCCAACTAATTTTAGACTCAAGCACCTTGAAATTAAAAAAGCTACTTTTTGAACAACCTATATGGCCATTAGGAACATTTTCAAAGGTTCTCTGCATCCCTTTGGAATTGGTCTTAGCCCTTTTGGCTCTTCTCCAGACTCGTTTGAGGAGATCTTGAATAACATTTTTTTTAATCCAAAAGTTAAGATTCCAAACAAATTACTGCTCCTCCACCTCTTTCCACAAACGTACATAAATCTCACAGATTTGGTGCAATAGAACACTGTCATCTTTTCCATGTCAATACCATCCAAGTGTATTCACTAGTCAATGTAGCACCTTGAACATAGAATATTAACAAGGTCTTTAGAGTCCTCATAAGTATTGAGCTAGGTCAAATTTTTCGAATCATTGTCATGAATACATTCCATCTTCATCAAATAACTATCACCAAATAAAACTTGCAACCATATATTCATTTAAACTGAAATAACAGACTCATTCACGTCAATCATTTTATAATGCACAATTAAGCTAGATCAATAAGTGCTTGGATCAAGTAGAAAACTCCAACATGTTTGCAGACAAATTGAAGCAAACTATTGGTTTGTATCGTAGTTGCACTGCGTTTCTAGAAACGTGTTCAAAAAATGAGTTTTTGAAACACGTTTTTGGCGTTTCTCATAAACATTTTGTTTTTGGTGGGAAATATGGTATCAAATTAAGCATTAATTAAGGCAGTACATTTATGTAGGTTGCCGAATGTTTCAAGTACAGTGTGGTCCGATTTAGGTGCATCAAAACCATCAACTCTTATGCTAGATGCTACAACAAAGCTATTTAAGTCATTAGTGCTTTAAGGGTAGCTACATGTCACATGCATGAAAAGATATCCGCATTACCTTTTCTAAATTG
Source organism: Diphasiastrum complanatum (assembly GCA_029204225.1). Lineage (NCBI taxonomy): Eukaryota > Viridiplantae > Streptophyta > Lycopodiopsida > Lycopodiales > Lycopodiaceae > Diphasiastrum > Diphasiastrum complanatum. Next base: position 64,213,714 of record CM055099.1, on the reverse strand, counting down.
CACAAATAGTAAAAGCAAAAACAAGCTGCTTTGTCGTTAAGGTTACAAAATTGACAAGAAGCACTAGCAAAGCATCTACTGCCAAGATAAAGTATATGCTGCAAAGTACCAGCAATAAAAATCTTCCATAATAAGTAAGGTCTCGAGTTACAAATGATTTGCATAGAGTTAGTTCTGGGCTTCTTTCCATGCAACCCATTCACCTGGGCATGGTAATGTTTTTCAAAAGCACGAGTCGAAGAACAAGTGAGCAGGAATGTAGATTTCTGAGAAACTAGGTGCTGGAAAAAACGCCCATTCAGCCAAGTGAAAGCATGACGTAGTGCCCCTGCAAGCCACATGGGAAGAGCCTCTTACCAGTCCCAAGACTGCCTCATGCTCGATCCATAAGTGGCACAAGAGCAGGTCATGAGCTTAGATATGAGCCGCATAAGCGCTTGAGATTGTAAGGCTGACCAATCAACCTAAGTATATTTGAAAAAAGGAAACGCTGCTCGCTGGAAGAAAATGGAGCTGATGGTTTGATGGTCACTTAATCCTATCATCAATCACAGTCTCAACTTGTTGGAAATTACTTGGTTGCTTATTGTCAACTCTGGATTCTGTGCATATGGGAAGCAGAAATTTGCATCAATGAGAACCTTCTGAAAAAATACATTCCTTGAAAAGAAAAGAAAAAATCACTGCAGGCAGGGTAATCCGGGCATGATATTGGAGTAAAGAAGTTCCATATATTATTATGATAACCTTGCTCTCCAGATTGCCACGATCCAAGACGGATGGTCAAAGCTGAAAAGCGGGAAAAACCTAATTGCCCGATGATCTTCAAAAGTCCCGAAAAGCTGTCCATGTTGATGGCCGAATTTCCTTGTATAGACCCGAAACTAAGAAAATTTTGATGCCTTATGAAAATGGCCTTCCAGCACAGAAATACGCCTAATTTTACTGTGCAAATTCGTTACAAAACTGATGGCAGAAAACACAGCAACACGAATTAACTCCAAGTGCACAATAGCTGCACGCATGCGCACAAATTCTACAAGCCAGAAATTGCTGTGAAATGCAGTTGCGTTTAGGGGAAACCTCACTTCCGGACCATGGCCAATCGGGAAATCAACATATTATTCATGCCATTAAAAAACATGGAATCTATAACCAAAAAACACAGGATGCACCAACCTGAAGGACGCTGTTGCAGTAGCAAGTATTCCCAAAATTCTCAAGTCCAAAATAGTGCTCTCCCTCCGGAAATTGATCTCCTAATGCCTTCTCTATCTTTGAGCCAGAAGCTCCCATGATCATTAGTGGATGTGACCTATTGTGCACTCTTATCACTTCCTGTCTCTTTCTTTCCAATCAATCAAATTGCAGTTGCGATCCAATCCGGTCCCGCATAATAATACCGTCTACCCCATGCAAAACCTAACTAAGCAAAGCAAATTCCGATCCCTAACATCACAATATTTACATATGTATATATCTATCAATACTCTTGCGAAAGCATTAGGTAAGCGCTTTGCACTTACTATCGCTCACACAGACAAACGATTCTCTATTCTCTTTTCCTCGCTCGCTCGCTCGCTCGCTCGCTCGCTCTCGCTCTCTCTCTCTCTCTCTTTTCGTGGTTCTTTCTGCTCTCCTTTCCTGGTCCTGGTAGACATATATCTCAATCGAATATTCCATCGGAATCTTCTAGATGCCTTCACACACCTTTCCTTACAATCCCTGCCCTAGTGCATGCCCCCCAACCTAATGTCCTTGTTCAAGGGATCTTATGGTACAACCGGAGGTCACTGAATCAAATTATTTTTTAAAAATTTTGCCACGACAGCATTAAGATATCATATTGCGATGATTTGCGAAAAGCTTATTAGATGTCAATCCTACATAGATTCAAAAGCACTAAAATGTGGTGTTATTATTTTATTATTTTATTTTTCGATACAATCTTTGTTTTATTTAATTTTTTAATAGTTTTGAGTGTCATGTACTCTACTTAAGACAACATTTCTCATGATATGTTAATCACTTTATTGTCTTTGAACCCAATGTGCATCTGCCTCTTCATACAGAATCCAAACTAGCATTGCAACTGGAAACGGTTTGTAGCCAAACACGCTAGTGACTACAACGGCTTCAACTAGGTGGCTAGGCAAACTATGTACATTATGAGAGTGGTTTCAAGACTCCAATGTTGACCAGTCTCATGCCCTCCCATTCGACAAAAAGGGTCTTTCATACTTGTCATAATTACTTTGGAGTTGGTGCCACATGAGGTGAGACTGGTCCCTTGCCATGTAAGTCCAAGTGAACTTGGTTTATGAAGCTGGAGATCTTATCTAAGATGTTGCTAGGGCAATTTTTTGAAAAATGGACCAATGGCATGATAAAGATTCAAGCAAACGAAGAAACTGGGTGGAAAGAGAAAAGGCTACAAGAAGAAACTTGTCGCTACCTAAAACTACGCTAACTTCGTGATGGTTGAAAGAATTTCCAATGAGGAAGGCAAGCACATGTGAAAGTTCCATGCACAAAGGAACAAACCTGGATGTGTCAAGATTGGCAAAAATATCTCTAACTATGAAACTAGTGAGATGCGTATCAACATGCATTGCAATGATCTTCAAAATGCTTAAAAAATTCCAAAAGATTGAAGACCTATTTTCGACACAATATTCAAAGAATAAAACACTTTGATTCATGCAAAAAAACACCAAGTTACAACCATTAATTACAATGTAAGCTAGAGAAAGGAAATAATAGACAATGGAGACATCAATTTTTCTCCTCTAATATCACCACCAAAATGAGAGATGTGTGAAAAATGAGCCCAAATTGGCAAATATCAACTTGAGGCCTAAATATAAAAAATTTAAATAGTTTGACCAAGGGTCAAAATGGATGCCATTGTTGGCTGATTCTGAGGAATCCCCAAGATGTCGAGCCAAGTTGTTCTAAAGAGCACCTCTCACTCTAGACTGAGGAGGTCCCTGAGAAAGAAGAGAGACGAGAATGAGAGCCAAGCATGAGAGCCGAGAAATACTAGGTAGGATAATAGTTCAAACTCGTGTGAGCCTCATGGTGAATCCCAAGAAAAGGAATGACCATGTATGAGCTAGTACGTGTAGGCACTTGTAATAAATGTTCTAAATTATTTCTCGGTAATAGATAAGTTAAAATTGACAGAAGGAACCGCAATGAATTGCCGACAGTTTTTTATTGTGTTTCTTTTAACTTTTGGAGTTTGGAACTCCCAGATTGAAAGTTAAAATTTGATTTTTTTTTCTTTTTGTTGAATTTCAAATTGGTTAAAATTTGAATTCTGTTACTTGTCTGATAGTTTTCTAATCGATGTTGATCGTTGGAAATCAGTCAAGTGAACGTTTGTGCAAGATACTCGTTAAATTTGAATTAAAATCGTCAAAAAATATGAAATGACCAGATTGGATAAGTGGCAATAGTATTTTTTATCTAGTCAGTAAATCTGAGAGAGGATACGGTTCAAGAATTACTGAAATCCTATTGGTGGGATTTCCATTCATGTAATTTCATATTCTATGTTTGGATAGGTTTTGTCAATATTAACGGAGTAATGCCAAACCAGTCAATAAAAAGGAAGAACAGTCCAATTTTATTGGAAAATTTGTAATAATAGGAATTACATAATGGATTTCATTTCTAGTAAAATCCTATGGTGAATTATATTCAAAAAATCAGATTGGTACTGTTTCATATACTAGTGAATGATTTTTGATATATCAGATATTCAGCCCAGGTATAGGACAGAAATGAAATTGTTTTGGACTTTTTCCTACAACAATTAGTTTTTTAAAACATCTACTAATTTCATTACGTCTTCGTCTTCTTGGTACCTTAACTGAAATAGATTTTTAAGGAACTGAAAATTCTAAGGAGGGAAGAAGAGTGGACATCGAGGTAGTAAGTGTGATCGGGAAATGTATTTCGCAGTTAGGATTTTGGTAATCCCTATAAATAATTACTTAATATTGGTTATTAATTTCCTAGTTAGAATTCATTCAGTTGAATTTGTAACTGATATCTTTGTAACTATTGAGTTATCCGCAGTTTTAGATGTCAATTGTGGGGTTAGAAGTGGAATCTGATACGTGGATTACATTGGATCTGTAAGTTGACAGAAGCTTGTCCCTAGACTTGATGCATTAATAGGATTTCGAAGCTTGTCAATAACCAGAAAGGTTCAGAGTGTAATAGTAAACCATGTTAATTCTTTTGTCTAAGTCACATAATCGAATGTAGATTATGGGTATCCATCTGATAGGCATGCCAATCATCCAAATAAATGGATTCTCTAGTGTTTGGGAACAAGAGATAATATCCTATATGGATTATAGGACAGCTAGATGATCATTGGATCTCTAGAATATCAGATAAGGCGGTTAAGGATTTTCTGGAAGGAAAAGTTGATGGTATAGGACATCAGTAATTTTGGAAAGGAAATTCTAGGACTGTAAAGATCTGATGATCAATGGTGTGTTTTAGTACCTAGTCGCGATATGGGAAAGAAGAAAACCATTCGATCAAATGTGGGGTATTTTGGAAAATTTTGAGGTTTAATCTAGATCCCAATGTGGTATCTCATTATTTACAAAATCAGAGGCCCTCAAATCTATTTCTCACTTTCTTGAATAATCCTTTACTTCTTAGTAATTTCTCAAATATAGGATATCAGACTGATTTATATGATTCTTTCCAGCATGAAGTTATTCTTCTGAAAGATTGTTATGTCATATAAATTACTACTTGTGTGAATAGACTTGGAATTCAGATAAATTCTAAGGTTAAAAATGTTTCAATTTCTTAAACCATGGAATATCTTTGTTGCATAAATGGATTTTGATGGAATAATAGTTTCTATCACTCAGAGTGAAAATATTTGAAGGAGAGTCCTATTTGTAATAGGGTGAATCTTTTAGTGGAAACACTTATTACTGACTTTTCTTGGATTTAGATATTTTCATATATCATCTTTCCAGTCAACTGTTATTGAGATTTATAATTTCTTTAAAAGGAGGGGTGAAGTGGTGGAATAAAATTCTATTTGGGAATTTGTTGGTTGCGTAGTTTTCTGAAAAGAACCAATTGTGGTATAGAAATGAGATGTGGTCTGAAAGTAATTTCAGATAGATTCAGAGTAAGATGCCTAAATGGAACTTTTCGAAATAAGAGGAATTCTCTAGGGATTGTGTGGACAATCTGGAACTAGAACAGGTTTGGAATTTGAATCATTATCTATAAGTAGTACAGTAAAAGGTCAAAAGTTACTAGTTCCATTTTGATTGGAATAGAAGTAAGTTTGATCAGAATTTAAGTCTGAGAGTTCTATATTGGATCAACCTAATCTTAGTTTAAGTACTAGGATCAGAAAGAGGTTAATCAGTGGGAGAAATTATGTAATTATAGGTAAGTGGGATTAAAAAACTACTGAGAGTGAATTTTATTCATCTCGGAGATTTCCCGAATATGTTATTTACTATGAGAAATAGAAAATATTTTGTAGCTGAGTTACAAGATCTCAGTAAAATATGTGAGTAACATATGTGGGTTCTAGAGGAATCTGCCAGATAAGAATGTGTTTATGTACTGGGTCATAGTGAGATTATTCTCGTATGTGCACAATTAATCTTGTATGAATCTACTATGTAATCCTAGTAACTAAGGTTATTTGGTGCACTTAACCTAGTCAGTGAACATAAGCATATGATCAAGTATTGTTTTGATAGATACGTGCAGAGTTAACAAATCTTTGTATAGAAGATTTATGGATTGACTTACAAATGATTTGGGTAAGGATCTAAATGTGGTGTTATACTAGTATAATTGAATTCTTCACCTAGACATTTGAGATTTCTGAATCATTGGCAATTAACTTGAGTAGTTGATTACTCCAGGATAAAGTTAATTGGTAAAACAATCAGTGTGATGTGAATTCACTGGGAACTGATGGTTTTGAATTATATTGCTTGTAAGACGCATGATTAGTGAATCATTTTGGTTCATCAGTTAAAATTGTGTGCATTGGATATACAGTATTCTTGGAATAGAGTATTCCTTAGTTAAGGAAGGGACTCAGCTCATTAGTGATTGTATCCCAGAGAGCTCAAATGGATAACGAATCATAATGAATCCAAGAATAACAACTGAATTGATATTCAGCAGGACTTTGGGTATCTAGATGTGATTCCGGATTGTAATCTAAAGTTTTTGTAGTTGAAGATGATTGTCATTTTTGTATGCGTTCAGTCTTTAATTACCAATTATTTATAGACCTTGAATCTTGCACTTCAGTTTAAGAATCCAGGTAGAAAGTATTCCTAAATCCAGTATTTTCTTAATGGAAAGATTTTTGGAATGACTCTTACTTTTCTTGAGTTATGTTAGACATATACTCCAGTATCTTGTAAATGATTAAGTATGATTTGAATTTCAGGAAATTATGATTGACAAATCATATGAATCTAAATATTTATGGTTGACGAATCATAAATAGATACTTAATTATTGTCAGAGGATTATAAGGAATTGTAATGATTCTTAAGTGTGATGATTAATTTTTGATCTTTTATTTGAGTAAGAATTTGAATCAGTGTTTTTGAATTTCTCTACTCCAGTGTTATATTTGAGGACCTATGGATCTCACAGATATTCTCACAAGATAAGTTATCTTATTTGTGGAGAATTTAATTAGTCTAGTGGATGCTATTCTACTACAGTTTATGGTCTGCAAATGCTTGAGTACAGTTCTTCATTTGAATTGGATCTCTAGTTGTCTTAGGAGACAGACAAGTTTATTAAGATGAATGAAGGCTATTTTTCTTGCATTTGGTGCTAGAAACAGGAGCATTTAACTCAAAAGAGTATTTGGGGTACTCAGAGTTGAGTTTTAATCATTCTATATTTTAATGATTCTCCTAGAGATTCTAGCTAAATGAATTATCATATTTTAGAATTTGGATTCTAACGATATTTGTACTTGGAAACTTGTGAATTATCTGTTAGAGTTGTGGATCATGTAAGTGTTTTACATGAAGGTGATGTTACTAGCTTGTGATAAATGTAACCCAGATGGAAAATTTATCGCTTAGTGTACTTTTCAAACCTGAGTTGTACTCTAGTGCAGAGATTATCTCTGAGTACTTGTTGGATATGAAAGTCAGACTAACTTACAATCTCCTACAATGGAAGCTGCTCTTGATGTGGCTGTTGCATCATCCCCATCGATGATGTGTGTGGGTGAGGAGTGTTGTTGTAATGTCGTATCTTATGTTGAGCTACCATCTTGGGAGCCCTTCGAACTTGAGGATGCCGAATGAGATTGTGTGGCTTGGCTCGTAGCTCGTGGTTTCCTCTTGAGTGGCTCTCCCTCAAATTCTAAGTCATCTGATGTCGTTGCATCTGAAGATCTCTTCTTTGCCATCAGCTTTGTTCTCATCCTCTGCTGGCGTGTTTCAGACAGCTTAGCCTTGGAGGTATCTGTCTCTTTTGTTGCCGAAGATCCCTCAACTGCTTGATCTCGTTGGGAGGCCAATGGTGTCGGCTGCTTCTTCACTGTCAACTTTATGATGCTGGTGTTTGGTCTTTTAGTGGCCCCTGTGGCGACGATGTTTGTGTTCTAGACCACTTGGAATTCTTGGACTAAACTTGTATGTCCCAAGCTTTGTCAGCCACGTGCAACAGCTCTCGGAGTCTCAATCCATTGTGCACTTGCTAGAGTGTAATATTAGTCATACATTGAAAAAATGATCATTTTGTAGAGCCTGATAGTTGCATCTATTGAATGCAATTTCTTCTATCTAGGCATTCTTTCCTTCTTCCAATAGGTCCAATGTATGCAAACATTATCACCAAATAATAAAGTACCAAAAATAGTTGCTGCATATAACGCTTCGGCTAGTTTTTTAAAATAATTTTAGCCCTGAGCCTCAAAAAACAATAGCATTGTTCGTGCACTTGGATTATGTTTCTTTTAAAGCAATTTATAAAAGGGCCATCCGGTTTTGTTCGGTAAGTGTTTAACAACACCTCGTTTACATCGAGGATGAGCAACCTACCGGCCCTAGCTGGAATGTCATCAGTGTCGAGGGCCCTGGTCGTCGTTGGATTGAGCATAAATCCACATGAAACCATAGACCCAAGATATTGAACAATACCTGGAGAGGAGACTTGACGGTATCTTACATAACACAATATAGAAAAGGATAGAAAATGATTACAACTTTGAGATAGGCACTTGACATCCTAATGTCCTTCGACAAATCAGAATTTTAGCTATAATGTTGCGAAGTTGCACATGTAACTATTGTTGTGAAAAACAAGTGGGGTAAGCGAAATACATAAAATCTAGACACCAAAAGCTACAACAAATTTGCAAAAATATATTCACTTAAGGTAGGGCAGATAGCTCCCAGATGCAAGGACAATACTATTTAAATAAAAAGAGAAGAGGTATACAGCCAAAAAATGGCTCATCTTTTACAAAGAAAAGGAAGTGGTATATTGCAAAAAAATGGCTCATTTTTTACATAGAAAAAAAAGTGCAAACGAACTAGAACACAACTCATTATTTATGTAGCATATCTCATGTATGCTTTGAAGACAGAATGTGGTAATTTCTGGCATTAAAAAACATCGTTTGGAAATGTTTGAGAAAAGGATGAAATCTGCATCCCTGTATCTCTGATGCCATACCAGTCAAAAGACAACTCTCAAACCTGAGTACGAGTGCAGATTGAATAACTCAAGTTCTCCTATGCTCAACCTGTGGACTAATGTGTCCATGATCTACAACAATGTACTTGTCCCTACAAGATAAGATTACACAAGTGCAAATTTCCAAGAGTATAACACATTAAGAATATGATTCATGCATCAAACAATGGATTGGATATGAGGACAATCATATTTTGAATACATAAGACACATGAAGAGAGAGCCACCATGTGTATATTGCTATCTTGAAAAATGACAGAGAGATCTCTTGTTTACAAACATGAGTATTTTTTTTTATTTCATCTGTCATTGTTTTACGATGAGCACATTTTTATATTCTAAGCAAGAAACTAATCCATTTCTTTTAAGTATTTTTTGTAAACTAGACCTAGCTAAAATTCTCTAGTTAGTTGAAATTAGTTGCAATTGTTTGTGCGTGCACAATTGCCATTATGGCTGATTCATATGTATGACTTACAATATAGAGGCGACTTGAGAGAGTGTCAGAGAGAATTGTGACTATTACCACAATGCTAGTGATAGTGGATATTGTGTATACCGCAGGCTAGTCTTAAAGGATGAAGGGGGATGAGGTTCGACCTTCAACAAAATCGCCATAGCAGTCGGACCACGGTGCCTAAATGGACAAACTTGCAAGCAATAGAGGAAGTGAATGGTCATCATTTGATGTGTGACCGATGGCTATAGCAGCCAGCCATCGGCAGGACAACTGCTTAAGAGAAAAAAAAACTAACAAAAGTTTAGCTCATGAAGTTATTATGTTAATAGGTAGAGGAGATGGCATAGTAAGATTAAGTGTAATTTCCTCTCAATTGTGGTTGGCTCAAAGGAATCTGTTGCTAGCAAACCCTGTAATCAACATTGTATTAAGAAGATCAATTACAAATATGTAGTACATGAGGAATGGATGACAAGATATATATAGATTTCAAGTGGTCTCATTGGCTCAAAACAATCTTCCTTTAATCAGATTTGCATCAAGAAGAGATTTGTAATCAGAAGATAAGAGTACAAAAATTTGAGGACAAGATATATGTTAAATCAAGTGGCCTCAAATAGTAATTTGGTCATCATTTGTGAATGACTATGTAACCAGGAAAATGACATACTCAAAAAAAGAGACTTTCCAATCAACAAATTAGAAAACAAGTCTAGTTGGCATTGCTTTGCCATTTATTAAAGACACGTGCACTTTTAGGGCTTGTACTTGTGCATTGAATAAAATAGGTGAGATGGAAGAGTATGAATCATCAGAATCGCCCTCAATTAATGTTTGGCTCAAAGTAATTTGCTGCTAGGAAACCCTTGAATTAGCATTGCATTAAGAAGATTGATCACAGAGGAGGAATGTAAGACAAGATATATATAGATTGTAAGTAGCCTCATTGGCTTGAAGCAATTTGCCTTTAATCAAATTTCCATTAAGAAGAGATTTGCATTAAGAATATAAATACATTAGTAGTAAGCACGACATTGCAAAATCACCCTAATTTCAAAACAAGAAATACCTTAATATCGATTAGCTGCGAATTATGCAAACAACAAAGGACGATGAAATGTAAATAATCTGAAAATATAAAATACTCCAAAAAAGTGAAACCATAAGAAATAATCACAAAGTGATGACCTATGACTTCCATTGTTGCTCCATTAGATGAACATACTCATCGGTAAGGTAGCATTTCATAGTAAGTATTTCAATGTGTACGTATGATTAAGACACACCAACAAACAAAAAGCAGGAACCGTCCTTGTGATAGAAAATCTTGAAGCTAATCTTGCATCCATATTTCCAAATTAAAACAATTGTGAGATGTGCTCCATTAAATTTAGCCAAACGACTAAACTTAATTCAATACATTATACCACAGATTATTCCAAAAACCTAAATAATAAAAAAACCAAATTCAAGTATTGTTAGAATCTGTTGAATCTTAGGCATAATTTCACAAAGTTAAGAGACGCTTAAAAGTAGCCATTTGCATAATGCATATTAAATAAATGCTCAGAGTAGCATAAAAGAGTCCAAACCGTATTATGAGGAAGTCCAAACCAATTTGTAGAAGAGTCCAAACCAAGTTACAGATGCTTATAACAGATTAAAACACTATATATTTCAACACCTAAAGCAAAAATAAAAATGGCTTCCAACCAAAATAATTGCGACAAAACTAACAATATGCCTCTACAACAATTATATTTTCATGTTGAATGCTCTATCAAAATCATGACATGTTCAACAAAGTGAATGATGTAAATGGTTTTTCAGTGAATAAAATAAAGCAATGAGGAGAAAAAAACATAATGCAATGAAGAGTGGTTGTCATATGTAAAAAAAACAAAGCACAAACTAAATCTCACAACATGTTATGAAGTCGCAAACAAACGCAAGGCGTGAACCGTGTCGAGTCATCTTCTCTGCAAATTTTATAGACAATTACATGCAAGCACTAGTGGAACAGAGACAAATCAATCAATCTGAACACCTAAACCTTAAACCTTATGAGATATAAGCTCAACATGTTACAAGATATGTCCAAACAGAATCTATAAAGCATTCTACTTAAGATGTGATACGATATCAAAACCTAGAAAACGTAAAATAAAACTTAGCGTTGGATATTTGCAATGAGATCAAACAACTGAAATAAGATTTTGAAACTACTTATAAAAGTTAAAGTTGTTTGTGGCCAAAAAATAGATAAAAAAAGATACCTTCTCTTTTTCACAAAAAGAGAGACACACCATGTGTATATGTTATTTTGAAAAATAACAAAGAGTTATATTGATTACAAACATGATCAGCTTTTTTCTCTCTTGTATCACGGCTTTATGATGAGCACATTCTTATATCCATAAGCAAGAAGCTAATCCATTTTTTGTAAGTATTTTTTTTAGACTAGAGTTATCCAAAATTCTCTGATTAGTTGGGGATTAGTTGCAGCTATATGTGTTCGTGTGCACTATGTGATACTACAAGCTAGTCTTGAAGGATGAAAGGGGATGAAGTTCAACCTTCAATAGAATTGCCATAGCAGTCACAACTCCTGAATAGACAAACCTACAAGAAATAGAGGAAGTAAAGGGTCATCATTTGACGCGTGATGACTGGCTGTAGTAGCCAGCCATCCATTGGCAAGACAACTGCTTAAGAGAGTACAAACCAACAAAAGAATAAAGCCATGAAGTTATCTTGTACTTATCATATAGATGAGACAACATAGTATGAAGAATTTTTTCTCAAATGTTAATTGCTCAAAGAAATCCGTCGCTAGCAAACCATGTAATCTGCATTGCATTAAGAAGACTGATTACAAAAATTCAAGAAAGGAGGAATGAAGGACAAGATACATATATGCATTGTAAAAAGTGAAGAAGTTATTCTATACTTGAAAGGTAGAGGAGATAGCAGAGTAAGAATAAGTGGAATTTCCTCTCAATTGTGGTTGGCTCAAAAGAATCCGTTGCTAGCAAACCTTGTAATCAGCACAACATTCAAAAGATAGATTACAAATATTCAGTACATGAGGACAATGTATATATAAATTGCAAGCAATCTGTCGTTGGAGGGTTTGCGAATCCCAAGGAAATCCTAACCCTAGTTAATAAGTGAGAGGGATTTGGCACTCTGCGTGTGTAAGTCCAACCCGGTGCTCACATAGTTATTTAATTAATTAGAAAGTCAATAAAAAGACTAGGGGTTTTCACCAAAATTCAAATTTGAATTGGTCCTCTAATTGATGCAAGAATTTCTCAATCTTTTTAGATTTGAATGGGCCAATAGGATTTTGAGGCCAAGGCCCTCCTCTCCACTATAAAGAGGGGCCTACTCGAGTTTGTAAACTAGGTTCTCTCTTCATTTCAATACAAGCAATAGACCCTCTTATGGAATGGATAGGGAATGTCCTTGCTCTTCTTTTTTCCTCCTCCATCTCTCATGCTTTCTTTGGATTTATCTGTTGTTGTATTTGCTAATTTTTAGATCTGAATGTTATTGGGATTCTATATTCTTATGCTTTTTGTGAGAGAGAAAGGGAAAGAGAGGAAGCAAGTATCTATCTTATTGTGGGTTGTAGTGTTAATTGGTTTAAGGTAGTGTTAGTCTGTAGTGTTAGTGGATCTTGGTGTTAATTACAAATCATCTTAGCATGCTGGATTTTGGAATATGCTATCGCTCTCATGGGAACGAACATCCGCGTGACGACTAACTTCTACCTTTTGGCTTATGTAGTGCCCCTTCCACGTTCCAATGCGTCATGCAAATGGCGTTTCAAGATTTGTTACATTGAATTGTCGAGATTTATCTCGATGATTTGGGTGTACATTCTTCCGCAGACAAGCACCTTGAAGCCCTTGAAAAGATCTTCATTCGCTGTCATAGGTTTGGAGTCTCAGTAAACCCTGAGAAATGTCAAATCTGGGTAACCCATGGGGTTGTCCTTGGACATATCATTTCAAAGGATGGTATTTCTACCGATCCTTCTAAGATCAAGGTTATAGTTGAAATGCCTCTACCCACAATAGTGAAGGAAGTTTACGTCTTCCTAGGTCACACTAACTTTTGTCGCATCTTCATAATCGACTATGCCGGTAAGGCGAGACTCGTTTTTTTAGTTGTGGTAGACCCTAGATGGACTGAGGAATGTATAAAAGCTTTTAAGGAGTTGAAAATAACACTTACTATTGCACCTATACTTCGTTCCCCGAATTACATGAAGGAGTTCCATGTGCATACCGATGAAGTAAGCACGCACAATTAGTTAACAAATGTCGCCAAAAAGCTTGGCACGATCGTCACCTGCGCAATAAAGATTAAGCATCTAAGAAAATTAAAATTCAGAAGTGAAGGGCCTTATGTCATAAATAAAGTCTTTCCTAATGGAGCAGTCCAATTGGAAACACTTGACGGAGTACTCCTAGACACTGTCGTAAATGGCGGTCATCTACAATAGTATTACAAAGAGTTGATTTTTGTTGACCCCATATAACTCCATCCCTCTTGTATATATTTATGTTACATTTTTTCTGATCTTTACTAGTTTTATTTTTTATTGTTATTTTTTGTACCTTCTTTTGTTTATGATTTTTTACTGCCTCTATTTGTCTTTATTGCACTTTATTTTACATAATATTTTTATTTCATCCATATCCATTCACAGAGAGTATTATAGGTCAACAACTAATGGTCTAGTTCACATGGATAGGTTCTATACCATATTAGATCCAGTTCACTTCTGCAATTTTGTTATCTTAGATTTTTCACATATAGCATAAATCTGATCAATGAGATAGTTCATTCTACTACGAACTTCTATTTTTAGACACTGTCAAAATTCACTTCATGAAGTTCTACAACACCATCACTGAGATACAATATTCAACAGTCACTTGGTTGGCATCTCGACCGAGTCCTCTGGTTGGCATCTCGACCAAGTCAGTTGGTTAGCACCTCGACCGAGTCATTTGGTCAGCATCTCAACCGAGTCACCTGGTCAACGTCTCGACCGAGCCTGCTACTTGAGATCTCGATCGAGCCTGTTACTTGAGATCTCGACCGAGCCTGCTACTTGAGATCTCGACTGAGCTTGTTACTTGAGATCTCGACCGAGCCTATTACTTGAGATCTCGACCGAGCCTGCTACTTGAGATATTGACCGAGTCTCCAACTTCATATCTCGACTGGACCAAAACAACGCGGTTCATCAAGAATTTTTCAAATCTCAACCGAATCTTCTTGAGATGTAGAGAAGCAATTCTCATTCAAGATTAGAGCTCTTAGAAGTGATGGAGGTGGTGAATATATCTCCAATAAATTTCAAGATTTTTGTGAGCTTGAAGGCATTAAAAGAGAGTTTTCTTGTGCCTACTCTCCATCCCAAAATAGAGTGGCCGAGAGAAAGAATAGATCTCTATGTGAATGTGCAAAATCTATGAGAATTGAGGCATCTTTGCCCAAAGATTTTTGGGGAGAAGCCATTAATTGTGCAAATTATCTTTGCAATAGGCTCCCACATATAGCTCTTGGAGGAAAGTCACCATATGAAATCTTATTTTTGAAGAAGCCTAAGGTTGATCACCTTAGAGTTTTTGGATGCTTATGCTTTGTCCATATTCCCTTGGAAACAAGGAAGAAGGAAGATCCTAGTGCATGCAAAGGGATCATGGTCGACAGACTTGGGCACTTAAAAAAAAATCTCGACCGAGGAGACATGGTGAACGACCATAAATACTTCCAAAACAAAGACATTCTTACCTCAATGACGTGCGAGCATTCCAGCCTAGCGAATAATTTCTGGCAATTTCCTTGCTTCCATCACCGATCCTAGCGCTTTTACACTCCATCGATCAATAATCAAGCACACACTCCGTCCATCGAGCATCAGCCATTACCATACCAAAACCAAGACAACGAGCGCCATCACCAAACATCTATGACAACCTAATATCGCAAGAAGTCACAACTTTATCATTTCAATCTTTTGCACATAGAAGCGCTGAGGGGTAGTGTAGCTAGAGCACTCATTATGCTCTAGTTTCACTATTGTGAAATGCCATTTTTATTCTCACTTCATCCTTTCTAGAACCATCACCATCTTTTACTCTTTTGTCATTTACCATTGTATACACCGCACCTTCTTCATCACCTTGCCTACTCCATTCTCACTGAGTCTTTCAACTTCCATTTACACCCATGCGCCATTGTTTCCATCTCTTTGACACTTCCGTTCTCACCTGACGACCATCCAAAATCTTTCTAGCCATCGTGTACACTCCATAATCTTCACCAACTCCCTTTAGTCCATTTCCTTTACCCAGATCACCACTATTTCCATCTCTTCCAGACCTCCGCTTTGAACCACATACCCTCGTCACCATCTCGACTGACACCTCTCCATCACATCTCGACCGAATCACCCCGTCACAGTCTCGACCGAACTAAACCATTGTTAACCCTGTTGCAAAACCTCTTTTTTCTAGAGTCCAATTTTCCTAGTTTTTTCCACTATGTTTTTCAACCAATCCTCAAGTTCTGATGATCCTGATACAAATAAGATTGATATCTAGATGGGGCAGCTTGATAGTCAAGAAATGACAACTTGGTACCAGCAGGCACAGTAGCTCCTAACTCAAATTGAATTTCAGATCCATTTACTGACTGGTTACCAAAGCCCTTATTTGCTACACATGACATATGCCAGTTATAATCCAACTGTCAAATCATGCCAATTTATAGAACCTCCTGAAAAAAATTATGTGTATAATGTCTATCTTTCTGCAACAGACCTCCACACTTTCGGGTTCCCTCGAGGACCAAATCCAGTTACCAGGATACTACAAAAAATAGAGCAGACAACTTACTTCAAATATATTGATCCATCCATTGAGAAGTGGAAGAACAAGGATGGGTATCGATATGAAGCCATCAATGATCAACCTCTGGCTGCTGCTTGTGCATACTTGACTAAGTACACACACAGTGTTCGAGGACCAAGATCTTGCAGGTACCGATGTCGTTGTTCCACATGTTGGCAGATTCACAACTGCATGGCTAGAATCTATATGATTGGGCCCAGTTCGCTTCAAATTGCCTCCATGATTGCATAAATCTTCCATAGATGTATTCTCAAACGCACAGATGTACAACCTTCATCTGAGTCATAACACTCGGAGATCTGGCTGCAAGGACTCAGACACCACGCTAAAAAAATTAAAAAACTAGCAATCTTAGAGTCTGCTCGTACTTTTTAGTGGTCACGAGAAGTTGCAATTTGCATAACTCCACAGATTGAATCAATACACCGTCCCTCAAAAATTAATAGTGAGTTAGAATGGCTTTGTGTGTGTGTGTGTGTGTGTGTTGTGTGAGGACATCTTGAGGTAGGACATGTTGTTCTCTTTGTGCCAAATGAAAACAGAACATTCACTGCGTGTGTGTGGGCAACTTCTCACAATTTTCATTTTGTTTTTGTCTAGTCATCTTCTCAACAATATTGTCGTCGATTCTCTTGGTGTTCTTCACTTCATTTTTGAATAAAAAAGCTCATTGCATTTTGGGACCTTTAAGTGGGTATCTTTTGGCACATTTTCCATAGTTTTTGGTATTTACATTTTATCTATTCTGAATAGGTGTGTGTGTGTGTGTGTGTGTGTGTGTGTGTGTGTGTGTGTGTGTGTGTTGTTGTGTGAGAACATGTTGAGATAAGACCTGCTATTATGCCTTTGCCAAATCAAAACAAAACAGTCATTGCGGGTGTCTGAGCAAGTTCTCGCCGTTATCGTTCCGTTCTTTTAAAGTCATCTTCTGAACAGTATTGTCGATAATTCTCTCTTGTTCTTCACTTCATCCTTAAATATGAAAGATCCTTGCTGTTTTGGGCATACCTGCCCTACATTAAGTGAATATAATTCTACACATTTGTTGTAGCTTCTCATGTTTACAGATAGTAGAGCTATTTGTGTGTGTGTGTGTGTGTGTGTGTGTGTGTCGGGAGGGTGGGTCAAACCCGAAAAAAAAAACCCCAAAAAGCAAAAAAAATGTTTTGGAATTTTTTTTTCCAGTTCGAACCAACCTTGTCGGTTTGAACCTTGATGTGGATGTGGATGTGGGTGTGGGTCTGTGTGCGTGTGCGCACACACACGCCACGCATGTGTGTGTTATTTTGTGAGGAGAGGTTGAGGTAGGACCTGATGTTCTATGTGTGCCAAATCTAAACTGAATAGTCAATGCGTGTGTGAACAAGTTCTCACGGATTCTGTTATGTTATTTTGAATTAATCTTCTCAATGGTACTCTCTTCAATTCTCTTGTGAATTTGTCACTTCTAGATGAATAGGCCATTGTTTTTTATATAATAATTAGCCATTTTCTGGTTGACTAATGATTGATTTTGTAAATAAAAGGGGGGGCATTTTATATTTGAAATAAAAATGTCTTTTCTATATAAAAGATGGTGGCAATATTTCTACATCGTAACATGAATTTTCTATATAGGCACTCTATATGAAACCAAATCTGATTTCTACGTTGAAAGCAATATGAATCTACATAGACATTGCTTCTAAAAACTATTTTCTATATATAAATATAGTTTGCTTGTTTATTGCTTTCTAGATAGATTTTCATTTGTGCATAGACATCTGTATTCTATAAAGGACTTTTTCTTTTATTTTGTTTTCTAGATAGAAACATGAAATGTATATCTATGTAGAACTTTTGGTCCATTTTACTAGTTGCGGTACTTAGAAAATGCACCGCTTTTACTAGTTGTCTCGTTACAGGTTACAAATCATTTGATTTTCTATTCTTAATATGCAGAAACGCATCCAAAGTTTGTTGTGTTATGAATGAATATTTTTTCAACAAGTACTTATCATAGATCAGAGACATCGTTGATACCGCCACCCCTCATCTTGTTCACCTTTTTATTTGTGAAACCATCTTGTCAGCTCATTATCTCTTCATTTTCCCCCACATAGCTCAAACGGAACTCTAAAAAATCCACGGTTGTCAGCCCCTTAAGTACCTCATCTTAGTCTCCACATATCAAGAAAGGAAAAGACAACAATGTTGAGCCTTGTTACTAGCTTCTATGAAGATTAGAAATTTCTTGTTGAGTTGGGTCAAGCAGCTAATGGACTCTCATTGTAGTGGGTTTATTTCCTATCCTATCCTCAACCCAAGATCCAAGCACTCAAGCATCAAGAAGATGAAGTTAGTTATCACGCGTAGGTTCGATCTCGTGAGAGCGATAACATATCTAAGAATTCAGCATGTATGAAATATCCACATCTAACTCTAACATCCATTAACACTACATCCATTAACCCTAAGATTCACCATGATAATAGCTTACTCTTTCTCTCTCTCCTTTCTCTCTCACAAAAAGCATAAGAAATATAAATCCCAATAACATTCAAATCCAACAATTAGCAAATACAACAAAAGCATGAGAGACGGAGGAATTAATGAAGTTAGAGAGCAAGGACATTCACAAGTCCATTCCATAAGAGAACCAATTTGCTTGTATTGAAATGAAGATTTGAACATGAGAATCAACTCGAGTTTGCCCCTATTTATAGTGGAGAGGAGGAGCTTGGCCTCAAAATCCTATTGGCCCATTTCTACCTCTCTAACTATTCTTATTTAAAAAAGAGTGGAAACTCATTCAATAATTGGAGGGAATCAATTTGAAATTGAATTTGAACCAATTTTGGTGGGAGACCCAACTTTATTTAGTAACTTGACATATAGGCCTACGACATTAAAAGTCTCGCAAAAAGGACTTTCTAATCAATCAAATAACTATGTGATCATCGGGTCTTACACACGCAGTGTGCCAAATCCATCTCACTTATTAACTAGGGTTAGGGTTGTCTTGGGATCCGCAAAACCTCCAACAGTATCTCCCACGTGGCGGTCCCATGACACCTCACGAGATTATTTATTTCGGGCTCTAATTAGTCTCGCGTCAAACTTTGATCAAATAATACTGCACCTTCTCCATGAAGTCGAGTCAGACAGTGTTGAAGTCCAAATTGTGCAGTAAAAAGCACTTATGCGTTCCAGCGATCCATTTTGACGTTGTCCAAGCTGTAAATCTTGATTCCCAGGAGCCACCCATCATCGCAGCACGAAAGTACAATCTTGTTATGGGTAGCTGATCTTTAACGCTGTCGGACGCCATTAGTTTATTTGGATCAAATGCCAACGTAAGAAGGCAATCATCCCATCAAGTAGCAACGGACGCCAACAAGGTCAGGTCTTTTGCAAAAAGCGCTGATTGCCCAACGGTTGGATTAGGAGAGAACATGTACTCCCGTTGGTATGCTTGTAGCGCTCTGTGGAAATCCACTGAAATTGTCCAATTGAAAGACTGGTGGATAATTGGCCAATCGGTGTATGGATCGTAATTTTATCCATGGCCATTCCCAGATCGTTCCACTTATTACGACATGGCATCGGCACATAGCACAGATCCACTCGTAGTTGGCAAGGACTTGCAACATAACTCCTTATAGAATCAGGAGTTTTCTCAAAAACAATGTGAGAGGCGAGTCAGGTATAACGACTTTGCTGCATACACAACGGCAATTGTGTGAGCTTGAGTCCTGGTGAGACGACTCGGCCGGTGCTTCTTCGTAGATAGACATCAAGGAATCGGCATTGAACCCACGAATCTTGTCCTCCAGGTATGAAGCGGATAAGAGAAAGAGAAGAGAGCCAGCCGCAAATTGCTACTTGGTATTTTCCTTGATAGCCCTCTTCAACTTCCCAAAGACCGTTTTATACCAGTTGTAGGATTCTAATTGGCCAGATCCTAGTTCGTAATTGGATTCTACAAGGCGATGTAGGATCTGCGATGAGATGCATTCCTTCTTGAGGTTGCCAACCATCAGGAAGTTATTTAGTAGCTGGGCCGCGACGTGAATGATGGGATCTCGGATGGATTCTATGAGATACCCGTCATAGGTCCAGTAATACTCAACCGTGGTGTCTATGAACGGCTTGATCACATTCTCTGTGTGCTTATGGTTTGGAGATGGCTCAATACCGGATGTGATACCTATGGTAGCAAGGGCGGCTTCGATAACTTACACCTTGTGTGTAGAAGTCTGAAAAATAATATAAAATTTGGATTTGGCCTCGATCCAAGTACTAAAGGCCATCGTAATGAATTGCATATTAATTTCCCAGAAAAGTCTCGCTCGTAGCTTCCCATTGTTGTGAGCAAAGGCCCGACAAGAGTCAACCACTGAGCGACCATGCTTGTGCTAGGGAGCATCGTGATGTTCGTTACAGTTGGAACACCACGATGGATGACATAACACGGAGATTGTGAGGTATCAGTAGAAGACATGATGACAATAAGGTAAAGACTGAAAGTAAGGCGCATGAATGTATCAAATAGTTGTGGGAAAATTTTTAGAAAGTTTTGGTCGCGAAAAAAAAATGTAAGAGCTCCGCTAGCACAAGCGAGAAATGAATCGAATTCAGCGCTCTTATAGGTGAATTTGGAGGGTCCATTAGACAAAGTACTAGTTTGGCTGATCAGTTCTGAAGAAAAATCTACAGGCATGTTCAATATTGTGAATTTATCTTCCAAAAATCTCAGCGAAGGTTCTTGACCAAAATAGCAATCTGGCGAACGTTCTGAAGGTCTGGCGAAGGTTGAACATTCGCCTAAGAGCATCCTTCGCCTAGGTGCTATAATAAATGCAAAGTTTCAAGATCTGAACCTCTGGCCAACCTAATTTTGGCATTCCGAATCCATCTGGCATGTCGACGAAGATTCATAATGATGATTTGATGATCGGCAAAGGTTCCCCAAATGGCATAATACTGAACATTCACCTAAGGTCAAAACAAGTATTAACTGGTGAAAAGAACGTTTGTCCAACTCAGTTTGGGTACATATGAGGTGGAATTTATCTCTGAAAACTCGGCAAATGTTTCTATAACTATATGTACAAAATATGACCCAAAAAGTGATTTTCCAAGTCATTTTCCATAAAGATCTGATTCCTAAAAATACTTTTCTTTAACTTTTTCTGATTTGATCACATTTTTGACTTTTGATCAATCTTTTGATACACACACTTTTTTTCTAAATGTCTTTTTCAAAAAAATCACTCAAGTAATGAAAACAAAGAAATTGTAAAACAATAAAAACTAAAATCATGGTGTCAGATCATGCTGGTGGTAGAATAGGCTACCAAAATTTGCGTAATCGGCTACCATTCACTGGAGTGTCAAATTGTTTTTCATCCAAATATTCCAAAATAACAGCTCCATAGTTCAGTATTTTTTTAACTTTGTACAGTCCTTCACTTGTAAACTTCAATTTTTCTTTAATCAGTTTTGTCTTGTACATTAGTGCTAGATCTCTTTCCTTCAGATCTTTTTGTGTAATCGGCGATCGTGTCATGCCTTGTGACGGGCTTTCTCTACTACTAATGCATGAACTGCCATCAATCTAGTTTCACAAAGTTTTTGTAAAGCCTCATGACGTATCTATAAGGATTTCACATCATCCAACTATTACGTTGCTGCTATGCGTAGGAATGGTACTAAAAATTCAATCGGCATCACCGCATCTTGACCATAAACAAGCTGGAATGGCGTTTGATTCATACTACATTTGTAAGCTGTTGTTGGATATTCATTCATAGTGTGATTTCCTGCACAAATTGAACACCAGACATTTTTCCGGCTAGGAAAAGTCTTTGCAAACTTTTCAAGTTCTTTGTTCGCTTTCCCATGGACTTCTTCCAAGACTTTCAGCTTTCCGTCGAACTGGGACTACATTTTTTCCAGCTGCATCTGCTGCTTTTGACCAAGTTTCTCGAACCCGTCGATCATCTTCTCTGTAGTTGCATTGATATTTGTTGATGCAATGGTGGTGGATGTTGTCGTGGTTTGCCCTGTC
This sequence comes from Diphasiastrum complanatum, assembly GCA_029204225.1. Lineage (NCBI taxonomy): Eukaryota > Viridiplantae > Streptophyta > Lycopodiopsida > Lycopodiales > Lycopodiaceae > Diphasiastrum > Diphasiastrum complanatum. The sequence goes on along the minus strand of CM055099.1, from coordinate 64,191,519 downwards.
GTATAAGGTAGCATTCCAACATTTGGTTTGTCATCAGAATCTTCATCTTCCTCACGAATTGCATCGTCCATAGCACTTTGTATTGTGGTCTAGCTCGAAAAGAAAACCTTTCGTGCATGGCGGAATAAACTATCTTCATCTTTCCAATGCATGACTACGCCTATCAATTTCAAACAAGACAATAGTAGTAGAAATCATGTTTGAACTTATAGTAACTAACTTTGAAATCGTCAGTACTACAATGATTACGTACCCAAACAATTAAGCATTGAAGATTATTAGACCAATGATTAATCGTGAAGAAATACAAAAACGCATACAGTCTTAGACGAAACTGAACGCAATAAAGAATAGTATTGATTCAAAATGAAACAGAAGTAAATGAGTGCAATAAGTTGCATATTGAAGTCGTGTACTCTATGCTATCTCGAAGTGGCTAAAAATGAAAGTTTGAATTAATGCACAATGTTGATGAGCAGTAGCGCAATAGCAATCTCTAAAACAACTCTAATAAGTGAGCTAGAATGCTTAGGAGTATTCAAGCTCGTAGGCGAGAGAGAGAGAGAGAGAGAGAGAGAGAGAGAGAGAGAGAGAGAGAGAGAGAGAGAGAGAGAGAGAGAGAGAGAGAGAGAGAGAGAGAGAGAGAGAGAGAGAGAGAGAGAGAGCTAACTATTCAAACGCTTCTGATAATTCTGATTTTCAATGAATTCATCTGTATGAAAATGAACAGCTATTTATACTAAGAAATTAGGTCGTCAATCACAATTGCCAGTTGGCTGGTGATCCATTGGCATGCATTCGATCCTTGTCATTGATTGCTGATAAGCGGTGAAATTGGCCGTAAACGCTCTGTTTGCATAAATGAACCAAAACTGTAGCTCTGCAAAAATGAACTAAAACAGCCACAGGCGACACTGTCGGGTTTTTTGCAAAAAGGCGAACGTTTTACAGTACTGCAATCTGACCTCTTCGTTGAGAACTTTGCTTCTGATGAAATGATACTTCAGTTCAATGTGCTTACTCCTGGAATGAAATCTAGGGTTGGCTGATAAAGCGATGGCACTTTGATTATCACAAAATAATGTCGTCAGAGCATATTGATTCAGACCGATATCTAAGAGTAAGTTCCTCAACCAAATTGCTTCCTTTCAAAGCTTGAGAGGCTGTGATATAATCTGATTCAGTGGAAGATAGAGCTTTCAAGGATTTCATATGACTATTCCAGAAAATTGGACCATTGTTGAGGAAGATGGTAAATCCAGAAGTAGATTTACGAGTGTCTACATCTCCTGCCCAACTTGCATCTGTGTAACCACTAAGGAAATTGAGTTTGTCGTTGACGACTGCACCATAACAAATGCAAAAGTCCATAGTAGCTCAAAGATATCTCATGACTCTGATAAGAGCCTTCTAATGTGTTATACCAGGATTAGTCATAAACTGACTGAGAGAGCTGACTGCAAAAGCTATGTCTTGCCTGGTATAGATCATGGTGTTCATAAGAGATCCTATAATAGAATGGTAAGGATACTTATGCATCTGCTACTTCTAATGAATTGTTTGGAGACACTGGTCCTTTGACAATTTGAGTCTCATTTCCATTGGTGAGAGAGTTGACTTGCAATTGATCAGATTATATCTGAATAAAATGTTGTAGATGTACCTCTGTTGTAATGTAGATCAACTTCTGTTTTCTGTCTCTGTGGATTTGTATACCAAGGCAGAAATGAGTTTCGCCCAGATCGGTCATGTCGAATTCGGAAGATAACATTGTCTTCTTCTCTTTTATCAGATCGGTATTGTTGCTGAAAAGCAATGTATCATCCACGTGTAATGTGATAATGATAAAAGACTGTTGCACTGCTTTGAAGTAAATGTTTGAATCTGAAGAGCTAGGTGTATAGTTGTGATCAATGAGAAAAGTATTGATCCTTTGAAACCATGCTCGAGCAGATTGCTTCAAGCCATAAAGTGCCTTATGGAGTTTACAAAATGATTATGCTTACCCTCGATAATATAACCTTCGGATTGCACCATGTAAATGTCTTCTTCAATAACTCCATTGAGATATGTTGTCTATACATCTATTTGATGTATTTCCAAATCTACTGCAGCGGCAAATGATAGCAAAAGTCGAATAGAAGAATGCTTGACTATTGGACTGAAGATCTCAGTGTAATCGACGTTGTATACCTGAGAAAAACCTCTGGCTACTAGCCTTTCTTCTGTTGATGCTTCCATTTGTGTTGTACTTGACTTTGAAAATCCATGTGCAATCAACTACGTTTCTGCTTGCAGGTAATTCGACAATTGTCCACATCTGGTTCTTGATAAGAGATGAATATTCTTTATCCATAGCTTCTTTCCAGAGATCTGAGTCAGGCTGACTGAGTGCCTCTGGGACAAACGTCTGTTCCTGAACAAGATATGATGCAGACTTGTCAATATACCAGTTAGGTGGTCTACTAGTCCTTGAAGATCTTCTAGGTAATACAGGAAGTTAATCATTTCTATCATACTGTAGTTGCTGAACTGCAACATCATCATCTTCTGATCCACCGTTCATTCGTTGTTTGTCGGAAGTAGAAGAGCTTGGACCTTAAATGGGAATAGTCGCCTGCAGAATTGGAAAGTTCAAAGTGTCAGGAGAATCTGATAGGTTGACTACATGGGAACTGCCCTTTCCTTTGAGGTCTTGAAATTGATCTTCGATGAAGATGACATCCTAGATAAGGAATATCTTCAACTCGATGGGATCGAACAACTTGTAGTAGTGTAGCTGATGAAAACACACTTGATACTCTGGAAGTCGAGCTTCTTTCCTAAGATCACGAGGTATCTGCGCAAAAGCAGTATATCCAAAAACTCGTGTTCTTCTGGAGAATTTGTCAATAAAGCTAATGAAGTACTTTGCATTTAGCAATGAAGGAGTTTGCATAGGTCTACATATATTTGTATGAACAACATCTAACAGATCTTTTGCTGCATGCATATGGTTTGATCTAAAAGAAAACCTAGCCTGCTTTCCAAAAATGCAGCTATGACAGACAAGGAGATCGACCTTACCAGAAGGATAGTTGAGATCAAGGACCATGGATTATTTGGTCATGTTCAAAATAGATGCATGATTCAGGTGTCCTAAGCGATGATGCCATAGTAATACTTTATTGACTAGAACAGAGGTTTTCAAGGCTTGACTAGACTCAGAATAACAGTGTGCCAATCTATATAAGTAATCTTGTCTCTTGCCGAGTGCAAGGATCTTATCACTCCTATCAATAATTTTGCATTGATCATATTCGAATTCTACCTTATGACCTACATTTGTAATTCTACTCACTGATAACAAATTTGTAGAGAGTTTAGGAATATATAAAACCTTTGATAGTAATATGAATTGATCATGTTTGAATCGCAATCTTATAGTACCTTCACCTTCAATAGTGTGAGTACTATTGTCACCAAGATGAACAAATTTCTTTGTGCTATAAGGAGTCTAAGAGTTGAATATCTCACATTGATTGGTCATATGTTGAGTTGCTCCAAAATCCAGAAACCATGAATCATCCAAAAATGTGCTTTGATCTTTGACCATGAATGCGCCTTCATCCACTTCGACCTGGGGAGATGATGAGACTGTGTTTGCTTGTTGATCAAGTTGCTTGGTTGCGTTCTTCGCTTAGAGAATTCTACAATCCTTGATCTCATGGTTATTGCACTTGTAATACCTGCAAAACATCTTCTTCTTTGACTGTAGATTCGATGATTGTTCTTGACCTTGAGTCTGTCTCTGATTCGTTGCAGCCTTCTTAGAGCTTTTCTGCTTCTGTTGCTTTGAGCCTTTGTTGACAAATAGAGCCTGAGAGGAGGAAGTAGACAAAGTGTCTTGACTTCTTCTATTGTCTTCTTGCAACAACATAGTGATAACTCTATTAAGAGTTAAATCTGAGTGTGTCGATATGATCATCACCCAATTCTCATATGTAGAGGACAAGCTTGAAAGCAATCTCATAATTGCGTCTTGATCGTCTATGACTGATCCGACAGTGGCCATCTGTTGCATAAGATTTTTAAATAGATATCGAGTCTGAGAGTTCGACGAAGGTTAATTTTATAGAATTTGTCAGAAAAACCTGATTAGAGAGTTTTTTTTCAAAAATAGCACTGCTGAACCTTTGCCGAGTGATTCTTCGCCTAGTGAACCTTCCCCAGTTCTATTTTTAGGTTTCAATTTTCCAGATCAAGTCCCTGTCAAATTTTAATTCAAATTTGATGCAGTCTGATTTTAATTCTAAGAATTTTTTCATTTTTGAGAAATATCGATTGGTTGATTTTCAGAATCTTTTTTACGATATAGGAATCTGATTCTTGTGAAGTGGAAGAGATCTAGCAGATCTGATCTGAGATAGTTTTGATTGAAAATCTAGATCCAATCTCATTGTCTGCTTAATTTAATCTGTAAAGATGGCTGCCCTTAGAGGTGCTCCTGGAGGTGCTCCTCAGGAAGTCAATCCAATCATTGTTAGAAGAGCACCTCGTTTGGATCTACCCAAATACAAAGGATTAATAGATCCAGTTAGATTTCTTCAGATCTATTCTAAATCTTGTGAAGTCTGGCGAAGTTTTTTCCTAGGATAAACTTAACCTCTTTCCTATGGCCTTAACAAGTGCAACACAAGATTGGTACTATAATCAAAATGAAACTGAGTGTACAGATTGGGAGACTATTAAATGAGCCCTTATCACACGGTTCACACCTCGAAAGTTTATGGAAGACCCTTTTCTACTTTTAAGTAAAATTAAAATGGGAAAGCGGAAAATGGTTCGAGATTACATTGAACAGGTAAAACGCCTCAAATCTGAGTGCGAGCATGAGCTAATTAACGAAAATGCCATGATTATGTGGTTTTTGTCAAGTTTACCTAAAAGGATCATACGTGAGCTGAAGTGCCATAATGAGTACGCACTTTGCAAAATGCTATGGATGATACAATTTGGGAGGAGGATGAAGATTCAGACGATGAGCCGAATATCAGTATGTTGCCTTATACAGCAAGGCAGACCACTATGACTTCCACCACTATTGCATCAACGAATGTCAACGCTACTGTAAAAATGATGCTCAATGAGTTCGAGAAACTCGGGAAGAACCAACAGAAACAGATGGAAAAGTTGCAGTCGCAATTTGATGAGAAGATCAAAGCATTGGAAGATTTTCATGCACGGACAAGCGAACAAGAAACCTAAGAAGTTTGCAAAGACTTTTCCTACCAAGAAAAATGTCTGGTGTTCTATTTGTACAGGAAATCACACAGTGAATGAGTGTCCTCAATTGAAAAAATGAATGGAAATCAGTATATGCCATTTGTGTAATTCGCCTGATCATGAGACTGCTTTTTGCAACTTCAATCCTCGGATAATTCAGCAACGGTATGCCCAAATGGGATATCGAGAACCACATTATGGAGGAAATCCGGCAACTAGACCTCGTCAATTTGCTCTTGGATACTCGGAACAATTAGCCTTACCTTCCCCACCGAAGCACCCCGCTCCTCCTGCCAATTTGATGGAACCAGAACCTTACAGAATTGCGAGCAATGGAACTATGGTAATGATCAAGAAGGTGGATCTTCATAACAATATTCTATTTATGTTGCCGCACAACAACATGCATAGAAACTGGACCAGAGCACCACTTGGATGCTTTGCATGTGGAAAAAATCACAGAGTTGCAGAATGTCCAAATAAAGAAAAATTTGTACCATTTTGTCGTGATTGTGGTTATGGACATTGCTATAAGGAATGTCCAGCAAAACCGAAGCCACCACCGGCTACAGTTCTTGTAAATTTGATAACAATCAAGCAAAGACCGATAGCTTAGAATAAACCAAGTGTACCCTTGATGGTGGTTAGAATAAACCAAGTGTACCATTGATGGTGGTTACCATAGCATAGAAGCAGAAAGAACCGGTAGCAGATCCAGTACATGCTGATTCTATACCATTAAATGATATACCATCAGCATCTGGAGTACTCTATCCAAATCTTCATGCAAAAAAAAGAAAATATCAAGATATGAGACAGTGGATTAAACAGAAAAAAAAAAAGATTGAATCAAAAAATGTGCCACCCTTATTGGGGATAAAGGCAAAGGAAAAGTCAAGGATGATTCTACAAGTTATAGTTCTAGCAAAACAGCATCATCTAGGAAGTCTTCACCTTCGAAGAAGAGTTTATCTTCTCAGAAGTCATCACCTCCATGATCAATTCATGCTAAGAAGGCTAAGCAAAGATCCAAGACAAGTCCTTTTGACATAGAACAAGCAGATGTAGTCCAGCATGATATGCTCGACCATTTTAAACGTTATACACTGGATGATATGGTTATCATGTTACCCAAAGCACATCGTGAACCCGAAGAACAGGTGCCAGAATTGAAAGATGTTTACGATGGCCCAGCTAGGACACAACCTATGAATCTTGCTAAACTAGGAGAACCAAAAAAGATTGTACAAGTTGGATCACAACTTAATCCTGAACAGTTTCAAGCACTTCGAACGTTATTTATTAAGTATCAAAATTGCTTTGCGTGGACTTATCAAGATCTCAAGGGTATTCCGACGTCAGTTATTGAACACACCATACCTTTAATACCTGATGCAGTTCCAAAGGTTACGAAGTTCTATCGTTGTAATCCTAATGTTGCGGATCTAATAAACAAAGAGCTTCAGAGACTGCTTGACACCGTTTTCATTTATGAGATCGAGCATACAGAATGGGTTTCACCGATTGTCATTGTTCCTAAGAAGAATGAGAAATTGAGAATTTGTGTGAATCTCAAGGCCTTGAACAAAGTGACGTGGAAGGATCACTTTCTGTTACCTTTTACTGAAAGCATTTTGGACCGCCTTGCTGGAGCGGAAGCTTATAGTTTTCTGGATGGATTTAGTGGTTACAACCAGGTCAAGATTCCACCTACAGATCGTCACAAAACAGCTTCTGCAACAGAATGAGACACCTATGCTTACAAAGTAATGTTGTTTGGACTCTATAATACACCACGTTTGTTCCAAAGAGTAATGCAATTTGCTTCAAGAGATTATCTACAGAAATTCTTTGAAATGTACTTGGATGACCTTGGAGTCCATAGCACAGATATAGACCACCTGGATCGATTGGAGAAAGTATTTGAAAGATGTTGCAAGTATCAAATTTTTCTAAATCCAGAAAAATGCTAGATATGGGTTTCTCACGGAGTTGTGCTTGGGCATGTGATATCGAGACATGGCATTGCCACAGATTCTTCTAAAATCAAGGTTATTGTGGAATTGCCACCGCCAACAACAATTCATGGAGTTTATGTGTTTATGGGTCGTGTGAACTACTATCAAATTTTTATTATCTTCTTTGCGGATTTAGCAAGACCTATATACAAACTGACTATTGTTCCTATTTGGACAGCAGAGGCATTAGAAGCCATTGAAAAACTTAAAAAAACATTAATTGCCTACGTTCTCCAGATTGGACGATTGAGTTTCATGTTCACACTGATGTCTCAAAATATGCAATTGAATCAGTTTTGATACAGCCAGGTGACTATAAGAAGGACTATCCAATACGATTTGCAAGCATACAACTTACAGATCCAAAAAAGAACTATTAAATAACAGAACGTAAAGCGTTAGCCATGATTTTTTCTGTATGGAAATTTTGTCATTACCTCATAGAAACGCACTTTGCATTTTATATGGATCACCAGCCGTTACTTTACTTGGTAAACAAGACGTGCAATATTGGGCGTATTACAAGATGGTTACTGTTATTGACTGAATTTGACTTTCGAATTGTGGTTCGTAAGGGGACGCAACATTATCTAGCCGACCATGTTTCGCGAATTGAATCCGCATCAATTAATACTGAAGTGGATGATGAATTGTTTTATGAGTTGACATGCAGTACATGCAATATACATGCATGCAGTTACACATGTGGATTCTTAGTAGTTGAGTTAACTGAGTTAAGTGGACTTTCCATGCAACTCCACCGTAGGAATTCGAGTCTCTTTGATGTAGGAAAATCTTGGCATGTTCTGCCATATTGTGAATAATGAGATTTTGGTGTTTTGGACTCATTCTCTCTCTACCCGAGTGTTTCATCATTTATGTTCTCTCTCTACCTGAGAGCAGCCTGTTTTTCCCATATTGATCACTTAAAATTATTTTTGACATTCATTCCTCATAGTATTAGATTTTTCAGTCAGATGTATGCCATTGTGCTCTTGCCATAGATTTTTCAAGTGTTCAGTTCTCTGACCAATCTTGTGCAATCACAACACCTCGGTAAGATCTTGTAGGGTGTGTGGTAAAGTTCACATGTTTAGCTTCATAGACCTCTTTGAAAAAGAAGAGTTACAGGCACCTATTCCACACCAACCAGGGACAGTACCACCAGGTCCTTTTGATGCTACCACCTCCACAACAATAGATTCTGGTGATGCTCTCGGTTTAGTCTCAAGCCTTGCGCAAGTGATCCAGTCTATGCTGGATAAGAAAAAAGAAATGGAGTAGCGCATCTCAGATATGGAATCTGAGAATACACTCATCAACCAAAAAGTCATTCAGCTGGACAAAGAGTTGAAGATCGCCAAGCAGCATGAAGCTAAGAAGAGTCCTCAAGTTTAAGACCTCTGAAATAGAGGCCAACCAAGAATTGGATAAAATACCCACATTGGGAGAGCAGCTAGCTTGGAGAGTTACAATTTTTTAGAAAACTCCGAAATCCATCAAGAGTTATGTGGCCAGCCCTCGCCAATTGCGCGTAGATCCATAAGTGGAAGGATTTGGGATTGGCCATGGACAAAATTACTATCCATATGCCAAACTGGCCAATCATCCACCAACCTTACAGTTGAGAAATTTCAGTGGATTTCCACAGGGCACTACAGGCATACTAGCGGGAGTATATACACTCTCCTGATCCGACAGTGAGGCAATCGATGCTTTTTGCAAAAGATTTAACTCTATTGGTATATGTGGCAACGTGATGGAATGATTGCCTTCCTCTTTGGCATTCGATCCGAATAAGCCAATGGCGTCAGAGAGCATTAAGGATCAGCTGTTGGTGGCTAGACTGTATTTTCGTGTCGCAATGATGGGAGGCTCCTGGGAATCTCGATTCACATCCTGGACAACTTCAAAGTGGATTGCCGGAGCCCACCGTTGTTTGTCGCACAATTTAGACTTCAACATTGTCCGACTCAATTTCATGGAGAAGGTGCAATATCATTTACTAAAGATTCGACGTAAAGCAAATAAAAGCCCACAGTAACTGCATCTCGCAGGTGTCGTGGGACCGCCACCAGTTTTGGTGGGGGATACTGTTGGAGGGTTTGCGGATCCCAAGGCTACCCTAACCCTAGTTAATAAGTGAGAGGGATTTGACACCCTGCGTGTGTAAGTCCAACCCGATGATCACATAGTTATTTGATTAATTAGAAAGTCAATAAAAGGAATTTAGGCCTTTTTTGCAAGACTTTTAATGTCGTAGGGCCTAAATGTCAAGTTAGTGAATAAAGTTGGGTTTCTCTCCAATTTGGATAGTTCCCACTCTTTTTTAAATTTGAATAGTTAGGGAGGCAGAAATGGACCAATAGAATTCAGAGGCCAGGGTCCCCCTCTCTACTATAAAAAGGGACCAACTTGAGTTTGCTACACGTACATATCTTCATTTCAATAAAGCAGATTGGTTCTCTTGTGAAATGGATTTATGAATGTCCTTGCACTCTAACACTTTTCCTCCATCTCTCATGTTTTATTGTGTTTTGCTAATTGTTGGATCTGATTGTTATTGAGATTGCATGTTTTTACACTTTTTATGAGAGAGAAAGAGTAAGCTATCTTCATTGTGGATCTAGTGTTAATGAATGTAGTGTTAATGCTTAGGGTTAGTGGATGGTAGAATTAGATGTGAATCTTCCATTCATGCTAAAATCTGAACATCGCTCTCATGGGAACGAATCTACTCGTGACAACTAACTTCATCTCCTCGATGCTAGATTGATTAGATCTTGGGTTGAGGATAGGCAAAGAAAGAAACCCACTACAAGTATGATCCAGAGTTCAATCGGTATAGGAGCAAGAAAATTAATTGTAGGTAGACTCCAAAGTTTGTAAGCAGTGTGGGCAAACTTGAATTCAAAATTGATAAATGTTATGTGACGTAATTGAGTATCGTGAGAGAGAGAGAGAGAGAGAGAGAGAGAGAGAGAGAGAGAGAGAGAGAGAGAGAGAGAGAGAGAGAGAGAGAGAGAGAGAGAGAGAGAGCTACAAAATTTCACCTAGTTCCTCTTGACAAAGCAAGACCGAAACCTTTTGAAGCCTTGATTCATATTCCAACAAGGTTAAATATAGCTGAAAAGTAAAATACAGTAATGAAAAAGCACCATAAAGCATAACCATTTCAAGACGTCCACAGTTGATACCTGCCATCATCCCACGACACAAAACTGCATGAGTTAGTATAGTGGGGAAGATAGGTGTCATAGCTGAGCGTTAGTTGTTATCCATGTCAAAAAGAAACTATACCACTTAACAACATGAATAGCATTTAAAATTATAGTCATGTCTTCCCAAACAACAGAAAGTTTTTTTAAGCGATAGGCCAAGCCCTAATATTATCGTATCAAGGCTTCTGCCATGTTGATCAATTTATGGGCAGTTGGTCCATATCAATTAGAAATAACAAAGTATGAACAGTTTATGGGCAGTTGGTCCATATCAATTAGTAATAACAAAGTATGAACAATTTTAACTATCTACATTATATTTAGCTAAAAGACCTTGTGTGGACATGTGTGCTGGTGTTAGGGCAAATCCATGCCGTTTTAACTCAAGTGAGCCTTGTAAAACAAGATAGGTCACGCACTATTGTCCATACTTCTAAGCATATCCATGCTTTCCAGTCGTATCTCACCAGAAGTCTAATATGACACTTATTCGGGTGGGGTGAAGTATTACCGTGGTTGACTGTTACGAATATGTAGGTATTAGGGCACATCCGTACCATACTTATCCATACAACCTGTACTACATATGCAGTGACTGGTTCCGTATCATTATGTTTGGTTCTGAATAAATCCATGCTATACAGAAGACTTCTATCAACCATGGTATCAGGACCTCGCTACAGATAGGTATGGTTTATTGCCAATGAGGGATTTCGAATGTTTTTACCAGGTATTAGGACAGATTTGTGCCATTCTAATCCTTATGTAAAAACTTTGTATTTTACGCATATCCATGTTGTCTAAGAACGTTATATTGGAAACCCTATGATTTAATTTGGGTATGAATTATTCAATAATGGTGTGAAAGAGTTGTTAGATTGGTTTGTAAATAGGATTCGAAGGTATCTCTTTATACTCATAAATATGTCGATATGTATGAAGGAAAACATTGTGAAGAGTAGTAGATATTTGAGTAAAATGGAAACAACCATCTCATGAGTGTTCGTGATGCGTGTGGTTTGTATATAGCCCAGAAATTGCCAAAAGAAGTCATACCTGGATGATTGTAGACCTGGTTTCTTGAGAGGATGCCATGTTGTTTCCACAAATAGTTTGTTTTCTTTAGAACACAACACAAAAGAATAGTCTTTATCTCATAACTTTGTTTAAGAATCAAATAAACACCTAAAAAACTTTCAAAGAGTGTTCAAGCCCGCTTGTTATAATATGTTTCAATAAGTGACGTACCTTTATAGAGACTTAGTAATGCACAGTTCGAATTCAAACCTAGACCAGAGTGGTAGTAGGTCATAGTAACAAAAAATGCTACATTACCACAAAGCATAGATGATAATTTAGTGTCAAATGATAAGGCTCTCTAGGAGATAAGCAAAGTGCTTGAAAAGACATGTTGAAATACCATTTAAGTATTAAACTAAGTAGTAGATCCTCGTCCACACAGCATTAGATCCATAAGCCTTGCTCTAAACAAACTTTATGTGGGGTAAGAGATGAACTTGCAAGCTTCCTACTGTTGTCCATCGATGGACCAAAAGTATGTAAACTGGAATTTCTTCATTCAAAAAGCTATTTTAGAACCTAGTGTCCATCGCTGGACATGAGGTCTATCAACCAAAAAAATTTCTAGAAGAAAAATTACTTATGAGCCTATTGTCCATCGCAGCGGCCACCTCTATTTGGCTTCAAAACCATATTATCTAGCATGTATGTAAGCAACAAAAGAGCATCAATCCTTTGGCTTGCATCGCTGCCTGGTAGGCAAAGCCATTCATCAAATGTTGGTAAAGACATTTATTGGTCCATTGCTGCCTATGAAGTAGAAACAACCAATTCATAGAGTGAAGGAGATGAGGAATGGTCCATCTCTGCCTATGAGGCAGATGGATCCATTTTTTTGAAACAAAAATGCGATGGACTGTCCATCGCTGGATCGCTGGACAACGAGCCATCATAGCAATATTTCAGCATAAATTATGTGTATTGTGATGAGTGAAGTCCAAACATATCATAAAACAGCAAAGAAGCATAAACTCGATTGCTGAAAGCAAAAAAAATTGATAGCCTTGCAAAGAAATAAGATAAAAGCTCTTACCATATGATAGCTTCCTAAGGATGGAGGAGTAGTAGGGTGCATTCACCGGAGGAGAGAGATAATGAACTCTTCTTAACAATTGTGAGGAACACTAGTTGAGACTGCATAATATATAGTGTTATGCAGTGAGGCTTCCAGGAAGGTAACATTTTGCCTTGCAAGGGAGGTAACAACTCATTTCCCTCCATTTAAGCTAAGTTTAAACCCATTGTAGAGCTTATTTCAAAAACAGAGGTGGGAACAATATAGTGCAAGTTTAGGGGGGTATTGACTTGGGAGCTTTTTAGTTCTCAAAAATATAGTAAGCCTATCGTTGTCCAGCGATGTAGTTGCATAGCACGGTATTTTTTTTTTTTTTTTGTGAAAGAGAGAGAGAGAGAGAGAGAGAGAGAGAGAGAGAGAGAGAGAGAGAGAGAGAGAGAGAGAGAGAGAGAGAGAGAGAGAGAGAGAGAGAGAGAGAGAGAGGTATGTGCTCATTGATTTTTATCATGTGAATTGTTAGAGCTATGGATTAGAATATGCTAGAGCATGCGGTCCAAAACCTATGGTTTTTTGTTATGATAGATTCATTGAATGATGTACTCATTGTGTCTATCTACTTAATTATGAACTATTTAAGTTGAGTTTACAATTTTTACCGACCAATAGAAAATCATTACTTGGAGATCTGGCAGTCTTGCTTTAGAGATGCAATTTTTTTAATAGATTTTATGGATACAACTTGTATCAAATTTCATTCGTGGATTTGATATATACATAATCGAAATCATAAAGGACTTAAACATATACGTGTAATATTGATGCTTTTTCAATATACAAGAACGGCCTTTATGCACCTTGTTTTGGGAGGCCTTCATTCATGGCAACAGCATTTTAGCTTTAGGCTACTTAAGAGTTCCTCCACACTCTATCAACTTAAAACAACTTTACCTACTTGGTACTTCATAAAAATCAATAAGCAAACATAAAATCAAATTGTGTTCCACAAGAAATAATGACTTTCTAACATCTGCTTGAATCTAATATTTGATGAAGACAAGGTAATTGAAACAATGTCCTAGACAACCATTTAACATTTGCTGCAACATTCATCTCCATGTATATCATAAGACAATATCCAATTTTCCCTCCCTTCTAATCGAATGCCAAGATATCCTACTTGCTTTATACAAATACAACAAGCCAATCTCCAATTAGAGTTAAACCACGCTAATGTTGGAATGAAAGTCTACGTTGTTGAGCTCTCTTTACGTGCCCATTTCATTATGAAAAATACTCGAGTCGTCTTTGAATTTGGATTTAACAATAAAAAATAGATGTTAACTAGTAATAACCATGGAACAACAGGTTCAAAGTTCGTATAAGGCCTAAGAATTTCTTTACAAGTGGTCTTTACAAGATGCATATTTTAGAAATAGACTTCCAACATTCCTAACCGTAAATGGATGCAACTCTTATGCCCACATGTCCATCCTAGGCTGAATTTGTGTTGGTGGTCCATCCTTAAAGTCTATTTGCTCAATACACTCTGATAATGTCCATTTGTCCCCATGTATATCACGCATCATTATCCAAAATTTTCCTACATATTCTACATACACTACAAAAGGCCAATCTCCAATTAAAATGAAACCACACTAATTCCACAATGCAAGCTCTCTTTACGTGCCCATGAACAAGCCATCACTAAACTTTGGTTTAACCAATAAATAATAGACATTCCATTACCAACAAAAAGTAAGCATGCAACAAAAATTGAAATTCTGCACGAGGCACACAAATCTCTTTACAAATTCTCTTTTTGACACTTCAAACTTTTATACTCATAACGGTTGCATTAATAAGTAGTCCTTAGCTTGTTATTATAGAAAAACATAAACTATAAGGTACAGGTTCTATAGCCAATACTACAGCAATCCAACTATTAGGTGGAGAATCATAAACATGTGCAATGACTGGTCCACTATATTGGGTTAGGACTGGGACAACTCATTAAGTCATGGTGATCTTCTCTACCAACAATTCTACTGCTAGTAAAGAACTGAGTGCTTCTAGCTGATGATAGCTCTTATTAATCAGGCTAAAGACAACATTTTGGTACATTGTTGGCTGATCAAACCTACAAATACTAAGGCATATGAGGCCCTCCAAAGAAGTTAGAACTAGTCTTGATGAAGTCGTGAAACTAAATAGCTTCTTAAATGTCAAGTTCAAAACAACATGAACTTAAGAACACCAAAAAAATCTAAAGAGTAGATCCAAGTATGTGGAGGCTCCCTAGGAGCTGGTCTATGCACAAATGAGTTGCCCCTTTGAATATACATGAGATTTCTACAAACAACAGTTGACTGCACAAGCAAACATAGAGGCAGCCATGGTAAAACATGCTCAATCAACACCCTAGAGTCTCTCTTTCTTCTCCTACAAGTGCTACCCTCTCAAGCACCTTGTAGCTTTAAAGCCCCACCTATAATTCCCTTTCCAAGTCTCCACATCGCCAACGTCTCCTGCTCGGGTCAAACTCAAGATTCAAACCCCCCAAGGCATCTCCCGAGTCCACCCTCAAGATACAAAAATACATATTTCAAACTTCCCGTGATAAGTGCTATATACCAAGAGTACATACCAGCTAGAAGAAGAGTTCTCACTTTGATGCATTTTTTTACTGAGAAACCAAACATGTCAAGCAGCAGCATTCATAATAAACAAGTATCTCACTATAACTCCATATTCCAGGTTTTTAAAAATCAAATTATGATGGATATGTTCTGAATTTACTTTCACACACCATCTCAATTTTGAATACATTGGTGGTTGTCGTCAGAATACATCAAATTTATATTTCAATAACCTTTCTGCTCTGTAGATAAAAGCCACAAGCCCTGGAAACTTTAGTTGAAAACGTAAATTGACAATTTTGCATCGTTTTACATCCCTGACCACGATTCCTCCATCATCACTTCTCTCCCGACACCAACCCATCCTTTTAACGACAAATAAACATTCAAAAGTACGCAAGGCCTTCTCAATTCTTTGCAGTTCTTATTGACCACCAAATGTGGATTAACAATACTAACAATGTAGTAAAAAGCTTACAATGCAAGCATAGACTGAAAGTTCTCCTACAAACCTTCGACAACCCACAACCAGTGCACCTTTTGAACTCGAGTGTCTTGAACTATAAATCCAAAAGTTTTAAAATCATTTACAAATACAAGACAATGAACTAAATCAGTGCATCTTCTTAATTGCTGGCTGTAAGTTCAAAAAAAATATCACAGAAAGAAAACCATTTGCTTAAAAACAATTGTGAACTCTAAATCATTGGCTTGAATATTTGACAAAAGCCACAATTTCCAAGAGGCTTTCTAAGTGCCAAAGGTATCAAAATATAAAGAGAAATGAAGAAATATAAACTATATGGTAATCGATAAAGTACTTGATCGATATGTCCAAACTAGCATGTGTTACAGCTTTGATGATTCAGAAAAACTTTACCAGCATTACCAATTCAATTTGCAAGGTAAACAGTATATTTACAATGGGGCAGTTGGGCCAGGCATGTATAGATATCCTGAATGCTTCACGTGCTACTAGATTTACAAAGTATTGAAGTCAATTGCAAAATCTCTGAGGCGTCTTTATTCTAGAATAATGAATCAGCTACTTGTGAGCAGCATTCTTACTCACAGAATAGAAATAACCCAACCGTTAAAATTCATCCTGGTCTATGTTCTCTGCTCTTAGATCAAATAACTTTAAGATGATCTACACCTTGGGCACCTTTATTTCCAAGAGCCGCTCTACAGGTGTCCTGCAAATTGGGCAGCGGTTTGTTTGAAATCTTAAGACTTTTGCACACTCACTGCACATGCACTGCAATTACAAAAACATCAAATCCCAGTCAATATTGAACCTATGGTAAACTTTAAAAGTTATGCAAAAGTCTCTCAATAGTCATCCTGGTGTGTATTAGTGTAGCAAGCGTGATCTGAAAAAATGAGTAAAGCCCAAGTCTAACAACCACGCACTCCAGTTTATATTTTAATGGAAAAAAACAACCAAATATATAGGACTATCACTGCAATCACAGAATCTTCAATACAAATGACACAATGTACATTTGATGCTCATGAAAACACTGAAAAAAGAGCACTCCATAAAATTTCAGCTATATAAGGTCAATGTCAGCCATAAAATGCCCTTACCATGTGCCTGCAAGGCAAAACTGTTGTATCCCGAGGTTCTGACAAACAGATGACACATTCTTTGCCAGCATCATTTTCATCAAATTCACTGCTACCTGCACTATTAGCGATACCATAGATCTGCTGCAGCTCGTATCTTACACCATCCACCCATATGATTTGCTTTACAACCCGGACATGATAATCTCCATCTTTATTTTCAATGACAGCATGAGTTGTCTGAGAGTTTACCCATTTTGGTAACCTTCCACCAAGTGGTTCAGACTCTCGAGATGCTATATCCACTGGCTGTCCCCTTGCAACAGATTCCATCCTAACCACAAGAGGAAAAAAATTGTCTGAACCTTCCTTTGAGAGATCCTTATCATCAAACAGATGAATGCTCACACCAGTTCCAGATGCCTGACGAAACTTTTGACCCAATCCTTTCTCAAAGTTGAAACGGACAGGTGTGAAGATATCTGGTCTCATTGGAGTCAAACTGCAATCCACTCCCTCTTTAGCCAGGAAAAAGATGGAAATACTGCACAAGATACACAGCATCCTCACATTCAGGAATGAGTATTAAGGACTTCTCCAACCTAGCATGGAAAAATATCACATCCTAGCATTTGAGAAACTTGTAAACTGATGGTGGGTGTGAACTACGGAAGAAAGAACCCAAGGACATTCCAGAGAAACACTAGTTCCACACTTTTCCACTTATTGTTGGGGCTTTCTAACAAAAGGTCCAAGGATCTCTTTGTTTCCAAAACTTCTGCCAGCTGCTGCAAGAAAGAGCGAGTGCTGCCTTTTTATCATGCATGGAACCTAATCCTTTATGAATTTATCAAACTTTTTCCAATGAAATCGACTCGCAGTCACCATGCTTGCTTAACCAGACTGCAAGGATCAGATGAACCTCTAAATAACGACTAACACTGCTACATCCAGACCTTCAAGACTCGAACGACAGTTTCTCTCTGTATCTCCAGACATTTGCTGGTTCTGAAACCAGAACTAGAACTAGAACTATGTTCAGCTCCATCCTTATTAAACAGCATTGACTCTTGAATCCAAAAAGGTATCAATCACCAATCAATGTCTTTGGGTGTTTGTCATGAAAAAGTGTACAGCATAGAGTTACTATAATATATATATTGGATGCCTGGTGCATGATATAGAAAATGATGGTGATTCCTGCACATGCAACAAATTAAACTATTTCTAGGCAGTGGCACATTAGAACTTGTTCATGGCTTTTCATTGTTTCGAAACCTAAATACCCAGCAATAGTCATCTTACGGATAACACACCCAACTCCAAGTTGGGCCAAGAACAACTTGATTCAACCATGATTCTTAAAAATATTCCTCCCACTCCTATATCCATAAGAGAGTATGTAGGTGTTATGAATACCCATCATGAATAATGACATCACACAACAATAGCAAATAGCAACATGATCATTGAATAGAATTTTCCTATGAATAGCACCATATCAGTAGTTTTATTTGACGATGGTTCTACACACAACTTCATTAACTCCAATTTGTTAAGCTAAAGGTGGAAACAAAGCAAAGTGACCACCACTATGTTGTGAAGCTGGCTATGAGCGGAAAGCCAAGTGTGAAATCAGAGGGAATACGGGAGCAGAAAGAAAGCCGAGTGTGAGACCAGATAGTCCCTCATCTGCCGATTCAAATACTGTCGGAAGGTGAAACCTTTAGGAGACTTAGACAATAATGTAATGACGTTTTCCCACAACAGCTTCCTGAAGGTCTTCCCCCCTCTAGGGGAGTTGACCATGGTATTAAACTCCTTCCTGGTAGCTCGCCTAAATATTTGTATCCCTACAGGATGAGTACTAACAAAGAGGACGAAGTTTATAGGCAACTGCAAAACTATCTTAAGATGGGCCATGTGTTATGGACATACATTATAGTCCATCCTTCTCTACTTTTGTTAGTATCTGTGGATACGTAGTTATATTACATGTGACGGGCCTAGAAATACCATTTACATGATTTTCTAAATTTGGCCCTAATTTTTGAATTTCACCACCTCTCCAATTCAATATAAAGGGAGGTAGGATTTGTCCACTATAAATAGCCACTAAGGCTGGTCATTTGGTAGCTCTGATCATTTTGAGTCTTGAGCTTCTTGTAGGGGTGTTGTACTATTTTGGAGATCTCCTTGAGCTAACGGCGGCCATTGATATTCATATAGTTTCTTAGTTGGAGAATGCTATGTGAATGCCTTTTGCTGTCTTTTATGCATCATTGATACCAAACCTATGAATCTGTTCATAACATGGTATCAAAGCTCTTTTTTGTCCAATCTGAATTTTTTTTTGCAGGATCTGAAGAACGCGACTCTCTCTCTCTCTCTCTCTCTCTCTCTCTCTCTCTCTCTCTCTCTCTCTCTCTCTCTCTCTCTCTCTCTCTCTCTGTTTGAACTCCTTTCCCACGCCTCGGACTTACTCACCCCTACTATAGCGACCCTTCTTAATTTCGCAGTTGTTTCCGGTTTCCCATCATCCTGGTGCACTAACATTATCCACCCTATCCATAAGAATGGTGACCCCATGATTCCGAGTAACTACCGCACCATCATGATCGGGCATGTCCTGGCTATATGGCACTATTCTTCAGTCAATTGTGAGCTCAGAGGCGGAGACTAGGAGACCACATGATATGGGTCAGGCAGGTTTTCGAGCCCATTACTCTACCACAGATCACATCTTCACATTGCGGACCTTGCTTGAGGAAGCTAAGCACAGGAGAGAGAGGGTTTATTGTTGTTTTGTGGACTTCAAGAAAGTCTTTGATTCGGTTCCTCACTCATTGCTCATCCAGAGACTCCGCGACCTCGGCTTCTCCAGTGCCATCGTTCTTGCTGTGATGGCACTTTATGAGTGTGTCCTGGGATGTTTTCGACATAGCAGTGGCATATCCGATCACATTTGGAGCACTATTGGGGTGAAGCAAGGTTTCTCCCTCTCACCAGTCCTCTTTGGCTTGTATATTGATGAGTTGGAGAGAGTCGCTACACGGTGTGGTGGTGCTGGCTGCAGGCTTGGGGACATCTTGATTGCTATCCTCCTTTATGCTGATGATGTGGTATTGGTCTCACCTACCAGAGAGGGTCTTCAACGAAAGTTGGATTGCTTGCACGAGTTTTGCACCAGATGGGGCCTAAGGGTGAACATTGGGAAGACTAAGGTTATGGTCTTCAACACTTCTCGAGCATTCATGCAGCATGAGCTTACTTTGGGTGGACAAGTTCTAGAGTTGGTCCCTTCCTACACATACATGGGGATCCTTTTCTCAGGTCCTACTTTTAGCATGAGACAGGCCGCTACCACTCGACTGGGGAAGGGACATGCCTCCCTTGTTCAGCTAGAGAGATTTTGTTTCCAGAAGTCCATCCAGGATGCTCACAATAAGTGTCGCCTCTTTGATACCATTGTCACCCCCACGGCTCTATATGCGGCAGAGGCATGAGGTCTTCCCCCTCTTCACATTGGGCCGGTCTTTCACGACTACAGACCACTATGCTAGCTCGGTTGATCCATGCGAAGCCTTCTGTCCCACATGAGATTCTCTTGGCCGAGTTTGCAGTTCCACCTATTCAAAAAGACGCAACTCTTCAGCTCATTACCTATACACAGAGGATACAAGCATAACCAGAGATAGACAAACGATACATACAGATTGCACTATCCTCCTCACAGCATCTTCATCATTGTTCTCTCAGGCATCCCACCTCCTACACAATAGGACAGCTCAGGGTGTCTTCTCATCAGCTAGCTATTACCTCACAGCCATTGATTACTTCATTCTTCACTAGGCAGAGATTTCGTGAGTCAGTGCCCGAGGATGATGATTATGACGACGACGAGGATGATAGCTACTCACATGCTCATAGAGATCAGAGACAATGTACCCCCCACCATCACGCTACTACCAGGATCAGAGACGTACTACTACACATGCTCATGCTCACAGACGACGTCGGCAAGCTCCAGTGCTCTCTCATGTTGTGGCTCGCATTACATCTTTTTACAACAGCAGCACAGCAGCATCATAGCCTTGACATCTTGACACAGATACAGATGATTATTATGCACAGACACTCTCGCATACATGTCTATTTTAGTTTTAGTTTGTCCTAGATGTCTTCTTTATTACAGTTTTGGAGACGTTTTATACACTCCCATGGTTATCACATACTTGACATGTACTTCATTAGTCTTATATGCCTTTTGGCATGGAAAAGACATTAATAAAGCTTTCTCTCTCTCTCTCTCTCTCTCTCTCTCTCTCTCTCTCTCTCTCTCTCTCTCTCTCTCTCTCTCTCTCTCTCTCTCTCTCTCTCTCTCTCTCTCCCCCCCCCCTAGGTGGGGTTTGCAGGTCAACACTGAGAAGACCAAATTATGGTCTTCAACACATCCAGGGCTTTCATGCAGCGACAGGAGCTTTTTCTTGATGGACAGCTATTGGAGACTGTGTCATCCTCACCTCTGCTAATTGGGCCAATATCTCACGCCTCCAGGTCCTTATGTTATCACGGATGATATGAGGTAAGCCCTCTGCCCCGCACCAGATTCTCCTAGCAGAGTTTGCAGTTCCACCTTTACAGCTTGATGCCATCTTCCGTCTCATCACATATATACAGCGCCTCTGGCTACTCCCACTAATGCACAGAGATATCCACAGGCGGCACTTATATCATCTCAGAACCTCCACAGTCTACGTTATCACTTATCATGGTTCTCACAGGCAACACGTCTATTGGATACATTTGACATATCTATCACGGACCTTCCAGCGGGTACACATGATTATATCAGCGGTTCCTATACAGAGCATACCTTCGCCGCACATGGCAAGGTCACTTAGGGGTCAAACCCGACTATTATAGGACTCATTTCTTGGAGATGGATGTCATGGGAATCCCAGTTCGACCACATTAGACGACGCACTACTTATGTTGCCCGTAGAGCCACTACTCAGAGACGACCTTCTTGGCGACGTCAGCAGCATCTATCGAGACCACCTCCAGGCGTTATACCCATCACATCTTTCTTCCACAGCAACGATACTTGATGGCATAGGGTTATACCATTATCCTATTGGCAGTATTAGACCTTTTTTTTTTTAGACCTACTTCATGTTCGTAGTATAGTATATTGGCATTTCATTTCTTTCTCTTATGGAGACGTTTCACACACTCCTACTGTACCAGACACTTGACATGTGCTTTTTCGTCTTATAAGCCTATTGGCATGGAAAAGACATTAGTAAAATAAATCTCTCTCTCTCTCTCTCTCTCTCTCTCTCTCTCTCTCTCTCTCTCTCTCTCTCTCTCTCTCTCTCTCTCTCTCTCTCTCTCTCTCTCTCTCATGTTGTTGATGGTTTCGATACAGTATGGCGTAGTAAGTTTGATGACAGTTCTATTTATCAAATTTAGCTCTCTTCAACAACGCAATGCAGCCCTTCGGCTTAGAACAAAGCTCAAAGGCACCTTCATTTTTATGGATGATGATTTGACAAACCCAATGGTTGGCAAGAAAAAAGATTAAAGGGTCATTTTTATCGACAGCAAACCGAGATACTTCGACCTCCTCTCACAATAGGAACTCGGGGCTCCCGGGTTTAGGAGTTGCCTGATCCCCTACCACTTTGAGACTTGGCTTCTGGAATTGCAATGGTTTCTTATCATCATCATCGGCAGGAGATTTTGCTGATTTTATTAGCAAATGTCCCCTCCTACCTTACTCTCACCACGACCTGCCCATTGCGCGCTTTTTACTCCACACATGGTTGAAAACACCATTAAACATGCCAAACTTCATAAATCCACTGACTATGATTTTCTAAACGTAGATTTTCTAAAAGCCGTAGCACACCTTATCTCTCCCTACATTGGTCACGCCTTTAACACCGCTGTGACTTCTGGTTTTCCCACGACATGGTTTACTAATATCCTTCATCCCATCCTCAAGGTAGGTGATCCCATGAATGTAGAAAACTACCGCACCATTATGATTGGTCACACTTTGTCTAAGATTTATGGTTCTATATTACAGACAGTTACTGGATCTTTTGCTGAGACTGAGGATTTGCACGCTATGGGTCAGGCTGGGGTTCAGACCAGGATACTCTAACTCAAATCAGATCTTCATTTTGAGATGCATTACTGACGAGGCACGACATCAGAGACAGAGAGTTTACTGCTGCTTTGTGGACTTCTGCAAAGCTTTTGACTCTGTTCCAAGACATCTCCTTTTCCAGAGGTTATCTTCACTTGGCTTCATAGAAGAGACTATTGTTGCGATCATTACTTTATACGAGCGAGTTTTGGCGCGTTTCAGAGATGGTAGTGGCTGGTCCCCGCTGATACATTCTACCATTGGAGTGAAGCAGGGTGCCCCTTATCACCCACTCTCTTTGCATTATATATTGATGACCTCGAGCAGATTATTCGCGAGGAAGGTGGAGAGGGCTGTCCCTTAGCGGATATTATTATCCCCATTCTCCTATATGCTGATGATGTGGTTCTTCTCTCATCCTCTGCAGCTGGTTTACAGAGACACCTTTCTGCTTTACATCGCTTCTGTCAAGTTTGGGGATTGACGGTTAATACTAAGAAGACCAAGATTATAGTGTTCAACACCAATAGATAGCATATGAGAGATGTGACATTCTATTATGATGGACTACCGATTGAGATCGTGACCTCTTACACCTATTTGGGAGAGGGTGTGGATGGTTACGGTTCAAATGGTCGGGGCTATGACAGTTAAAACATAGATTTTTAGCACGAATCTCAGCCATTTCTTGTGGTGTACCAGGATAATGAGACAAGGAACTGTAGGGGGTGTACGAACAATAGAGGAAGGAGGAGAAATGGTCGAAGAAACAGTGGGCGAAGTAGATGGTGGAGTGGCAAAACGAGAGAACGACAAGAGCAGCAGGATGAGGACAGGTGTAGGTGGAACTATGGAAGGAACGGGTGCAGAAGAAGATGGATCAGGTAATGTGTTAGGTGGTGGAGTTTGAAGAGAGTGAGACAGATCAGTGATAGAGGATTGCAAAGTTTGAAGCGTAGTCATCATAGCATGTTGGGCAGTGATGACATGATTGATGTGTATGAGGTGGTCATCAAGCTGAGTTTGAATGTCGCTGTGAGAAGAGGACACATTGGAAGAAATCATGATGACAAAAATTAGGCAAATAGATGGTAAAAGGCAATAGCTAAGGCAGGGTATAGCTAGATAGATAGATCAGGGAAGGTAGCAAGTGAGGTAAGCTTTTTATGGGGAAGGCAGCAAGCAGGGGAGGCAAAAACAGAGGAAGGCAATAACTAAGATAGATAGCAACCAGGGTAGGTAGTGTTGGATAAACGACAATTGAGGCAAGAGGGACTAGGGGAGGCGCAAACAAGACAGGCATAGCTGGGGGAAGCGACAGCTGAGGGAGGGCGCAACAAGCAGGTGGAACCTGGGGAAGGGGCAGATACAAGCAGGCGGCAGTTGTGAGAGCAGCAACAACATATTTGGAAGTAATTAACTCTAATATCCTGTGAAGAAAGGTAATGATCTGGAACATAGCACCGATGAACAGGGGAGGGGAAGCAAACTCCGCTAGTATGATATCATGTGGCACCAAGGGCTTAGCCTGAATCATCCTGCTGAGCATGAGAATCTGGATAATAGTAAGATCCCTCCAAGTATCACGTGATAAATCAGGGCACCAAGTCTCAGCAAAGTATAAAACAACTGGGGAGACAGTGGCAAAAAATAGCAAGCATCTGGTAGCAGGGTCCTGTACATAATATGTGGAACAGAATCTCTCCATATGAACAAGAGAAGTATGCCCCTTACGGAGTCTGGTGAGGGCTGTTGGTCAAAATGTGGGTAGTGGACACCAACTACCTTACAAGTCCATGATGTTTTAGACCCTGATGATTCATCCCTCTACCTAGTTGAGGAGTCTCCTCCAGATGATCCTCCTTTCGCTCCTCCTGATGCTTCTGCTGAAAGTCTAGCTCAATTGGCCTATGCCAGTTGGTCTGGCACTGTGGGTCCCCGTCATATTCATTTACGTGTCCATATTGTTGGACGCGAATTTATCGGTCTTGTTGATTCTGGTAGCACTCATTCTTTTCTTAGCCGGTCTGTTCCTTCTTGCATCCTTAGCCCCACACTTCTTGTTTCACCTACTTTGCATGTTGAGTGTCACTAGTTCCATCTATTTCCTTATCAAAATGGAACTTTTTCTAGTCAAGCTGACTTTTATGTCCTTCCTCTTGAGCATTATGACCTGATCCTTGGAGCAGACTAGTTTGCTTCCTTGGGGGATGTTACTGTTAATCTTATTGCCTGTTTTAGTCGATAAAACTCCCTATACGTTCATTGGTATTGATTCTTCTGCAGATTATTCTCTTATTTCTGCTAAGTAGTTTGCTCGTAGCCTTCCTAAGGCACATTGTGCCGCGCTTTTATTAATTCAGTTGGCTACTTCTCCAACCCCTGTTACGCTGTTGCCACCCGAATTTCTGATATACTAACAACATACAATTCTGTGTCTACATTACCCCCATTGTGGTTTATCAATAATCGCATTGATCTTCTTCCAGGTGCCCATTTGCCTTCTCGAGCACCTTATCGTATGTCCCTATTTGAACAAGCCGAAGTCCAGCGTCAAGTTTCCGATCTGTTACAACAAGGCATCATCATTCCTATATAAGAGCAGGGTGAAGATCCGTAGATCCCGAGCTTAGGAACCCTATAAGAGCAAGTCCAGTCTCTATAAGAGCAGATGGGCGCCCTCCTTCATTATCAAAATCAATTCAGATCAACTAATTTCATTGTTCTTGTGATTCATCTTCTTCCTCTTGAGTTTGGTTATTTTGTGAGTACTAATAAGATTAGTCTACTCCAAGTTTGAAAATCACTTAGAATCTATCATGGTATCAGAGCAGGGTTCCTAAGATCGGGATCTACGGAAGAGGTTTTTGGTGCAGGTCACAGCCTATGCAGGTTCTTCTGAGGGCGGCAGATCTGGTTGCAGGTCACAGCTGGTGCAGATTTATCTGAGGATGGCAGATCTGTTGCAGGTTCTTCTGAGGGCAGCAGATCTGGTACAGGTCATATATTTGTAGGATCCAGCTGGTGCAGGCAGCTTCTGAGGGGGCAACTGGTGCAGGCAGCATCTGAGCGTGGTAACAGCTGGGGACAGCAGTACCTGAGGCAGAACTGAGGCCGAAGAGATCAGACAGGTCTGATCTGAGACAGAAGCAACCAGGACAGGTCTGATCCGGGGTAGGTGCTAACCGAACAGGCAGTGAGCAGATTTCAACAGGGAGGCAGAACTGAGGAAGGTAATATCTGGGAAAGGCAGCAACCAAATAGGCAAGATCTGGACAGGTAATATCCAGGGAAGGCAACAATTTGACAGGTCTTCTTTGAGGGAGATATCCTCAAAAAATTTTGCATGCAAGATCTGGACAGGTGATATCCAGGGAAGGCAACACTTGGACAGGTCTTTTCTGAGGGAGATATCCTCAAAAATTGTTGCATGCAATTATATTCCTCGTGGAAAGCCCATCATCTTTGTACAACAACGATGGGGAGCCTTCATGAATCCGTTCTTCCGGAATCAAGCAAGTTAGATGGATCTAACTACAACTTGCGGAAGTTCAAACTTCAGAATATACTTCAAGACACAGATTATTGGGAAATTGTCACGGGACAAGAGGTGATGGCTCACGACCTCAATGATCAAGATAGAAGGATATTTGAGAAGCGGGTGCAGTGTGCACACCATATCATCAACTTATCCGTGAAGGATAAGGTTATTCCTTTGATCAAGAATGCAGTCGGGCCTAAGGAAGCATGGGATATTCTTAGGAATACATATGAAACGGTGAGTAAGTCTCGAGCATTGTTCTTGAATAATAAACTTCATACCTTGAAAATGGAATCAGAAGAATCCATTACGGATTTTATTACCAGGGTGAAGGATCTAAGAGATCAGTTGTCTTCTATAGGGGAAATTGTACTTGATAATACTCTTTGTACAGTTTGTTTTGAATAGCTGACCATTTCAATATCAAAAATTTGTTATGACACTAAGTTTGAGGGAAAGATTGTCGACATTCGACGAGCTAAATGGATTGCTACTTCAAGAAGAACTACGAAGACAAAACTTGATGTCTAGGGAAGATTTCAAGGAGCTGACTTTCTTTACCAGGTTAAGAAGGGCAAAAAGAAAGGAGGTAAAAAGGATCAGAAGCAGGAAGGCAAGGACAATACAGAAAAAGGAGACAGTTCCAAGTCCAATCCAAAGAGAAATGGTAATTGTAACTTTTGTGGTAAATATGGTCACTTTGCGTTTGAGTGCAAGAAACAGAAGGCCATGTAGGACAAGAAGAAGCAGTCAGGCAACTTCATTGAAGACGAAGGCAAAAGTGAAGTTGTGGGATGCTATCAAGTTTGTGCAACTTTTGATAGCATGGAGAGCAGGATGTGGCATGAAAGGTTTGGACATCTAAACTATAAAAGCTTACAGGTTCTAAAGGACAATACACACCTACGCCTAGCTCCCACACCTATGCCTAGCCCATTCGCCCTGTTGAATACACAAAGGAGACACTCCACCCTGGAAGTCCTAAGACCTTCCCCCACCATGTTTGTAGCTCAAACTACTTGGTGATTACTAACTACTAATAATCACTATTGTAATTTAGAAGAATTTGTGATAATTGATGCACTGCATTTTCCATTTCAAGCTTGTACGTACCTAGTACTATGTACTATGTAGTTATGTTCAATGTTAGGAACTTGAATATTCTGATTTTCTAAACTTCTATGCATTTATGATCTAGTCTCTAGAATCTTCATGGCCCATAATATGGATCGTGCCTCATCTCAAAACGAAGATGAGAGCATGACCAACTTGAACCTCCTACCCTTGGGCTCTTGTGATGGCCCCCATTGCACCCACTCATTCGAAATGCCCATCTACCTCAAGTTTGCATGAACTTTCAGTAGTCGTTCCAAGACTATGAACATAAACGCAAACCTGCACAGTGCATTCCAAATTTGCATTAGCACAAAATCTTCAAACATCAAAGCAAGAACATAATAGATGCTAGATGAATCATGATACTAGAATCTTCAATCTAGATATATTATATGACATTAGATATATTACATACTTGCTATTGTATGGACCCCGTGTGCTTTGTTTCTACCAGAAGGCCTAAATTCATTGAAATGGGCATCCACGTTGAACCTTATTAACCAGCTGAATAGCAAAATAAATCCAGCCTGATTGTCCATAGTACCAAACAAACTAGGGCCAAAGGTGAAACTAGCATCTTTCTAGCAAGGCAGCTCAAACTTCGGCAATGCTTACAATACAAGCTCAATAGTCATAGAGTGATTGGTAATTTCTATTGTTCATGAAAACTCAACTACATTTATTCCAACGACTGAAAGTATTCTTAACTGCGAATAATGTGAAAAGAAGCAAAGCTTGTTATCATGTATGGTTGAAATGATGACAGCGACTTGATTTTGTCAGCATAAGAAAGACATCTGACCTTCCAGAAACAGTAGCATCAAAAGAAAAAGCCACTAGATAGTGGCCAGGATTTTCGTCGTCTTTTTCCAAACGCAGTGTTGCTTTATTGAGATTGACATCATTGCGCACTGTGCTGGCTTTTTGGTGCTCTGCAATAACTGGAACCTGGGGAGCCATACGAGGTGGCGAATGTGGGTAGTAAGGAACTGCACCTCTGTACCCTGGTGGAGGTGGCATGCTCATCAGATATTGGCCATTTGTAGGTCCATATCCAGGCTGAAAATATTGAGGATTCACAGGAGCTGGAATTGCCACATTATAACCAGGATGGTAATAGTAGGGTAATTGGTGCCCGTTTGAGGGATAAGGAGGAGGAGTAGGAACACCTCCCATATAGCCTGGCGGTGGCGGCATCAAATGAGAGGTTAGAGGCCCACTTGCACTTTGCTGACTGCCATGTCTTCTGCTGCTAGAACCATTCCCCATGGGACAAACCCCCGATTTTTCTTCCAAAACCTACCAGAAACTGAAGGCCAAGCTCTCCTTGCTCAAACAATTGACTCTTGCACTTGAATTCACGTCACTAAAATACACAAAAACGGCTCTTCACATAGTCAACTTCCGATCATTCAAATACCCAAGCCGTAAAGGGCAAGCATTCTTTCAAGTGCACGCTTCCAGCCATACATCTAAGGTTTCTGCTACTCACCAGCGGTGACGGTAAAACCTAATGCAAACTTCATTAACTTAACCTAATCTACAACGTTTGCAAACAACAACTAACCCAGAGCAAACAAAACCAACCGGTTCAATCAGACCAAAAATGTTGCAAAACAATATTGACAATACATAAATATATACCTCCAGAAGCAGCGTTATTTGAGTATCAGCGACTCAATCCAAACCCTCACACAATCCGCCTACAGACCTTGTTCAACCTAGCATCATGCCATCACAGCTGTATTGATTGTGAGCCCCTGACAGCCTTCATAAATTCCCCCAATGCAAAAAGCAAAAGAACCGAAAGGCGATGGCGATGGCGATGGCGATGGCGATGGCGATGGCGATGGCCAAAGGGAGACGATGAAGCAGAAGAAGAAACAGAGGAAAAGGGGAGGAGAAGGGAGAACAAAACCGCGTAGGGAGCTTAGTGACACGAGCAAAGTAAGAGCTCCTCCATTGGATGTTGGCCACGTAACGTAGTAAAGCGCCTTCTCAAAGTAAGGATATTGCTGGCGTGGCGAGATCTGAATGGTGTATGAAATACAATGGGCAATGGGCCACACGTGTTGGGTGTCTGGCCCCGGCCCAGTGGTTGAGCGTCACATGGCGTGGTGCTTGGGCGGGCGGGTGGTGCTTGGGCGGGGCGGGGGCCGTGAAAAATTTGGGGCACACAGGATTTTTGTGGGCACGAGCCGGGCCGAGATCCCGGGCAGCAGGGGAGGGCCGCTCGTCAATGGGAGCCAGGCAGCGGGAGCCACGCTCCGGGCGGCATCAGTGGGAATGGCCCCCGCTCCTTAGATGCAAGAGGCCCCTCCCCCCCCCCCCCCCCCCCCCCCATCTTTTTCACGTGCCGAACCCTCCTCTCATATGGCCTTAAAATGTAGAACTTGGAAGTCTCTTAGCATGCATGCTTGCTCACGTCCAACCTCTATTGTGTGCAACAAAAATTTCTTTATGTCTCAAGAAAATAAATCTGTCTATAGTGGAATCAACTCGGTCAACATATTATGCCCAGAATGCCAACAAGCATATGCGACAAAAACATCATGGTTTACCACAAGGGTATTGCGACAAATTCCTTGAATTAATAATGTGATTGTGTGAAGATTGGATGCAAGGTGATTAGTTACTTTCAAATTCTAGTTGTAATGGAACTATGACATAATGGTTAGCATTTATTTTCATTACCGCAAAAATTGAACTCTTATTCAAAGTGTGTGTCAGAGTAGAGACATGATAAATATCGAGGTGATTAATATAACTTATGCAGCACATTCAAACTATTGAAACATAAATAAAAGACATTGCATTTCAAAAGAATTAAAGAATAAATAAAACTAGTTTTAATGCTTAAGCTCATGTGGAGTGAAACCTTCGCTCTTTAGCAGATTGTCACAATAGCTTACCGCAAAGTTAAAATAATATATAATTAGGTATGATTTTGTAAATGCAAATAAATAAATTATATTTGATTATTGTTGTTGGTAATGATGTTGGCATCATGCAAGTTGAGAGCCCAGGGATGCATGCAAGAAAAAAAGATAGAGTCTATTTTTTGCTAATTATGACTTGCATTTGAAGATACATTTAAAGCGTGGGCTTGCAGACAAAATTGTTGAAATAAAGTCCTTAGCTATGTGAGATAACTTTTTGTGCACACATACCCTTATACTTTAAGACATTGATTTTAATGTTGACCTTTGTATAAACTCCATTGACCAACTTGAATGCATCGTATTGTCTTTTGTGAGGCAAGGCCAGCAAAATTTTCATCTAGTGGAACCCGGATGAGGTCAACCATTCTGGCCATTTGCCCAATAACGTAACTTGTTAAGCTCTCTCGTGAAAGCAAAGAAGCCTAGTCAATTCCAAGGCATAGTAGTAATTTCTTTTCTTGCAAGCTATAGAAAGTCATGCCATAGCCTTCCCTATGTTGACATCGACACCATTTGGTTACATACACAACCTCTTTTACAACCTAGTTACACCAATTAACTGTAGTGAATCCACTTAGATACAAACTAGTCATCGTATGTATCAACCTCCCGCATGATTTATTTTGTGGCCACTTGAATCAATTTCGTTAGTTTTCTTGAGAACGTAGATGTTGAATGTTTAAGCACCCTTAATATAAAGTGCATTAATTGATAACCAGTACAAGAAGTAAGTTGCTTCCATATTTTGTTGTATTGCAACACACAACAAGCCACATTGTTGCCATGTTACAAAGTATTGATTGATGCACCGTGGCTTGCTTAGAAATTCATGTAACCGTGCTCGTTCAAGGTACACGATGTACATCGTTGACATGCATCAAGATGAGTGTCCTCAAGTGGCTAGCATTCACATAGCTTTCCACATCTCCAAACAAAACATGACCTGGGCACTCTAAATATTCACATTTAGTTCAAAAGTCTTATTACAAGAGACCATGAATTCCAATATGTGGAGCAATAAGAGTACCAACAATGCCATTACTATTATCTTCATTATTAGTAAAGTTTCTTTGCTTACTACTTTCCAATTGATCTCTTTTTCTTAAGGCATTCACTAGAAAGTGAGCTTTTATACCACAATAAGAGCATTTTAACTTTGACTTGTCTCATTTCTTACCAAACCCAACAGGGTTGGCTCAACTGGTTAGCTTGGCATCCAAAGTTTCTTTGGTCCCAGGTTCGAGCCTCCCCTTGGAAACCAAGAAGCATTTCTTACCAAAGAAAGAAGCTTCACCATCATCCAAGTTACCATCCTTGAACCCCTTATCTTTGTCATTGACTTTGAACTTGCCTCTTGAGAAGAAATCCTACTCAATTTCTCCTCAAGTAGATGTGCCTCCTCCTCTTGCTTGTAACCTATGCTCTTTAGCCACCAAGAACTCTTGCAAGTCTTCCACACTTGGCAAAGTCTTTTGAATGGCAAAGCTTTGTGCAAGATTAGCATGATCCAACAAGTCATTAATCATAACTTGAACAAGTTCTACATCCTTAATACTTTCATCAATGCATGCTAAATGATCGTTCAAAGAGTTGACTCTCAAAATAAATGTGTGAGCACTTTTCTCTTTCTTTTGACAACTTTGAAAATTTTGTCTTTGTAGGGTTAGAATCCTAGATGTTGACTTGGATTCGTACATCTTCTTCAAGGCACGTGTAGATGAAATGAATAACCGTTTTTCTTCTGTGGAAAAGGGCTTGTTAGAACTAAAAGAACTATTTGTTAATCATGCGAAGAATAATGTATCATCTACGTCTGATACTCCTGCCTTAGCACCATGTCTTTGCCTAACGACGCATCTTCTCCCTCAAACCCCTCTCATCCTTTGGTTTCCAAGGGACTTAAGGCGTTGAAGTTCTCAAGAGAGGAAGAGGAACAGAGTAAAAATGTCATCACCACCTTTCTAGTAAAACATGTCATGATTCATAGGTTGAAGAACATGCCATAAGTTAACCAACCCTATGAGACTATTTTGAAGCTACAAGGCAAAGCATTCAAATGGTGGTTGAGTTTGGTTAAGAGTAATTTAGTTCCAAAGTCCCCAGGAGAGTTCGAAACTGTATTTTAAAAGAAATTTCTCCTAGAAAATGAGTTAGATTGTAACTAGGACTTATGGGATAAGTGTAGGATGGGTAACCTTACCCTTATGCAATATATCGCCAATTACCAGGATGCAACTTTAAAATTGCCTGATATTTGGGATTACCAAAAAGTTAGAGCTCTGAATTCCGATTTCCAAATGGAAATCAGCCCCAAGAAATCCACTCCTTTGGAGAAATCTATCCGCTTCGCTCAAATTTATGATGACATACTTAAGTTAAGACATGATCCTGTCTATTATATTATTACCAATATGTGTTTTAGCCAAGTATTTTATCCTAACATTTGTAATAGGATTAGGGCATATTTGTGCCATACCAATCTCTACAAATGTGGCGATCCCTTGTACAAATCCATGTACCTTAAGGGTGCATAGGTTATCAATACTTTTATTATTGCTTACAAAACTTACTTACTGCAAAGAAAACGGCAAAGTCCCCATATGTGTAGGCCGAGTTATCTATGCGTGTTATTATTGCTAAACGAGAGACATAAATACGACTATTCCATTATAAGTGTGAGCCACTACCATTTCCTATAACCATTCATAAACGTGAATGCTTCCTATTATATACACCATTACCTCTTTGTAAACCAATACACGAAGCGAAGTGTTGCAATACTAACCTGAATAGATGTTGCATGAGAATCTTGTGAGGAAGCCGTATTTGTTTACGAACGATACTTCCTTCGGAGATTGGTAATAGAAGTTTTTCGAGTCTAGTTTTTGCCACAACAATAATAGCATAAAAAGCATTGCTAATCGCACTATATTTGCATTATGAAACAAATTCTCTGCTTATGTTTCAGTAAAAAGGGAGTGAAAGAAACCCATATATAAACTTCACGAAGATGGTCTTCAGAATGCATACATGTATAAGAGCGTACTCCGAATCCAATAATGGAATCGGAATGCAACCTTGTAGTAGGAAAATCTATGTAAAGCAAGAGACATATGGCCTTTGCTTATCATTGCTTATCATTTACCATAAACCATACCTCACGTGGTGACCGTTAAACCACATATAATATAGTAGCTCGCTGGCAGCCAGCTATGCACCCACTCTATCATTGAAAAGGCAGATATCTATATAAACTTTAGTGTGGTCATCGCTATTCTTTCAACGATGAAGGAGCCTCATAGCTACGTAAATAGAGGTTATGAGAGTAAGGTAATCGCTGCTCCAGCGAGTGTGTTTATGGTCCCTAAAGCATACCAATCAAGCCACATAATATGCATAAGGTTGCATGAAGCAGCAGTGCACTATCAGCGTGTAGTTTCAACATAAATTTGCCACATACTTTATGTGATAGGATGGAAACATCCACAAGGCTCTGTCACGAGGGTATTCCATCACGATTTACAGCCTAAACCTACCTCTGAAATAAATGGTAAGCATGTATAGCATGCATTATTTTCTCATAAGGTACTGGATCGCGATCCAGCGCCCTCCTTATGCCATAGTTTACACACTAAGCAAAGCAAATATAAGCAATTCTTGTTTATGCTATCAGAATAAAAAGCGATAGATACAAAGGCATACTAGTCCGTGTGATTGTGCTGATCAGAGAGCCGTACATGAGCGCATCCAAAAGTGAGTCAACATGAGGAAGAAGGAGAAGAGGAGGAGGAGAGGGAAGCAAAGTGAGGGCTTTGATAGTGATGCACCTCTTATATAGACTTTTGATAGAATGAAAATTGGAGGGAAAGTATACTTTTGAATTCTGAACTTTGTCAAAAAAAACTATATATATCATACGGTGACCAATAAACCCATTTATCATGGTCACAAAAACACTGACACGATAAAGTTGTATAGTTTTGAGTATCGTGCATGAGAGAGAGAGAGAGAGAGAGAGAGAGAGAGAGAGAGAGAGAGAGAGAGAGAGAGAGAGAGAGAGAGAGAGAGAGAGAGAGAGAGAGAGAGAGAGAGAGAGAGAGAAATGCTTGTAGAAATGCGATGGACCGATGTCCTTCCATGTGTTTTATGGATATACCAGAAGCTATGCATGAATACGGTTGATGAGAATGCTTTTGCTATACTCGATTGGCTGTAACCTTTACGTGGTATTGCTCCATACGATTGCTCTCTTGGTTTGATAAAAACTATGATGCTTTCTGCCTCTGATAAAATAGTATGATGGCTGTGATTATGGAAAAGAAAGTATTATAAAGTTTGTTGGATATACTATTAAGCTCTTGAGATAACGTGGTTACTGTTGCTAATAATCTGTATATGGTGGGTAATGCTCACGAATAATAAAAAGCTATGTTATTAATCTTCGGAAAAGCAAGTAATTAACTATTGGTGATGACTCTATGAGGCTCTAAGAGTGTTCTATACTTAATCCAATACTTTCAGTTTGAATGCTTTAGCACGTGGGTGATTCGGTTAAGCAGTTGAAGATGGATAGTTCACAAGAGATGACTTCACCTCTCACTCAGATACGATGCTTTATGGAATATCACCAATACGATGGGTAGCCTAACTCGTTACTATGATCTTACTCATGCATTTATGATGGTATTGCAAACCTTGCGTGTAATGGTTTTCAAATACTAAATCTAGTAAGGGTTGGTCCTGCATGCGTATTGGTTGACATGGGCTTGAGTTATCACAAAAAAAAATTTCATACATACAAAGTCCGATTGTGATAAGTAATGTCATATACTCATATGGGACTCGACTATGGTACACTTGAATGGCATGGAATTGCCCAAGTTGTTCGGGGCTTAAACTCCTGAAAAAGGGTTACGAGAAATCCATGGGGCTAGTATAGCACGGAGGTGCTCTAGTACCTAGCACCATGGCCATCGTCAAGTCTCTGTCCATCTGTGTAATGAAAGATAGTTGAAGGTGCCCTTATAGAAAGGCGAAAGTACCTTGCAAATCATTTTCTAAGGCATTAGATGGAGTGTCATGATTTTCACATTTTCATCAGTGTCAATTTTAGCGAAGCCCGACGTCGCGGCCTCCTCACGCTCATTCCATGCACTACTGTGCAATCAGATTTGACAACAACAACAGCCACCCACGATCTCCCATAAACAGCACAACCACTTTTGTGCCTTCTTCATCTGCACACCTGTAAAAATTATGTATATAGTGAATACCATCTCATTATTCACAATAGAAGATTGAACGAAGCATGATTTGTAATTTAGAGACAGACAACAGAATTTTTCGATATCCAAAATCAAAATTTTTTGATACAAGATCGACTCAAAAAATTCATAATTTTTCAATACCCAAAATCAGATTTTTCTCAATACCCAAAATAAGAATTTTTCGATACGAGATTGACTCGAAGAATTCGTAATTTTCTGATACCCAAAATCAGAATTTTTTGATATGGGATCGACTCAAAAAAAAATTTAACTTTTCGATACCCAAAATCATAATTTTTCTATACCCAAAATCATAATTTTTTGGTACCCAAAATTTGTAATTTTTTGATATCCAAAATCAAAATTTTTCGATACCCAAAATCAGAATTTCTCGATACCCAAAATTAGACTTTTTCGATATCCAAAATTAGAATTAGAATTTTTCGTTACAAGATCGACTCGAAAAATTCGTAATTTTTTGATATAAAAAATCAGAATTTTTTGATACCCAAAATCATAAAATTTCGATACCCAAAATCAAAAAATTTCGATACGGGGTCGACTCAAAAAATTTGTAAATTTTCAATACCCAAAATCAGAATTTTTCGATACCCAAAATCAGAATTTTTTATATCCAAAATTAGTAATTTTTTGATACCCAAAATCAAAAATTTTTTATACCTAAAATCAGAATGTTCAATACCCAAAATCAAAATTTTGCGATACCCAAAATCAGAATTTTTTTGATATGGGATCTACCCGAAAAATTTGTACTTTTTCGATACCCAAATCAGATTTTTTCGATACCCAAAATCAGAAGTGCACCCGCCGTACTTCGGCCACATACATACACACATACATCAGGCACCCGTCAACGACCACCCGTCAACGACTATCGACTTTCCTCCTTAACCATCGATGATCGCCCGTAACAACCATCGGCTTTCTTCCTAAACCATCGTTGCTTGCCCGTCAACGACGAGCACTCTTTACAAGTATATATATATATATATATATATATATAGTGTTGATGTTATGTATATATACATGTGTCAGTTATAACAACTACATGAGCAAGGGTCGTGAAGTAGGGCAGTTACTGCAAAGTACTGAAATGAACTATGGAGTAGCCTACGTTGCACATGGAAGAGGAAGAGCTCCATTTTGACTAGTGATAGTCGACAGTCGTTGAAGGTGTCGGACAAGAGAGTCGACTAGTTCACCTTTGAGAAAATGTCGGCGAGTAAGACTGCATGCTTTTGTAGAGAGATAATATTTACATAGTATACTTGGACTCAGGAAATGGATATAGGTGAGTAGGAGTGAAGATTAACTCCAACATTTGGGTTAGCTTGGACGGTTTGAGACATTTGATCAAGGCGGCTTTAATACTTTCCAGATTAAGGTACCACTCTTTGGCATCACCATTGAAGACCATTGGAAATAAACATAGTTTTTCAGTTTTAGATGTGTCCCCATAAAATTTGCATCATTCTCAAAATCCTAGAAAAACCTGATGGGGTCTGAATCTCCATCATACTTTAGTGCGCATCAATTCATGGAATTCGACATTCAGAACGTGGTGGGTTGATTTTATGTACCATAATGGTACGCCCTTCAATGATGGCCATGCAAGGCATGATGCAAGTCTGGTGTTATCGACATGTTTTGGTGCCACACGTCACCATCCTAGGTAGTCAAGTGTTGCCGGCAGGATCGTGCTTGATGGGACCCACTACGCTATGCCTATATAGTTGTGGGGTTTCCCTTTTGCCATTCACTCAGTCTACCCCGGGAGTTGGTGGATGGAGAGCACGTGCATGAGCCAAGATGTATCTCTAGGCCAGGAG
The DNA here is from genome assembly GCA_029204225.1 of Diphasiastrum complanatum. Taxonomy (NCBI): domain Eukaryota; kingdom Viridiplantae; phylum Streptophyta; class Lycopodiopsida; order Lycopodiales; family Lycopodiaceae; genus Diphasiastrum; species Diphasiastrum complanatum. Next base: position 64,153,842 of record CM055099.1, on the reverse strand, counting down.
ATGTGTGCTAGGGAGAGCCAAGGGCGATGGCTGGTGGAATGGGATGCCAATTATCGCAGGAGGCTTGATCATACATGTGATGTTGATAGCTCCAGTGCATGGGGGTGGGTCGGTTGTGACCCTATGGATGGGCGGATACGGTGCATCGTCCCTAGTATGGGGTGCGCGATAACCTTCAAGGCAGTCGGAGATATAAGGGAGTTGTAACATTTGGTATGAGAGCTGTCAGTTTCCTTTACGAGGTGCACACGTTCTCTTTATGGCTTTTGCAGTTTGGTATTCCTTTTAATGGAATGTGGCTATTTGGTTCATAACCTTTGTTTCAAGTTTATTCTTGAAAAGATCAAGTTTATTGCTGAGAATGGATCTAAGTTTCTTAGCAATAGTCTTTCTTTTTTTTATAACCTTTAAAACCTTTTATGATTTTAAAGTTTTCTTGGTTCTTTAGTTTAAAAGGAGTTTCAAACTCTTTTTGAGTTTTCTTATAAACTTTTAAGTTTATTGAGTAAACTTCTTTGTAAGTTTTGACCCAAAGTTTTGACCTGCTCAAGAATTATCTCAACTTTGGTAAGACTTTTTTTTTTTCAGAGAAGAAAAATATGTGAGCGGATTGACAAACCTCTTGTCTGGCCTAACAGGCTCGATGTTTCCTATGTCCCTTGGTACGGATTGAGGGGCCCTTTCCTTTAAAAAAAAAAAGGGTTTCTTTTATGTACCCATAAGGGCACCCAACATGAAACTTGAGATTACGGTCTCAGTTATGGGACAGAATGCTGATCTGGAGCTATAGGGCTTATGGGTGCCATGTGTCAATGTCTTATTGGCACGCGGTGACTCGTTGTTATGGACTCGCGTCAATGTGCACAACTGCCATGTGTCATTGGTCATGCATGACTCCTACGGTCAGAGATGACCCCATCTGGACTATGTATATAGAGGTGGATCTCCATGAGTTTTTCATTCATTATCTCTTGGAGAATGAAGAGCTCTTCCACTGGTGGTCAAGTTAGTACGATTATCTAGGCCTCAAGATGTAGGTAGACGAGGGTCGAGGGTAAGGCATGGTGGTATGGGATGCCATGGCTTATCGGAAATTCGAGCTTGCTTGATGGTGGTCTATAGGTCCAGTGCACAGGGGTGAGGTGGTAGAACCTCTATGGTTGGGCGGTAACGTAGCGTTCGTCACTTGTTTGTGCTTTAGCAATGATTGGAACGACGATGGGAATTTTAATATCAGTTGGTTTAACCATGATGATAATATCTACTTCCTAAATGGCATAGTATTGCTAGATCTTAGATCTCACTTTTGGTTGAGCTTGATCTTTAGATTAAAATATTAGTTAGATCCATTGATTGTTTGTATTACAATTGGGAAGCCTTGTAGGACATCCATATCACTATATGAACTCCAAGAACAGTAATGATGGCAATATAGTCAAGAAGAAGTGAATCAACCCATACTCACCCCATATCGACAACTTCAAAGAAGCTTCTGGATTCTATTTATGCAAGGAGTGGATACTAGAGCCAATAACCTAATACATGTTTGTAGAAGAAAGAGGTTTCTCACATTGGGCAAGTTATTTCTTTAGGTGCATGAGTGGAAAAAATATGGTCTCGTATTCTTCTACAAACATTATCAGGTGTGCGCTTTGTGTACTAAACACAATTTGACTTTATTCTCGTATCCCAAAATGGCATATGTCCCTATCCTAATTATAAAACTAGAACGTCATATCGATCCTATTTTTTGCATTTAGTTTTCTTGCATGTCTTTTTTTTACTTCCATTCAATTTTCATGCTTGGTGAGGTTGCATGGAGGTTATGCAGGTATATGGGACATGAGCCCTAGCCCTAAACCCTAAATTCTTACCCTAATTTCATGCTTGCTTGTTTGGTGTGCTGCTTAATTTGAACACGGGCAATTGAATATCCCAACCATATTGATAAATTCAGAACTTCGAATGCTCTGATACCATTGTTCGGAGATGAACGAACGAACGAACGCTCTAAATCCACTATTGCAGAAAACTTGGATGGAATTCGATTATGTTTGCGAGGGTTCTGTTTGCTAGATCAGATTTACAATCCTCTAGAGTGTAGACAGACACTATTGACCTACGTTTAATTGTTTAAGCATTCAACAAGATAAACTAGTGTGCAAAATTATGAATAGACAACTGATTATAAACAAATAACAATCAAACATCAAAGCATTCGAGATCATTCAATATGTGCACCATAGCTAGTATATTATCAATGATCCTTTTGTAAGAGCATTGTTGTGACAAACCCACATAGCGCGTCGGTGTTAGAGGCACTATCTCTCTCACAAACTATACCAGATCGTCTCGCTTACTAGCGGACTTCTTGGACATCAGCTAGCGACATTGTGCTTAGCTCACATTGGTATACAACCAAAATTGATGTTCCATCAACCAATTCTCTTGTCTTCAATCTACTTATATAGATGGAGAGAGAGACCCTTCCCCTCCTCTATCCCCTAAACATGATCCCCAAATTCAGCATGCCATTGCCTCTGAAGCACCAACCATCCGGCACAGAATCATGCCCATAGAACCAAGCAAGGAGTTGCAGGCCTCTCAAAAATTTGCCAAGCAATATCCAACCACAAAGGAGCATGAGGGCTACATATTGCCAGATCTAGACCAGTGTAAAACACATAAAGAAGCAATCAAACTCCTGGATTCACAACCCTTTTGTCATCATCAGCTCTTCCTAGAGAGCAAAACCTCCATGGCACGGTATCTCGAAGCACCATCCTACATGTGCACAAATCCATATTGTTATCCGATAGCAAGGTGAAAACCATTTCTCGCCACCAAGGTCAAGAACCGAATATTTTAGCCCAAGCTCACAGACGTCGATACCGGCAACCTAGACAAAGACATGGTCACCAATTATCGTGTATTCTACCAAAAGCACCATGGAATCTAATAGTTGATTAGGCACGTTCCAATGGTATCCAGATTGTCCATGGAGGGGGGGACGTCCTTTTTGTACTTTCTTGATTTTCTCTATACTTTGAAGTGTGAAGATCTGCCACCTTTCGGTCTTTGTGTCTTCTTCGGCCTTCGGCTTTGCCATTGAGTTTCTTTGGGTACACGAACATTTGGTCCTCGCATTCGGGTGTCCTTCCATCGATGAACATTTTACCTTTGTCTTTGGATATCCTTCAGTCCTCAAAGCTTTGGTCTTCACGTTCGGGCAGTTCCCTTGCGTTTGTGCATACCTGAGCTTAGCAAAGCTTTGCGGCTCAGAACTTATTGTTTCTTCAGCTCCCTCTCAAAGCGTGGTAGCTTTACGACTCCTAGACTCTTCCTCTACCTCTTGAACAATCCTTTGTCTAAGGGCTTGGTGAAGATGTCCGCCACCATTTTCTTCGTTCCAATGAAGCTGGTCCTTAATTCGTTTCTTGTGAATAGGCCCCTTATCAAATGATATTTGATTGCAATGTGTTTCATCCTTGAGTGAAACACGAGATCCTTCGTCAAGCGTATTGCAGAAGTGTTATCCATTTGCAAGATCAGAGGCTCTTTGGTGTTCTCACCTAGTCCATCAAGGAACTGTTTGAGCCATATGATTTCGTTGGCCATCTTTGCGGCTGCAACATATTCTGTTTTGCAAGATGACTGAGTTGTGATGGTCTACTTCTTGCTGATCCAAAGAATTGCTAAGCTGCACAACCAAAGATACAAATGTTTGTCAGATTGGGCTTTCTACCCCACCATAGTTCGTGTGGTGTCATGTGAGGAACACCAAATCTACCTATCATGTTTTGGATATAGGCGGCTGCAGCTACTACTTCAACCCATAGCACTCTTGGTGCCTTCGAATAGGCGTCCATCATGCACCTTGTGGCTTCCATAAGTGTCATGTTCTTCCTTTCAACAACATTGTTATGTTGTGGTGTATAGGATATAGTCCTTCTGTGAAGAATTCCTCGATCATTATAGAAGTCAACAGAGTGGTTCGAGATGTATTTTCCACCATGATCAGTTTTGATCTACTTCACTTTGCTTCATGTGCATCTTTCTACCCAGTTCACATATTTTGTGAATCTGTTGAGTGCTTCAGATTTGTTGTGTATGAAGTAGACTCTAACAAACTTGTTGTAGTTGTCAATGAGGGTGATGTAGTATTTCAAGCCTCCTAATGAGATCACGTTGAAAGGTCCATAGATGTCCAAATGTACCAACTCCAGAATCTTTGTTGTTCTGTAGGAGTCTCTAGTGAAAGGAGTTTGGGACATCTTTCCTTTCATGCATGCATCACAGGTTGTCAATTTTGTTGCATTCGTGATGCTTACTCCTGTGATAGCTCCATGCTAGCTTGCTTGATACAGTGTCATAGGGTTCATGTGGCATAATCTTCTGTGCCATAGAATATTTGTCGATTCATGAACTTGGTGTGCTTGATCTGTTGGTAGACGCACCTTCAGATGATACATATTTCCTTTTTGTCTTCCTTGTGTAACATGTTGGTGCTGGCATCAACAACATTGCATGTTTCATTTGAAAACGTCACACGCATCCCAGCGTCTGCTATTCTTGCGACTAAGAGCAAGTCTTGCTGCAGTGTGGGTACGAATAGAAGATCATCTAGTCGTCGATATTTGGCATTTGTGTTGAGCCACAACGAACCAATGCCATTCACTTGATGTCTTGATCCGTCTCCAAGAACTATATATTTGGAAGGATCTGTACTTCAGAAGTCGGACATTATTCATCTCGATGTCACAAAGTGAGAGGTTGCTCTTGAATCAAGGATCACCTCTTGTGTGTCAGTTGTCGAGGTTGCACACACATATGTACATAGATAGGCTGTCGAATTTCTGTTGTTCGACCTTTCTTCGCCCATCTTCGAGTTTTCTAACTCTTCAACGTAGGATGAACTATTGTTGTTCTCCTGTTTGCCTTGAGGCTGCTTGTTCCTCGTATTCTGGTAGCAGTCCATGGCTGCATGACCTTTCTTGTGGCAGTGAATGCATTCGATCTTCGGGTTCAGCCAACACGAATCGACTGTATGTCCTTCGCGTTTGCAGCTCATGCATATTTTCTTTTCATTATCTTGTTGTCTCGGCTTTTCTTTGTTCTTCCATGTGCCTTTGCTGGCTCCTTCTGTCTGCTGGTCTCGATCCTGCTTTTGCTCTAACTCCCTCTTAGGCTTGAACTGCTTCTTTGGCTTCTCTTTATTGTTGTAGAGGGTAGTGGTTTACATTATCTATTGACTTGCATTCAAGGATTGTTAGGACTTAAATATCATAGTTTTCAAAAAAATTAGATTGGTTCCACCCAAGGATGCAAGCTCCAAGATTCATGGATCACTTTAAGTATTTAGAAAGTGGAGAACCACATGCCCTCGTTCTTCCATAGATGTATTCTCAGACGCACAGATGTACAACCTTCATCTGAGTCATAACACTCGGAGATCTGGCTGCAAGGACTCAGACACCCACGCTAAAAAATCAAAAAACTAGCAATCTTAGAGTCTGCTCATACTTTTTAGTAGTCATGAGAAGTTGCAATTTGCATAACTCCACAGATAAAATCAATACACCGTCCCTCAAAAATTAATAGTGAGTTAGAATGGCTTTGTGTGTGTGTGTGTGTGTGTGTGTGTGTGTGTGTTGTGTGAGGTCATCTTGAGGTAGGACATGTTCTTCTCTTTGTGCCAAATGAAAACAGAACATTCACTGCGTGTGTGTGGGCAACTTCTCACAATTTTCATTTTGTTTTTGTCTAGTCATCTTCTCAACAATATTGTCGTCGATTCTCTTGGTGTTCTTCACTTCATTTCTGAATAAAAAAGCTCATTGCATTTTGGGACCTTTAAGTGGGTATCTTTTGGCACATTTTCCATAGTTTTTGGTATTTACATTTTATCTATTCAGAATAGGTGTGTGTGTGTGTGTGTGTGTGTGTGTGTGTGTGTGTGTGTGTGTGTGTGTGTGTGTGTGTGTGTGTGTGTGTGTGTGTGTGTTGTTGTGTGAGAACATGTTGAGATAAGACCTGCTATTATGCCTTTGCCAAATCAAAACAAAACAGTCATTGCGGGTGTCTGAGCAAGTTCTCGCAGTTATCGTTCCGTTCTTTTAAAGTCATCTTCTGAACAGTATTGTCGATAATTCTCTCTTGTTCTTCACTTCATCCTTAAATATGAAAGATCCTTGCTGTTTTGGGCATACCTGCCCTACATTAAGTGAATATAATTCTACACATTTGTTGTAGCTTCTCATGTTTACAGATAGTAGAGCTATTCGTGCGTGTGTGTGTGTGTGTGTGTGTGTGTGTGTGTGTGTGTGTGTGTGTGTGTGTGTGTGTGTGTGTGTGTCGGGAGGGTGGGTCAAACTCGAAAAAAAAAAAAACCCAAAAGGCAAAAAAAATGTTTTGGAATTTTTTTTTCCAGTTCGAACCAACCTTGTCGGTTTGAACCTTGATGTGGATGTGGATGTGGATGTGGGTGTGGGTGTGTGTGCGTGTGCGCACACACACGCCACACATGTGTGTGTTATTTTGTGAGGAGAGGTTGAGGTAGGACCTGATGTTCTATGTGTGCCAAGTCTAAACTGAATAGTCAATGCGTGTGTGAACAAGTTCTCACGGATTCTGTTATGTTATTTTGAATTAATCTTCTCAATGGTACTTCAATTCTCTTGTGAATTTGTCACTTCATATTTAAATAATATTGTCCTTGCATCTGGGAGCTATCTGCCCTATCTTAAGTGAATATATTTTTGCAAATTTGTTGTAGCTTCTGGTGTCTAGATTTTATGTATTTCGCTTACCCCACTTGTTTTTCACAACAATAGTTACATGTGCAACTTCGCAACATTATAGCTAAAATTCTGATTTGTCGAAGGACATTAGGATGTCAAGTGCCTATCTCAAAGTTGTAATCATTTTCTATCCTTTTCTATATTGTGTTATGTAAGATACCGTCAAGTCTCCTCTCCAGGTATTGTTCAATATCTTTGGTCTATGGTTTCATGTGGATTTATGCTCAATGCCCACTATCAATCTTCTTGCGCTTTAAATTTATTTGTCAAAAATCTTATAAGCACTCAGTCATTCATCATAAGCAATCACCATAAGGAGGAGGAAGAGCACACAATCACTGTATATCACACTAATTGAAAGAGAGTACAACTAGTAGTTGACTATAGACTAGCCTACAACTACTTACAGTTGGTAACAGCTGTCAACAGTAAATCGTAAATAGTAACAAGTTTATCATTGGTTTATAACACTCTCTCTCAATGATAAAATTCCCTTTTTTTATTCCTAATAAAGTACGAAACTGTTCAAATTTACATCTACCTAATGACTTAGTAAAAATATCTACCATTTGATCTTCAGATTTACAAAAAACAAGATCAATGGTTCCATCAAGTATTTTCACTCGAACAAAGTGATAATGTATTTCAATGTGCTTGGTTCAAGCATGTAGAACTGGATTTTTGGCAAGGTGAATTGGTTGTCGCAAGAAATAGTAGTTGCATCCACCTGTGGTTGACCTAAATCAACAAGCAATCTTTGTAGCCATACCACTTGATGTGTAGCATTGCTGAGTGCACGATATTCAACTTCCGTCGAAGATAAGGCTATTGTAGGTTGCTTTTCGCTACTCCATGAAACTGCAACTATACCATAACTGAATGTATGACCACTGGTAGATCTTCTATCATCAATATTACCTACCCAATCAGCATCTATGTAACCTACCAACATTGGCGCTTCAGGCTGATCATACTTCAAACCAAAATTCAACGTCCCTCGAATGTACCTGAGAATACGTTTAGCAGACTTCTAGTGTGTTTGACTAGGATTTTGCATAAATTGACTAACAACACCAACAACATAAGAAATATCAGGTCGTGTGTGTGTCAAATAGATCAAATTACCCACCAGCTGCCTGTACAAGTAAGCATCTACTTTTTCAGATTCATCATATGCAGTAAGCTTCATGTTGACATCCATCGGTGTACTCAAAGGCTTAAAATCCTGCATATTGAACTTATAAAGCAAATCTCGTGCATACTTGCTTTGTGTAAGAAAGGCAACCTCGTCTTTTTGCCATACTTCAATGCCAAGACAATAGTGCATCAATCCTAGATTGCTCATGTCAAAAGCATTAGAAAGATCTGATTTGATTTCATCAATTAAGCTCTCATTACTTCTTGTAATAATCAAATCATCCACGTACAAAACAATGAACACTATATCTGAATCTTGCTTTAGAATGTAAATATTAGAATCAGCCTTACTCTTTACCATTCCCCGTTGCTTGAAGTGTTCATCAATGCAAGAGTACCATGCCTGTGGTGCTTGCTTCAATCCATAAATAGCTTTGTTGGGCTTACAAACAAGATGCTCTCTCCCTGGCTCAACAAATCCTTGAGGTTGTACTAAATACACCTCTTCACCCAACACTCCATTAAGAAAAGCAGATTTAACGTCCATTTGCTGAATCTTCCAACCATGGAAAGTAGAAATAGCAATAATAGAACGTATAGTTACCATCTTAGCTACAGGTGCGAAGGTTTCTTCAAAATCAATGCCATCATATTGTTCAAATCCTCTCGCAACCAACCATGCTTTGTACTTGTTGAGTTGCCCATCTGCTCCATATTTGATCTTATAAATCCATTTGCAAGTGATAGGCGTCTTACCATCAGGTAGCTCAACCAAGTTCCACGTCCTATTTTTTGATATGACCTCCATTTCTGTTTCCATTGCTGCACGCCACTCCTTGTGCTCCTTTGCTTCATGAAAGGTTTTTGGTTCTTGAGCTTTGAGCACAGAACCCATTAGGGCTAGATTCATTTCTAACCTTGTAGGAGGTTTCCAATTTCTGCTTGACCTTCTAAGCTCTCCCTGTTCGCTAGATTCGGGAGTATCTCCCTTCTTAGCACCACTTGTGACTGATAAGTACCATTTAGGTACTCTCTTAGGGATTTCAGCTTCAAACTTATCTTTTTCAATTGGATATTCTACATCAAAATCCACTTCTTTCTTGACCTGTACTTCCGCTCCCTCATCAAAAGATTTAGTGATTTCTTCAGATTGTTCACCTTGACCCAACTCGTCAAATGTAGCATCGCTAGAAATCACAAGCTTTTGTGCATTTGTATCATACATTCTATATGCCTTGGCCTTCTCGTCATATCCAAGGAAAATACACTTGACAGCTTTTGCATCCAATTTCCTTCGTTTCTCATCAGGAATATGAGCATAAGCATCACAACCAAATACTCTCAAATGAGAAATATTAGGTTTCTTTCCAGTAAAAGCTTCATGAGGTGTCTTACCTTCCACAGATTTTGTAGGACACCAATTCAGGATGTGCGTAGCTGTGCTGCAAGCTTATGCCAAAAGGTGTTTGGCATACCCTTGCTTTTAAGCATTGCCCTGGCCATCTCAACAATGGATCTATTCTTTTGCTCTGCAACTCCATTTTGCTGCGGTGAATAAGGTGTTGTAGTCTGCCTCTTGATCCCTTGGTCTTTTCGAAAATCAATAAATTCTGTCAAAAAATACTCACCACCCCTAATCCTGTATATTGGGCACGATGTTTGACGTCTAGTGCATAAGGTTGTGCACAATATTAGTGGCATGTGAAGTGAGCTCTAGTGGATTGGTAGAACCTAAGGAGAGTTCTTGGCATTCAAAGTGAGGTATATTGAAAGAGCAACTTGCATTTTTTTTCATGCATTAAGGCTACACCATCTTGGATCCTATTTTGTAGGGGTCAAAATAGAAAGATCTCACAAATTTTTCATTTTTCTACACTCTATCTAGCATTGTTTGGATCATTGATCCTATAGATGGATGGAACCTATGAAATGTAAAATATCACATTCTGAGGCTATTTCACAAGTGTGAAGTGAAAATTTTCCCATTGACCCTTTTTTTTTTTAAGTTGAGAGTGTTTTTTGACCACCTACTTGAAATTGACAATTTTGGCCATTTTTCAAGTTCATTGTCTAATAATATTTGATTTCTTTGAGATCTTGAGACACCATTTTATTGGATTGAACCTCTGATAATCTTCTGTTAGTGTGCCAAAACTGATCATAAAAATATGGCCTCAATGGGATCTTACCTATTGGAACAAAGTGAGAGACTCACTTCTACCAATTATGGTATATGGAAGGTAAGGATGGAATCCATCCTTGTACTCCAAGATTTGATGGATATAGTGAATGGGAATGAGGAGGAGAGATGCATGGATCACTTTACACTCTATTTATGAGTGTAAGAACACCTCAAGAGTCCTTACCCTTAGGAATATGATCTTCCAAAGTTTTCAAAGAAAGGATGAAAGTGCTCATTATATGTATCTAGGGTAAAGGGCCTCCATAGAGACCTTTCTTGCATAGACGATTCAATCAAATCACAAAAAAAAAAAAAAAAAAATTGGCCTTGGAAAGGGCCCTATAAGAATTGCCACATAAGATGACAAATTTTTGGCAATGTGAAATACAAAAATAAAATTTTTTCTGTCCGCAGTTCTGCCAACACAATCTTCAATGGTTAGCTATTATGTGTAGAGTATAGTCTGTGGCTGAAAAAAAAATCATAACTTTTGAACAATAGCTTGGATTGAGACGATTACAGTGCCATTAGAAAACCCTCGATGAGAGCTTTTCAATGACACCCAAGATGATCCAGTTCTGAGCTACGGTGTAGAAGTTATGGCCAGTCAAATCTATGGTCGGTCAATACTTGGTCAACCTAATGTCGGTTTCAAGCGCATTTGGCTAGTTTACCTTGAAACCGCTATCAGGTTGACCAAGTGTTGACCTGCAAATCTGTGTAAACCTGAAGGCGTTAAATGCAGTTACAAAGAAGGATCATTTTTCCTTACCATTAACGAAAAGTGTTATAGATAGAGTAGCAGGAGCTGAAGCCTACAGTTTTTTGGACGATCTCGTAGAAAAATCAACATCTACATACAAAATGAGATGCAAACTCCAAGAGATACTGATCAAACATGAACCAAAACATAAAATATGGTTGCTTTCCATACAGTTACAGTACCCTACTGTATTTCACACGTGTGGAACCAAAAATAGCAAAATATGAGCATTCTACACACAAGATTGCAAGATACACCAATGAGTAGTAGAACATAAAGAGAACCATGCATAATGATGAAATGAGAGAAAGAAGAGAGAAGATGCCTTTCTCCATGAGCTACAACAATATATAGCAGGTCCAAACCCTATTTGGCCACTTGGCTTTCCCTCCAGAATGTAAACCCTACTATTTTTGGGTCTAGATTCAATGTACCCAAAGTTCAAATTTGAATCTCTCTCAAACTCGACTACCAACTTTACCACACTTTCAAAAAGTGTTTATTGAATGTATTTCAAACTAATATAACTTCAAAAAGTTTGTCTCTAAATCTAAAATGAGTTTTGGTCAGCAGACACTTTCCTTTACTCATGCTGGTCAGCATCATTCACTTGTCGGTATTGATTCCCAGGGTGTATCAGTTGGTTACCTGGAAGCAGTGTATGCGTAGCCTGTCGAAGGCTCACGATGCAACTCTTCTTTCCATTCAGAGTACATCAGTTGTTGCTTTACTTTCACCATTCGTGGGTCCTCTTACTCAGGTTGATGCTGCTCCAGATTTACAGGTTGTTGCTGCGTGCCTTGTGCCTATATGCCTTGATTCACAGATATTGTATTCAGTGGTCATTCCTGGTTTCATTGACATTGAGGTTGTATACCTTGGTGGTATTTCTGCCTTTTGCGCATACCTCAAATAGCCCTCCTGGTTCGATGGTTGTGCATATCTTCTCCATTGATCTCTATATCTCCATCTCTTGAGTCCGTTATGGTCGATGTTTCTATTAATTTCTATGGGGTTCTTCACGGGTACATGTTTGATGGTTCTCTTGCTATTGGTACTCAGGTTGTATCTTCTTTCGCTTTACTCGATGGATTTTTGTTTGAGGTTTGTGATTTGTCTCATGATATTTCTACGGATCTTGACATGATTCATGCGCCTTTGGCCCTTACCGTTACACATTTTCCATCCAAGGATATTTGCCAAATGGTCAGTATTACTTATCTAGGGTATTTATATGTTGGGATCTCTCTAGATGAGTACACAGGCATCCTTCAGTCTCCTGGTGGTTCTACATATAGGTTTGCTGTAGTCCATGTCGATGGTATACACTTTTGGGCTTTTTATGCATAAGAGGTTTTTCATGCGACTGATTCATTTTTACCACTTGATATTTGGCATTCATGGTTATTACCTATCTCTTGGATTTCATTTGGACCTATTGCTCACACTACTGCTTCATTTTCAGCTATGGATATATGGCATTCCTGTTTATTACGTATAGCTTGGTTTTCATTTGGACCTGTTGATTGGTGCTGGTTTTTCCATATTATTGATCGTCTATGGTGTGAATATTGTTATGATTATGCATGTGGCTCTCTATCTGTTTCTTGGATTGTTGCTCATTATCAGGCTTGGCATATCCTGATGGCTTGGGTTATTGCCTCTGTTCCAGCTACTGTTTGTCCGACCACATCATAAGAGTTTTGTGGATTCAATGGCGAACCACAGACATTCGAGGAGGCAATTGAATGTCCAGAGAAGGACAAATGGATCCAAGCCATGAACGAGGAGATGGAATCCATGAGGAAGAACCAGGTATGGACGTTGCAGCCATTACTAGATAAGCGAAAGGTTGTGAAATGCAAATGGGTTACAAGCTAAAGTATGGACCAGATGGAGATGTTTCAAATATAAGGCAAGACTGGTAGCAAATGGATTCTCTCATAGATATGGTATTGACTACTCTGAGACCTTCTCTTATGTCATGAAACATTTGTCCCTACGTTTACTATTTGCATATGCAGCTACTTATGACCTCGGGATCCACATTGTAGACGAGAAGACAGTCTTCTTGCATGGTGAGTTAGACGAAGAGGTCTACATGGATCAACCCCCAGGATATGTCTTGAATTCACTTCCTGATTATGCATGCAGAATGCATAGGAGTATCTATGGTCTGAAGCAGTCAGCTCGACAATGGTACAAAAAGAAGGATCAAGCCCTGAAATCATTAGGATTCAAGCCACTAATGGCTAATTCCAATGTGTATGTAAGAATTATAGATGGGAGGATTATCATTGTGGCTGTGTATGTGGACGACACTCTGATACTCTACAAGAGTGAGAAGTTGATTGCTGAAGTGAAGAATGACATCTCAAAATATTTCGATATTGTAGATCTGGGAGAAGCCAGGTGTTACCTTGGCTTGCAGATTGACAGGGACTATGAGGGAGGTAGATTGTACCTTCATTAGTCCAGACCCAAAAAATCCTAGAGGATTTTGGGATGTTGAATTGCAAAGGAGTGAATACTCCAATGCTTGCAGGAACGGTGCTGACGAACAAAAAATGTTTGAGGACTGCAGAAGAGAGAGAAAGAATTGATGCAGCTCACACCATATAGGAAACTGATAGAATCGTTGATGTACTTTGCGGATAACACACGTCCTGAAATTGCTCATGTAGTGTTCAGGATGAGCCAATTCTGCACGAATCCAAGCTCGACACATTAGAAGATTGCAAAACAAATTTTGCAATATCTTCAATTAACAAGAGATTATGGTTTGTATTATTGTCATGACGCAGGGTTCCAGATGATTTCCTACAGTGATGCTAATTGGTCATCCCTCGAGGATGACTGTAAGAGTGTCTCAGGAGGATGCACCATTGCGTTAGGAGCAGCAATTCTCTGGGTCAGCAAGAAGTAGACCATTGTAGCTCAGTCATCCTGCGAAGCAGAGTATGTTACAGCAACAAAGATGGCCAACAAAATAATTTGGCTCAAACAATTCCTTGACGAACTGGGCAAAACGAGAAACGAACGTCTGGTTTTGCAGATGGACAACACATCTGCAATACATCTGACGAAAGACCCTGTGTTTCACTCAAGGATGAACACATTGTGATCAAGTACCACTTGATCAGAGATCTAATTGGAAAGAAAATGTTGTAGACCACCTTCATTGGAACGAAAGACATGGTTGTTGTCATTTTCACAAAGGGCTTAGACAAAGGTCTGTTCGAGAAATAGAGGAGCAGTCTTGGAGTCGTCAAGCTATCATGCTTTGAGAGGGAGCTGAAGAAACGAAATGTTTCTAATGCCAAAGCTTTGCTAGTTTTCAATCCCGAACCTTTGACAAATGATGACATGACATGACACAACACAAAATCAGTCGTGCTCCTCAACTGGCCAAGAAGATCAGCCAAGTACCATGGGGTAAAAATATCAGATCAGATATCATGACATCAGTAGAAGCACTCTAGATCATGGCTAATATGCCATTCTTGTAATTCGTGATTTGTTGTAGATGTTTAATCACTCTAATCTAGAAGTTACACGACGCGACTATATACTTTTGGTTTGATGCATAATGTAGTATGCTAGTAAGCAAGACAAGAACTCTAAAGACGAAAATATAGAATACATGTCCGCTTGCGTGCGAGACAATTCTGTAGAGGATCTGTAGAAGTCTGCTAGTAAGCGAGGCACGATTCGTGAGAGAACTGTATTTCTCTCACGCCAATGCACTGTGTGGATCTGTCGCACAATGCTTGAAGAATTAGAAAATCAATAGATGATATTGTAGTTGTTGTGCACATTATCATTCTAAATGATTGTATGATCTTGAATGAAAATTTGTCTACTACTATTCGTGTGTCTGATTCACTTGCTCATTTAATTCTGCACCTTTTTTTAAATATTATTGTTGAATGTTGTATAAATTTGTTAAAAGTAGATCAGTAGTGTCTGTCTACACTCTGAAGGATTGTAGAAATTATATAGGTGGCAATGACCAGCGATCATATCTGAATTCTTGACGAACTGATCATGTTCGCAAATTCTTTCACTTCATGCTTCGCTTCGTTTCGATTCGCGATCACTTGGTTATAAGAGTAAATCATTATAGAGCTCACATAAGTTTCGTTTTGTTTCGTCTTATTTCGTTTCGTCTCGTCTCGTTGTGTTACAGGGCCTGATTGATCTAACACGAATTATTCTCGGACAAAAATAATTTGAGGTTCGCGAATCGTTTGAGAGACCTTTAATCAGTTTGTCACCAGCGTTTTTCTAGCTAGAATTGGCATTATCTGAGTGTATTTTTTGCATCACTTAAGCAGCCATTGCTTTTAGTTGTGAATACTTGGGGATGATTATGATATCAGGTATTTGAAATATATCTCTTTCTGGAGTAATCTCGCAGTACTCAAATTGTTTATTTGGACTAGGCGGTGTTTTAGTTTCTGATGGACTTTCAATGCTAGTACTCTTTTGGGGATCGAGACAACGTCTTAGATATGCTTCTGGTGGTAATCAAAGTTCTACTTCTGAGGAAATATTTTGGTGAGAGTGTCTCCTTTTCAACTCGTCGTCATGATGGGGGACCTATAAAAGTCCGGGGGTCATTTATCATGAAGGGTTCTATTCAAGCCATACAATACTAGAACCTCATGGATAATAAGCATTTCGCACACTAAAAATAGTCATAAGGATTGATTACAGTTGAAGTATGGGTAGTCTACGCAATTAAGTTCAAGTAGTGAAGACATACTTATCTTGAGTTCATGTCAGTAGAAAGTTGCATCCAACAAAGTTCACATCAAGTTCACCAATGTTGAGGATATTTATGACAAGGGATTCATCCCACCAGAAATCCTCAGCAAGGAGAAGGGCCCACACCACCCTTACATGGGTGACTAGGGTCTATTACCGCTTCCAACCCTGGGGGTCATGCTAATTACCCCGTACTCCCCAATCAATGAGAGTTTTCCAAGCTCTCAGAAATATGATTGCAAGGAGATCGGTTATCAGTTTCTCAGAGTTCTTCTGGATGTAGTAAAGTGATATAAAGATTTCTCATCACTTTATCATATTATAAACATAAGGTCGGTAGAGTATAAAACATCTTTGGAAAAACCAAGTACTAACTGAACCTTTAGACAATGATTCAAAAGAGTAATAAAATGGTTATGTCCCTTGTTCGTTCATAGTTGAGGATAGGTAGAATAAACGGTTCACAAGATCTAAGGATTTCCCCTAGACGTTCTGCACCAAGGATCGACACAATTTGTTGTGGATGTAAGTAATTTTTCGCCCAACAAGTATTGTGATACTCAAGTGTGGTGATTGTGTATAGGGGATATTTCGACCAAGTGGTAAATTTGGTCTAAACATCTCGTAGACAATCTCCCCTTGTGAGTAAAGGTTTCATTTGTCACACAAGGTTGTTTTGAACTATGTCACTTTGGTTCATATTATGGTACCTATTTCTTCTCACTATTGCATCTCATGTTCATCAAATGTCATTTACTCAAGAGATATTATGGAGAGTTTGGTCATGAGTAAAATGATTCTGCCATTTTTGCCAAGCTTTCACCGTTGAGATTTGTTCCATCATAGTAGGTAAATACTTGATAACAGACAAGTAATAAAAGTTTTTTGAGATATTTCTAGTCATTTCATACATTTGCAATTTGTAAAATGTCTAAAGATCGCTTGGGAGTCTATGCATAGGATGAACTCAATTATATTTCGGTAAGTTTCAACATTTCTAAACAGGTATCGACGGATCTCATCCGGTGAGACTGGACGATCAAGTACTTGCATCTAGAGGTAAGTATCTCATTCAAGGGTGGTCGCATCCAATTCACCTTGAAGGTGCTCTTGTTCAAGCGTAACCATATTCCATTGCCCCTGAAGCAGCAATACATGTTGTTTGGCATCTTGGACAACTTTGTCCACTTGATCTTGCATGGTTGTCAATGTATTCTAGAGAGTCGCCACGTAGCTTTCCAAGGTTTCGGCTGACTTTTGGACTTTTTTCATCTCCTTTTCTGACGTAGTTTCATGTTGCTTGGCGATTTGTAACTCTCGATTCAGCTGGATCACCTTTTGGCTGATCAAGGTATTTTTGGATTCCAAATCTGTTATGCACTGTTCCATTTCTTTTTTCTCATGCGCAAGGTTAGAAACTAAACCAAGTGCATCACCAGAATCCATCGGTGTTGAAGTTGTGGCATCAGCAACAACAGGAACAGGAACTATAGGTGTGGTATTCATTTGGCATTGAGGTGTTGCTAGTGGCTCTTCTTCCTCGAAGATTTCTTCTTCGTAGCCATTAGGTACCGTGGCATTGAACTGCTTTGGTGATTTGACTACATGAATGACCCGAATGGTATCTAGTGTCTGATCTACTTGATCTTGTTGACTGATCGGAAAAGATGGACCAAAAACATTAGCAACATCATGGAAATGATCAAATCTTTTTCCAGGGGATTGGGGTTCAAAGGGTCTAGGACTCTGAGGCATCAAAAAAATCTCATTTGCCCCCAAAGGATCGGAATCATCAAACATGTCCATGAACGCCTGCGTGTTTGATGAAGTAGCTTGAGTGTCTGGAGGAGAGGTGGCTTTGCCAGTTGTGATTGGAATTGTAGATCCAACGGTCACAGATTGACCTTGTGAGGAAGCAGAGATGAGGGAAGCATCAGTGGACTGGGGAATAGGAAGTGCAAAGCAAGTGGCAATAGGGGGTGGTAGTGCAGCTGACAATGGTTGCCTAGTGCGGAAATGTGATGCAAGAGGTGAGTCAGAAATTACGACCTCGCCACGTATTCGTCGGCGACTAGATGCTTGCCTAGAAGATTCGGCAGGTTTGACATCTTTGTAGATAGATAGGACTGAATGCCAACCCATGGATCTTATTCACCAGGTAAAAAGTGGAGATGGTGGACAAAAGAGCACCAGCAACAAATTGTTGCTTGGTATTACTCTTGATGGCTCTCTTTAGTTTACCAAATACTGTTTTGAACCAGTTGTACGGCTCCAAAGTATTCTTGTCAAACTTATAGTTTGACTCAACGATGCGGTGCAGGATTTGTGAGGAAATGTGCTCCTTCCTAAGGTTGCCAACCATCAAGAAATTGTTCAGAAGCTGCATAGTCGCATGAATGGTGGGATCTCAGATAGATTCTAGGAGATAGTCATCATTAGTCCAATATAGGTCAATGGTTGTGTCAATAAAAGGCTTAATGGCATTTTTGGCATGTTTATGGTTGGGTGAGGACTTGGTGCCGGATGATATCCCTATGGATTCAAGGGCGGCTTCAGTGACATGCACCCCCTAGTATTTGATAGAAGACTTAGATTTTTCCTCGGCCCAGGTGCTAAAGGAAAAAGTGATAAAATCCATATTAATTTTTTCTGAAAAGACGCGCTCATGGATCCCCATTGCAGTGAGTAGAGGCTCAACAAGCTTCATCCATTGAGCCACCATGTTTGTGCTAAGAAGTATCATGATGTACGTCTTGGTTGAAACATCACGATGAATGACATATTGAGAAAATTGAGAAATATCGGTAGAAGACATGATGAGAGTAGTCAGAAACTGAAAATAGGAGGTCACAAGTCATCTCACTTTTCCTTTATGAGTGAGGATGAGGTCATCGGCTACCTTGATCAGTTGCCTTCCTCGTAGTAGGATAGGGTATTAGAGCAACTGAGGGCTCAATGAGCAGCTTGTAGCTCTAGTAGAATACTTGAGTACCCATCATCTTTTGAGGAGATTTAGTTAACTCCTTGTGTAGACCGCACACATGCTTTCCCTTGTCATGAGGGTCACTATGGCGAGGGACCCTCTCCCACCCATGGCACTTCTGCTAGTGCTTCCTCTCGACACTATCGGGATAGGAGGAGGAGCCGCCTCGGTGTCTCCTATTGTGGAGGATGTGGCGATGACGATGATCCGCCTGATGTGGTCATGAGTCCTGCACGTTTGCATAGCACATCTCGTCATGGGGAGTCCATACTTCGAGAGACATTGACAAGGAGGCAGCATGTAGGGCACACGATACTACAACTCTTGCATTTGTCACACCTGAGATTCCCGGCATGCCCACTTTCACCCTCACATTTTTCCTGCCACTGAGTCCAACTATCCTTCTGACTTTATTCTGTGGGGTCACATTTCACCATGGGATTTTCACGCCCCTCCCCTCCAGTCCCCCCTGGCTATTCTCCCCCTATTACTCTCCACCTGGCTATTCTCCCCCCAGCACACTACGTACACCCCTGATCCTCATTATTCTCCCATTGGCGGGGCATCTCCATTACCCGAGGCCATCCCCGTAGACACTCACAAGGCCGCCTCTCCACCAACTGCCATCCCGCCCTCGTATGACGTAGAAAGAGATGGGCACATCATTGAGAATGCCCGTGGTAAGAGGGTCATCTCGCTCATGAGGGAGCTCATGTATATATACTTTCCCCGAGACATTTTTCATGACTGGCGCGATGTCAGTGATGATCGCAAGAATTGTGTCATTGACCACCTGCGTAGTGAGTTCCATGTCCCATCCCAGAAATGGAATTTGCACAAAAATGGATGAGCCACATGGGATCCACGATGAGCCACTGCAAATCGGAGGTCCGAGATGCAGTGAGAGCTAATAAAGTCAGGCCTTCCTACATGGAGAAAGTTGATTGGAGTATGCGAAGAAAGAGTATCGAGATAATCCAAATCACTTCAAGCAGCAGCAAGGGATAGCTAGAGTTCGTCGACTAGAGACCACAAGGGGCTTCTCACTTGGGCAGTGGCAACGAGGAATATTTTCAAGCCCACTTCGAAAGTCTATCCTAAATCCTGAGGTTGAATTTGACTATTGATTGTTTTTTTTCGCTCCTTGGGGTTTTTTGTTTGACACCTTGGAATAAAATACTCTCTTTATATGATCAAAATTTGGAATGTTTGTGCAGCGATCCGCTGTGGGGCGGTCTCCCACACATGACGAGTATATGTATGTGTATGCCCATAGTACGTAGACATTACTCGAGTTATTGAAGAGGCAGGGTGTCCAAATAAAATGGGATGCAGCTCCTCAGGTACAACATCAAATCCATTTTATGTTTTTCAAACTTGTTATTCTCTCCCACTCCCATACCATTTTTTAGAAATTTATGTGTCTTGCGTGTGCAGGAACAACAAGTCTCACATGAACATGAGGATGGATTAGATAAATCTAGCTAGTGTTTTAGCTCTATAGCTAGCCTTTCCATGTTTACAGATACTTATGTACATGTTTTTACATCTATCATTTTGATTCATACATTTGCCAAGGTCATATCGATGTAGCTAGTTTATATGTATTCTCGAACCTTGACTAGTTATGTAATTGAACTATTTTTGGCCCTAAACCATGTAGAAATGTTTAATTTGTTTGTTCTAAAGGTAATTATTCACATGTATTGATCCGAACATTCCGGCTGGCGGAAAAAGAGATATCGTAGGAGGAGTCGCCTCAGTGGCACCTCTTGTTGTGGTGGTGATGTCGATAATGTCGTGCTTCATGTGGCCTCGAGTCCAGCACATCCATCTTGCAGACCTCGTCATAGGGATTCCTTACTTTGAAAAATCCTAACTTATGAAGCAACGCAGATGGCACGTGATACTATGACTCCTGCATCTGTCACACCTAATTATTCCGACACCACCACACTCTCTCCTCACATTTTTTCTTCTTCGGTACCCACGCCCCATATGGGGACTCCATGGCACCGTGATCCCTCTTGCTAGGCCACTCCACCCATTTTTTTCTCCCATTCACTCTCGCTCAAACTCCTCCCCAACCTTCTCCTCTTCATACCCACTCTTCTCGCGATCGCCTTCAAACTCCTCCCCAAATTTCTCCTGTTGTAGTCAACTCCCTCACTCCTCTCGACACTCCCTTTTCCACCGCTCCATCAACTGACATCTTGCCATCCTATGACATAGATGCGGAGAAGCACATAGTGGAATGACCGCAGTGGTCGCGTGATCACTCGCATGTACTCATGCATGTGGTCTTCAACAAGGACATTTTCAAGGATTGGCACAAACAAAGTGATGATGAAAAGAATTATGTCGTTGACCAGTTGTATAGAGAATTTTCAGTCCCCTCCCCTGATTTGGAATTTGATTGAAACTGGATGGGACGACGCATGGGAGGCGTGATGAGCCACCACAAATTGGAGATTTGAGATGCGGTGAGAGCTAGAAAATCTAGGCCATACAACATGCACAATGACGATTGGAAGTTTGCAAAGAAAGAATTTTGAGAAAATCTAGATCGTTTCAAGCAACAAAGAGAGGTAGCTAAGAAGCAACTGGAGACTGTAGGGCCCTCTCACCTTGGCAGTGACAACCAAGGTTCTTTTTATGCCCATTTCATAAGTCTCCCCACCCATATGTTGAATTTGATATTGTCGTAATTCATATTTTATTTGTGAATTGTTTTAAAGTGAATTACAATCACCAATTTGTCGATTCATGCAAAAATCTGTCGTAAAGCGGTCTCCCACAAAAGAGGAGATAAATATGCATATTCCAGCAACATGCAATCATTGCTCGAACTATTGGAGAGACAAGGAGTGAGAATTGATTGGGATGGATATTCTAAGGTATGTATTATAGTTTAAGATATATTTTAACTTCACCACATTCATTTGGTCGAAAACTCTAACAACATCACTTACAAAATTTACACATCTCTATTGCATGTAGTTATTGCAGTCCCAATCTGGTTGAATGCCTCATACTTGTTCTTGATGAGCATGATACTGGTGAATCTTGAATAGTCATCTATAAAAGTGATAAAATATAGTGTTGGCATAGAGGAGGGAGTACTCATAGGGCCACACAGATCACTGTGTATCAATTCTAAAATGGACTTAGCTCTAGAGGTTTTTCCCCTTTGGGAATCTTGATTTAGGCTATTTGCCTAGTAAGCACATCTCACAGACATGTCGAATGTCAGTGGAGGCAACATTAATATTTAAATCCTTAACCATACTATTGTGATGCATATACAAGATTGATCTCATGTTTAAATGTCCTAATCTTTGATGCCATAACTGGGCATTTGAAGTACTCACATTGTGGAAAGTGCATATTCATGACTCAAAATTTACAAATTACCTTCTCTGTTTGCAGAGAGGATTTCAATACTATCTTTATCCAAAATGGTACATTACTTTGAATTGAACAAAGCTTTGTAGGCTTGATTTGTGAGCTTACTAACAAACAATAAATTCTTTGTCAATTTAGGTACATAAAGTACATCCTTAAGCAATGTTGAACTACCATTTGGAAGATGAAGACGTATAGATCCTTGGCCTTCAATTTGATGTGTACTGGAGTCACCGAAGTAAATGTACTTCGAATCTGCTAGCGTGAGCTCTTAGAATAGGAACTTGCATGGAGCCATGTGATGAGAAGCACTGAAATTGAGATACTATAAAAGGACATCTCTACTTTCTTGATCTTGTATCATTAGCAGTGTTGGGTCTTCATGAGAGGTTCTGGTAGAATCGGATTCTCCATCCTCTTGTTGCATCTTTTTCTTTGCCTTGTTGTGCTTGAGAACTCGGCAGTCCTTGATGTTGTAGTTGGTTTTCTTGCAGTACTTGCAAAAGAGCTTGGTTTTCAGCATTTGATGTTGTTGATTGTGCTATTGTAGTTGTTGGTTTGAATGAGTTTGCTCAGCTTTAGTCTTCTTGTCCATTGAAGTTCTCTTCTTTTGAGACTGTTGTGAAAGGTGACACTCGACGGACGTCGAGGGAGTTGGATGAGTCGACTTAACCATTTGCCCTTGATGTCAATGAAGTCGATGTCGGGTAGGTCGAAGTTGATCTTGCTCTGCTTCAAAGTTGATGTATTTACAGATTGTTCGACTTGTGCAAGTAAGGCTACGTGTTGCTGTTGAGAGAGAATATTTACAAAGTATAGGAGTACTCAGGAGATGAATTCTTGTGAGTAGGAGGAAATATTAACTCCATCATTATAATCTTACTTTTGTTATTGGAACTTAGCTCTTATGAGCTCTTCCATCACTTCTTGTGTTTTTTAACCTAACAAATCTAAACAAAACTGCACATTATCACCACAATACCAAACATATGAATATTAAAGTAAATCACATTCGTATAGAGTCACCAGAGTCAAACATATCATATTGACCAAACCTAACAACCAACAGAAATTCCAAGCTGAGGAGAATATGCTCACCTGCATCCATCCACAACAACAACTGTGTTAGAACATGGACATTATTGTGAGAACTATAGGTGTCTACACATATTCTCAGTTGTTATCCATGTCACAACAAGTAGTCATTGCCAAGTTAGATGACTCTAATTTTGTCCATATCATGAGTAAAATGTCAGACATTGTTTTAGCTTTACTCAAAGTTATAAAATTATAAAGTTAACAGTGTATAATTAGTGCTTGAAAGTCAACAATTATAAAAGTACGACTTATGTTTTGACAGAACGTGGGTACTCCTTTCAATGGCTGCGTGCTGAAACTATCTCTGCTAGCTATACACCCTGTCGTGCAATTGCCAATGATCGTGAAGACTTGCCAATGCCGGCGATCAGAATCCACCGATTTATCTTAACACTGTAATTCAAGCAGCAATTTCTAACTCATTGACTTTCTCATCTAACTTTTAACTGCATCTAACTTTTCATTGATCCTGAAACAATTGTGGAGCCAAACTGAACCGAGTTAGAAGTAGCCAAGTCGCGATTGAGAAGGGGGTTAGATCTAGGGTTAAATCAGATTAGGGTTTAGGATTAGGACTGAAACACATAGGGTTTGGACACTTTTAGGTTTAAGTTAGGGATGTAGGTAGGTAGGGTTAGATTTTTGTTTTGTTTTTTTATCAAACTTCAAATTGAAAAATGTGAAAAAAATTTACAACAGAAACAAAACTTCAAGCCTGAAAACTTGAAGTGCTTCCCTCTCACTAAGGACAATCCACAAAAAAAAATTTCAAAATTCTGGCAATTCTGACCCATCTCCACAAATTTGATCATAACTTACTCAATATTGATCCAAATCACACAAACTCACTACCTCTGAAAAGCTAACATCAAGCTCTATCAGGCTATAGTATCAAATTACTGATTGAATGTGATTTTATAGGTCAAATTAGCAACAGAACAGGACTGAAAATTTTGAAGAAAGAAAACTAACAAAACTAGAGCTAGGAATCAAGATTTGTCATAACTTTTTGGATACTAATCCAAATGACCTGCCATATGGATCAAATCAAATTTAAGACAATGCTCTAAAATCCTATGGAAAGAAACTAGAAATAAAAACTCAGATCAAATCTAAAAAATTCAAATCAAGTGAAAGCAAAATCCTAGTCACCTATTTTGACATCCTTTGGAAAAAGTGCAATTAATTTTGCATCTCTTATCCAAATGCCTTAAAAATGGTGCAAATTAAAGCTGAAACAGAGCTCTACAAACTTATTGATCAAATTAGAAATAAAAAACGAAATTGAATGCTAAAAATTTGTCTAAACATAACTGAAAAATTCAAAGTTAAAAAATAACAAAAAAAAAGCTACAAAAACAATAAACTCATCAAATCTAATATAATTCTCATAGAATCATCATGAATCAAGGATCTATGCTCTGATACCAAGAAATGTCATGTGCCAAATCTCAAGCAAATAGCAATAACAATGAAGTAAAGCTAAGAGCAAGAAAAGTACATAGCATTCAAGATAACATACCAATAGAAAGCGCATTAGCATAACCTTCTACTTGAATTAGAGAGAGAAAGAGAGAATTCAAGCATACAATATGATAGATCCAAAATGACATCATTTAGCTTCAAAGCTTGGTTCTTCATAAAAAATTATGAGAGAGCTCACATACATTTATGGAAATTGGAGTAGCTTGAGGTAGAGCCTTCTCTCTTCTACTTTCATCCACATCTCAAAGTGATAACTAGCAAATCAGTGACATTTGTCACTTTACATGCATGTGTTTCTACCTACTTTTACCATTCCTCAAATCATTCTCACCTTTGTTTGCAGTATCGTTCACACGATTGCTCTTCCAATAGCATTCACGAGCTTTCTCTTCAGTCACAATCATAGTATGTAGAGCACCAGGAGAGCAAGAATGAAGGAGAGAGAGAGAGAGAGAGAGAGAGAGAGAGAGAGAGAGAGAGAGAGAGAGAGAGAGAGAGAGAGAGAGAGAGAGAGAGAGAGAGAGAGAGAGAGAGAGAGAGAGAGAGCAAGAAAACATGAGAAAAAGTGAATAGGGTTGTGTGATTTCCCTCTTCATAGAACTAGAGGACACTTAGGTGTACTAAGTGCAAATTGTTGTTCACCGTTAGATTGACTGTTCATAATGTGCACAGATTTTGGCCATTGAAAGATTCACAACTTTCCCACCATTTTTTAGAATTTTTTTTTTTTATTATGTGGGGTACATAGTAAGACATTTTTTTTGCCCCCATTAGTAAACAAGGTTAGTGCGAGACACTTGCAATCCACAGAAGCTTGTGAAGCTAATGAAGCAATTTACGTATGTAATAGAGCCCATGAGAGAGAGAGAGAGAGAGAGAGAGAGAGAGAGAGAGAGAGAGAGAGAGAGAGAGAGAGAGAGAGAGAGAGAGAGAGAGAGAGAGAGAGAGAGAGAGAGAGAGAGAGAGAGAGAACCCACAACTAGCAAAGTCTCTCAGGGGGCAGTTAGCACCTTTGAGATGGCCCACCAAAAGAAAATTAGCATTTATTGGTAAAGTAAACTTGAATCCTGGGAACAAATTGTGTAGGAAAAGGTTGTTTATAATCTCATATAATCTTCCTTTCATGAAGCCATTATGTTGCAAAGCAAGAACGACGTTTTTGACCTCATCCATAAAGGTATCTTGTTCGCTACAACAGTACATGGCAGCAACAATTTGAACGACAATAACTTTATACGAGTTCATAATCGGCCTATTGGCAGTCAAGTGTATATATTGAAAAAATGAAAACGGAAGTTCCCTTCGCTTGTCAATTTTTTTCATATGAAACCTACTCGATAAAGAATCAAAGGTAGTCGTAATAATCAAAAAATTGACCGCATTATCAAAAGCGTCGTCATTTTCTATGGTGAGGTACTCCAAGGAATAGATCCATAAGGCATTATCATCAACATGAGTTTGCTCTTTGTCCAAAAATAAGAGAGCATCTGTGTTGTTTATGAAACAAATATCATCAATATAGCGGAAGGTATGCTTAAAGGCACGTAGGTATTCCACCTTACCAAGTTTGGCGAGTCTTTTCATGAAATGTAATTCATAGAATGATAGATACCAGTTGCACCATGTAGGGGAACAGACAAAACCCATTGGAATACCACAAACTTGTTTCCAAGTCCTGTTTTCTAATCTTACGCAATTGTCAATCAGGATATCATTCCATTGGCAAAGAAGTATTTCGTCAATCACAATCCAATTGTCGGTTTGATTGTTTACCCATTTCCAATCAAATTGCTTAATGCTCGGTTTCCATTGATAGGCCAGCTTTTTGTTTTCACAAGACTTAAAGGCATACCTGATCATTTTTCATATTACTATTTTTAGCCCATTAGGACCATTAAAAGGGATATTCTCATAACATTTTGTAATGTTAGTAGACCACATCGAAGTGATTTTGTGTGAAAATTGTCAACATTTCCTTGTCTAGTTTTAGGCCAAAATTGCTAAAAATGGCACATAGTTTAGGATCTGACTTTTCACACGTGTGAAACAGGTCTAGATATTTTTAGTAAGTGTATTTTTTCAGTATGAAGAAGTGTCAAACTTCAAGACCTTCGAAATGAGTCCATTTTCATGTATTTTGGACATATATGCCAATTTTACCTATATAGGGCATATTTTAGGTAAGGAGGGTCTAGAGAGAGGAGAGAGAGTCATCTCTCTCAGCTATATATAGCAGGTAGGCCGTGGAGAAACAGGTTGGAGCAGATCCATTGTATTCATTTGCTTAATGAGAGATTTTTCTATTGGGTTCTCCTTCCATTGTTGGCATTGTGTAGTGATTGAGTTCAAGCTTTGTGTGTATGATCTTAGGTGCTTTCCAAAAGTAGTAGGCTGATGTATTATGGACTGTATAATGCTATTTTGGGCCGCACTTGATGTTTATGGAAGTTTCCATTTGTGATAAATGCTTTTTGATCAAGTTCTTTGCATTCTAGGTAGCATAGAATGTGTTGCCAATTCCTAGCTTATGTAGTTTGGAGTGCAAGCATTCAAGCCAATGATCTTGGAGTTTAGATCCACTTAGGATCTGTATTTTTCACATGGTATCAGAGCTGGTTGGCTTCTATTCATAGTAAGTATTCCATTTTTGGTGATATTTGGATGTTTGATCAAGTTCTAGCATGATTTTGCATTGCTTTGTTGATCAAATCTTACTAACCTTTGTTTTGTGAGTTGAACTTGTGGATCAAAAGCATATTTCAGGTCTATTGAAGATCAGAGGCTGAAAAGAAACTATTTTGGATCAGATCATAACACCTAATCATTTGTGATTGTGAGGCTTGTGCATATTCAATACTAACAATGTTCTTTTCAATCCTATTGTTGACAATCTCCATTCTTGGATGAACACTCTCCTTAAGTGGATGAAACTTCTCCTTAAGTGGATGACAAATGCTCTTTTGAGTGAGTTGTAATTCTCCTAAAGGCTGAGCAAAGCTCCCATTTGGATGAAAGATCCCCTTTTTTGGGTGAACATATTGTAAGCTCCATTGTGAAGAGCATATTGTAAAGATTGTCATCAATTTTGGCATAAATTTTGGTGTACTTTGTTGAGCATGTAAGTAACTCTCCTTATGTAATTTGATTGGAGCATTTGCTGGAAGGTGTTAACCATTATGCAAGTGTGTTTTCAGGTTCTTAACAGGTTGAGGAACATTCTCATGTGAAGTGATCTTAGATCTACATCTAAACACCAAGATTTGACAAGATAGTGAAGCTAGTCTTGTGATTCACTAAGTGTGCTCATTCATTCACCTCTAAATCTTGTATTTATCACTTGCTGGAGTTTATAAACTTTTAGAAGTGTGGTTTACATGTGGTTTTACAGGTTGAATCAATATCTTAGTGTGTTGATCATATGTTGATCAAGTTTGTTCATTACTAGGTAATCTTGGCATCCTAGTTTTGGGTATTTTCTAAGAATGCAAGTAACTCTTCACACCATAACTTGATTTGGTCACTTGCTGGAAAGTTTGAGAGCTTAAGCAAGAGTGTGTTCAGGTTGGTTTGATTTTGTAATCCATTCTTAGTGTGTGCAAAGTGTTGCATGTGTTTCAATCTTCCTTTCTATGCTTGGAAACCATCTAGGTTCAAGATAGAAGTGTTTTAGGGTCCTAAATCTTCATAGATCTCTTTATCTATCATTTGTTGAGAGAAAAGTGAGTGTTAAGTGCTTTAGGACAGAACCTAAAAGTTGAAGAAACATTAGAATCATGGCTTCCAATGGTGGGATCATGCTAGAGTCTAGTGAAAGGTTGAGTTCATCAAACTACTCTACTTGGAAAGTGAGGATGGAGTCCTTACTTGAGTTGAATGAACTCATGGACATAGTTGCAGAAATTGAAGAGAGACCTCTCACACTTCAAGAGCAACAAAGGTTTGATAAGAAGGCAAAAAGGGCTCTTCATATCATTAAAATGAATGTTACAAATGAACTTCTCAAGGAAGTTGGAAAGTGTCAAAGTGCAAGTGAGGCATGGAATGCCTTAAAGAAGCTCTTTGAATCAAAGTCCACATCTAGGGTATTGACCCTAAGGAGACAACATTCTAGTAGGCAAAGAGAGGGTGAAAGTGCTCATGCATTTATCTTGAGAGTTAAGTCCCTAAGTGATGATTTAGCATGCATTGATGAGAACATAAAAGATGGTGAAATAGTCCAAGTTATGTTGAATGGTTTGCTAAATGAACATGCTAACCTTGTGCAAAGTTTTGCCATTCAAAGAGTCTTGCCAAGTGTGGTTGACTTGCAAGAAATCTTATTGGCTGAAGAACATAGGTTGCAATCAAAGCTTGATGGTGCATCCTTGCAAGGTGGAGGTGAAGAGGCTTTCTTCACAAAAGGCAAATTCAAGGGCAAAGGTAAAGGCAAAGGGAAATGGTCCAAAGGTGGTAACTTTGATCATGATGATCACTCTTCCTCTTCCTCTTCCTCTTCTACTAAGAACAATAAGTCAAAGTTCAAGTGCTTTTATTGTGGGATAAAAGGACATTTTGCAAATGAATGCCATAAGAAACAAAATGCTAGATCTAGGTTGAGATCTAATGTACTTCTTGGAGATGATAATTGTTGTGCTAACTTGGCAAGCTTTGGTGAATCTATGGTCAATTTTTTGGATCCATTGGATCTTGAAGATGCACTAGTGTTACCTACTAGTCATATGGAGTCATGTGGAGCTAAATTAGCATCATGTTTGTACTCTTCTACTCATGGACTTCCAAGGCTTGGTGGTTCTTCAATGGTGCTAGATGGCAAGTGCAAAAATGGAAAAGGTAAGGAAGGAGCTAACTTCATCAATGGAGTTGATGAAGATTCTTCTTTGGAAGTGATTGTTGCTAATGACTTGTTTGTTCATATGGAAAAAGATGGAGATGCTAAGTGTCATTCTTTGCAAGAAGATGGTTGTTCTTCTAATTCTTTTCATATTGATGTATGTAATCATGTGGGAAAAGATGATGGTGCTTTGAGCATGCTTGAAGGAAATGGTTCTTTTACATCTTTTTGTGATAAAGTCATTTGTGCAACAAGTGGTGTCACATTTCTTCATAAAAAGAGTAGATCAAAGGTTTCTATCATGAGACTTGGTGAGGGAGATCACAAGTCAAAAGGAAGAGAAGTATGTGAAGTGTTCAAAGTAGGATGTACTTTGAATGATGTTTTTATGAACGATAGTGAGGAAGAATCATTATCATATGACTCATTACCTAAATCATTGAGTAGAAGTTCATGTTTGAAAAGAGAGAGTACTTCAATCACTCTTATGTTGAAGGTACTAAGGATTCTTTTCTTGGCTTCTAATATTCAAGAGTCTTCTACTTCTTATGGTGCAACTATCAAGAGGGAGGTTTCTAACTTTTGTGGTGCTAGCATTAAGAGGGAGTCTTGTGAAGGAAAGGGCAATGGAAGAGTGGTTCTTGGGAAGATCCAAAGCATGGATCTAACATCTCTTCATCAACTCAAAGCATTCTATGATTGTGGTGGATTGTTCATTCATGGTCAAGATGGCAAAAGGTTGGTTGAAGAAGACTACATGGAGCAACTCAAGTGGCAACTTCTTCAAGGCAAGGGAGATATCATTGGTGAGCTTATTGAGGTTTGTTATGAACTCAAGAGGGCTGTTTTGATTAGATTTGATACTCATCTTCACCTACTCTACTTCATGTTAAATGGAAATGTTGGAATCTATCTTTTGGTTTATGATGGTGGCATTGTTTTCACTAACTATAGTGAAGGGTCAAATTTGAGCATTGATGAGATCTTGTGGGATCTTAATCATGTGTTTGAGAGGGAGTATCTTCAGAGTTTCAGATCTGAAGATGTT
Source organism: Diphasiastrum complanatum (assembly GCA_029204225.1). Lineage (NCBI taxonomy): Eukaryota > Viridiplantae > Streptophyta > Lycopodiopsida > Lycopodiales > Lycopodiaceae > Diphasiastrum > Diphasiastrum complanatum. The sequence continues at coordinate 64,123,340 of CM055099.1, read as the reverse complement.
CACATATGCAAGATCTTTGATGTCTTATTGGAAGATCAAGAGGTTGATCTTGGATTGCTTCATCAACACCAAGAGACAAGTGGCAATTCGAAGCTAGTGAAAAGCATCAAAGAAGAGACAAATGGTCAAGGCATTTTGGATCTGTTTTTACAGGTTCTTGAAGGTTCAAGTAAGGTCTTTGGAGCTGCAAGGAAGTGTCTTCTTACTCTACCTCACTTGCCTAATCTCATGTATGAACATTGTTATGTCAATGTGTTGAAATTGTCAAATTTCAATAAAACTAGTTCCATAGTTTTGCATCCTTTGGATCTTGGAGATGGAATAGTTATCATTGCTGGTTTGTATGATCAAGTACATGAATTCATTCAGATCTTGAAAGGTATTGAAGTGGTCAATATGTTTTCTTTTGAACAAAGTTCAAGATCTAGTATTCTAGTGTTGGCAAATTGGCAACTTGTTGACATTGTAGGATCAAGCGTTGTGTGCAAATCTTGTGGAGGTACTTCAAGTATTTCAAGTTCAGGTTTTGGTCATTCAAATGGAGTAGGGAACACATCTTTTTGGCATTCATTCACTCAAAGGCTTTCATGGATTGAAGATCTACAAAGGCAAGGTGGTGATGGAAGTTCATTCATGGAGATACATGTTGCATTCACTATATGTATAGTGAAATGTGGAGGAGGCATGCAAACACTTGTTGATCACTTTCATTTACAACTTGTTTGCTGCTATTTTACAGAGAAACCAGAGATGGATACATGGAGGAATTCATTAATTGAGATTCTATGTTCTTTTACATGTACCATTTTTATGATTCTATGTAAAATTGATGTAAGAAATAGTGAAGCATCCTATATGGACACTATTATCTATATCAATTATGTTGTGTCCTATTTTGTACATATTAGGATCCTTGAGAAGAGATCTATTCTGATGATGGAGATCATTCTTAAGTTGGAACAAAGTAGTGTTGTAAAACTAGCAAGTTAAGTTGAAGAGGGAGTGTGAAAATTGTCAACATTTCCTTGTCTAGTTTTAGGCCAAAATTGCTAAAAATGGCACATAGTTTAGGATCTGACTTTTCACACGTGTGAAACAGGTCTAGATATTTTTAGTAAGTGTATTTTTTCAGTATGAAGAAGTGTCAAACTTCAAGACCTTCGAAATGAGTCCATTTTCATGTATTTTGGACATATATGCCAATTTTACCTATATAGGGCATATTTTAGGTAAGGAGGGTCTAGAGAGAGGAGAGAGAGTCATCTCTCTCAGCTATATATAGCAGGTAGGCCGTGGAGAAACAGGTTGGAGCAGATCCATTGTATTCATTTGCTTAATGAGAGATTTTTCTATTGGGTTCTCCTTCCATTGTTGGCATTGTGTAGTGATTGAGTTCAAGCTTTGTGTGTATGATCTTAGGTGCTTTCCAAAAGTGGTAGGCTGATGTATTATGGACTGTATAATGCTATTTTGGGCCGCACTTGATGTTTATGGAAGTTTCCATTTGTGATAAATGCTTTTTGATCAAGTTCTTTGCATTCTAGGTAGCATAGAATGTGTTGCCAATTCCTAGCTTATGTAGTTTGGAGTGCAAGCATTCAAGCCAATGATCTTGGAGTTTAGATCCACTTAGGATCTGTATTTTTCACATTTTGTTTGGCACATTAAGATAGAATTCAGTGGATGAATCGCATTGCCAAAAAAGACTGGTATCCACATTAGGATACTCCGGTGAAGTTGCCTTAAGGCCTGCCCTCTCCATAAGGAGAGGAGTCAATATACCAAGAGCTCCAGAAATAAACGTGGCCACCTTAGAAAGATAGCAGTCATGTGCGCTTGTAATCCATCTGAACGCATTTTTATGTGTTTTGAAAGTACAAAGTAAAGAAGGTAATTCTGCTTTCCCTATTAGAAAATCAGGTATTTCAGTAGCAAACGTATCTTGAATCTTAACCATGGCCATGTCTAGAGTATTGTTATTTTCTTTCAGAAATAGGGCAAAATCTGGACTTGACAATCTAACCACAGCCAAGTTCTTTACGAAGTAGATGCACATAAAACATGGGGTCTGTTGGGCCTTATCCACACCATTCACATACAGATTGGTAGTAATCCAATTACGCTCGTCAATGACATCTTTAAGTTTGTTATTCATTATACTTTTCCCATGCAGCCATTTGTTTTTTTTTCAAAAAGTTTGTCACAACATCTTTACAAGTCAGTGCATGTTCCATAACAGTCTCATGATCAATATTTTGATAAGTAGGTAAAATTCTTGCCAAATCAAACCATCTACGGTAAAGTTCTAAAGCAACCTCATTTATATTAGATTGACGCAATGGGATGTGATTAAGTCCTTTGTTCAGGTCATTCTTTAAAATTTTGCTTTCAATCACGATAAAAGTTTTCTGATAGGAAGATCCCCCTTACTGCCACTGCTTTGCCCTTCTTTGCCTTTGTTCGGAAAGTGCTTTCTCTTTCTATTATTGCCACTATCTGATATGACTGAACTTGGATTGTTTAGATTGAAGGACCCCATTTTATTGCTAGTATTTTGGAAGTATTTGTCTTGCAAGGTGAAGAAGCTGGGTTTTTTCAAAAGGCGTTCAATTTCTCGAATGTTTTCAATGTAGCCAAGATGTGCGAGGAGCTTAGCAGTAGGGTTTATGGAAAGTTCAATGGCAACATCAATCATGTATTGTCGGATGTACAGAAAGACAAGGTGAAACTTGACAACCTCTCTAGCAGGTTTATGCAACCAAAGGAAGAAGGCATTAAGTTGATTTTGCAGAGATGCACCAGGAAAGAAAATGGAAAGATTATTCATTATGTACCAGATAGAGTGATCAAACCATATAATAGAAGAATTTTTTTGCATTTATCACCGCATCTGCACTTAAAGAAAGGTCTTTTCTAGTTCTAGATTCAGGCTCGATGAAGATTCATTTTGTTAAAGCCAGTGTCAAAATGGCCTCTAGTTCTAGCCCAAGTCTACTTAGAAGGACATCTCGAAGGTTCAAATATACTCATCTTGATGACAATATCAAAGGTAGTAGGAGTATCAAAAGAAGGATTCTTATGCAAAGCAACAAGCTTGCAGACTTGGACTTAAACATCAGTGAGATGAGCAAGAGCAATCCAAAGCTCAATAGAGACAGGTGTTAGAAAGTTGACAAAAGGAAGGCTCCAAAGTTTATAAGCAGTCTTAGAAGATTTAAACTTAATGATACGACTTGGTACCAACGGTACTTGGCAACTATTGGCCTGACAAAATTCAAAGGTAGATTGATTCCCTACATCACATATTTCCTATGAGAAGGACTTTAGCTGGGAAGCATTGTCTTCAGCAAGGTCTTCGGTAAAGATCAGAGGGTGAGGTGAAGTAGGAGCATTGGCAGGGACATGGATATCAGCAGAGGAGTCACCATTTTCTTTTTCCAAGCAAGCAAATACTTTTCGAATATGCGTAATACAGAACTTTTCTTTAGCAGCAATTCGTTCAGCATAGTTTGAGAGGTCCATATAATTTTTTTCAACCATGCTAAGGGTTTTTTTTTCTTTTTAATAACAATCGTATAAATTTTGATCCAATCCATGATGTACATCAAATCAATAAGGCAAAGAATTTTATCATCTGGGCCAACAGCATTACAAGTTGTCATATCATAAGCAGTAATCAATTTGTGAACTTCAACAACTTTCTTCATGCAACAAATAATAGTCTGAACAAAAGGACTAGAGGAGGAAGGGGCTCCCCATAGCAAAGAGTCACTGCATCATGAAACCATCGTGTGGACTACACCATACAACAGACCTTGTTAGCCATATAATACAAGTAAAGGTAAAGTTTTGGTACTACCTCGACCAAAGGGTAGTCAGGGTGGCATCATAGATGCTAGAGAGAGAGAGTAACAAGATTTCACATAGTCCCTCTTGACAAGTCAAGACCAAACCCTTTGAACCCTTCAATTTATAACATAATAGGTAAAAATATAGCTGTATAAAGTTAAACAGTACAAAGTACCATAAAGCGAAGCAAGTTTTAGGACACCCAGCTGTTACCTGCTGCCACCATCCCACACAACAAAACCGCACAAGTTAGTCACGTGAGGAAGACATGTGTCATAGTTGAACATCAGCTGTTATCCACATCCAAAACAAGATTCACTACTTTATCAGCTAGATTGCATTTATAACAAGTATGTCCAATCTTCTCAATTATTCATTTCATAACCTAGCAATACGTTTTGCCCTTTAACGAAGCCGTATTAGGGCAGAAGCCATACTGATCAGTAAAGGAGCAAAAAGAACATATTAGGTTCACATATACATTCTACATGTAAGCAGCTATCTTTCATTACACACATGGACAAAGACTTGACGATGGCCACAGTGCTAGGTACTAGAGCACCTCCGTATTATACTAGGCCATGGATTTTCTGTAACCCTTTTCCGGGAGACCAAGCACCAAACAACTTGGGCAATTCTATGTCATTCAAGTGTACCATAGTCGAGCTCTGTATGAGTATATGACATTACTTATCACAGCCGGACTTTGTATGTATGGAAATTTTTGTTGTGATAACTCAAGCCCATGTCAACTAATACGCATGCAGGATCAACCCTTACTAGATTTAGTACTTGAAAACCATTACACACAAGGTTTGCAATACCATCATAAATGCATGAGTAAGATCATAGTAATGAGTTAGGCTACCCAACGTATTGGTGATATTCCATAAAGCATTGTACTTGAATGAGAGGTGAAGTCATCTCTTGTGAACTATCCATCTTCAACTACTTAATTGAATCACCCACGTCCTAAAGCATTCAAACCGAAAGTATTGGATTATGTATAGAGTACTCTTAGAGCCTCATAGAGTCATCACCAATAGTTAATTACTTGCTTTTCTGTTTTCAACCTCAATCTAAGGCTCAAAGGGACCCGAAGGTTCTCAACCATGGCCGATTCCTACAAAAAAGCATACCTGCCAGTTGTACATAGAAGCCGGTTCTTGAGAAATAGTGTACCCGCCGATTAGAGTCTTTAGAATCGGGTTGAGAACCTAAAAAAAAATCAATACCTGCCCAACACTAGTTTCAACCCCAACAACGATCGTCGTCATGGCAGGCTCTTCTTCTTGTTGACCCTGCCCTTGTTGGGCAGGGATACTGTGACAGTTTCACTGCATGATGACGTGTTTGCACCACGTTCATCTCGAGACAAAAGCCATTTTTTTGACAAAACATTTTTTATTAATCATATTGGACGTGCACGTGAAGGGCACGTAAATCAATATGTCATGATCATGATGCATGTTGTGATCATGATGCAGCTGATAAGGTGATAGGGATCAGAGCACAATCTGAGGTAGACGCTTGCGAACGCTTGCATCTGCATTGGAGTATACTGTGAATTACGTACCATGTTCCTAGCTGTTGAGACAGACTTTTTATCAGAGGCAAAAAGTGTCATAGTTTTTATCAAACCAAGAAAGCAATCATATGGAATAATACCACATAAAGGTTACAGCCAATTGAGTATAGCAAGAGCATTCTCATCAACCATACTCATGCTATAGCTTCTGGTATATCCATAAAACACATGGAAGGACAACGGTCCATCGCATCTCTACAAGCATTACGTACTGAAAAACGCTTGAAACAATGCTCATACAAAGAGCCGTGGTAAATTGCAGGTCATACAAGCATGTCTAAGCAAAATTCAGCACTGGCCAGTGGCCAGATCCGCCTCAGAGAGGGCGTTGGCCAGCGACTACTCTCTTTTCAAAAACGGTGCTAGTGAATATCAAACGTTGGCTTGCTGCCTAACACCTATCATAGTTCAAAAAGGTTGAAAACATATCTAAAATGCTCCTTGGGACAACGATTGATTGCAGTAGTATCCAATCACAATATGCAAGCTAGACTTCGCTACTACACAAAGGTAATCACAGCAACCTATGAGCATTCAATCTTAGCATACATCCTTCATTATCAGTGAGCTACCATTCCTCAAATCATTCTCACCTTTGTTTGCAGTATCTTTCACACGATTGCTCTTCCAATAGCATTCACGAGCTTTCTCTTCAGTCACAATCACAGTATGGTAGAGCACCAGGAGAGCAAGAATGAAGGGGAGAGAGAGAGAGAGAGAGAGAGAGAGAGAGAGAGAGAGAGAGAGAGAGAGAGAGAGAGAGAGAGAGAGAGAGAGAGAGAGAGAGAGAGAGAGAGAGAGAGAGAGCAAGAAAGCATGAGAAAAATTGAATAGGGTTGTGTGATTTTCCTCTTTATAGAACCAGAGGACACTTAGGTGTACTAAGTGCGCATTGATGTTAACCGTTAGATTGACTATCCATAATGTGCGCAGATCCTGGCCATTGAAAGATTCACAACTTTTCCACCATTTTTCTAAAAAAAAAACTTTTTTTATTATTATGTGGGTTTTTGCCCCCATTAGTAAACAAGGTTAGTGCGAGACACTTGCAATCCACAGAAGTTTGTGAAGCGAATGAAGCAATATACATATGTAACTTATGGCTTGGGAAAAATTTAGGTAGAACGTTTGTAGAAATGTTCGTTATATATGACAAGGAATCCTCCACAAGATTAGATTGATTGTTAGGGAAAGGAGTAAAATCCAGACTGTTAAGTCGTTTTATGGCCAAATTTTGTACAAAGAATTTACACATGAAACATGGATTATGTTGTGCTTTATCAATTCCATTAACGTATAGGGAATTTGTAAGCCAAAGTAGTTCGTCCTTTGCAATCTTATTTTTGAAAAGAGATTCAGTATTTCCATGAAGCCATTTTCCCTTTCTAATATGACTTAAAGCGATACTTTTACAAAATGTAGCATGTTCCTTTTTTGTATTACTGTCTAATGAATCATAAGAAGGTAGGAATTCCATAAGTTTAAACCATCCATAATAAAGCTCTAAAGCGACTTCGTTTACATTAGCTTGTCTAAGAGCTTTATGATTTAGGCCTTTTTCTAGCGATTTTCGTAAGAGAGAACTATTAATAGTCTTATAGTCTGTGCAAATGACATGGCCAAATTTCTCAGGGATAAAGTTCTTGAAATGGTTAAAAGAGTAACATTGACAAAGATGAACATTACCTATATCAAAATGGCAAAACACATCATCAGAAAAATACCAATCACATTTAACACTTGGTAGATAAGTCCAGCCGAACGTAATATCATAAAAGAGTTCGTCAACAGTACCAAAAATCCTGCGTAAAACGTGAGCGTAAAAATGTTTCGCATGGATAAAATCAAATACTCTATTTCGGTAACATAAATGTAAAAAAAGTCTCCCTAAGTGGCTACTAGTAGAAAACTAGAGATGTTCGATTAATAAAATGCTGATTTGTTTTTTAACAGTGTCTTCTTCATCCTGCACATCGATTAGGATCTGTAAAAATTCAGTATTTTAATTGGTAAGTCCTCTTTGTTTCCATTGCTCTGTCCTTCCTTTGCTTTGTAATCTGAGACACGCTTTATCTTCCCTGTTCCTAAACCGGAAATGACTGAGTTTGGATTATTCAAATTAAAAGAGCCCGTCCTTTTGTTTGAGTTCTGGAAGTATTTGTCTTGGACACCAATTGATGGCTATTCATCGGAAGACAAGGTACCCCCCTAGGTAAGACAAGATAGGGTTACCTCGGAAAACTAGAGCAAAGGGAACACCCCCCAGAGAAACACCAGAACCCAAGAAAAGACGACTAGGAGTTAGAAGGAGCAGTCGGGGGGTCCAATCCCCACTGCTTGGAGAATTTGATGGCGAGCCAAGCCAACCTATGATGAATCCTAATGACCCACCAGAAAACATTGCAGAGATACCAGAAACTTGAACCAGTAGGAGAAATCAATGCACCATTAGACGATACTGCACCCATTGTCACGGGAATGGCAAGACGTTCGACCGAACCAATCGTAGTACCCCCGACCGTGGGAGCACTACCCAAATTAAGTGGATCTACACCAGAATTCCATGGAACCCCCTAGGAGAGTGCCGAGGAACACATAGATGCCTTTTGGACAGCATGCTTCATAAGCCACATCATGGACCCACATCATGAGCTGATGTTTTTCGCAACTACCTTAACTGAAGCTGCCATATGATGCTATCATAGTTTGCAACGAGGGACGATCCACACCATTAATGAATTTCATAGGCTCTTCCTGATCGAGTATGCCCCCCACCGTACGGCCGATGACTTACTGTTCACCCTACCTCCCTGCAGCAAGGAGGAAATGAGAGTATTAGGTAGTATTGGTGCCAATTGACAGAATTGGCATGACAAGTGGAATCCATTGTACAGCTACCACCTCTGTTATTATTGACCTTTTTTCTACGAGGGCTAAAAAATGACATACAGATGGTTGTACGTCAGAGTAACCCCCAGACATTAGTTGAGGCAATAGACAAGGTGATTGTGGTAGAAGATGCGCAGTTTGCGGTTGCCCATGCATCCCACTTATTACAGGTGATGAACAATCTAAATTTGAGACCCGAGACGTAGCGAGGGGGACCGATCACAGCTATAGGAACCACAAATGTGGTGAATCCTCTACAGGCTATTGAACTCCACCCAAGCAAGATGACGCAGACACAAGATGTTAGATGGCATGATCGTGGAATCCCAGAGATAGTACCAAAGCGAGGGTATGAGAGTGTTGGTTCCAATACAGAATTGGGCGATATGCGAGCAATGCTGAAGGGGTACATGGACGTGATGAGTGAGAACATCCACACGTTAGCGGCCAATGTGAATTTTCTGAACTACCTAATGACTTCATATATTCTAGGGAATTACCTTACTTGCTATGCACATACAAAGCACACAAAGAGACTTTTAGATGGATCACAAATGCACATGATTGCTGTTTTTCTAGACTCGCCAAACTGACAGGTGCTCTTGGTATCTTGTATCCTTTTATTATGAAAGATACAGGCCTTAAGGCAAACACATACAAGAGCATCCTGAATGGGGATACTTCTTTATTATGGCAATGTGATTTATCTGTCAATTTCTATCTCAACTTACCAAGACATATATATACAATGAAAGCTACCGATATTTCTAAATGTTACAAAATATTCCTCTGGACAGAACTGACGGTCTAAAAACTATTATGACAAAAATGATCAGTTTGGCCTTTAAGACTGCCAAAATTAAAGTACTTAAGTATAGACGTATACTGGGTTCCAATAATTTTAAATTGTGAAAAATGCAAAAATAAGCTTGGTAGAGGCCAAAAATCTTGTATATAGATAAACACACATGTGTGGAGCCTGTTCCCATGTGTGAAAATAGTGTACTTGTCATGTACCATAATCATATAGGTTGTACATATTATTTATTTAAGTTCTAGTGGCTAAAAAGGCCAAAAACTAGTTTTCTAGACATATGACACATGGCATCAATCTATTGATTGCATGAGCCACATCCTTTGGTTAGGTGTCATATCACATGTGTAGAGGACAGCTCACATGTGTGGAATAAGCTGAAGTAGGCGAATTTTGACTTCTAGAAGATTTCCAAGTAGATCTCCATATAGAAGGAAAATGGACCAAAAGTGCTCAAAATAGAAGGTTTTGTCCAAGTGTCAGTTTTGCATGATGAATCATCATATGACAAAGCACCTTCACACATGTGGGATCATAGGGATGATCAGTACCACGAGCTCCCACTTATTGTATATATAGAGCCACATTTGGCCATAATCAATGTGAGACACCAATCTTGGTTTTGGAAGCAATTTTGAGTGATTCTCTCCATTTGTCTACATTTGTTTTGATTGTTTTGAGGTTCTATCAATGTGTACTTGATTTTCAGGTTGGAGTCCGTACCCTAACAGGGTTTCACACGTGTGAAACCATCAAGTACATTTACCTTCAATAAATGATTGTTCTTGTTTGGATTTTATGTCTAGAATTGATCTAGATTGATCTTAATCTTATGTAGATTGATAGATCAAGTAAATCCAATATCCAATCCCTCTTGAGGATCAGATTAGGATCCACTCTTGGTCCTTTTTGTACTTTCTGCACATAAATGGTCCTCCAAAAATGTTGTAGCAGATGAATGGAATAGTATAGACAAGGAGGCCTTATGCGAATGGAACTCTTATTTGATAGACAATTGCATTGTCAGACTTGGAGGTCATACCTGGAGACAAGTTCGTGAAATACCTATGGGTTTTTCCTACTCACCAATGTGGTGTAGCTGGTACCTTTTATTTTTTGAAATGCAATTTATTAAAAGGCTTGCAAGATCAGGGCAAATTTCATTTATGAATAATTTCAAATATTCATTTAGATATATTGATGACATTTGCTTTATCAATAATCATACAATTGGACTTTTCTTAGACAAAGCTCAATCGAGAACGGTAAAATAATATCGTAGAATGACTCATGTATAAAGCCGAATAACTGTAATAAAATACGAGCATTAAATTGCTTCACATGAATGGTCTCAAATATCCTATTGCGGTAAAGTAAATGTAGAAAGAGAGTTCCCTTGGTATTATGCATAATGAGCTGCAGGCGATCCATCGTATTCCTTATCACTTCTCTCTTGTGCAAAACCTCTTTGTCTTGCACCCATATCAATCCCTATAAAAATTCAGCTTCTTGATTGGCAAATCTTCCGTTGTACCACTTCCTTGCCCTTCTTTGCCTCTGTAACCTGTAAATTTCCTTCTTTTACCACCACCTTGACTTGATATGACAGAGCTTGGGTTGTTGAGGTTAAAAGTGTTTGTTTTTTTATTGAAGTTTTGAAAGAATTTGTCTTGCAAAGTGAAAAAGCTTCGATTTCTTTAATGTTTTCAGCATTGCCTAGACTTGCAAGGAGTTTGGCAGAAGGATTAGCAGCAAGTTCAATGGACGCATCTATCATGTGTTGGCGAAGAAAGAGAAAAGTCACGTGTGCTTTGACAACCTCCCTAGTAGGTTTGTGAAGCCAAAGAAAAAATGCATTGAATTGGTTATGCGTAGAAGCCCCAGGAAAGAAAATTCTTAGGTTATTCATAATATACCAGATGGCATGGTCAAACCAAATAATGGAGGATTGATTTTTGCATTTGTCGCCACATCTACATTTGAAGAAGGGTCTTTTCCAGTTTCAAATTCTAGCTTGGTGGAGATTGATTCTATTGAAACCGGTGTCAAAATGTCCACAAATTTGTGCCCAGGTTTGCTTAGAGGGACAGCGAGAAGGCTCAAATTTGTTCATACGTATGATATTATCAAAGACAATGGGAGTCTCAAGAATGGAGTTTTTGTTCAAGGCGACTAGTTTGTAGGTTTGTACTTCTTTATCAGTGACATGTGCAAGAATAATCCAAAGTTCGATAGGTAGTGGAGCAAGAATATTGACAGTGGGTAGGCTCCAAAGCTTAAAAGAAGTACGGGCAGACTTAAGCTCAATAGTGCATGCAGGGACAAAAAGGACTTGGCAATTATTGGATTGGTAGAACTCAAAAGTGGATAGATCACCAACATCACATATTTCTTGGAAAAAAATTTCAAGTTGTGAGGCACTATCCTCATCCAAATCGTCTAAAAGATGAGAGGGTGTACAGGCGGAGGTGAATCAGTAATGGCAGGAGTGTGATCAGCAGAAAGAACGTCGTTTTCTTTCTCAAGACAACTGATATGAGTATTATAAAATTTCTCTTCCCTTTAATATTTTTCAGCAAGCTCGACCAACTCAGTAGCAAAGTTTTCAATTAAACCCAAGGGATCAGTCTTGGTCTTACCGTAGTCCATGTAAATTTTAACCCAATGTACAGTGTCCAATAGGTCAACCAAACAAAGAACCTTGTCGTTCGGTCTAGCAGCATTACAGGTGATACGATCTGTTCCATTAATAAAACTATGCAACATGACAGCTTTTTTCATGCATATAATCAAAGTTTGAAAGAATAGGTTATGGGGAGGAAGGGGCTCCCCATAACCCAAGTTTACTACTTCCTGATACCATCCTGAGGACTAGACATAGCAAAAAAAGTCTTGTTAGCTTATGAATTCAAATAAGGTAAAGGTTTTGATACTATACTGACCAAAGGATAGTCGGATTTACACCACAAAAAAAAAATCATAGTGAACCTGCGTGCTGCATTATTGAATGCTAGAGAAAGTGGTATGCAAAAAAATGAACGTAAGCAACATCTTGTACGTATCATGATTGGCAGTTTCTTTTGTTGCCGAAGTATTTTCTTGTGAAAGAAATCCACTTACATATGCAAGAAATACCAACCTAAATGGTAGACGCTAATGACTCTTGTGAGCTGGCCATTTTTGCTTTTGAATGCTTTCAAGAACAACGTCTAAATCCGTGTCCAAGTTAATACACATCATCATATATCCATACACAATACATATATGTTATAGTCTTAACCCTGAACTTCTGAAAAAATCATTATAAAAGCTTTTGTAGTAGTATACTACATTGTATTCTCATGCTTAGCTTCAGAGAAGGAAAATTGAGGGTAGTATTCATACCTTCTTTTGCAGTAAGTCGAAATCCAGAAGTATGTACTAACAATTGTACTACGTTGCTGCTATACAGTGCCAAAGATAAATGATGACAAGTACCATCAAAGAGTATACGTATCAAGAGGTGCTCAATATGATAATAGAAGCCATACGCAAAGAAATTATAAGTGTAGCTCAACGCTGGCATTCAAAGCGGTCAAGAATGCTTAGTTTATCATCGCTGGATAGTAGCAATATACTTCTTGATAGCGGTTACACAAACCTATATTCAAAACCGCGTGCTAGTATGTGAGTATGTTGCATGGACAACAATGATCAATTGCTTCCAGAATACACATATTAGTAGCAAGTGAAATGCAAAAACTATGCATGAGGCATATGCATTTTATGATAGCATGCATGCCAAGAGTCGTAACTCTTCTGGCTAGTGATAATCTGCTCATATATGGGTTGGTAGATTTTGTACAATGAGTATGAGCAGTGATAGGCATCACACTGCTATCCACTACTCAAACGTGGATGTTTCCTAGCCAGTGATGGCTTACTAAAAGCTTTTATCCAAAGTGTATGTCCAGCGATTGGCTTCACAGTGGATCTAGCCGGCGATTAGCTTCAAGGTGGATCTGGCCAGCAATGGCGAGCAAGACTTCTCATGAACAGATTTAATAAAGCCATACTATGATCATCGATAGGCGGCGAATATGCAACAATGTTTCATGCCTAATCCAAACCATCATAAATTACCAATTGTGTGATGTAATAGGCCGCACTACATCGCTCTCAATAGCAATGTAATTTCTCAACTGATAAAATGTTTCCAAAGCAAGAATACATCAGTGTATAGGGCACTTACCGTTGGAACCAAAAAGTGTTTCTCCAGTGGTATGAGGGAGAGCGTTGCAACACCACATCTGTTCTTGCAAGGAGGAGAAGATGAAGAGAGACTGAGAGCGTGGGAGGAGAATGAGAAGCCTGCTACCTTCTTAATAGGTAAGGCCACTTGTGGAGGAAGCAATCAACTATAGCCGTAGGATGAGGCACAATCGATCTTAGCCATTGAAAATGTAATAAATGCAACTGGAAGTTTAAACATTTCCCACCAAAAGCCTTTTGTGGGTCATACACCTTGCAAAGCCCATAATTCCAAGTAAACGAAATAGCATAACGTAGGGTGGAGTAAAGTACCATTCATACGAGAGAGAGAGAGAGAGAGAGAGAGAGAGAGAGAGAGAGAGAGAGAGAGAGAGAGAGAGAGAGAGAGAGAGAGAGAGAGAGAGAGAGAGAGAGAGAGAGAGAGAGAGAGAGAGAGAGAGAGAGAGAGAGAGCATTCATTCTTGCATGGTCAGCTCAATCAACTTCATGAGCCTGAGAATGTAGGCGGTTGTGAAGAAAAGGTGATTATTCCAATGGTAAAATGATTTTATATGTGTTGTAGTTGATAGGTTAACTAAGTTAGTTGTGTACATACCAGTTAAGTCAACTAATAAGGCTTCTGGTTTATCCCAAATATTTGTTGAAAGATTATTTGGGTTGTCTGGACTACCGAGTGACATTGTTAGTGCTAGAGTAAAAAGCCATAGACAACTGCGAAATTGAGGAGAGTGGCTAATGTGAGAGCAAGGAGGTCGGTAGCATGGGTTAGGAGTTTGGATTCAAGGTCTTTAATATCTCTCGCCTTGTGGGACTTCATTCTCTTGATGGCTGCAAGTACCATGTTAGAGGTGAAGAAGGTGAACTCAGAAGGTCGGGGAGAGATAGAGATGGGTGAGTTAGTGGGTATAGTATATAGGCTGGTGGCATAGTCGGCCCATATGCGGATGTCATTCAGGAGAGGTGGTGGAGCACGAGGGATAAACTCACGCAAAAAGTGCTCTAGGAAGAACTAAAGAAGTCAACAAGACATTTTCCTTCAGAGTCATCATATGCACACTTTTTACGGTGGAGTGTATGATGGTAAGAACATCGGGATGAACGAAGATGGTGGGGAGCATGAGTACGTGCACGGGTAATAAGGTGATGAAGAGATCGCCATTCGACATCATACCATAGAGGGGTGTAGAGGACGAAGTGGTGAAGGATAAGTGGATTTGACCTTATGGGGCTTGGAAGGCAGGCCAGGGAAGTAGCAGTATGAAGAGATGTGGTAAGGAATCAGCTTGTGTTTCAACTATGCTATCATGGGTAAATGGGTAGAGTAGGAGGCCATAGACTCATGGTAGACTGACATGTATATAGAGCTATTTGTGTATTTGGGTGCACGGGTGAGCTTGGGGTGGGGGGATGACTAGGGGGTGGGAGATAGCCAATAACGAAAGAAAAGAAAGAGTGATCAGAGAGGGTGGTGGGAGAGATACGAAAATTAGAGATGAGAGGTGTTATGTCCATGACCAGTACATAGGATTCAGTATACTCCTAGTCTTGGATACACGGTACTTCAGTAAATCAAGCTGTTAGTTATGCCACGTCATACTGGATGTGACCCAAAAGTAACTAATATCCTTGTGAGGCCCAGAACACACTAAATGGAGTTTAGACAAGGTTTGAGACAGTGTATGCATGTGTAGAGTTATCAATAGCAATTCTATGAATAGGTGGTCCATGCTTAGGACTCTATTCTAGGTGAATCTATGTATAGAGAACTTAGGGCTATGCATGGCTATGTGCCCAGGTTGCTTTTGGCTCTATATATTGAGGCCAAACTCGCCCTACTCCTCATTGTGATCATGGATTCATTGCCAGGGTTTCACTCTACATTCATGCTTCTTGTTTCTTGGCTTGGGGGTGAAGCTTCTAGAGTTGATTGGTTGCTTCTACTTGGTTGGGTGGTTGCTCCATAGTGTGTTTTCCATTGTGTGTTATCTTGCAAGCAGGATCTTAGGGAGCTTCCCTTATAGTGTGAAGTCTAGGTGGCAGACTGGCGTGGCAAACATCTTGTTCACTTGGTCTCCCTCTGTACTGAGCTTTACAGCACTCAATTTGGTGTCTTGTAGCCAAAGTTATGATCATCTGAAGTTTTGTAGTTTGTGAGTAAAATTTGCAAAATTTGGAATTGTTCTGATTGCATGCCAGTCATTTCCCTAATTTGTAGTACTGTGTTTGCATGGATTAGTTGCATGCTGATTCTTAGAGTGATTCTAAGGATACTTGTACTTGAAAGCTTATGAATTATTTGTCAGAGTTGTGGATAATTTCAAACTGTAATTATAACTATTTTATTATTTCTTTAACTTTAATCTCTTAAGTTAGGTTATCTCACCCAGTGTTTCATGTAAATGATTTACATGAAGGTGATGTTACTAACTTATGGTGAATATAACCCAGTTGGGAAATTTATCGCTTAGTGTACTTTTTCAAACCTGAGTTGTACTCCAGTGCAGAGATTATCACTTGGAAATAGGATTATCTCTGAGTACTTGTTTGATGTGAAAGTTAGACTAAGGATAATGATTTTCTAGGTTGATATTTAAAGTTAAAAGAACTGTTCCTATTGTTCTTTCCTGTTTAGAGAGTTTCTAAGGATAGAAACAGTTCAAGGAGGGAAGAATGTTATGTCCATGACTAGTACATAGGATTCAGTATACTCCTAGTCTTGGATACACGATACTTCAGTAAATCAAGCTGTTAGTTATGCCACATCATACTATATGTGACCCGAAAGTAACTAATATCCTTGTGAGGCCCAGAACACATCAAATGGAGTTTAGACAAGGTATGAGACATTGTATGCATGTGTAGAGTTATCAATAGCAATTCTATGAATAGGTGGTCCATGCTTAGGACTCTATTCTAGGTGAATCTATGTATAGAGGACTTAGGGCTATGCATGACTATGTGCCTAGATTGCTTTTGGCTCTATATATTGAGGCCAAACTCGCCCTACTCCTCATTGTGATCATGGATTCATTGCCAGGGTTTTACTCTACACTCATGCTTCTTGTTCTGGGTTGGGTAATTGATCCATAGCGTGTTTTCCATTGTGTGTTATCTTGCAAGCAGGATCTTAGGGAGCTTCCCTTACAAGAGGTATGGATGATGGTGACCCCATGAGATGATCAACGACACTGTGTCTGACACTATGAGGGTGACAAGTATATCTGTTTGAGTCTGGCCAACTAGTTAGGCCATTATAAATGGCGAACTCATGGGCCTCTACCAACTGTAGTAAGTACTCACCATATGGAGTAATAGGTCCCAAACTGTCCTTGGAAATCGTAGTAACTCCTATCTCATCATTGTCAAGGGCATGAACGCGGAGCCGGTCGGTTGTGTCATAAAACTCTAACTATCACGATGATGTCACGGCGTTAAAATCTCCAGTGAGGAAAACATGCCCTCGCTCTGCGGATATGACAATGTCCAATGAGAGATCAAGGGCCACGTGTGCCCAAAACGTCAATGATGGGGGCGACATGTAGTTTTCTCTTGACGGATAGCTAAAGGGTGACAGACAGTTTTCTGGAACGTTCTAGAAAAGATCGTTTTTTGGAACTTTCGTAGAGAGAGAAAGATTTGGAACTTTCGTAGAGAGAGAAAAATATATACGCGTGGAGAGAGAGAGAGAGAGAGAGAGAGAGAGAGAGAGAGAGAGAGAGAGAGAGAGAGTGCGATCTAGGGAGAGAGACTTTTTCAAATTTTTTAGAAAATTTTTAGGGTGAAGGTTTTTTAGGGTTTTGGGATGAGAAATAGCGATGAGAGAGAGAGAGAGAGAGAGAGAGAGAGAGAGAGCCTGGCCACGAGTTGTTTTGTCACGCTCATCTTGGATCTCCCCCTGGATGAGGCAAGATGAGCACTGCTCCTGCTCATCCGGATGAGCAAAATCGATGTTCCAAGATGAGCATGGCTGAGCGCCAAGATGAACTGCAACCTTAGGTCTAGTTTACCTCAGAGCATGGTTATCACTGTGGTTAGCAGTTGGTAGACGAGTCATGTTTGGCATCCATTCTTTCCTTCGTTTTCGGTCTCTGTTCAGAAAACGCAGCTAGTTTTAGCTCATTGTGTGCCATTAGAGGTTAGTTTTATCTCATTGTGTGCTGTTATAAGTTGGTTTTAACACTCTGGTTCGTAGTTCTGGCTCGTGGAGCTCATCGCGAAGCACATGTGGGCAAAAAATGAAAATAGATTTGTGGGGGGTTCATTATGGAGGCTCATCGTGGATGAGCGGGGGGATCATGTGACGACCGTAAGAGAGAGAGAGAGATAGTTGGGGAGATAGAGAGAGAGAGAGAGAGCATTCATTTTTGCGTGGTCGGCTCGATCAGCTTCATGTCACAGGATTTGGTTAAAAGCGAAGGTAGTGCTGCTGCTGCTGCTGCTGAAGGTATAACTGGCAAGAGAAAAGGCGGAGGTGCTAGCAGAGGGCTTCTAAAGCGTATGAAAGCAACTCTAATGGCAAAGGACTCTCGCACTAAGACGACTTCGAAGTTATCAGTGAAAGGTAAAGCATCAAACTGCATCTCCATTTCAAATCACCAGAATATATGAAGTCTTACTTCAAGCTCATACTTGTTAGTAAGACTTAGGGCTCACAGTCGTAGACACAAGATCTTTAGGTTTAAGCTTCTAGGCAAAGATTTCCTCTGATTTTCTGGCAAATATACTCTGTTGTACGGCTCACAGAAGATCTTTAGGTTTAAGCTTCTAGGCAAAATTTCCTCTGATTTTCTGGCAAATGTACTCTGTTAAGATGAAAAAGTGCTCAAACTTTTGAACTGTTATACGTTTTGCATTGTAATTGCGTTCTTTCTTTGTGACAAGATAAAGGGTTTTTATCAATGGGAAATGCCTTTTGTGTCAAGCTCTGAGGACATTGTTTTGAATGCAGTAGAGGAGGCTGATGCTGTGACGGCTAAAGCTGCAAAGATTGCTGCAGAAGTTCCTCCAGATGTCCAAACTGTTGGTGTTGTGGCTGAAACTGGACCTCGCCCAGATTTTAGCCTGTGGACCGTTGAAGATGACCTCCTCTTGAAGAATTCAATGGAGGTAATAGATAGCGTGCTTTGTTGCTATCATAGTCTTGGGACACTATAGATTTTAAGAGGCCTTTTGGGAGTAAAGAAATAGGGTGCACACTTCTCTATTACGGGCGTCATAAGGCACAATAATTTATAAGCTGTTTGACATTTAGTATTCCTTCATTTCTGTGGCAAGAGGTTCATGTTCTGTCGGATCTGATGAGTTTGCTTAGCAAATTCATGCTGTTAATGTAATAGATGCTTTTAGAAAGAAATTAATTGGTGCATCTGTTTTGTTTCTCTCTCTTTCTCTCCGTGGTTAAGGAGGATGTCACATTGTCATGGCTAGTTGTGAAAACTTTTGAAAACAGCACGTCAGATCTGGGGCATCAAATGGGTAATAATATTTCTTATGGATTGTTGCTGGGCGGACTTATAAATCAGGCACTTGGTTTAGCATTTGGACTGTATCTTGGATTGCTCTTGAAGGATTTTCTTTGGTAGCTCTGCCATAGGGAGTGTGTACTTGTTAGATCTCAACCTTGAAGTGTTAAGAATCTTGTTGACTATTTTTTAGCTTCCAAAGTTGGAGAATATTGAAGCCTAGAGGTTGCTCAGCATTTCTAAATGAAGCTTCTAGATGTGATGCTCAGAAATTATTCTATGAAGTGAAGACCTTTTTGGCTGTTGTGCTCATAATGAAATGGAATTTCGTACTGTAAGGTTTCAGGCAGGTGCAGCTATGGAAGCCCTTGCCAAAGGTGCCATGAGGTTTTCGCGCCGCTTCACAATAAGAGAGTTAAGGGAGAGATGGCGTGCTCTTCTGTATGACCCAGATATCTCAGCAAAAGCTGCTGCGCGCATGGTAGAAGCAGAAGCTCTCATTCTGGGCTCTTCAAAATTGACCTTTTCAAGTAAGCACAAGGACTCACAGGACACATCAAAAAAGCGACGACATAGGAGTGTGCGGACGGGATACTATAAAAGGAGGAGCTTAGAAGAGGAAAGCGTTTTTTGTTCTTTCATCGATGGGTTTATGCAGGATGGTTTTGAAGGGCCAAATGATTTTCCTTATAATGAAGCAGGTGAGGCAACTGATGGCCAAGCAACTGCAGTGGATATTCCCTCTGTTCTGGTTGTAGGTGTTGAATCACCAGGTCGTGTTTCCTCCAAAGAAGGCAAACCCGACACAGAGGACTGGACATTGTCACAAATGGTCAGCCTTTTTGCTTCTGAAGGGGCTACGGGAGTTCTTGGGGCCCCGCCTGATTTGGTAGAGGTTGCATCAAAAGCATCAGATGTCCTGGAACAAAATGTATTCGCTCCATCAGAGCATGGGTGCGACTTAAATGAAACCAAAAAGGATCCCAATGATTTAGTTAAGTTGGAGGAAGTTTGTGATTCACATCAAAGAGTCTCCACATTATTGTTGAATGCAAAGGATAATTGTGAGACTCAGGAGGAAGTGAGTGTTTTCAAGGATGCGGAAGATGCTCCTACCGAAACTATTGCAGGAATCAATTTTTCTGGAAAGATCTTTGAAGCAGCTAGTAGGCAAGATTCGGCTGAACTAGCACTTCAACTTCCTGATACTATTTTAGCTTCAGAAACAACAAATTATCAAGAGAATGATTATAATGCTTCAGGTGGTGTAATTCTTGCAGCTGATCCTCAACAAATTGTCCCAGATCTCTGTACATCAGAATTTCAAGAGTGTTCTATGAGAACAACCATCTACCATGAGTTTATGATTTGCACACTAAATACGGAAGATACTGATGTGCCTTTTTTTGAAGATCCTCCTTCGCCCTCGTTATCACTGTCATCCTCCTCTCTTGCTTCATCTGGATATCAGTCAGGATTTCTCAGCGAGCTGCAAATTCCACCAGAGTTTAACGAGAGCTCTCATTTGTTGCAGGCTGTAGACGAAACTGTGGAAAATTCAGAAATGATGCAAGATAATGAACACACCAATGCAACTCTTGACTTTCTTTCAGCAAATTTATGCGAGGAACCAATGAGGAGGGGGTTTGCTGGGCCTAAGGCAAAATCAGTAGAGGCTAAAGAAGGTTCAACTAAGAAAAGAGGGAAGAACTCTCCAAAGAGAAGTGGCTCTGTAAATTTGTTGCAGTCAGATACTGAACTACTTAATCCATGTTTTTCTGAGGCCCAAACAAACTGCAAATCCACTACAAATTCCCTTACATTCAGATTTTTAACAGCAAAAGGAGCTTCTTTAGCCAAACAACATGAGCCACAGAGCTTAGTCTCCACGTATTGCACACCCTTGACTACATCAACTTCGAAGTTATTTGGGCAAACAACAGTGCAGCATGATGGCTGTTCAAGTGATGCTCAGCTACAAAATAATCAGGCTGAAAAATGCCTGGAAGACAGTGGCAAGCAAAAACAAGCAGCTGAAGAGGAAGCATCAAGTGATGAAGAGTTGGCACACTTTTCTGATGTTGAAGCTTTGGTAAGAGTTGATATATTGTAGCTAATCTCGTTTGGACCTACTACAGTTATGACTATGTGCTGAATTGCTACTTTGGATTTTTTACTTTCCATTAAGGCCAAAGGAATTAAGGACAAGGTTGATGTTCCCTATTAGTAGCTGAAACTTTTGAAATTGCTGAGTGTGTAGATACTGGATATGGATTTGGATCCTGGAGACGATGACTTCTCTGCAAGAGCAGGTTGGAATACTGCAAGGTTTCGTTTATTTTCTGTGGTCTTTTGTTCCAGTTTCTTGGTTGAAATAATTTACATACCAATGTATATTTGTTGTCGGGCTAGTGATATATATATTTAAGTACCCAATAATTTGTTTTAGTTAACAAATTATTTGTTAGGTTAGCATTAGCTTGCAAGTACGCTTATAACTTCTGTGCTGTGATAATTACGTGGACATGCTCTGGGTTCTAACTTCCCATACCGTTCTCTTATCTCCGTTAAGGAGCAAGTTTAGTTATGCCTTGCGTGTTTGTCCTGTATGTGGCATCTGTGAAAATTGCAAATTGTGGTTCTAACATTATGCGTTTGAAAATGTAACTGAGCATGGCATATCTGATATTTCTGGGTATTCTATCTGAAAATTAAGATAAGATTGGCTCCATATACAGAGCTGGACAAATGGCTTTGAAGGAAAGTTTGAACAATTTGACTACAGACATGTTGAGAGGTCTCCTGCCTAGAAAGAATGGGCAGGCCAAGTTTGAATACATTCTAGGGGCAAGTACAAGCCTAGGATTGCCACCGAGAGGGAGTGTGTACCTCAATTGTACTCATTCTAGAGGCTAGATAGGTATGCAGGCCTCCTTAGAGGATGAGCTTGGGAGAGGAAATCAAGAGGTGAAGGAGATTGTTTGCATTGTTTTTCACTTGAGAAATCTCTGCCTGTTTCTTCTTGTTGAACTTGTCTTTCCAACATTCCTTTGTGTACCTTGCTACCGCAAATGAAGCATTTTCCTTTCTTGGTGGAATTTGCCTTGTCTTCATCGTCTTGTTGGTTCGATTTATTGTTCTCCCAATACTCTTACTGCTTTTTCTTCCCCTTGTTCTTTATCCACTTTTCACCTTTCTTCTAATTTTGTCCCTTCTTCTTTGCTATGAACGCTTGTTCTTTAAAATCTTCCTTGTTCATGAGATTATGATGGCTCGTCTCTTCTTGTAACAAAATAGCATCCAATTCATCAATGGGAGACCGGTTCCTTGTAAAGATGACATCATGACAAAATTCTGATAAGCTAGTGGTAAGCTATTAAGCATAATGGATACTAATATTGAATCCTGGACACTTTCTTGAACCACTCTAAGTTGTCGAAGATCTTTTACCCGTCAAAATAATTTGTCACTGATTCCCCTGTATCCATTTTTAAAGTATGTGGCTTGTTTGTTAAGAACAAAGCCCTAGATTGATTAACGTTGGAACAATATCCCAATATTCTCGGTCCATGAGAATATTTTGCATCTTGAATTTTCAGATGAAAAATATTTGTGCTGTCAAGTTTGCTCGCCTCCGATAGTACCGTGTCATTTAAACTTGCCATTGACATTCAAGAGTCAATATAAAATTTGTTGGCTTTACAAAGATTTTCGTTGTTTAAAAAATCTTTGCTGGGTCCATAGAATTTGTGTAAAATTCTTCAATATATTATGGTTCTTCAAAAATTCTTTGATGGTTCCGAAAATTTGACGGTTCTTTCTTCCTGAAAATAACTTGCTTATATTTTCCAGATAGAATTAATATAAGCTTACTGCCTCAGATCAGCAATACTATCATGAACCCTCGAATCTTCATCCTTAATGATCTGCAAAAAGCTGTAGCACTCCTGGAACTGCAGCAAGCTGGAATTCTGACTTTCCTCGGCACTCCACGCAACCTTCTGCGATCTGTCTTGTGTTTAGAGTGTAGTCCTTCCAATGAGCAGAACGAGTCTTTTTCAGCACTCTACTTTTCTCCTAAAGTTCACCTGAGATTTGTCCCGGACTTGAAAAACACTCTATCTGACCTGTCCTGGTCCAGTGCTCCGACAAAAGAACCTCCTGACAGGGACTTCCAGCAATTTGCCTTCACCTGAGTTCTGGGTTAGCAGCGACCAGCTGCAACTAAACAAAAAGATAACTCCCTTATGAAAATTCAGTTGTCCATAAACTCATAAATGGGGCCGAGTGTAGAACCAAATCTCACCCGTAGCCACGGATTGTTGGTGACCACTTGCACCACTTGCTGCTCCCCCACCTCAATGTTGCCCAACGAACAGGAAACCAATATGTTGATAATAGGCGTGTGCCTAATATCAGTCCTCCCATCCGATAGAATAGAGCAACCAAATGTGGCCCAAGCATGTCATATGGGACTGAGCTCTCTCTCGTGATGCATGTGTACTCCTCTCTCAAATGGTCAGTATGAAGAGCCTCGCGTGTTGGGGGTCTCCATGTGGCATCACAAGCTGCAACTTCCCTCATCATGTCACAGAAGGTCGTGGTGTTGACCAAGGCTAATGCAAGGTATTAATTGTAAAAAAACTAGTGTGTAAGTCTACTGGCTGCCTCATGGTGGTCTACTGCCACCCTGTAGGCACTGTGGTCTGTCGATATCTGCTTCCTCATGGTGTGTCTACTGCCACCCTGTAGGCACTGTGGTTTGTCGATATCTGCTTTCCATGTCTTGTGCAGGTACATGTGGTCGTGGGTTGACTCTAGGGCGTGCATGTGCTCCACCCTGTGGTCTCTCCCCAACACCTCTCATAGCCATCATAGGAATTGCTGCCTCTGCTGAACCTGGACCACTACCCTCAGTAGGCCCTTCCCTAACTGATTCCTCTGATGGAAAAGCCTCTTCTGTAGATGATGGTCCTGCAGTTGTTGCTGATGGTGGCCATGATGAGCTTGCCCTTGCCGATGAAGTCTGTGATGGCCTTGCTATTGATGGACTAGGCCGTGATGGCCCTATGGCTGCTGCCGACGATGAACTAGGCCATGATGGGCCTGTTGCTGATGAACTAGGCCATGATGGTCCTGCTACTAATGAACTAGGTAGTGATGGCCCTGTGCCATAAGGTGCACCGCTACTGCTAGCCCTTGATCTTGTGCCAATAGAACCTAGCTACCCACCAATCTATGCCCTAGGCCAGTTGCTGCTGCTCCTCCTTATGTGTGCTAGGTAGGTGCTCTCTCTCAGGTGCAAGAATTGCCACACATGGGGCAATGCCCATGGTCTGCCCATCTGGCCTGGTCAAACCAAGCAAATGGGCTCTGATCCTCGTCGCCATGCTGTAAAAGATACCACCGCAAAACAAGCAATGTTATCTAAGTGCTCCTGAACTTGTAAAAACTACAGTGTCTCCCTCCAAGAGATCCACCTCCGCTCACACGCTTCGTCCAGCCACAAGCATGGCTGTAGAAACTCTCAAGATGCTATAAAAAAGATCGAAAACTTGATGGAAAGGGAGGTAAAACCCAAAAGCCACCTAAGACCTAAATGTAATGCCAATGGATGCCTAAGACCTACCCTGAATCACCAAACCCTAAACCCTACACCTAGAAAAAATTGTGCAAAAGAGCCTCACGCGCATCTACCACATGGTTGCTCAAGGTGACTGCTTATGCAAATAGAAGCCTGGGAACATGCAATCACTCTCTCCCTAGCAACCCTACAACCAATCCTAGCAACATGAATCACTGAAAGTGAGGCACTATAGCTTCCGAACAAAGCAAAGAAGAAAAGGGTGAAAAAAAACTTTAAGAAGTTGCTTTGCTTGCAGATCTCCACATAGTCACTCTTGCGCTCTTCTATGTGCTATAATCACCTTCCACTCATCATGGCCTTCACATAGAGTGCTCACACTACCCATTGGGCCTCCTATTCCTCTCTCCACAAGGTTTTTCCCCCTCCAAGAAGTGTGCTGAAAATGGGCCTCTGCGGGGTGTTTAAAAAAAATTCTAGCCGTTTTTTGGAACAGCGTTCCAGAACATGAGGGTCTGGAATGCCAATTTGGTGCAACATAGATATAAACACACACACACACACACACACACACACACACACACACACACACACCCACCCACCCAAAGCTCACACATTCAAACACCAGTCTGTAATACGAGGTACTTCAGTAGAGGATGGACGCTGATGACGTCTCTGTGGGTGCTGACTTTGTGCAGTATGGGACCTCTAAGGGCAAACTCTCCTAGTAACCGAAAGTGCTCGGAGCATGGTATGGGGCACACAATGCGAGCGTCTTTTTGTTGGTAATTGGTAATAGTGTTCCTCCATTGATATGTGGCAGCAAGGTTCTCCATTTTCAGAGTCCCGCTGTTAGTATTTGGAGGCGACATTCTTACTCCACGCTTGAAGCATTAGACACATGTTGTTTCTTTTCTTTGGAATGCCCATAAGCACCATAAAGAATCCCAGTTAGCAATATTATTCAAAGATGCCTCCTTATCAAGAATCTAGGCTATATTTGATTATTCTGTCATGCCATTCAAGGGTCTACTTCCATGCTTGTATGGTCGTCAAAGTCCATGACACTATACGTTTGAGAGTTTTACAGTTTCTTCTACACACCAGGTTTGCTGTTCGTGTCTGGCCGATGTTCCATTCAGTTATCTTGACTTGGCTATCACTAAGTCTGCAATATTCATAGGCCATATATCTGCAAGCCTATTCCCTATTGTTACGCAATGGCATGTCTAAGTTGTACAGTTCGTTTGTATATATACTGGGGAATCCTCTACTCCTTAAGCTGGCAGCTTTGTTCCACTTGAATAGTTGGGCCATGATGGATGTCTTTGGAGGGCTTCATGACATGATATTCTGTGTCCACACTATTGCACTTGAGTTTATATGTTTCCCTTGGATATATGTTAGCCCAAGCCTTCAACATGTCAGGTGCTTCAGGCAATTCTGGTCCCTACCATTATCCATGATCACAATGCACTTCCTTGTATTACATTTGTTTTGGCAAATTATTTTGGGTCTTACATCAGATCCCTTATGGTACTATTCTGCCTTGATGGGACTACTGTTATTCTTATGGGGGTCTATACGACCTATACGACCGATGACATCTTCTGTCTGCAACATTTCTGTTTTTTTGGTAGTCTGCAGGCATGATGCACATCTTGATGCCTTTATTTGCCATGGTTGGTCCTAATTTGTGCTATTCCAGCATTTGCATTTCTGTGGTATGCCATACAACATTCTGCAACATTAACTTTAATGCGTGCATTTTTGCAATGGTTCATTTTCCTTTGTGACCACAATTTGACGTGAAGGGTTTCAGACCACTAGAGTGTTCGGTATTCTTGATTTATTGAGTGTGTTGCTTAGTTAATCTTTAGGGTTTGTGCATGTGACCTATTGCTACTCTTTTGCACCGACAAAGTGAGTAGGAACGCTGTAGCATTTGGTTGGCTCTGTCCATTATTAAGTTGATAGTGTAGGATTTTGTGGGTGGACTTTGGTTAAAGATTGCCTGTGTTGTAGTGTCGGTTACTATCCCATCATGATTGGATAGATCTTTGATTTCTCAATTCGATGTATCCTAAATACACCGCGAATGTGAATGATCTTTTGGGAACCTCTCCTAGAACCTTAGAAACCCATTCTGACCCATTTGGGCTGGAACGTACAGTACGTTCCGGAATGTACTGGGTCGGAACGTCTCTTTCAACCACAATGATCTTATATACATTGCGCAGATATCTATGAGCATCACATCCTAAAACGGCAAGGACCTAGAACACCGTTTTGATGCGACTTATGCCCTAACCTTAAGAGAAGCTTTTTGGAAGGTTGCGGTCTCTAGACTAGTATAAGCAGAAGCTCTACTAGCATTTTAACTTCTACAACTTATAATTATGCTGCTTACAATTATCCTTGATGGAAATGCTTAGTTCTCCTCTTTTCTAGGACTTGCAAGTGTCAAGTTGGTTCTAGAGTCTTGTTTGTAGTAGATCACTATTATCAGCATTTTATTATGTATAGCTTTGATGTGGTGTTATGTATGTGATGTGTGTTCATATATGGTACCAAATGTAGAGCATGTAAATGAATAGCTCAAACATGAGAAATTCGCTTCACTGTGTGAGTCTGAGTTCTCCTTTGGCAACAGTAAAAATCTACTTAAATGTAGGAGTTATTGGCCATTGTGAATGGATTAATACTGTCATGTTATAATTTGGAAAACCTCTGAAAATCCAAAATTCCACTTTGAAGATTTCTTTGTTTATAAGTGTTTCATGTTCTCTGCAGTTCATATATTCGGAGAATCAATAGGACATACAAACTTGTTGTTTACTTAGTTGACTGACTTTATGTTTTTCCTTTCTGGTACAGAGTCAAGACGTACTTACAAAAATCATCGTAGAACTTTGATAAGGCTTGAGCAAGGTGCAAATTCTGCTATGCAAAGGACCCTCATGTTACAGGGAGCCATTGCAATTTTGTATGGACATCATCTAAGATACTTCATTACAGAAAATGAGGTGATTCGTCTGAATGCTCTTTATTCATCTTGATCTTCCATAGCAAGTTGTTGTCCGGTTGAAGTTTGAATACATGAGACATGATGCATGTAAGCGATTAACTTTTTGGCAAGCAATTTTCATTCATACAGGTGACGATTGGAAGGTTTACTCAAGATAATGTTGTGGACATTGACTTATGTAAAGAAGGACGTGCCAATAAAGTCTCTAGACGACAGGTACGGTCAAACGAATAGACAGTCAAGTAGCTAGAGGATGTGTCAATTTTACAATTCAGAAACTTCAGAATGATGTAACTTGTTTTGTTTAGCTATCGCAAATATTTTTTTGTAGGTTTTAGTCAACTAAACTCTACATCATTTCATATAGCTAGAGACAAAAAATGTTAGGAGTGAATCAGCTTAGCAGACTTGTTTATGAGTTTTGGTGTTATTAGTAAAGAATTGAAGCTAGACTGAATTTTTATCAGAAATATTTGACTAACGGCAAGATTTAGAATCTGGATTTGATATGAAATCACTCCTTTTCTTGTGAGCGAGTTGAATTTCTACTCACTCCAGCAGTTACTGCTTTATCATCTATTCTACAAGCATTGCGCATCACATAAGCAAGAATAGGCAATAGATGATGCATCACATAGAGATCTCCAACTAAGTGTATATTATGAACACCAGTAGCTACCAATGAGAGTAGTTACATAGCGACACATACTCCCTATAGAAGAATGCATTAGATCCTCCAGCAAATGACTTGAGGAAAAAAAAAAATTTATGGAATGCTTGCTAGTAATGAAACTTAATACTATTTTGGAGGCCCTTAAGGGAACCTTTCGATTAGCATTAGTAGGTTTGAAGAAGGTTTGCATCCTAGCACTTGGTCATTGGCTCGATATCATTATTCCTATTGAACAACTTTCCAACTAACAAAAACATTGCACTCAATGTTTGGCATTGAACGAAAAAACTAAAATATCAATGCTAAAAATGTAAAGCTAATGTAAATGCCACAAAGTATAAGACTACAAAAATGTAGTTGCTAAAGATGCCTTTGATCTTTTATAGCAAGCACAAAAAATGCATATAGTTATGAACTCGGCTCATTACATTCGCCATGTCCATTCACATTTACTTTACTTTATGCATAAGCAGGCCTTGGGTCCTTTTTTATTCATTATTGACACCTAGACTTTATGGTTGGCCTTGGGCCTTATTATTTATTATTTGGACATTTGGACATATTACGGGCCCTTGCCACTGGAAGCTTCCGTAAGTAGGGAATTCGTGTCATTTGTTATTTAGCTGATGATATTGATCTCTCTCTTTAGTCCTCCTTAATCTCTCTCTTTCTTGCTTTTTAGGGTTAAGTCTTGCTTATGTGATGCTTTCATAGCTTAGCTAGGGTAAAGTCTTGCTTATGTGATGCTTTCATAGCTTAGCTCTAGATCAGTTGTGGTTGCATTGGTAACCCATATGCTGAAGGAGTAGTTGAAAAGTGTATATTGCCAAAGTGTGAGCCACCTCAAGATGAAATGAAACTTTATATCCAATAATACTTGCTAAAACGTTGTCAAAGTATGTGGATGGATCAATAATGCCAAAAAGGCAAAAGAAGGCATTGTGATGAGCAACACAATATATTGGTTTGATGAAAATGTTGTTGCAAACAAATATGTGTTGTATAAACCAAGAATGAGAAATAAATCATGAATATGTTCATGGTTGGAGATTACCATAATAGAGTTACTAAGTATACTAAAGATATTGTCAATCGTGTAGGTTGATAATGTTGTTGAAGTGGAACGATAGTTAACATCATGGTTGAATAGTATCATAAGGGATAGTAGCATCTGACAATGGATGCCCTTTCCAAGTCACTAGATACTCTTGGAGGAGATGATTTCACAATTGTCGCTCTTTATGATCTAACAGTTTCGTTGGTCCATAATCTATAGCGTCTTTTCCTTTTAGAGACATAAGAGCTCCAACTAGGTTGTCACCATCGTGCAAAGATCTCTTGAGTTTTCTAACATGAAACGCTGGATGCAGCTTGCATCAACTTGCATCCCAAAGGTAGCTGTAGCTTGTAAGCTACTCGGCTAACTTTCTTAATGGTGGTCCACGATACCTAGGAGATATTTTGGCACACTTTCCTGTGTGTAGCACCTTCGACTTGGAAGGGACTAGCAACTATATCCAATTTTCGGCCTCAAATTTCAATTCTATTGATGATTCCATGGAGCTCTATTTGTGATTTGTTTTTGATGGTTATATTAACATGAATGTTTTGTTCTTCTCATGATTGTGACTTTAGTTTCATTACTATTGCTATTTGATTGGGTTTGGCACATAGTTGCATTTTGATTCCGAAATATGGTCTAGAAACGCGTTTCGGGTTTTTAGTACAAGTGCTCAAAAATGTGTTTTTTTTTGGATTTTTTTGGGGCAATATGGGTATCAGATGAAAGCTCTAATTAAGAGCATAATTTCTGTGTAGTTTGCCGAATGTTTCGGGTACATGATGGTCGAGTTTACATGCATTAACTCCCATGTTTACCCTAGCTCCTTTTAGTATAAAAAGTCAATAAAAAAATGAGAATGCCCCAACGTGTTCATAATAGGATTCTCCCTCTCTCTCTCTCTCTCTCTCTCTCTTAGATCACAACAAACTGAACAAAAACCACAACGAACCATGCTGATTAATGCTCTAGCATGTTCCTTACGATCACAGATGATTTCTGTGGGACAGAGACAAAGAACTGTAGAGCAATTGTACCTCGCTTTTTGCTTGATCTGTTTGTGCCCTATCTACTGCACTTTTGGGAGACAAAACGCTGGTTTGACAATTGCTCCCCTAAAAAAATTTCAGCCATAAGCTATTTTTTCCAAAAAAAAAAAAACAAACGTTTCGGCTTCAAAAGCGCGTTTCGGAGAATTGCGGTTCGCGAAATGCGTTTCGCTGCAACTATGGTTTGGCACATGACATTTGTGGTATCAGAGCATAAGATCCAATCAAAGTTCCAAGTGCCATACCACGACACGGGTTCCGTAGGTGTCGTGGAAAAGTTCCACGACACCTTTATTTATTTTTTTGAGTCATTTTTGGTATAAAAAACCAAAAAAAAAAAAACAGGTGCCATACCACGGCACGTGTGCCATGGTACGGAACCTGGTACGATACTTGGACCCCATGGCACCTGTGCCATGGGGTCTTTGGATCCAATTTACATCATTAGATTTAGAGGTTTCTTGGCTTTTGTAACTTTCTTTTTCTAGTTTTCTTGAATTTTCAATTTTCAATTTTCAAATTGCTTTTGGTCACTTTTCGATCCATTATTTTCTGTTTCTTGTTTGATTTTCTTGTTTTATATTTGTAGCCCTTGATTTTGGTTTCTTGGAGGTATGGAATTTTTTTGATTGGGAGCTATATTGACCAAGTTATGATCAATTTAGTGAAAGTCCTCCAAGTTTAGTTGGCTACAAATTTTGCAGTCTATCTGTCTTTATTTTTGGTTGATTTTTTGGCCTAGCTTTTGGACTGTTAAGCTATGTACAAATAGATCTTGTAGGTAGCGTTCCAGAGGTACCGATTTCTCTCCATTTGGATCAATATTGAGGAAGTTATGGTTATTTCAGTGTAAGTGGGTCAGAATTTGCGGAATTCAAATCATCTTTGGGAGAGAAGCACTTCAAAACTTCAATCTTAAATTTTCTTATCTGTTGTGATATATTTTTTTCAATTTATTCAATTTGAAGTTTCCATTTTAAAAGAAATGCTCACCCAAATGGTGGCGCCGAGGTGTTTCGTGTTGTTTTTAATTTTTTCATATTTTTTTATATATTTACGCTTATCTCTCCCCCCCCCCCCCCCCCCCCCCCCCCCCTCTCTTTGGGTGAGTGGTGTTTCAGGTTCCTTCCGCACACCCCCCCCCCCCCTTTCTTCTTTCCTCATCTTTCTCACTTGGGCTGCTCCTCGCGCCTTCGTGCCCCACCCCATTTGTTGTTCTTACTTGGTGCACCCCCTCGTTGACGTCATTGTTTGTGTGAGCGCTTAGGCCGCATGCCCAAAACAATTTTCTTTTACAATTTCTAATTTTTTGTAAGGTTTTAAGATTCTTCACGAGCACCATAATGATCCGAAAAAGTGACTATAAAAAAAATTTATCGTCAAATTTTAAAATTTCTTACGGGTTTTTATTTTTTTACGAGCACTACAATCGTTTGTCCAAAAGACCATCACACAATTTTTTATCTTAAATTTTTTGAATTTTCACGGTTCCTGCAAAATTATAATGAGCACTACAACGTTCCATAGATGCACAGCGTTTCTGAAACGCGTTTCAAAATCATGTCAGAAATGCGGTTCAGAAACGCGTTTTTGAAAATTTCAGAAACGTTTTTAATTTTTAATTTTTTTTGGTTTTTTATTGGGCAATATGGGTACAAGATGAAAGCTCTAATTAAGAGCATCATTACTTGTAGTTTGCCGACTGTTTTGGGTCCAGGATGGTCCAGTTCATGTGCATTAATCCATGTTGGGTTCTGTCAAGGATAAAAATTCAAAACTAACCTCTAGCCTGTTCGTTACGATCACAGATGGTCCCAGTAAGTGTGTTTTCGCTCAGGGAGTTGGAAGGCCAAATCATGAAGAGCCTTTACCGTCGGAGCCCTCAGACCCTGCCATTGGGGGGCGTTGCTCCCCAAACCCCCTACCGGGGGGCTACCGCCCCCCGAACCAGCTGAGCATTTTTTGAAAACCAGAGCAAATAACAACCAAATAGCTATTGAAAATAAGATTTGTTTGTGCCCCAGCTACTGCACTTCTGAGAGGCAAAACGCTGGTTTGACGATTGATCCGCTAAAAAATTTTCAGCCATAAGCTATTTTTCCTAATTTTTTTTTGTTTTTTTTTGGTACGATTTTGGTTTTCGAAATGCGGTTTTCGAAACGCGTCTCCTCAAAATCGCGTTTTTGTGCATCTACGCAACGTTTTGTGGACTTGCAAGTTTTATACAATTCTGTAAATTTTTTTTGAGACACCATTTTCTAAGTTAGTTGTATTTTAGTTTCTTATTATCTTCAAACCTCTATAACTTTCTAATTTGACCTCGGAATCGAATATTGTAAAAACGAAAAGTGTTCAGTTCGATGAGCTGAATATTGTCATGTCGTCAGTATTTTAGTCATCGTAACTTAAATTTTTTTAGTACCCTTTTCTAAGTTACATGCTTTTGTCATTTTCTTATCATCACTATAATTTCTTGGTTTGAGTTCGGATTTCAACGTGGTAAAAAGCAAAGTTATTTTTTGTGTGGTGATCTACAAGTTGAGCTCATTTATTATATCCAACAGCTAAGAAGACTCAAAAATAACTTTCAACCAAGCTCCTAAAATCCACACTTTTCATTTATATCAATAGATTCATTCTTCAAGGACTCGGAATTTTGGGAAAATGGTGAAGAGCATTTCGACAGCTCATCTCATTAAATTCCATTGTGAATAAGCTTTAACTTGGTGGACTTATAATCCACAATTCTCATATAAATTTCAAATCTTATCTTCCTTCAATTCACAAAATGGATTCAGATCTTGATTATGAGTTGGGATTTGATAGTCAAGTTGATTGTGAGGACCAATCATATTTTAACTATGGAGATTAGTATGAAGAGCACAATGATAATAATTCAGGTCAATATGAGCAACGTGACTCATATGGAAACCGTTTGGGATATTATGAAAGCCATTCTGATCAATATAAAGATCATGAGCTGTACCAGTCCATTGAATTCAACACCAGTGGTGGTTTTTGTAGTAGATGATGAGCTAGATTCACAACAATCAAAACATCATTGCAACTCACAAGGTGAGCACGCACTGCAATACATGAATTCTATTTGGCAACCTGAACAATCATCACCTTCTATGCAACGTATTGATCATAACAACATCATAGTTAATGTGCCACTCCTTACATCCACTTTAGTTCTTCATTATCATTGTTTGATGGACAATTGAGCCCTACTATGATTGAACAATGTAGGAATCCAGAATGAAGACTATTCATTAACGCAAAGTATTCTCAAAGAGAAGAGAGAGATGGTTAGATGACCCTCTTGTAGAAACTTGTGGACAGCCAATATGAACAGTAGATTGCTTAACAAAAGTGTGTCTCATACAAATGAATGGTTACATATAAGTAGTCCAAGATGGCTATCTACCTTCATGACTGTTGGCTGAAACAATCTATAGCCTTTACTTTCACTACTATAGCCCATAAAAATGCATTTTACTCCTTTATCATCTAGTTTGGATCTTAGCTTATCGGGAATAAACGCATAAGCCGTGCAACCAAAAGTGCGAAAGTGAGAAACTGATGGCTTCTTACCATACCAAACTTCATAAGGAGTCAAAATCTTCAAGGCTTTAGTCGGACACTGATTACTAATGTATGCCGCCGTAATAACCGCTTCAGCCCAAAACTTGTGGGGAACGCCCTTTGCCTTAAGCATGCAACGAGCCATCTCCATGATTGTGCGATTTTTCCTCTCGGCAACACCATTTTGTTGCGGTGTGTAAGGTGTAGTCATTTGATGTAGAATGCCTTTGCTTTGACGAAACGTGCCGAACGTACTTTTAATGTATTCCCCTCCTCGGTCGGTACGTAATATCTTCAAAGTATGCCCAAATTGATTTCCTATCATAGCTAGAAAATCTTTGAAACGTTGAAAAACTTCAGATTTTGCCTTCATAGGAAAGATCCATGTAAACCTTGAAAAATCATCAATAAAAGTAACGAAGTACTTGCATTTACCAATGGATTCGGTCCTCATTGGACCACATACATCACTAAGAATTAAGGCAAACTTATCACCAACTTTGATAGTCCCATCAATAGGAAAAGGCTTCCGTTGAAACTTACCAAGTATGCATCCTTCACATAAATGTCCTTCGGGATGCTCCATATTTGGAATGCCTTCCACCATGTTGAATTTCTTCAACATATTCAAACTTCCAAAATTGAGGTTCCCGTATCTCGCATGCCATAGTTTAGCCAACTCCAATGCATGTGAATTAGTAGCAACAAGACCAAAGGATGTCAGAGCTTTAGGTTCATAAATATTCAACAAAAACAAACCTCCTCGCAATGTTCCTGAAGCAACAATTAAAAGTGATCTCTTTGGGTCTTTTATAAGACATTTGTCTTGTTTAAATTCTACAATCAATCCATGATTCATGATTGTAGAGACCGAAATGAGATTTTTCTTAATCTTAGGAACTTAAAGTACATTTCGAATGTACTTTTCTTCTCCATTGGGAAGAATGAGTGGTATAGATCCAATGCCTTCAATTGGATAGGAGGTGTTGTCAACACCTTGAACCTTGCTTCCATCTTTGATTTTCATAAGCTTTGTGAAGATGTCTCGATGGTGAGTCATATGGTGTGTAGCTCCGCTATCAATCACCCAATCAATGGAAGAAAAAATAGCAATCTGCAAAGCTGAAGTAGTGCTGTTTTCTGCTGAAAAACTAGCAAGTCGAGAAGTGGTAGAAATCTCATTTTGATTAGAAATGAGATTGTTAGTGACAAAGCAAAATCACCATTGAAAGAATCTTATTTTTGATGTTCTAATGAAATCATGGCTGTATTTATATCAATACCTTTCTCTTTATCCTTAGTAAGCTTTTTCCTACATTCCTTTATTTGGTGCCCAAACTCTTTACAATA
The DNA here is from genome assembly GCA_029204225.1 of Diphasiastrum complanatum. Lineage (NCBI taxonomy): Eukaryota > Viridiplantae > Streptophyta > Lycopodiopsida > Lycopodiales > Lycopodiaceae > Diphasiastrum > Diphasiastrum complanatum. The sequence continues at coordinate 64,088,155 of CM055099.1, read as the reverse complement.
ATGGCACTTACCCTTCTTTTTGGATCCTTGATCTTGGCCTTCCTTGGATTTTTGATCCTTGGAAAAAGAAGGCTTACCTTTCCACTTGCCCTTGCCTTTGCCTTTGGCGAAGAAGGCTTGATCTTCTTGTTCACCAAAATTAATCCTTGTTTGCTCTTCTTGGAGAAGTAAGCCAACAAGCTCTTCAAAGGAGATTTGCTGTCCGCTAAGAGATATGCTTAAAGTAGACACAAATGGAAGATAGGAATGAGGAAGTGAATTAAGAGTAATTGAAACAAATTGAGAGTTCTCGACAATTTCGTCAATGCTAAGAAGCTCTTCATGAAGATCCTTGATCTTCATTAAGTAATTTGAAAGCGTACCCTCTTGCATCTTCAATGTTGAGAGTTGATTACGTAGAAAAAGCACTTTCGCCGTATTCTTTACTTGGAACATCTTGGCAAGTTTCCCAAGCACTCTTGGAAGTCTTGCATGATCGAATGTGAGGTAGGATTGATCTCTTCACGGATAGCGCTATGACCTAATGTGCTTGTGCGTCACGTCGATCCCACTTCTTTTGTTCTTCGGAAGACACCTCCACATATGTTGAAGAAGTAGCTCTTGACGGTGTAGTAGGTGCCAAACTAGGTGGCCTCTCTTCATCACCACTTACAACTTCAAACAAACCTTTAGCAATAAGGAGGTTTTTGATCATGTAGCACCACAAGGAGAAATTAGTTCTATCCAACCTATCTTCATTGAACAAAGAACCTATAGATTTAGATTCTTTAGCCATTTCTGAAAATTCAGCTAATAGCAGATGGGAAAAACAGATTCTAGGCCAAAATCTACTAAAAAATCAGCAAGATCAAAGCTGAATTAATGAGCACTATAGATTGCAATACACCACATGCAATAGCTCATTTACAAGAAGATATAGGTGGCTGTATTCTGCTGAAATAACAGAATACTAACTAATATGCAGGCTTCCAATGAAGCCAAAACCACAACCAGAACTTTTGTGGTAAAATGGTGTGCACTCAATGTGCTAATGGAGCAGATGGTAGGACCTTCTTCCAGGCTCAAAATCAGAAAATTTTAGCCACTAAAAATGTGTCAAAAACACATTTGTTTTCAAGGTAGATGGGCGCCCTCCTCCAAGAAGGAAATCTGAAATTTGAAGCATGTAATCTGATTTCAATCACATGAAAACTAGTTGAGCATGGGCGCCCTACTGCTGGCTCCCAAATGAGTGGAGGTTCCAAGCTTTTCCCTGCAATTTCCTGCACAAAAAACAAGGAGCTGACAATTCTCTCTCCACAAAAATCAGAAAAATTCTGATTTTTATGAACCAAAAGAGGAGAAATGTGGCTGCCTATTGGGTGCCCTCCAGCAAGCAATCAATTCTGAAAAATGGCTCTGATACCATGTAGGAATCCAGAATCAAGACTATTCATTAACACAGTATTCTCAAAGAGAAGAGAGAGATGGTTAGATGACCCTCTTGTAGAAACTTGTGGACAGCCAATATGAACAGTAGATTGCTTAACAAAAGTGTGCCTCATACAAATGAATGGCTACATATAAGTAGTCCAAGATGACTATCTACCTTCATGACTGTTGGCTGTCCAATAAGTTGACTAATGGCTATCTAGCTACCATAAGTTACATAAAATAATAATTAAGTACCCCAAATAACAAGTTAGGTACTTAATTCACATGTATAGGCCCCTAGTGGACCCATGAGTCCCTACAAGTTAGTTTCATACTAACTTGGGCCTAAAATATAAATGACTATGGTTACACAGATCTCGACCTTTTGGGTCATAGTAACCTATGGCTTCTACATCATTTACATTTATTATTCTAACAAACAATTTTTTGGAAAATTTTCAGTTCTATTTTCCCATATATTGACACAATGATCAAGATTTATTGAAAATGGTGGGAAAGTATCTCACTGGTCCTACGCTTATCTGGTGGCATTATTGGATGGAATATGAAGCACTGGCATGTTCGAAAAATTGTCGGTTATTGTTCCGACAAAAGACTATTGAAGTCTTTTCATGTGAATTATTTCACAAACGGTATTTCATTCGACAGACATGTACCGTTGAAGAATATTATTTGCAGTTCACTGAATAGCTGAATGTGAAATAGCTGATTATGAGTTGGAATTTGATAGTCAATTTGAATGTGAGGACCAATAATATTGTAACTACGGAGATTAGTATGAAGAGCACAATGATTATAATTCAGGTCGATATGAGCAACATGACTCATATGGAAACCGTTTGGGATATTATGAAAGCCATTCTGATCAATATAAAGATCACGAGCTGTACCAGTCAACTTAATTCAATAGTGGTGGTGGTTTTTGTAGAAGATGATGAGCTAGATTCACGACAATCGAAACATCATTGCAACTGTAATGAGCTGTGCACTGATCAGAAATAAGGAACTACAAGGCATTTTGATTATCCCTATTTTGATGGTCAAAATCAATAAGTGAATGGTTGAGTTTCATGGACTAACTATTTTTGTTGTCGTGCAAGTTCCAATTTCGACAAAGTTACTTTTGCGACATCATGCATGGGTCTGTCAAATATTGGTGGAAACATATTCGAAATTCTGTGGAATGAAATTGGGGACTTTTCAAAAGTGAAGGCAAAAGAGTCTTTGATAAAGATAGTTTCAAGGAATGATGTTCTTTGAAACAAAGTGATTCAGTGTCTTGGCACAATATGAGCATGAAGATACTAACTTCAAATTATTTATTAAATGAGCCCTCTTATGCTTGTTACTATCTTGATTTACAAACTGGAGCTCAAGGTTATTGTAGTCGCATCCATGCCAATGTCATGTTCACTAGATTATTTGATGCAATTGGCTATCCAATGTGAAGACAAACTTTGAAACAGAAAATGGAAAACAGACAATGAAATTGTTCAATCATATACGCCAACAATCTGCAATAGCCAGCAGGGTGCCAACGAATATTCATTTGATTGCTTGTCACCTGAACTAATTCCAAGCGAAGAAGAAGTCCAAGATTAAACAGGAAGGACTAATGAAGGACATTTGACACAAAAGGAGCCATTGTGTTTGCAGAGTCAAGACAATTGGCAACAACACAACAATAAAAGTGCAAAACAACGGTGTCAAGTGGGTTTAAATAAGGAGCCAGTTGGAACAGATGATTCAAGCGACTCAAATCCAATGGCGGAATCAACAAAAGAAGAGAGGAGAAAGCTTATCCAGCGAATGAATGAACCAACTACGTTTGTAACTCTTGCTCTATAATCAAATCCACAAGAAACAACCATTCAACATTCATGCGGTGCTACAAAGTGTTCACAGGACTTGCAACATCAATGCACTTTTCAACTTGCAGTAGACAAAGAGATTCCAAGGGAGAATACAGTATACAAAGAGATTCCAAGGGAGAATAGATCACCAATGCAAGGAAACCAAAGACGGAGGAGGTAGATATCATTATCTCAAGTATTGAATTCCAAAAGAGCAATGCAAAGGCCGGTTCAGGCAATGCAGTTGTCAATGTGGCAAATTACTCAAGGACTATGTTTTCCTTGGGATCAAAATTGCATTACATTCAACTAAAAGACTTGTCAACATTGTCCAGGACTTCTTGCGAAATGGGATCAATAGACAATGGTGGAACTTATGTGTATGAATGTTTTACATTCGATATAGGGTACTCTGTGGAGTGTGATGACATTATTGATGTACAACCTGAGAAATGTCCCAGCATCGAGATACGACAAGTACTTAAAGAGCCTATATTTGAAAGCTTTGAATTTGTAGTTTAATACATTGGAAAATTTCTGAATTTGACGTTGCCTCTTATGAGGGATTCTATGGAGAAACAATGAGTGAGGAAGATATCATTATTCTTTGCAGACATCTCCTTTGCTCTAGTTTAGAAATGTTGAAGTAGGAGGAGTGTCATGTACTTTTAGTACATTAGTGCTTATCAACGCATTATAATATCAATGTAATCTTTGCTAGGCCCAAGATGAACTATTAGCCTTAAGAATAAGGTGGTTCCCTCTTTAGGCCCTCCAAAGTACTTAAATAAGGATAATAGGCCAACAAGGGCCCAAAGTAGACTTAATAAGACTTAAACAACTACCATTCAAGGTAGTTATGTTTAGTTAATTTAGGGGATTGTCTGTAAGTAGGCGAGAGACATCATTTTGAGAATCTTTTGGCTCATTTGCAAAGTTCCTCTTTGTGAATGTGAGTCTTGGGAATAGAGCTTACTAGGTCTCATGTCATCGCCATTTTGTGTTGATTTTTTTCCATCCCTTCAATTCTATTGATGATTCCAGGGAGCTCTATTTGTGAGTTGTGTTTTATGGCTATATCAACATGAATATTTTGTCCTTCATGATTGTGGCTTTAGTTTCATTACTATTGCTATTTGATTGGGTTTGGTACATGACAGAAACATATGCGCAAAGCATATCTTCCATGGATGGTTTGTCCATTCAGTTTGACCATGTGATCTGTATCATCTGAAGACCCAAGATGGTTTGTCCATTCAGTTTGACTGATCTGTACTCCAACTACGAAATCCGTGGAAATACTTTCCCACTTTCTTTCAAGAATTTTCAATGGAAGTAACAAGCGAGTTGCCTTAAGTCTTTCAGCTTATTTACTTGGCATTGCCTGCATTTGCGAACATATTTCTCCACTTGATTTTTGAGGTTTGGCCAATATAACTTGCATTTTATTAAATCAACCTTTGCGTGGTAGGGTGTCTTCATTTTCTGGCACACAAGTATGTCATCGATGAAATTCACCATCTACTTTTCCATATACTTTTTGAAAATATCATTCATAAGCATCATGAATGTCGCAAATGCATTAGAGCCCAAACGACATGATTAAAAACTCATGATGTCCAAACCGGGTCCTAGACGTGTCCAAGGCATCCAACAAGTCATCAATTCATGGTATCGGGAAGCAATGCTTCACCATGAGCCTATTAAGTGTACATGATCGACGCAAATTCGAAATGAACCATCCTTTTTCTTCACTAGAAAGATTGGGGATGCAAAGAGTGAGAGACAAGGCTATATGTACCCCAACTTGAGTTGCCCATCATGTTCTTCACCTCATCCTCCTCTCTAAGACTCATCCTCTAAGGTGGACGAGAAACTGGACCTGACCTCGAAATGAGCTCAATCCTATGCTTCACATTTTGGCTAGGAGGCAATCCAACAAGATTTTTCTGCCTTAACACAATCCTTAACTCTTACCCAATTGACTCATTTAGACTGTTTAACTCCTGTGATTGCAAATGATTTTTTATGCCAAAGAATCACATGATGCATATTGTTATAGAAGACAACTATCATGCCTATCTTCCATCACTGGATTAACCATTATGGGATATTCTCAGGATATGTATGAGAATGTTAACCAATCTAGGATTTTGTTCTTAACAAATAAGCTCCATACTTTAAAAAAGGATACGTGGGAATCAGGGACGGATAATTTTCCTTGTTAGATAGATAGCCATCATTGTTTCACCTTTCAATCATCCTTATGTATGGAATGTTTGTTGTTTCAAAAACAATAGCCTCGTTGAGGAAGTAGCTTAGAAATACTTTCTAGTGTTTCCATGCTTGAAATGGTGAAGTTGCGGCACTCCAACATGTTAATTATTCACAGTGCCTTTCTTGCTCTCTTGTCAAACTGCACTTGCTTTTCATTGGGTCGTCCACCCTTATCATCTTTGAATTTTGTTTCTGGACTGGCTGTTAAGTCATGAATTAAGCATTGGAAATATTTTTTCACTTTTAAGTTTCTGGACTTGGAAATTGTAACATAAAAGCATCCATTTTGACTTCCATGTTGATTGATATCTAATGGCTTGTAATTGGAGGAAAGGACTCTTGTTGTCACTCCAACTATTCTTAATGCTGTCTATTCAATTATATAGGTTACAGATCCTTTAGTTGTCAGGACCCCCTTAATTTGGATCTGTCCCACACCAAACTACCTTGACTTTCATCAAAGGTTAGATCCGAAAAATTTGGGCCACACTCGCTTCAGCTTTGTCAGAACCTAAATCACCCCCAACCAAGCACTTGCCAGAACTTTTTTTGTGTTCTCGTCAAAATGGTTAGATATATATTGTCCCTTGGCCTCCGTAGATAATAGATAGCTACCATTCCTAACTTTGTGTGTACGCAAAGACCTAAAGCAGCAAAGGCTGTTCATGCCCCTTTATCAAATACCTTTTCACAAAAAGCAAACAAGCATAGAAAATCAAGATACTTAGCCCAGGCTTTTACTAGATAATCTAACCAGGACGAATTTATTTATTGTTCAAAGATTTGCCACCAAAGTTTTCACTGACAATGCAATGTCAACATTCTCATGAAAGCATGCCTGGGAAATGTCTTTATGGAGTTTTTGAACATCGTAAGTTAAGAGCTGTGCTGTAATATCGTGTGTAACTCTTTTTATTTGCAAATGAAGTATGCCTTCTTTTAGTTTCAAAACAGTGATATTCTTTAGCCTTTGTTAGATTGTCACATGGCTATGAATTGTTCAAAGCTCTGAAGGATTTAGTTTGATGCCTTCTTTTTAAAGTCGTCTGTGAAAATTGCCTACTGCTGGTAGTGCAGGCCAGCATCAAGTTAAAAGAGGACGGAGTATTTTACTTGAAGAATCTTGGAAGGAGAGTCCTTTATGTAAATAATTTTGCCATCGAAAAAAGCCAGCGTGCAAGTCTTAATTCCAATTGTTTGATAGAGGTATCTGTCATTCATTTTCTTTCTGTTAGCATAGTTACATTCTAAAAAACTGCTGCTCCTAAGATTTGTGTTTGCAAGTCTTCTATTCTATTGTTAGCATTTGAATCATAAGTTGACTTTCCAGAAGTTGTACTCATTAGATTGTGATATGGATGGACGTGCCTTGCGATTGAAGTGTAGCTGAGTATTTATGTTGGAATCATATTTCTTGTTGCTTGGGTTTCTCATTGTGCCATTCTCATAGATGACCGTTCCTAAGGTTTTTCCTTAGGAACAGGTACGGAACCTTTCCTTAGGAATGTGCGTTCCATTCCTACGAATGATCCTAAGGAATGGTTCCTTTGGAACTCTTCCTGAAAAAACTTTAATCATCAATAGAAATGTTTTGCATTTCCATCTACAGCATTTGTTGCGATATAAGTCATTCTTCTGTAATCTGAATACCTTGTTCCATAGTTCTGGATGTTAAAAAGAGCTGCCGGTAAACTTTGGCAAGTTTGTATTAACTTGATAATTTTACTACTTTTATAAAAAGTTCCCAATAAACTTTGTTAAGTTATCGTTCCTTAGGTAACTGAACTTACGAACAACAACCTTAAGAGAAACCCTTCCTTTTCTAGGAACCTTAATAACAATTTTTTTTATCATTTTTATGAATGGGTTTTACTTTTCGCCGCCTGTGAAGTGGACCAATAATGCGATTTTAAGGTGATAGAAAAAAAAATCAAAAAATTTTAACCCAAGGAACAGTTCCTTAGGTGCCCTAGGAATGGTACAGAACTGTTTCCTTGAACACGTTCCTAGGAATTGTGGCTTGTTTTAGTTTTGATGTTTTCAAGTATCATATATAATATATTATGAAGTTTTAGTTTCTGGGGAGGACTTTCTTTTTCAAAAGAGCTGTTGGGAGAATAACATTGAAAAGGTTGTATATATTTTGAATGTTATTTTTGTGTATTTTGAATGCAACCACAAATAGACTATGTGGATTATGTCTTTCTGTTCTGTTACTATGATATTGATCACATTATCTGAAGGTTAATTCTGCTCTTGATGTATGTCATGCCAGGTCGGAGGAATGAGGTTCATATTCGAAATCAATAAGAAACTTGCTAAAAAAAGGGTCGAAGAAATGCTTAATAGTAGTTATGATGAGTGATATAAAGCAGGAACAAGGTATCCCTTTGTATAGACAAAGAATATAAAGCAGAAACAAGGTATTCCTTTGTATAGGCAAGGGCTGGGGGGGAATTTGTATCAAAAGATAATAAAAGGAATATTCTTCTGCACCATATGTACTTGAATGGAAAATTATGTGTGTGTTTTGCTATGCTGTATTTTCTGTTATACTCGAGGTTCCTCGCTCGTGCTTAGCATAATTATTGGCAAGTATGCTTCTTGCTTTTTCAGATGCATTTTATAGTAGCACTTGCAGACTTCAATTCATGTCTGGCAGCATCCCAAATAAAGCTTATATGGGTTCATATCAGCTGTTTAGGTGTCATCATACTTTTGTAATTATAATTATTAGAAATTTCCCTCCTCTCCTTGAGGTCAGGAGTTCAACTCCAATCAGCCCCATCCGTGCGAATAAGGACATACAAAAGAAACATAGTCATAATTGTCCAATTACCGAAGTCTGATATCTGAGGATATTGTTTCAAAACTCACGGCCATCTTGTCCACAACATTGTAATTTTGTTTTTCTTGTACACTGTCCATGTGGTGTTGGAGTTTGAACCCCGGTTATTCTCACACCAAGAGCCCTCTACCACCACATCACAAAGCGGTGGACAGCGTTGTATTTTTGGATGCTTTAGTTTCAAAATGACTTACCCAAATAACTAGCCATTTTCTACCAAGGTTCTATGAAGAATTTTCTGTGCTCATCAATCGAAGAACCTGAGCATTGAGTTTTCCCATTGTTTCATAAGATGTTCTTACCAAAATAAATGATTTAAGAATTGATGGCCTATTGAGGCTTTTGGGTGCTCTAATTCTCTTTAGGATTAGTTGAGTATTGGAAGTTACAACAAGGTGCCCCTCCAATTGAGCTATTGGTAGTTGGTTACCACATAGTCTTTTACATATATGATGGTGAAGTTCAGCAACTCTTCCTAATGGATCTGTAAAATACAAATGTATTCATTACTACTACAACATTTTCAATAGACGTGAGTTGAACACATTCTTACTATACCAAAGAGAAGATTTATAGAAAGTTTGTAACTATAGAGAAAATATTGAATTCTGTCAATTTATAAACTTATAGATATAAATACTAGGTAGAAAATTAAGTATGGGAATGCTTGCACACTAACAATAATGAAAACATACATCATGTCCATCGCAGCGCGGTGCTTGGGTAGAGTGGTTGACTGCGATCAGCATGGCGCAGGCTTGAATCCCAGCTGCCGCGTAGTGACATTGTAAGGAGCTTGCTCCGATCTTGGCATTGCCCAGATGGCGTGGCCAGACTGTATATATTGTGTATTACCCATTAGTGGCGAAACTCTGTATCAAAACAAAAAAACATACATCATAGTTCAAGTCTCATAAATGGTAATGATCATTTGATACTTAAAAGCCCAAAAGCAACCCCAGCATTTAACATTAATTACTAAAAATATGTTCTAAGATCTAAACATGTTCATGAAAATTTTAGCAAAAGAAAGGAGTCTTTTTTGGCCCATTTAAAATATAGAGATAATGTATTGAAGTTACATGGTTGAGATTTTTCAAGATATATTAGCTAAAGTTTCTTGTAGTCAGCATCAATGCCCAAACTTATTTGCTATGGAACAAATAAATATTGCTAGAAAGTATTAGTAAGAGATCTAAAAGCTAAGATAGTAATTTTGTATCAAATATATCTTTTGAAAAAAAACTTTTTAATGTGTAGGTATAATGTGTACATATTGTACAAGCTTTTTTTGGAAAAGAAAATTAATGGACGAGCACAACCTTGCAATAGTCATGCTCGAAACAACAAGCGAGCCCCCTTCTTAAATCAGTGGAATAAGCCTGCCACATTTTGATGTTTAGCTTGGAGGATTAACATCTTGTACCCCTACAAACTGTGACTCGTGGTTCTTTGACTAGAAAGTGGCCACAACCTCCAAACATAATGTGTCTACTACAAGATTGATATTGAAGAAATAAAAAGTAGGAAATAGAGAAATGTGTGTGTGTGTGTGTGTGTGAGAGAGAGAGAGAGAGAGAGAGAGAGAGAGAGAGAGAGAGAGAGAGAGAGAGAGAGTGAGTGAGAGAGAGAGAGAGATTGTTTATTTTATCTCTAGTTGAAAAGCTTCCTTGCATGGTAGTGTGCCAATTTCAAGAAACAAAAATCATAATTTGAGACTCTAAAATATGTATGAGCATTTTAACCCATATGCTCAAGGTGAAAAATTGCAACAACAATTGTTCCATGTCACAACTATTTCAATGAATAAAAAAGTCAAGTTTTTTTTTTTTTGTGATATTTGTAGACAATTTTGGTATCACGTGATTGGTGTTTATGAGCTTTGTGTGTGTGTGTGTGTGTGTGTGTGTGTGTGTGTGTGTTATGGCTTTGTGCAATTTAATTTATTCAAACTCTGTAGTTGATTACATAAAACCAAATTATCTATATTAATATGATCAAATCTTTTGAGTTTTTTTCGTGAAAATGAAAACCCCAAAATATCCAATATTCCAAACTAGTGGACCAGAAAGTGGTGTGTAGCGAGATGGAGGGACTTCAAAAAAAGGTTGACTATTGGACATAGCACGACAGTTCAGGTCTAGTAGGGCACGACATTTCTCAACTATAATGTCAAGATTAAAAAATAGAAAACACTTGGCTAAATGATGAATGGAAGTCAGATTTGGATTGCTCTCGCACCCTCCGATAGATTCAAAAGATTTCATAGAGGAAATGTTCACTTATCCAATTTCTTTCATTACTCATGAAATCTTATTTGAAGCTTGTGAATGAAGTATCCAAAACAATAAAATTTAGTATATTATGATTGTTTTAGCATTGATTTTGTTGTAACTCAAGTTTTATTCTATTGTTTCATAATGAAGAATAACACTTACCAAGATTGTGGAGTTTGTCAAAAATTTTGAGCACAAATTATGCTAAGAAAGTGTCAAGTTCAATTTCGAAATTTGATTTTAGAGAAGTGACTTGGCCCGCTTCATGCCATTAGCACTAGTATTCTTCTTTTCCAACTTCCAATCTTTTCAGATAAGAAGCGTAAAGTGCTTTATGATTGGCTCATTAGATGTTTTATTGGACATTAGAGCTTGAATAGTTTTATCTAATATTTTATCTATCTTGCATTCAAATGCTTTGGCCATTTGGAATTTTAAAACCATGTGTTGACATTTCTTTTATGGTAGTAGCTAGTGTCCATTCAAGGGTACACAAATGTTCCTCCTTATCCTTGTATGTCCTCTACTAAAGTCAAGCAATGTATACGAAATTTAGAGTATAAACTGTTTTGTCTTATTTAAAGATTTGAGGTAAAATTCAATATGTTGTAGATCATGGTACTTTTCTAGATTTTGTTTTTTCTTAGAACTCTAATTCTTAGTGGCCAAGGCATCAACAACATAGTGTACACAGATTAAAACAATAAATTGGATAAGTACTTATGAACTACCTTATGGTTTGCCTCCAAAGAAGAGCAGTAGATCATAAATTATAAGTAACTTTTCAAAACTCTCCACCCAACGTAGCTAGTCCAAAGAGAAACTGGCTGCCTACCTAGAAGCTTCCTTCAAAACCCTAATTATTGTACTTAGACATAAAGATGTCTTAAGGGTTAAATAGGTGATAAGTCTCTAAAGGACATAGACCGGTGCATAATTCTCTCCTACCTCAAAATTTTTTATTAGAGGAATTATTGAGTCAAGCTCATTTCTTTGTAGAGCATTACTTTATACTTTAAGGATTGCCTAGTGACGTGGTAAGTGATTGGGCTTATCACTGCAATGTTCTAAAAGTCAAAAAGCTCTTCAAGCTTTTGTTCTTTAGATCATAATAAATCTGGTGGTCAAATGAGAGAGTTACGCAGAAAAGAGAGGATATTCTTAGAGAATACGTATCTAGTAAGCAATCTAAATGGGAAAGATCCTTACATTGACCGAATACGTATCTAGTAAGCAATCTAAAAGGGAAAGATCCTTACATTGACCGAATTCTCTCCCAACATCCCTAAGCATTGTGTTGTTGGGTACAATCTCTATATACTTTTGTACGGATTTCAACTGAGATCACCCATTGTTGTGAATACTAAATGGATCAAGTTTCATAAGGAATTTCTTGAAAGATATGCAAGAGATATTACAGCTAGCACATGAGATGAGTCATATTGCTCAACATAAGGCGTGACATCACATAAATATGAAGAGTAACTCCTTGAGAATTCTAGAAAGGTGATGATATTTCTCAGAATTCCAAAGGACTTGAAAGTGATGACGATTGGAAAGTATCATGGACTATCTATAATGTTTTGTGTTTAGATAATGATGCGAGTCGGTTCTTTATATTAAAAGTTGAACTTTATTGAGTGGGTTAAAGAGCATCATGCATTCCATCTGGGTAAGTTGTCAGCAAGTTTACATTATAAAAATTCAATTTTTTCTAAAGGAGAGCTAGGCCATGTTGAGAGCATTCCATCTAGAGTACCTTTGGCACTAATAAGAGTACTTGATAGGAGAAAAAATGTTGATTCAATAGAAAGTTCATCCAAACATCTTGGGAAAATATTGAAAGTGTTAAAACTCCTCCAAACTCCATATCTACGGACCCAAATTTATGGCAGGGAAGTATATAGCATCCCTAACCTACACAGTTTAGTTAATCTCTAACCTTGGGTTGGGAGAGCTTAGATGGAAGTTGAAGACAATTTCATTAGACACTAGGTGTGGGAGTAGGCTATACATGCACTAGTGAGGAGCCAATGTTTATAGCTACTAATACTAGGGCATCAGGATCCATCAAGCTATCCATGGATCAGTCATTCGTGTGCTAGAAAAGATTTTGAGTTCAATCAATCATACAATAATTGAGCAAGGATCTCATTATGCAGGTGAGTTATGGCAGTATGGGATGCCAAAGCTACTCTTCAAGAAAATGATCTTTGATGCTCATACAATTCTCATTGCACTAGGGTTGGGTATGAATTTACTCTATAGATGAGCAACTAGTATGTCTAGCTCACTAGTGTTGCTTGTACAAGCTTGCCTTAACTTATATCTATATGATTCTAAATTGGCACTTGAACATCCTTGCTTGTGGACCATTTTGGGCTTGTACTCCCCAGAATTGGCCTTGTCTAGTTAGACCAGGTTTGATGTTGAAGTGGTCGATGGAACAAATTGCTTCTGGTTGTTGATTTCTCATTGTTAATCTTAAAGTTGGAGAGAAATAGTCAATGTCAACCTCAACGTCAGCCTTCCCTTGTCCTTGTATCACTCTTTTGAAGATTGTGTAGTAGCATAATTTTGTTATAACCTTTTGCAGGACTTCCATTGCCAAAGGTATTGCATGAAGCACAACATCTAAAAATTCTTTGATACATCTTTGGAGGAGTCTTGGAAGTGTCATCTTTATTTATTTTTGTTGCTTAATTGACTCTAACAGCTCCATCCTCTTTGTGACATTGATGCACTTTACTAGGTTTGTCCTTAGTATCCCTAGGTGTTTTGCTTTAATAGGACCTTTGGTCCATCATTTATTTTAAAGCCAAGTGGCACTAAAACAATTAATGGTGCAACTTTGATTGGATTTTACTTTGGGTGATTAGATTCATTTGATATGTACATCCCAAGAGCCACACAAACATAGCCTTGGGCTTTCATCAGGTTATCTTTTGGTGATCACATAGAGTGAACTTGAATATAACACTCAGCTGAATTGACCGGAGGTGGCATTCGTAAACTCTATTGCGAACTTGAATATAACACTCATCTGAATTGACCAGGAGGTGGCATCCTAAGGACCAAACATCACATCATATTTGAGTTATTGGATCAAATGAAGACTTTTTGCTTGCGATTGATAAGTTTTTTCTCTTGGTTGTGGAAACCCCCACATGACCACCATCCAAGGAAAAGAATTTGATAGAATCCCATGGGAAGCCAATAATGAGGTGCGTGAGCTAATAAAAGAAATGAAAGATGTGAAAAACGTAAATGGAATAGCCTCGCTTGTACAAGGAGACGATAAAATTAAATGGTCACCTACATCGTACCACCAATAAGGCAAGATCATGGGAAAGCATGAACAGTAGAACTGCATCTTCCATTGAGGTCGCTGATTGAAGCCCATGCTTCATGTTGTGGTCACTATTTTAAAGCGCATGCTTCATGCTAGAAAGAATGTTATAATATTTTAACATGCGTTAAAATTGGAGATTTGTGATCCTTATTTCATTAACAACCGGGAGCTAGATCTAAGATAATGTACCGTATCATATCCTTCATCAATACACACAAATCTCATATCTGCAACTAAGGCTCTGCAACTCAAGTCATATTGAGTTTCTTGAAGACTTATAACTACATCTTTTGAGTAAGTAGGAAAAAAAGTCCTCCCGACAGCAGAGGTTACAGGCAATAAGGTCTGCTAGTCAGATTTGCCCATATGGGGAATTGCACAGCTAGGAAAGGACTAGATAGTGCTTTTTCTCCTATCATATCTTACAACTGCCTGGCACCCACTTTTGCACAAGCCATGTAACAAAATAGCATAGAGAAGAATAATGCTGTCCATAATAGGCTTATTTAACTGATTCAGTTGAAGTGAATAGCCCATGTTGACGATTTTTTTGTGGAACTCACCTAGGTCATTGAATTGAAGAAAACAACAGAACATTGTTTCTCAAGTGATGTTCAAAGAGTGTTTCTGCACTTCAACAGTAAGCCCTGTATTCGACAGATTTTTAGAGGATATGACATGCAGCTTAGCTGGGACAAATGAAAGAAAATGTGTTATCACAAACTGAAACAATGTTTACATATCATGAAGATTACCTCTGATCAGGTCGTTTTTTTCCATACATAGTTACACAAACTCTTCTGGGACCACCATAATCTCGATGCTCATTCAACCAGATACCCTGTATTCATCAGCAAAATGAGTCGCAACAACTAGCAAGCTCTATGGAACTGAGCTAAAGCACAAATGCCACATGAAAGACAAGGAATGCACACATTTGCTGTTCAAGATAAAATGACCATACCATTCATTCTGTACAACCTAAGACATGGATTCAGACAAATGTTTGAGAGAAATTTAGTCAATGACTTGGATCTTTCAAATTGTCAATCTTCTCCAATTTGTGAAAGTTTTGTTGTTGGCAAACACACAAGATTACCACTCAAATTTGATCAAGTTCACAAATCCAAGGAACTTTTGGAGTTGATACATTGTGACCATGTGGTCCAATGCCGACTGTTGCATTAGGGGGAGCAAGATACTTCATAACATTTATTATTGATGACTATTCTATCTCAAAGAAATTTAGAGAGTTATGTTCGTTAAATGGTATTCACCATCAGTTCACAGCTATTCTACTGAGTTAGATGGGGTAGTAGAAAGGGTGAATAGGATGCTAGTAAAAAGTGCAAGGTGCATGCTAACACATGTTAGGCTACCTAAGACCTTCTTGGCTGAAGCAGTTGCTACAACCGCATACATCCAGAAAAGAGGCTACTCAAGAGCTTTTTAAGATGTGACACCCTACGAGTTGTGGACGGGGACGAAGCCTTCTTTTCTACAGAGAGAGAACCAAAATGGTTATAATAAGAGGGTCTTCAGCAATCTACTATAGCCATTATTTTTGTACTATCATGTTGCCTTGTTATACTTTAGATTGTATTTTTGTTTACCAATAATAAAATGCTAATTGCTCTTGTGATCTACAACTCATAATGGAGAATGATAGCCTAGTACCTTGTTATTGTGTATCATTTAATTATTGTTGTGTACATCATTAATGATGATGAAGTGTACTTATCTACTACAGATTCTAGATTTAATCATTTCCATTTATAGCATTCAAAGATTGGTATGATGTTTACTCAGTATTTTAGTCAAACATTTCTTCATTTATGTGGCACTCTTGGTTCATACAACTAGCTCGGTAAATACATCTCTACAATCCCAGTTGTGATTGACTCACTTCCAACAACAATGCTCATGATGCCTTCCTTTGGCATTCCAAGGCCATGCATACAACTTCATAAAACCTCGTGTTACTTATTAATAGTTATGCATATTTCTCAACTTCCAACTTTTAATTTACAGCTTCACGAATCACAATTATATCTTGCAGTAGCAACATCAACTTTCCAGTATATGTTTTTCTTTTATAGCCCACATTGGGAACAATGTTGTGTTAGCAACGGAGTGTTATAGACATACAATACTTTGAGGGCCTAGGGCTCGTTTTATTTGGCATGACTGATTTTTTTTTCAAAGTCCAATAAATACCTATTCACATGACATAAGCTTCTAGATAAGGGGTGACTGCTTTTGGAGACAAAAAGGGACTTGGCTAGTTTTAGGAGAATACAAAATACAAAATAGAGACCTTCATTTACTAGATTATGATTTGGATTATTCTTGAATTTTTTCTAGGAAACTTGTTCATGCTCCTTGTAGGGGATCAAATATATTTTATATTTGATGTTCCTTCGAGTTTCTTAAAAAAAAGTTATCTGCTTCATCTTTTATGGTCTTTTGTGCTTAATGTGATGTTAAAATTTGTGATTGAGTTCATAACAATTGTCACACAATCCTTGCTCAATGAATTTTTTGACATCTTGAGCAAGCCCTAATGCACATTCTTGTGCATTAACATGCAAGATAATCAATTACATTGGTGCATATGTTTTTCTTACTTCAAAATTGATGAAAAGTACTTGATAATATAAAAAATCAGTTGTTTTTAGCATCTACTTGCCTTTGACTAAATGGGTGTATTTAGAGTGGCCTTCAAAAAAGACAATATCAACCTATTCAAGATATTTATCCAAGAACACAGAATCTAGCATAAAACAAGCATTCACCGAACCAATCCCAAAAGCCTACCCCATCTGCTTGAAGCAAGAAAAAGTACAAATTACGTTATCCACCATTCCAATTTCTGTAGATTGCGCTACCATACTTGGCTACATCCTCCTTTTTTGCTTAGTGAACCCAAATAAACTGGCTTGTACCAAAAGGCTTTGGCTCCCAACACTTAAAAGTTCTTGGATAATAATCTCATTTTCAACATCTTCAAGGCCTTCTTCGTTGGAATAAAATTCAAGAGATTGATCCCAATATGCAATAGCTCAAGATTTCAATCTATGTTTGATTTATCATATATTAAGATTTTATGTTTATTAAGCCTCTTGCTCCCATTGCCTTCAATAGTTGCTCCATAGGTTCTTGTACTCTATATGAACATCCTATCTTTTTTCCCAAGCAACATAAGTTGCTCTATCCAATTTATCACTTGGAAAGCTCTCACACTCTATATCAATGTGCCATTTTTTTTCCATACAAGTTTGATCACCCTATCCAAATTATCACTTGTTTTTCCAAAAAATCCACATTCACCTTCTTGTTTGTGATCATTGATATGCTCATCTATCATTAAAATTCCATAAGACAAACAATAACTCAATGATCACTATAGTCCAGATTAAAAAAAAAATGTTCATATTTTCTTTATGGCATACTGTTTACAAACAAATAGGCCCAATGGCACTCTCTCATTGGCAATGAGAAATTTTCGAGATTGTTGGTACTATAGGTTTAGTCACGGTATAGCCGCCTATTTCCTCTAATTATGATAGTAGGCTACAATAATACTATGTAAAGTGAAGTTCCTTCAACCGTAATAAAAAGCTTGGCATACACAACATTACCTATGTATTTCCCTTTCTCATAGAGTTCCTTGTCAAAATAGATGACCCTCAACATGACACAAAACTGCATGGCCCATTCCAATGGGATAGCATGCCAATTGACACGCAATAAGTTGTAATAAAATTATCGATGTTATACAACAACATATGATCACGTGGAGCACTGGGTTGCTTTGCTCAAGAGCCTCTATTACCTTGAAGGCCAATCTTCATTCTTTCCCTAGTTAGAAGTTAAAATAAAGAAAATTTCGAGACAATGCTATGGAAAATGGTTCAGCAAACAGTTGCCAACTTTGGCGGAAACATAAACTGTAATGCTAATGCAAACATTATTAGACGTACTCCCGATACTTGTTGACATCACATCCATAGCATTTGATCCCACTCAATTAAAGCATTTAAAATGATGCTTCTTGAGTAGAATGCAGCTAATTTGATATACGAAGTTAACACACAAGGACAAAATGTTATGTTTTTGCACATCACAAAAAGAAAATTAACTTTAATAGGTTTTGGTACGAAGTTGAAACACAAGAACATTGCTACTGACATGAGTTTCTTCAAATTTTTCATCCTACTCAATATAAGAAGAAATGTGTGACTGTAGTGACTTTTAGTCCTACCAAAAACATCACAGTAATTGATGCAATGCCTTCGAGCATTAACACAGCAATGTCTTGAAGACAAAACAATGTACTGAACTTATGAATGAAATTTCTGCACATCAAATGTACAAAGAGCAAGACAACTTCACTAGTCCATAATAACAGGATAACTAGAAGACAAGGTTCAAGGTTCTTGAAGCCTCAATTTAAAATAATCGTTGTGAAAGAAAACCACAATGAATTTTGTTACAACAGCCCATACACTTATAGAACATCAACAAACCTGCCAAACACCAAGGTTGAATCTTCCCGCTGTAATTGGGATACTTAATGAACTTCCCATCAATGATGCTTTCACGTGAGCTGGCATTAGAAACAAGCAATCTCTCAAAACCTTTTGCTTTTCGTAGAATATTCAAGAGAATAATCACAATAAAACTTTGAGCCATTCGAAATTTTGAGGCCATATATTTCAAAGGGTACAACTGCAAGGTATGTGAACCATAGTTGCAGCGAATCACGATTCGCTGGGACTGCGATTCGCGGGTCGCGATTCTGAGAATCGCAATTCGCGACCCAGAATCGCAAATTTTTTTTTTTTTTTTTTTTTTTTTTTTTTGGAAAAATAGCTTATTGCTGAAAGTTTTTTAGGGGATCAATGGTCAAACCAACGTTTTGCCTCTCAGAAGTGCAGTAGATGAGGCACAAACAGATCTTATTTTCAGTAGCTATCCAGTTGTCATTTGCTCTGCTTTTCAGTAAATGTTAATGCTACAGTTTGGACTATCAACTGTATGGATGATGATCACTTTTGCAATTGGTTCACTGGGATGTGAGTGCAATGTACATATAGTTGGGGGCATAAATATTAGGCCCTTCTCGGTGCGCATTTGGACCCCATTTTTATCTACAGGGGGGCGGTGGCATTTTCATCTACAATGTCTATATAGCAAGAAGCTCTAGGGGGTTCGGGGGGCAGTAGTTCCCCGGGAAACGGGGGGTTTGGGGGGCGGTAGCCCCCTGAGAAACAGGGGGTCTGGGGGGCGGTAGCCCCCCGGTGGGGGGTTTGGGGGGCAACACCCCCCAACGGCAGGGTCCAGGGGCTGCCGGTAGACCTCGGCCCCAACGGTAAGGCCTCTTCATGATTTGGCCTTCCAACTCCCCGAGTGAAAACACACTTTTTGGTGTTTCGCACCCGAAATAGTCGGCAAATTACACAATCACAATCCCCTCGATCAGAGCTTTCATCTGATACCCATATTGCCTAAAAAAATTTCAAAAAAAAAAAAAAATCGATTCTACACGATTCTGGGAAAATCCCGAATCGCGAATCGGAATCACGATTCTAGTCGCGCTGCAACTATGATGTGAACAACGACACATAGGAATGCACTTGTTTGCATACCATACAATCATGCGGTAGTTACAACAAACATAATCAACTAAGAACCACAAATTTACGATTGAGTGGAGCTAAGAAAAGTAGCACTAAGATTGCTTGAGAATGGCAAAGCAAAGTTAGATGGGTAAATGGTAGATGGTTCAGAAAGGGAGGAGAAAGAAAGGTTCAAAAAGGCAGGAGAAAGAAAGTTTTACTAGTAATGCTAGAGTAAAGAGAGTTCTCTCTCTCTCTCTCTCTCTCTCTCTCTCATATGCATGTGCAAGACTGTAAAAAAGTTGTTTCATTTGTAGTTTGGGACGTTCTGATCACGATTCAATAGAAACAAAATGATAATTTTTTCCAGAGACAAAATGCAAGAGAAACTCCCTTGAAACAAACATTAGCTGCAAAGTCAAACATTATAATTTTCTTTGAGTCATCATCAACTATACCTTTAAAATTGAATGCATTGTGGTTTCAAGCTTTCTATAAATGAAAATGTAGTATGAGTTAGGAAGGCTTTGGACAATGGGAAAGCATCAACTAATGTGTGTGTGTGTGTGTGAGAGAGAGAGAGAGAGAGAGAGAGAGAGAGAGAGAGAGAGAGAGAGAGAGAGAGAGAGAGAGAGAGAGAGAGAGAGAGAGAGAGAGATTATGAACTTGCAAATCAAAAGTAAGTGAATTACACAATGCAAGGAATCACAATGAAACTAGGCAGAAAAGCCGTCCAAAATGAGCCTTTTTATAGTGTTTTTGGGAGATTCAAGTGTCATGTGGCTTTGCCACGCGCTGCCATGTAGGGGGGTACATTTGCCACACGTAGCTGTCCCACGCACTTTTTTTAAAGTGTGCATGGTAGTGAAGGACATATTATGACTTGTTTTGATGTCAAAAGTATAGATTATGTCCTTGAAATGAGACTTTTGATTTGACGTATATTTTTGTTAATTGTTTTTCAGGGGAAGTGAAGGAGTGACAAGAGATTTTCAATTCATTTTTCTTTGAAAGACAAGCATGGAGTGATATGACATTTAAATTATAATGTTTTTTAAGACCTTTTTTGTACAAGAATACCATGTGTCTTTGAGGATTTTGATAATTTTTTTTGAAAGGACAAATGTGTATTGAATGTGATTTGATTTTATGTAATATAAGACAATTAAATGATTTGTTTTTGAAGGACATTCTAGCGATTGGTACAAAAAGACCATGATTTATTAAAACAAAATTGTAATTTTTTTATTATAAAATAACAAATGTAAATTTAGAATTTGATATGATATAAGACAATTTGATATGGACAGGGCACTAGCGTAGGGGCTTCAATGCGTGTGCCAGGGGCTTCAACGAGCACACGACACAGGGGCTTCAGCATGCGTACTAGGGGCTGCATTGTGCATGTGCGTGCTGAAGCCCCTGGCACCCACACATGCACACGTTTTCACCGGGCTTCAAAGTGGTGAAAACGCGTGAAGGGTGTTCAGTGCGGGTGAGCACCTTCCCCACCCCGGATCTCCTAATAGTTACACAAACAACGCTATTGGGGTGTGATCAACTACAACCACCCCATATTTTATTATGTTTGGCATATCTAGCTTTACTTATTCTTAAAAAATAAGGATCTTACAATCATATTCAAGCTATACTGTTGTAGCAACTTGTTTCTAGGTATGAAACAAACTTTGGCCATTGGCAACTAATCATGAGTGAACCCAAATATCACAAGTACCTACTAGATCAACTCCAAAATGGCCTTGCCTTGAAAGAATAAATGTCCAGGTAATGCATAGGCCAAATGTTGTATAAGGTTTACCTTTATTCAAAAACTTTTGTAGTCCAATTCACATGTTCTTGCTTTTTAAGAAGCTAGATTGAATAATATGATTTGATAGGACTCCTTACAAATGAGATCACTAAAGACATTAAGTTATCCACTATCCTCTTTGACTAGCCTCACAAAGTATCATTACCACTTATAATAAAAGTGACTTTTCAAGGAGGGGCAAAACTCCCAAAAAAATAGCAAGAAGGAAATGGAAAAAAAATTAAGTGCCTTCCAGCATCCAACAAGAAAGGTAGATGTAGTACCTGGCATGTCATCGAGACCTTCATCCAAATGGCGATAGTGACGTCCCTACAACAAAAATATCATGACTGAAAACTCTCAAAGCTATACTTAAAATAGAACAATTCCAAGCAAGCAACAACTACTCAAAATAATTGCACCAAGCCTTGAATGGTTGAAAGGGAATCCATTGAGCTTGTCAATCAACAAGGGTATCAATTACTTACTTCAGGGACAATTTTACTCAAGGTGTCCTCCATATCCAATGGGACATCTGGACTTGCGTTCTCATTTATTGTTAAACTAGCAGAAGTGTGAAGCACTGAAGTAACAAACACATTGCATTATTGGAAAGCCACAACAAGGGTTCCTCAAGATATAATCCAGTGTAGAAGCTACTTAGAGTAGTCCTAGAAAAGATGATACTTCCTAACTTTGAATCACTTGCCATTTGAAGAACTTTAAAATAGCACACACAACATAGCAAGCATGTTAAACCTTGGAACAAAACCGTATCCTTTTGAGTTGAATACTCATTGACTTTTATTTTCCAAGGAATAGTTTGATTTCTTTTTTATATCTATTGGAATTCATGAATGGACAATTGACTGGTTGGCAACTACTTGCAAGAAGGAGAATCCTTGGGGATAGACTTAAAATAAGGTGTTATTTGAGACCTTGGTAGCTCCGAGGTTGCTATATGGATGTGAGGTTTGGGGAGGCAGCCCCCAACAAACCACTCCAAATCCTATTTTGTTGGTAGAAGCTAATGAAAGTGTGTTGATCAAAGCAATCAATTATTTGAAAAGAGTAAATTCTCCAGGAGATGATACACCATCAAAGGTGGTTGTGCAATATTGCATGCCTGTACAACTGAACAACAATTGGTCGTTGGATATCATAAAATGGTCGTTCTTAAGAAAAATCCAGCTAAATGAGTAAAAGTCTTTTGTGTTGAAAAAGTTTTTTTTGCACAACAAGTTCAAGAAGAACCAGGATGGAAATCTTGCTGAAGAAGAACTTAATACAAAATTAAGTGCCATGGATCTTGAAGATTCTAAGTTGTTTTCGGCATCGACATCTTCTAGTGACTTTTCAAAGGAATAGGAGTGTTGGTTTATTGATTCAGGAGCTTCGAAGCATATGACACCTAGGCGAGAGTGGTTCTCTAGGTTTCAAAAACTAGATAATGGATCAAATGTGAAGTTCGGAGATAACTACACATATGATATCAAGAGAGTTGGAAAAGTATAGGTTCAACTACCTTCAAGGAAAATTGGAGACATAAAAGACGTGCTTTATGTACCAGAGATCAAGAAGAACTTACTCTCAGTATCAACTATTGCGAAGCAACACATGGTGGTGTAGTTTGATCATTCTACACACAAGATTTCAGGATATCACAAATATAGTGCACCAATGGATAGATGAACCCAAGAGAACCCATGTATAAGCATGAAGTGATATAAGAGAGAGAGAATGTGTCTCTTCCCACGAGTGTACAACTATATATAGCAGATCCATGACTCATTAATGAGTTTGGTTTCCCTCCATAACAAAAACCCTATAAAATGTGGACTAGATTCAAATGTATCCACATTCAAACTTGAATCTCTAAAACTCG
The DNA here is from genome assembly GCA_029204225.1 of Diphasiastrum complanatum. Classification (NCBI taxonomy): domain Eukaryota; kingdom Viridiplantae; phylum Streptophyta; class Lycopodiopsida; order Lycopodiales; family Lycopodiaceae; genus Diphasiastrum; species Diphasiastrum complanatum. Next base: position 64,064,799 of record CM055099.1, on the reverse strand, counting down.
TGTACTACACTTTCAAAAGTGTTTATTCAAATGCTTTTAGAGTAATAGAACTTTGAAAAGTCAAACTCTAAGTCTAATATGAAAATTGGCCTCAATTGCCAAATATACAAATATGACCAAAATAGCAAAAACTAGTTGAAATTTCTCACACTCCCTCTTCAACTAGTTTTAGCATAGACTTTGAAAACACTCCAAGTGAAGTCCTATGCTTCATAAACAAGTCCTTTCCCAATGATTTGGTGAAGATATCAGCCACACATTCCTTTGAAAAAACATGTTGAAGCTCCTCCTTTGCCATGACTTGCTCCCTCACAAAGTCATATGCCATCTCAATATGCTTGCTCCTAGCATGAAAGATAGGATTGGTTGCCAACTTTTGGGCTGATACGTTGTCACAAAAGATGATTGGGCTCTCTGAAAAATCCAAAAAGGGAAGATCCTTGATCATCCTCTTGATCCATATTGTAAAGTCCTTAATCCAAGGATCCTATTCTAAGCATGCCAAACTCAAGCAACACAAGGGAACCTGATGGTGGACAAACCAACCCAACCAAACCTAGATTGAATGGATCTAGCCCCCAAGCTATGGATCAATCACAAAGAGGAGTATGGCATCACACCAGCAGCATACACACGATGTTTATATAAGAATTGTAAACAAAAAACGCCCTTACTTTAGACATGGCACAAATTGTCATTCTAGAGTAAGGTCCCAATCTCGAATACGTCTAGATCTTTCTCTTAAGTTCTAATCTAGAGTAACTTAAGATTTATCAGAACTTCATTATGCGAAGCCCTAACTTTTGGCAACCAACAACTATCCAACTCTCCTAAGTCTTCCGGGATAGCATTCCAATTTTTTTCGAACGGAAAAAGATAAGTTCCAAAAGTTCTCGTGTATTCTATGCACACCCATCTGTGAATCCAAAATGACTCATAGACGTTGTGACTTATAAGCAATACATCACAACAACAATATCCATAAGTAAGATTATATTGTTGGTTTTCTACAACTAACTCAGAAGTAACGCTTTTGACTCAGTTAGCTGTATCGGATTTAGAAAATATTTAAATGTCTCGGTGTGGTACCAAAACACCACGTGTGGTACCAAAACACCACATTTAATCTGATTCTAAATCAATTCTAGGTCAATAAGCAATTCTCAATGAGAAATTACTAACCCAGCGAGAAATTGTCTTAAACACAGTTCTCATCAATATGCCTATGTACAAACAACTAGTTTATGCATGCAAATAAACTTAGTTCACTAAATACTTCTTAGATCCACAGGATTAGAAGTTGGTACAAAAGGTTTTAGTGATCCCACAAAGATTCACTACATAGCATATCTCTACAGATAACTCCTGATCTGTACACAACACTTTCATAAACGAGAAACCTGTAACTTGGTTATCCTCTAAGAGAGAATATTTCTCAAAGAGTGCTATTTCACATCCAAAATCTCAACCGGAGATTTACTCAAAAGAATATATTGCAAACATGAATTTCCTTCCTTGCATCAACCCACGGATCTCAGTCCATACTAAGATCAAGTTGATTGCTTTCAGTAAGGAACAATTTTCAACAAACTCCCATCTTGCAATAGAATTCCAAGTTCTGACACAAATCCTTGTTATCAGCCACTCTTCTACCGCAAGAGTACTTTCTAAATTTCCTCCCTTTAAATCTTCAAACTTGATATCACTATAATCCATAAAGGATTTCTGTAATATCTAAATATCCTATCATTTCCGATTATAAAACAGGTCCATCATCGATATAACAGATTCCTCCTTGAATCATTGACCGATGTTTCTCCTTGATAATTCTCTTTTCTTCCTACTTCTCCCCCTTTTTAACAGGAAACGCCACGAGTTTCCAAGGGGTGCAGATCATTTGAGATTTGCCCAGGAGAAGAGTCTAAGAAGAGATCCGAGAAAATCTTGAAAGCCAAAAGAAGTGTTGCATCAGTGTAAGCAAATACCAATGATGTCCCAACACGACGACTAAACCAAAGATCTTCTTGGTTACCAAACTTGAGAATTAACCCATAAAACAGAAAAGGATTTTTTATTTTAAAAGATTTAAGCAAGGAAAACAATTTCAGAAAACAGTTCCATTAACCGTTTCTGTGACATCGTCCATGGTCAACGGGTAATCAAAATTACCTTCCAAGGAATCACAAAAAATCGGGTTAATAATGTGTTCATAAATTCACCAATATATCGAAATAGCATGCCGGGTTTCCGGTTTTGTAAATTTGAGATATCCAAAAAAAAGGGGTCCAATATCTCAAATTTCTGACAAAACACCCGTTTTATGACCGATAGTATTTGGCATCTCTAAGATTTACGGCCATACTATGGGGTCACTAAACCTATTTATACCCAATAAAAACCTAAAATGGAAGTTTTTGGACACAGCCAGCCTTATCCACAAAATAGGGTTTCAAGAGGAAAATAGTTTAGGCCTGTACGTGAATAGAAAGGACTCAATATATGAATAAAAAGAGCTGCACACGAATAAGAAAAGCATGGTAAGGTGAGAAAAATGAGGCGGGACCATACCCCTCCCCTATTGAAAATTATTGCCCCTGATGTGGGCATCTAACATTGGTGACATCGAAGGGTAAAACTTTAAACTCATAAAGTCCACGATGGGTGTCAAAGGTACTCCCTAATAGGATGGATATGGATTTGATGGTAGCCGCAATAGAAATCCATCTTGGGAAAAAAAAATTGGCTCAAAAAGCTCATCCCTTGAGAAGAATAGGGTATTGATTTGGGATAGTAAGCTTACGATACAAAGGCACTTAGAAACATCTTTTCTATCAACAAAATAGGAGCACCAAAGGATAATTAACCAAAAATGTTAAGTAATTGATGGTCTTGTTGAAATCCAACTCTCATTTTATGTACATTTTCTACTAAGATAGCTTCATCTTGTAAAAGGCACCCATGAAACATGCATGGTACACATTGATACAAACCCAGACAGCAAACACGATGCAGCAAATCACGATACATTCTTCTTCACTAAAATCCAATAAAGCTTTCTGCTCCCTTTGAGCTACTGCTAACCAGTTTTCTGCTTACTACTTAAGTCATTAGTGCTTAATATGCCAAAATCCACAAGCCTGCTTACCAAACAAGTGTGCAATGCCGACTTCGTACTGCTTTATCTCTGGAACGGCTGAGTAAATGCGCTTTGTAATAATATGGCATCCCCTGAAGATAAACATGGAACCAAAACACCTAATCAAACCCTGAAAAAACTGTTATTAAGCACGACTTGCAAGAAGTTGTTGGATTAGATGCCAATCATACAAACAGCTTATGCTCGCTTTTATAATAGCTGATCGCGAAAAGCAAATACTGCAGGTGAAAGTCCAAAATGTGAGACTTCAAACATTAGACAAGCACATATCTTCAAACCTGATCAAAACTCAATCATACAGTGGTGACCACAAACAATATATAAAAAGTCTAAGTTGCAACACCTTCTGAATTCCGGAAGCTCAATCGTTTTTTGGACCCAATCCATGGCTGGTGTGGCTGAAACTATTTTCAAGAGGCACCCACAACTTGGTTACAGCTGACCTACTTAGCTATTTTATTGATTGTAATTTTGAGTAAAATCATTATGAAAAGCTCTTTGTGTTTGTAAAGGGCACTAAGAACCCTCGAGCTTAGAAGCAAACAAAATAGGTCTAGGTTTCACAAAGCCACAGAGGAATGGACTGCTTCAAAACAAAAAACTTGCACCAGATTTGAAAGATAATCTCTGTTTCTTATATTTCACAGAAATGCAACCTGTTGCTTGCTACATTCTAGTTTTTTATAAGCCTTTGATGACTCTTGATTTCTTAAACTTGGATGATACAGAAGACTTGTTTAGCTATCTTTGTGCATTGGAAGACGGTGCTAAACGAAATAAGGTAGTCAATTCTCCATAGCACAAATACCAGTGCTGCTGCTTGCCTCGCAACGGATGCCCATGCTCTTATCTTCTCGCAATACATTCTGATGACAAGTGCCCTGCAAAAAATCCTCCTATTCAACCTCAAATTATGGTATACCTGAGCAACTGATATGCCAGAAAATTGTTGCAAGAGCTTAGCAACTCATTATACAAACCTATCACAAATTAGAGCTGAAGATGATGCACGACAGGGCTTACTGAAGGTAGACATGTTGACATGTTCCCATTTATCCATAAAAGAACATGTTTTTTCCTAAACACAATATGATTTACCAGCTCCAAACTACAAGCAAATATTCATGAACTGTTGTATCATTAAATTTCAATTTTCCATACATGTAATGGTTCTTCATATTCTGGAGAGCAATAGCTTAGTTGCATCTTTTTCACTGCTAAAATGACGTAATATCTCCCCAAGCAGGGTAAATAATGGTCTAGCTTCACCAAAGCAGGTTGTATGCCTTTCAAATTACTATCTGCAACTAGTGTTCTTCGAGGAAAACACATATCAATTGTAATACATATGTATTACGTTATTCATGTGTGCTCTCCTATAAGCTCGAATGAGATACGCAAATGAATTTGACAGGTGAAAAGATAAAAATGTGAGGAACCTCAAACTCAAGAGTCACAACCAATAAACAAAGAAAATAAGAATAAGACTTTACTATAAATGAAAGAACATAATCTGACAAAACCCAAGCATATTTAGTTCAAAGCTTGAGGTAATGTTTCACACCTCTAGGAAACCAATCCTTGTTTCTAAAGGAAAACAGACATAATTTGTATTACAGAGGTATAATGGTAATTATATATGAGGTCATCTAAATGTAAGTGACATACACAAGAGAATCCTACAGGTGAACAGGCAAAGATGTAAGGAACCTTCAAACTCGAGCTCGAAATTTGACGTAATGGTTCTCTCTAGAAAGAAGGAAAACACACATATTGTCTGTATTGCAGACATATAATATTAGTTACATACGCTCTCATCTAGGCTTCAATGAGATACGCCAAAGAATCCTACAGGTGAACAGGCAACAATTCTAAGAAGCTCAAAACCAATAAACGAACAAATGAAAAAGCTGACCTTACTGTGAATGAAAGAACACAAAATTTACCAAAACCAAGAAGGATTTGGGAAGGCAATGGATGAACAAACCTTCTTGAAATTCTTACAATAGTGCTCAAAATCATCAAGAACCGGCAGGAATGCCGCCTTGAAGGCCTTTTGAAACACATTCCAAGTGGTAGCCATAATAGCCCTTTTCTGGACATCATGCCACCAAGTAGACACCTTCCCATGTAAAAATATAAGGGTATAGCAATCTTGGTATTTTCCAGTGAATCATGCATAAAAGAATGACCATCCCATCAATCCAGTTAGGATAATACTACATCAAGATCTCGATCGTTCTCCTTGCCTGAGTAGCACATATTTCTGATGCGTTCTCCTACCAACCAACTCTATTGTAGATAAAAGAACGGAACGTAATGAAACCAAACATCACTAATTCCAACTTCCAATGAACGAACAAATGAAATACTCACTTTATTGTAGATGAAAAAACACATAATCCAATGAAACCAAGCATAACTGGTTTGACAAAAAATTTAATTTATTGCTTCACATCTTTAAGAAATAAATTGAATTTGGGACATCATGGATGTGAAACGTATATGTTTTTGATGCATTCTTCTAGCTAGAATAAAGAGAACTCTAATATAGAGAAAGAACATAATCCAAAACAAAACCAAATATAACTCGTTCAAAATCTGACTTCGGGGGCCTGCTCCATTGTGAAACAAGTTCCCTCAGTTAAGCTAGGACCCAAATGCCACAGTCCATTGCCTTTCTCCTCCTCCAACTGCCACAATCCACTTTCTTCCCCTCTTCTCCTCCATCGCTGCTCCTCCCTGCTCGAACGCAATGAGATTGGTCTACGAAAGCAATTTTCCAGTGAGTCGTATGAGGTCTTAAATCCCTTGTATGGGACACGTCCTATATTCAATTCCCTAGGTGTGTACGACAGTTTGACTCCAGTGAATAGGTCATCAGCTGGATCCCCTGTCGACGAGGTTCTCCCGCCTGTGTCTACTGATCCTGATTTTGCTGATCCTTTAACTGGCACCCCTTCTACGGAGCCATCTTACAGTGAAAGAGTTTTTGTTGGGGATAGAGAGCCCGGCTCTTCAGGACGAAAGAGGAAGTCCAGCCAACTGTCAGGTATTGATGCTACGATTAGAGAAAGTAATGCTTGTCTATCTAAAGCATTGCAGAAACATGCATATGTCAAGGAGGCTGTGGACAATGAGAGGCTAGCATTGGAGAAAGACAGGATGGTCATGGAGAGAGAGAGAGAGAGAGAGAGAGAGAGAGAGAGAGAGAGAGAGAGAGATTTACCATGGAATGAGAAAAAGTGGTTTGAATTGCCATGACGCACTGGCCCATCAAGAGAAGCAACAATTTTTGCTCCTGTTGGTTCAACATGACAAAAAAGGGTGCCGTCACAGGCTCTGGAGATGATTTCCGTAGGGTGTGGAGGAATTCAGAAGCACGTGGAGGAGTTCAACAAGGTGTGGAAGAGTTATGCAGGGCGTGGAGCCAGTACAGCAGGGAGTTGAGAGTTACAGCATGCCACTCCTCTTCTTCAGCAGGGCGTGGAGCCTCCACAGCAGGTGTATCCCTGTTTCAGCAGGGCGTGGAGGCTTAGGGCAGGGCATGGAGGGTTTCAGCAGGGTGTGGAGCCGAGAGTCTCCTCCTGACCGCTTCAACAGCTTCCCAACTGCTGCTACTGCATTCCTGAATTGAAGCAGGATAGCTAACTGGCACAAGTTAGCACTAACCTAAGGGCCACTTAGCTATCTGTAAGAAATCCTCACATCTTTAGGTATACAATTGGACTTTGGAAGTGAAACCTCTGTAAGAAATCCTCAAATCTTTAGGAATACATTGGACTTTGGAAGTGAAACGTCTGTAAGAAATCCTCACATCTTTAGGAATACAATTGGACTTCGGAAGTGAAACGTCTGTAAGAAATCCTCACATCTTTAGGGCTACAATTGGATTTTGGAAGTAAAACGTACATATATCCGAGGGTGTGATGTAACGAAACCAAACATAACTAGTTCGAAATTTGAAGCAATGCTTCAATTCTTCAGAAATACAATTGGATTGGAATTTGGGGAATTCAATGAATGTGAGACCTACATATTTCCGATGCGTCCGAAATCGAAAGCTCGGGGAATGTGGCTGATATCGTGCCTTGCGCATCAACGAGGAATGGAAGCCATACTGGATCATCTGGCTGGAAGAGCGAGGCAAATGAAACGAAAAAGGCTGAATCGATGAAGGCAAGCAGACTCCCGGCAGCGAGATCGCCATCGCTCGCTCTTGTTTGCGAAAACAAGAAACAGATAATCAAATGGCGAATGCCAGAGTAGCGTCCTCGTATCTATAAGGGAAGGAAATTAATAAATGCTCGTCCATGTTTTGTTATTTGGCCTCATGCTGCATTTTTGCATGCATTATTTTTTGCATGTATTAGGGAGATTTATGAGGTACCTGTTATTGAGTATAGTGTGCCTTCAAAATTTTAAGTATCTTTTCTTGTGTTGATTTTGTTACAAACTACATTCATCAATTTGACCAACTTGAACATGCACTGCTTGCCTTTGGCCAGCAAGGTGATCGGATGCGATTACGAGAGGCCTTGCACTATGTTACCATCTTGTTAGTGGGTACTTGTTGATATTCTTGTTATTAGATTGTTGAGATTGTCTATAGCAAAGGCATGATTGATGCAGTGATAGTCATGGAACAAGGGTTGGTAAAGCAAAATATGAGGGGTGATGATCAAACCAATAAGTTTTAGTTGTTCAAGGTTCACAATGAATCAATGAAGTATTTGTCCATATATGGTCTAGTTGAGGTTGTGGCGTGGTTAGTGTTAGAGAAAATTTGCAACCTTGTTTTTGGGATTGTTCATTATTGCAAATTTTTTGGGAATTAAGAGCTATGGCTCTATTAGCGTTTATATGCTAGAGTGCTTGGTTTCCTATGTGTCATACTATGTAGAGTTTTAGAGATAGTCTACATGAGTATGTGCAGTACACCATATTTACACAAAGATATGGTAGACCATGATGAGCCTCTTGTTTGAGGCTTATGTAGAATCCAAGAGACATATATGGCTAAGATACAGGTTCTAAAAGAACATGCATTCATAGCCTAGAGATGAATGATTGTAGTGTTAGCAGTTTTGAATCTCAAGAATGAGCTTTCTTGTTGAGGCACTTAGCTAATCATATGGTTTGGATGATGTACAAAGAATCACATCATAGGATATTGCTAGAATGAATCACTAATGAATAGAACCAATAGCTACTTGTTGTAGAAAGCATAACTCTACACTAGATACACGCACTCTTGGGAGTGTGCATGCGCCTTTGTGAGGAAGCATTGGTGACCTGCATATATAATAGCTTGTTGACTAATTTAATTAATGAGTTCACATTACAAGAAGTTGTTTAACAACTTAAATTGGTTAAATGAGATTCATGCGGCATAAATCATACTCCAGTCAGATACAATTTAAAGGTCACATGATTATGTTGTATAGACATTGGTAAACTAATTTTTGAATTCACAAGTGGCCTATAGTCAAATGCGATGATCTAATTAGCCTAGGTAGAGCAAGAGTTACATTTTGAGTAGTGCCATGAAAATGTTAAAAAAATGCCTATTGGTATTTTTTTGAGTCGATATTTTTGTTGGCTGGTCAAAGTCAACATTTGCACTAAGCGACATTTCCTTGAGTCAACATTTTGGTGGACTGGTCAAAATTGGTAATTTTGAGATTTACGCTGACCTATGTCTTTTGGCATTTTGTTGAGTCAAGATGTTTCAGCCTATTCTTTCATCATTTTTTTCGACTTGTGATGAACTTCGTGTATTTTCATAGACTATGTGAATCTTCCTTCGTTTTTGCAGACTGTCATTTTTTCTGCGTAAAAATGGAGATTTGCAGAAAACATTAGTTTTAAAATTTGTTGAATCCTCACATGGAATGAGCTTAATATCCAATACTCTCCAATAAGATCCTCAATATGGCGTCTCCCATAGGTTGCGTGTCATGTCCTGCTTGTAATTGGCCCATGTGCACAACAATCAACTTTGCTGAATGTAGCCATGGTGCTAAATTAGAATAAGATTAGTTCAGCAAAGAGGCCTAATCAACCACGCTATATATTGGCAAAAATTGTAATATTGGTTGGCCCAAATTAAGCTCATAAGATCCCAAATAAAGTTAGAGGTACAAACGACCACTATAAATAGAGGAAGCCATGCTAATTTGGAGGCTAATGTACATTTGTCATTTTTTTATTCTACGTGTTCTTCAATCTTCTCTTTGAGAGCTTTTTTGATGTGTTTTTTGGTTCATGTGCCTAAAATCACATGAGAGCTTTGGTCATGCTCTATATTAAGGCCCAATGTATTGAATGATCAATAATTATGAACAATGTAATCTCACTTTGCCTAATTTGGTGAAGATTTTTCAATCTTATCTAGTTTCTTGACTTTCTTGATTTCTTGTTTTGCCATGCTAATTTGATGTTAAAGAATGGATTAGATGTATGAATGTTAAGATTGGCATATGGCAGTTTTGGTATTAGAGCATCAGATTCTTTCTGCATTAGATTTGGTGGTTTTCTTTAAGTTTGGTTTTTCTATTCATTAGTTTTATAGTTTTCTTGATTTTTTAATTATGAAAGTTGTTTAATTTGATTATGAACCTGTTAATTTTTATACTTGTATTATAATTTCTTGTTTTAGATTGATAGCTCTTTCTCCTAATTACCAAGTTATGGCCATTTTAATAAAACAATTTCAAGTTTAGTTAGCTAAGATTTTTGTTGTCGTAATGGTTTGCCAACACCAAATGATTTTCCACAACGACCTATTGGAACTCATTCTAATCTTGATGTTATTGAAGATCCACAATAGCGGGTATTACAATAACTCAAATCTTACAACAAACAACCACTTCACTATCGAAGTGCTACAAGTTTTAATACCCACATATGGAAGGGGTGCAAAAGAATCAAGGATTTACTATTGCCAAGAACTAATGAAGCTGAAATCACCTATGCTTTGCTACATTTCAAAGGTCCAGTTTATATTTGGTGGCAAAGAGTTGAGATTTATCCACACGTTCAATCAACAAGTGTATTATTGAAGGCAATTTCAATAGTTGTGTACTCAAGTTTTCTTGAAACCATTTCAAGAAAAAATGCTTTTCCAATGTTGGTGTTTGGTTCAACATTTTGGTTCTGTCCAAGAAAATAATCATGAATTTTGGCAGTTGATCCTTGTCGTGGAAGCGCTTTTTCTTTCTTGTTTTTCGTGTTTGTCCTCTATTATGATTCGCGAACAATTTTCTGTCTTTGAATTTTCTTTTCTGCGGAAGCTCTTACGAGATCCCAGACACTCGACTACGCATCACAGAATATATTTTATTCTAGCAATCAAGAGACACAGCACAAGGCCAAGAGATACACGAAATAGAGTGACTATATTGTCAGTTTGGTTTTAGAGCGAGATCGTCAGTGTCTCGCTTGTTGGCGGATTGACTCTCTGCTCTTTCGCTGTGTTTTGCTCGTTGGCAGACTTTCATGCACAACTATGGTATTTTGCTTTTTTACTCTATTCGCTAAGTCTCTCTCTGTTTCTTACAGATCTCTGTATTCTCTATCTCTCTTCTTTTTCTCTTTTTCTTCTTACCTAGTTATGATCCAGAGAGGATCGTTTATACCTCCACTATGTGGAGTTTACAAGATAGCTAAACATAGAATCACAAGACTAGTTAATGCTAATCAACTAGTTAGTTAGTCTCCGTCGTTGCTATTCGTTTCAGCTGGGCGTGAAGCCCGTTGAGCTGCCAACTGGCAACGTGAATGATTTTCTTTGTTTGTTTCGTTCTTTTCGTTTTGCGGTCCTGGAGGTGTGTTTACGATTCACGATTGATTCGTGAATCATTCGTGCTTCGAGTCAAAAACACGTTGATTGTCGTGAATTGTTCTCGTTTGACCTTTGTGTCTTGTTTGTGCTGCGACAAAGTTGCAGGAGTTCACCATTTCTGACACTCCCTCTTGAACCTTGCAGCTTTGTTCATTTAATCCAATTGCCTCTCTTTGCTTGGTAAAGAGTGGCTTGTCGAGCGGTTTCGTGAGGAGATCTGAAATCATACTTTCTAATTTTATGAACTGGACTTGGAGCTCTCCTTTCGAGATCAAATCTCGAATGTGATGGTACTTCAAAGGAATGTGCTTCGTCTTTGAATGGAAGACAGGATCCAGGGACAGAGAGATGGCACTGTGGGAGTCCATCATCATCGTGCTTGCCCCTCTTGTGGTATCGCGATTGCCTCCAACATCGTCCGCAACCACACTACCTCATTCACCACTTTCGAGGCTGCGACATACTCAGCTTCGCAAGAGGATTGGGCTACTAAGCTTTGCTTTTTGCATATACAGCTGATTGTAGCTCCGCACACTATTGTACATCTTCCAGTAATGGACTTGCTGTCATCCTTGCAGCTCGCCCAGCTCGCATCACTATAGTGATGCAGCTCGAATCCTTTTTTTTTTGTTTCTAGCTCTGTAGGTTAATCCAATATTTTGGGTACCCTTCAGATAGTGTAGGATTCCTTTGGCCATTTGCCAATGTGCTAGACTAGGATTGGAACATAATTGGCTCAATGCGTAAACAGAGAAGGCCAGATCCGATCTGGTACAAATTGTCAAGTACATCAGACTCCCGATCAAGTTTTGATAAGGTATACCTGCCATCTTCTGTTCTTTCTCTTCTGTTTTAGGGCAATCCTATTTTGTGAGCTTGGCTCCAGCTATCATTGGTGTGGCTTTTTCTTTGCAGTCCATCATGTGGTACTGCTTCAGCACTTTTCTGACGTATTCTGATTGACTCAAGTGTGTTTCGCCATTTGTTCAATCTCTTCTGGTCTCCAGCCCTAGGCATTTTGTTGCTTCTCCAAGATCTGTGATTTCGTAGATTTCAGAAATCTGACTCTTCGTGTCTTTGATCAGCATCAGGGAGTTTTCTATCATCAGCGAATCATCCACAAAAATGGTCAGTATCACAAAATCCTTTCCTACTCTTTTGATGTAGACATTATAGTCTGGTTGAGTAGGGTTGAAGTCTAGAGACTTCAAAAGACCATGAAGCTTTTTGTACCAGGCCCGTGATGCCTGTTTTAGACTGTAGATGCATCTCTGCAATCGACAGACATATTGTCTGTTGTCGGGGTCTTCATAGCCTTCAGGGTGCTTCATGAAGATTTCCTCCTCTAGATATCCATGGAGAAAGGTTGTTTTCACGTCAATCTGCTGAATTTCCAGATTGTACTGTGTGGCGTATGCAAGGAGTAGCCTTATGCTTGTCATCTTCACCATGGGCGAATATGTGTCGAAATAGTCGACACCATATCTTTGTGTGTAGCCCTTTGCGACAAGCCTTGCCTTGTAGCGGCCAATAGTGCCATTTGATTTTAGCTTTTTCTTGTACACCCATTTGCAGTCGACTATTTTTCTGTTTTTTGGCAGTGGATCTAATGTCCATGCCTCGTTTTGCCTCATCGATTCGATCTCTTCTGACATTGCCTGCTTCCAAAATTCTCCCTCTGGACTTTGGATAGCTTCTTGGTATGTTGCTGGCTCTTCTGTGAAGTTGCAGTACTCGAACTGCGTGTCTTCGCTCCATTGAAGATTGTCAGAATAGCAGTCTGGAGGTCTTCTTTGTCTTATTGACCTTCGAGGTTTGTTTCGTCGTTGCTCGAACATTTCTTGTTTGCGAGGTCGATCCTCTACTTCTTGCTGCTCTAGAGTTTGGGGCTCTGCATTCTGATTTGATATATGTCCTCGATCTCCCTCTTGAATAGGTAGCAATGTGAAGAACTCATGGCCTCTTTCGTCTTTCAGTCTAGGGAATTTGGACTCGTCGAACTTCACATCTCTGCTCGAAACAACCTTCTTCGTGGTTGGATCGTAGAGTCTGTACACATGTGTTCCGTTCGAGTAGCCGACCATGATTGTTTGTTCGGATTTGTCATCGAGCTTGCTTTTCTTTTCCTTTGGAATGTGCTTGTATGCTGCACATCCAAACACTCGTACGTATGACAGATCAGGCTTTTTGCCTATCCACATTTCGTATGGTGTTTTGTTCTCTAACGCTATCGTTGTAGATTTGTTCTGCAGGTGTACAGCTACAGCTATTGCCTCGGCCCAGAATTGACTTGGCAATTGACCCTGTGCCATCATGCATCTGGCTCCTTCGACTAGCATTCTGTTTCTTCTTTCTGCCACACCGTTGTATTCTGGTGTGTATGCAGGAGTGAACTGGTGTTCGATTCCCTGTTCTTCGCAGAATCTTGAGAATTCTGTGCTTTTGTATTCACCTCCATTGTCAAATCTAAGGATCTGAATCTTTTTCTAGGTGTGTCGCTCTACAAATGCCACGAACTTCCGGAAAGAATCGAATACATCCGATTTCTTCTTCAAGTAGTAGATCGTGGTCATTCGGCTGTAATCATCTATGAACGTTAGAAAATATCTCGAACCTGAGAGCGAATATGTTTTCATCGATTCACACACATTAGAGTGGACGAGCTCAAGAACTTTTTTGGCTCTTCTTCTCTCGTGTGTGAATGGATTCCGATGTTGCTTGCCTTTATGACAAGCTTCGCAAAACTCAACCTCTGGTTTTGAAATCTTGAGACCTGTGACAATGTCCTTTCTGCTCATGTCATATAGGCTCCGCATGTTCAGATGATACATTCTACTATGCCAGAGCTGATCTTCGTTTTCTGAGCATTTAATCTGCTTTCAGAGTTGCTGATTATTTTGGCCTGGTAGAGATTTCCTTTTCTGCATTCGACCGTCAGCAACTTGTTTGTCGTCTTCTTGATCATACAACAAGTGTTGCCGTCAAACAAAACTCGAATGCCTAGATCTGTCATATTGGAGATATATAGCAGATCCTTTCTGAGTGAGGTCACATAGAGTGCTCCTGGCAGCTCTGCTTGGCCTGACAATGTTCGTAGCTGTAGAGAGCCGATGCCTTTGACATTATGTCTGCTTCCATTGCCTAGAATCACTGCTCTTTTGTTTTCGAGTTCGCAAAAGTTGATCAAGATCTTCTTGTTGCAGATTATGTGAGATGTTGCTCCTGAATCGATGACTACATCTTAGTCGTGTTCAGAGTAGCTTGTCGAAGCTTCGTCAAGTATCGTGAAAGCTTTGTCACCTCTTTCAGCATCCTTTGATGACTATGCAACGTTTGCCTTTTTAGCTTTGTTTTTCCTTTTTGGGTTGAATTTGCAGTCGTATGTAGAATGCCCTTTCTTCTTGCAGTGCATGCAAGGTATTGATGGATTGAACCAGCATTTGTTGGCCGTATGGCTTGGTTTGTGGCAGTGATCGCAAGAAAAAGATTGCTGATTCGAGGACTTCGTCTTCTCGAATCTTGGCTTGTTTTTGTTCTTCTTCCTTCCTTTCATGAAGAGAGCTTTCTCTTGATCACTGCTTCCCTCTCCTTCGTCTCTCATCAGCGACAAGACTGACTGCTTTGTTGAATGTCATATCTGGTAGACTCAGTATGAGCATTCTCAGTGGCTGATAGGATGTCGGTAGAGATTTCATGAAGTACATCAACTGTTGTGGTGCTGGGACTTGGTGCTCTTGTCCTCATGCAACAAGTTGAGCGAAGATCATTCTGATCTTCTCAACGTGCTGATCTAATTGGTTGCCATCCCACCGTATGGATTGCAGCTGATTGTGAAGGTGCATGACTGAAGTTGCAGTCCTCACTTCATACTTCTGCTTTAATCTTTCCCACGCTGCATGGCTGCTTTCACAGTCTTCAATCTGCATGAGTAGATCTTCATTTATGGACGAAACGATGATCGCCATTGCGCGCTCATCCTTTCTGATCCATTCAGCTCTCCTCGGGTCTCCCTCTGGAGGTTGCACCTTTGAGAGCTCGATCACCGACCAGATGCCTTCGCCCTTCAGGAGTGTTTTGATTTTAAATTTCCAAATTCTGTAATTTGCACCATCAAGACTGATTGCTACTCTGGTTTGGATTGTCGTAGCCATATTGTGTTGTCTGGAAGAATCACTGCTGGGATATCAGTAGTGATAACCTGTAGGCTTTGATACCATGTCGCGGAAGAACTTTTTCTTTCTTGTTTTCCGTGTTCGTCCTCTATTTTGATTCGCAAACAATTTTCTGTCTTTGAATTTTCTTTTTGTGCGAAAGTTCTTACAGGATCCCAAACACTCGACTATGCATCACAGAACATATTTTATTCTAGCAATCAAGAGACACAGCACAAGTCCAAGAGATACACGAAATAGAGCGACTATATTGTCAGTTTGGTTTTAGAGCGAGATCATCAGTGTCTCGCTCGTTGGCGGATTGACTCTCTGCTCTTTTGATGTGTTTTGCTCGTTGGCAGAATTTCATGCATAACTATGGTATTTTGCTTTCTTACTCTATTTGCTAAGTCTCTCTCTGTTTCTTACAGATCTCTGTATTCTCTATCTCTCTTCTTTTTCTCTTTTTCTTCTTACCTAGTTATGATCCAAAGAGGATCGTTTATACCTCCACTATGTGGAGTTTACAAGATAGCTAAACGTAGAATCACAACACTCTTCCATACATATTGTCACAGTTTGCTGAGGGAAGAAGTTCAAAAATAGGTCCAAGGGTTACTTGATGAGGAGTTCATTAATCTAAGCGAATAACCTTTTGCTGCACACGTACTCCTTGTTAAAAAGAACGATGGTACTTTTCAGATGTGCATAGATTATCGAGCACTTAACAAGATTGCCATCGAGTTTAGATTTTCAATTTCTCATGTGGATGATCTATTGGAGAATCTTAAAGGAACACGAGTGTTTTCTAAGATTGATCTTTGTTTCGGACATCACTAGATCAAGAATAAGATTAACTATTTGTCTGTTTGTACTTGAATGCATCGAACATCCCTTGAATCCTTGCTGACAACTTAAACAGCCAAAGTGTAGTTCATTCGTGCTACTCTGATAACATTTCACTTGTAGAACACTTTTCATTCGATTCGATAGAGGAAGATTGTTATTCTAGAAACTACCATCATCACTCACACAACAAAAGTAATACTGATTACTTATAAAATGTTTGTTTGACAACCAGAATAACACCCGACTTCATCTCATTCGAATAAGTTAGAACTTAAGTGCTATCCTCTTGGGGTTCGACATTAAATACTACACAAATCTATCATTTCTATGTTGGCATATCATGACATATGCCAATTTTGGCGCCATTGCCGGGGATAGCCAAATAAAATTGATACCAAACTAACAACTCCATCTCCATTCTTAGTGCATGTCAGAGAGAGCTGCCAGACTTGAAAGATATCGGAAACTTTGAGAATAGTTTTTCAAAAGACTTTAGGAATCTTTTCAAAGAGGAAATTCACCTTCCCAGATTTATAACAAAACTTTCTTTGATAATTTTCTTAATCTTGATAATATACTTGAAATATTACCTCTTGACGTTTCTGCTGCAACTACCTAGTTACTGTTGAAAGATGCATTTCTGAACTAGTTCAGAGAAATTGGTCATTCATCCAGAGTTCTTGGACGACTCAACAATGTGCATAAGAAGAGTAAAGAATCTCTTCGAAGGTATACACGGTTATCAGACACAAAAACTGATGATGTGGATCAAAAAAAGAAATGAAAGTCCAAACGAAAAGAAGATAGCAAAAGTATTGAGGACAAGGCTGCAACCTCTAAAGTTGAAAAGCTTTGGGAAAGTGATATGGCTGATCTTAATAAGAAGTTCAACGATCTGATAGTTCAAATTTCAGAAGTTGCAGACAAAAGACCGAAAGCTTCTTCTTCGAACCCAGGAATATGGTGTACGAAGTGCAGTACATCTGGACATTTGAAAGAAGATTGCAAAGCTATGAATGTAAAGTATGTTGAAGATCCTTCTCAAGAAGTGCTCTTTATATTTCAAGATGATGCGACTACCAATTATGTTCAGGGTACCACAACACCAACCCAACAAGGCAAACCAAAGTTTGCACCAAAAAGACACAATCCACCAGAGTTTGTTGGTCCAGCAACGAAGTCTACCAATTAGCCAAAACCATTTTCGGGCAATTGATATAATTGTGGAGAACTAAGACATTTTTTGCCTGACTGTCCGCAACCACGAAAGCCGATCGGATATATACCTCTTTGCTCGAACTGTAAAGATCCTGGCCACAAATATCCTGACTGTCCACGATCGTAGAAGCCATGTCCAAAGTACCAGTATGTACTACACTTGTTGTTGTTGCTGATTCAAAAGTAAAACCTTAAGCAGATACTATTGTGCAAAGGATTGATGTCATTGAAGACAAATCAACAAAGACAGTTGACCAATCCTGGCGATGTCGAAAAGTTATTCAAAGTTACCACAAGAAGCAAAAGCTCCTCAAAACCTAACTCAAAAGTTTCTTCAAAGAAGCAGAGAAATTCCTCGAAGAAGAGATCTTTGAACAAGTGATCTATAATGCAGGAAGATCTTAAAGCTGATCTTGATTATGATCATGATGCAGCCAAGCTATTTTCGAAGGATATTTCTGTGGAAGCTGAAAAAATTATCAATTTTGAATTATAGACAGCCACTGTAGAGAAGAAAGTCACCTTCAAGGAAGGGGACGTTGAAATCACGAAGACCAAACTTTTTGACGCCACAATTGACAAGCCTATCTTGAAAGCGAAGACGAAAGACTATGAAATTGTAACTAATATTGGCTCTCTTGGCCCCAATAGAACTTTCAAATAATTGCTTGCATACAACATTTATTACTGAAAACAGTTAAAAGGTCTCTCTATCTCTAAGAAGAAGAAACACATTTCTCTACTAGATGTTGGTGTATTATCTATTGATCTAGGAGACCTCGGTGCACCATAAATCAATGTTACTATTGTTGGATGCTTAATTGAAAATGTGTCGATTGACTCAAGTTCGAGTCTGAATATTATAACCGAAGACTGCTTATGCTTTAGGTTTGACTGATATTCAACTAACTCAACGAAATACCAAGTTGGCCGATTCAATACGAAGAAAACCTGTTGGCGAATTAAAGGACGTGACTGTATATATTCAAGCCAATCCTTTTACGATGAGCTTTATTGTTATCACACCACTTGGTTTGTCCTCTTACTCGGTTTTAATTGAATGACCTTGGCTTTATCAGTCTAATGCAAGCGTACATTGGAAGTCCAAAGAACTAAGATTCCAAACTGATGAGACTAATAACCATGGAAAGCCACATGCCTTTAATATTTTCTCTAATACATCAGACATCGAAGTTAATTATTTCGAATGCTACAAGAATAATGATTTATCGGATGATGAAGAAGAATTCTTCAATGTCTGCAATGCAGAAGCTGATATATTTATGAATGAATCAAAAGCTGCAGGCAAGAATTCTGAAGATTCTAATGAAGATACTGAAGATACTGATGACGAATATGATGAATCCGAAC
The DNA here is from genome assembly GCA_029204225.1 of Diphasiastrum complanatum. NCBI lineage: Eukaryota > Viridiplantae > Streptophyta > Lycopodiopsida > Lycopodiales > Lycopodiaceae > Diphasiastrum > Diphasiastrum complanatum. Next base: position 64,046,207 of record CM055099.1, on the reverse strand, counting down.
AAGAATTTGGAAATAAGGACCAGGCTGACGACAAGAATAAATCTATGGAGACGGCCCTGCGTGAAATTCATGGCCATACCAAGGCCAGTATGACAAAAGGTATTATTTTACCAGATTCAACAGAGCTAATTGAACTTGCACCTGGTTAATTTGTGCATGTTTCTAAGTCCCTTGGAGAGAGATCGAGAGTCTTTCGAAGCAACTCCAGCCAACTCAGAATTGTTCGGGAGTTGATGACCATCTGGAGTATGTTGAGGCTTGCATAAAGATCTCTGATCTTCAGAAGGAGGTCACTGACTTGAAGCAGTAACTCGAAGACTAGAAGCTAGTTGTGAATATTCTCTCCTAGAACATTGGTGATGTGTTGCCGAAGACAAAACGACTGAGAAGAAATCAGTCGAAGGTATATGCAGAACGTCTTAAAGTTTTTTGTGAACGATTTTGGAAGTGGAGTCTACAACATCTTAACATCGAATTGCAATGGCGTTTGGATTATTTGATGCTACCAGGCACAGTAGGCATTGCATTCAAGGACTGGCTAACCGTTTGGAAAAAAGAAGATTTTCTTTGGTTATGGGACCAACTTAGCATAGAGCAGAAGGGTTGTCTATGTTGGGCCATAATCCAGGGTAAATTTAAAGTTTCGCCATTCGGGTCTGTAGAATTGTACAGAGCTTCTACATCAATGTATGTTTTAGAGTACATGCAAATAAAGGAGTACCAAATTTTGAAGGACAGCGATATAAAGTGCAAATTTTGGAGGCGACATGCAGAATTCAAATTGTACTTACCAGAAGGCCATGCGAATATAGACAAATTTGACGATGCAGGTCGTTTGTTGAATATTAATATGGCATACCCAGAGCTGTATGGTATATACACCGACTGGGAGTGCAACTTTTCAAGTTATTTTGCAGAAATCAAGCACAATCTACAAGATTGAGGAAAATCTCGCGAATATAGAGCTTTTTGTACTTATACTTATTGGCAGTTCGGAACTTTTGTAGCTAAGACATTATTTTCTATTCAAAACTTATTTGTAAAGTGTAAGTTTGTACAATTTTCATCTCTTTTGTTCGAGCAAATTACACTATGCAAAAATTTTGAGGGAGACTTTCAATTAATACATGAACTATTTGATGGCACTTTACTGATTGTAAGATTGTCAAAATACGGCAATTTACCTATCGACAGATATTCAAGAGCAAAAGAAGATTTATTATTGCTCGAGTGTCAAAAAGATTTGGAAATTGCACAACAATTACATGATGATATGAATACATGAAATTTTTTCCAAAGTCTTCTTGTATATGTTGCTGATTATGTGATGCTGAGCTCTCATATGTGAATGATGTTCAAAGCCAATTCAATGATGTTTGCTCAAACATATTTTGAATCAACCCACTCAACATTTGATTCTGAAATAACAAATGAAGGTCATATATTCAACAACTGAAGAAATGTCTTTACATTTGACCTAACGATCAATATTCAAAAGGAGAATTATTCAACAACACAAAAGTATTCTTTTCAAATGAATGAACAATTCTCGAGACAAAGATTATATGTTCACGGGGACGTTTCACATTTGAGGAGGGGGATATGTGATGCCATGTGTTTGCTAAATAATAAATATCTACTTAAATATGGCAATATATACTCGAATATGAAGATATGCATTGGGCAATTATATATTATGAAGAGGCCTATATCATTTTTTGGGATATAACTGCTAAAGACTTGTCTTGTACTAAAGGACAAGACCTTTTAAATTGAAACGATGCCTGTAACAACCTTAATCCAGTCACCTACACGAATCGACTAGATTCAAATCGCCATCTTAAACTAGAGTAATTTAAACTCGTAGTTAAATATACCTTAAATGGTATAATTTACATATATTTGTAACTCATCTATAAACTAGAGTTATTTAATGGAGTGACGCAGCTATAATCTCTAGAGGTGTGTTTGCTCGTTCCGTAGGAAATATATGGAAGACACACTTCAGTCTTGCACCATAGAGAGAGAGAGAGAGAGAGAGAGAGAGAGAGAGAGAGAGAGAGAGAGAGAGAGAGAGAGAGAGAGAGAGAGAGAGAGAGAGAGAGAGAGAGAGAGAGAGAGAGAGAGAGAGAGAGAGAGAGTCTCATTTGGTTTGGCGGATTTGTCGCATGATGATGCGACAAATGATAACGATGAACCACCAAATGAATGAGTGAGACAGTACATGTATTTCAAATCATTGTAATATTAATCATATTGCTCACAGATGCAATTACACTTTATTGATTGACTAGTTGACATTGAACAATGTGAGTACACAATTTGTGATCATCATTTTTTTGTGATACATAAATTTCTTTATTCACTTGTGCATATGGCAACCAAAGTTGATAGAAAATAGAATTCAATGTGTTGATAGGTAACAAATTCCAAAAGTGAGATCCATTTACATTTTGTTTTACACTGTGTTTATACCGAGGGGCCTTTTTTCATCAGTCTCAGTATTCCCCTTGGTTAGCAGAGTGTCCTAGAATGCCTCTGGCCTCCTGGACCCTCTTTATAACCTTCTCTATAAATGTCTCAAAAACAAGTGCAAATTTGGTAGGCTTATACCAACGTCAACCTCGGTATACCACTCAAATTAGCTTCAGTATTTCGATGTATGTTCTGAGGCCCTCTAGTGAATTTATAACCCTCTCTATATCCCTCTCTATAAATGTTTTAAAACCAAGTTCGAATTTGGTAGGCTTATTCCGAGGCCAAATACCGCACCCGAGGCTCGAACATTCCACTCCCCACGCAACTCATTTTAAAAACTATCTTTCAAAGAAACGCTCAGCCTTGGAAATCGCCCATTCTCTTGTAGTGAATTAACCTCCATATCTGATATTTTAGAGATTCACTGATCATCTAGCTATCCTATAGTCCATATAGAATATTATCTCTTGTTCCCAAAACCTGGAGAATCCATTTATTTAAATGACTGGCATGCCTTTTAGCTAGATACAACAGTTACATACCTGATCCTATGATTTGAACAGATCAATTTACATGGTTCAACATTACATTATGATCCTTTCAGGTTCGTGATAAACTTCGAAACCCTACTGATGCATCAACTCTAGGGACTAGCTTCTATCATTAACAGATCCAATGTAATCCATGTACCCACTTCTAACATCACAATTGACATCCAAATTGGGGAGAAGCTCAATGGTTACAAAGAGCAATTATGAATACAAGTAAATGAATTCTATCCAAAAAATTAATAGCCGGTATTAAATTTAAAACCATCAAACAATATGAAATGACCAGACAGAATGTGCGGCCCACATAACTCACTATCCGAACAGTAAAATTGTGTTGGATACAGTTTAAAAGTTACTGAAATTCTGTTGGTAGGATCTATATTTATGTAATTTTGTATTATGAGTTTGGATAGTTTTTGTTAATATTGATGGAGTAAGGCCAATAAAAAAGGAAACAGTCCAATTTTATTGGAAAAATTGTAATGAATAGGAACTGATCAAAAATAAAAAACTGATTTCATTTCCTAGTTAAATCCTATGGTAAATTGTATGCAAAAGATTAGACTAGTACTAGTTTTCATACTAGTGGATGATTTTTGTATATCATTGATTCAACCGTGGTATAGGATAGAAATGAAATTGTTTTAAACATTTTCCTGCAGTAATTCACTTTTAACATTTATTAATGTCTTTATATCTTCATTGTACCTTAGTTGAAACAGATTTTTAGGGGAGTAAAAACTCTAAGGGGGAAAGAAGAGTGGACATCAGAGGTAGTAAGTGTGATTGGAAAATGTATTTTGCAATTAGGATTTTTTTAACGTAAATTTCAGTTTTACAGAATTTGTTAGTCAATATCACTAATTTGTGACCCAACCGTCACATGCGTATGACCACTCAATTCGACTGGAAGTTCTTTATGAATGTCAAAACCAAACTGAGAATCAACATGCAATCAATCCATGCAAGCACAGTACCACAAATCAGGAAAAAGACTAGCATGCAATCAGAACAATTTCAAATTTTGTCAATTTTACTCACAAAACTGCCAAAATTTCAAACGGCCATAACTTTGGCTACAGTGCACCAAATTAGGCACTATAAAGCACAATACAGAGGGAGACCAAGTGGCCGAGATGCTTGCCACATCAACTTGCCACTTAGGCTTTACATGTGTGAGAACAAAGCAGTCATAATTCTGTAGTAGGGCGTATTTTTACAAGGCCATATCATGCAAAAACATGCAAACACCTCCCCAAGCCCAAAAGTGATGTTACCAACAATCTTCAATGATCTATTAGACTTATGTGAAGCATTCACACTAGTCATATGAAGCAGTATGGAATGAGAACAATATTTGGATTTTTCGATTTCGATTGCCTTTTGTACTAACAGTATTCTCGTCAGAATTTTCTGAATTACGTAAAAGGAACCAAAAATTGAGTTTTTCAAAAAATCAAAATTTCGACAAAAGGTAGCACTTCTCCAAGTTCTTCTAACTTCGTAAGCCTTGCTCTGATACCAATTTAACAGTCGCCTCCTCAAGATCATGCTTACAAGACAAAACAATAGAGAGCACACTGTTGGAGAAACCTCCCAACCAAATAGAAGCAACCAATGAATCTCTAGAAGCTTCACCCCAAGCCAAGGAATAGGAAGCATGAGAGTAGAGAGAGATTCTGGCAATGAATCAATTACCAAATGGTGGTGTAGTAGAGCGAGCTTGGCCTCGTTATATAAGGCTTAGAACCCCCTGTGCATTTAGTAATGCAAGGTCCCAACTCCCCTATACATAGATTCCACTAGAATAGAGTCTCTATGCATGGATCCTCTATTCATAGAATTGCTATTGATACTCTACGCATGCATATAGAGTCTCTATGCATGGATCCTCTATTCATAGAATCGCTATTGATACTCTACACATGCATATACTCTACTCACAAGGTTATTAAATACTTGCGGATCATGTCCAGTATGATGTGGCATAACTAATAAGTTTGATTCACTGGAGTACCGGGTCTAGGACTATACTGAATCCTATATTCAGGACATGGACATAACATGTAGGATCCATATGGCTTAAGATTTGTTCATCTGTAAATTCTACATTCTCATTATAGGATAAAGCATGACTAATTGGAATAAGTTCATTTTCGATCTAGGATTGGGTCAGTTGAAATCCAAGCAACATTCATTATATTAACTGGAAATGTGATGGGAGCATCAAGAGTACGGTCTTCCATGCAAATGTCAATTTCTTTGGATTGGTCATCATGCTGACACATGGAACCCTCTGTACAATCAATAGTTGCTAGCACTTGATTCAAGTTAACATTATTGGTTTGAGAATCATAATGGGTGCCTTTTCTGCTCGGCCACAAGTATGATATGCTGTGGAAGAATCATCATCTCCCTTCAGGATAGCTAGCTTGATCATCCAGGGCTAAAAGCATGGTTTGGTGGTACAAAAAAAGAACCCATTTTTCATTGTACCTTTTGGTAGTACATACACTTTTTGGAAATTTTATTACTCATAATTATTTTGAGTTTACATTAAAATTGACATAACTTTTTAGTCATAAGTCCAATTCAGCGGAGCTTGGTGTGTTAGAAAGCGCTTGATGAGTGCTTTCCAATGATATGTAACATGACATACTTCCGAGCTACGGTTAAAAAGTTATGGAAAGTCAAAACATTAAAAATGACATAACTTTTTAGTGGTAAGTCCAATTTCAGCAGAGTTTGGTGCGTTAGAAAGCGAGCGCTTTCCAATGATATGTTACATGACATTCTTCCAAGGTACGGTTAAAAAGTTATTGCAAGTCAAAAGTATTAGTTGAAAATAGTGTATAACAATACAAAAGTGCATTTCTACCCAAAAAAGGTAGTGTAGTCCATGTTGTACCACCAGACCATGCTTTTAGCCCCAAGTCAATGGATCAACTTTTATTGCTTCCTCCAGATTTTCAAATGTAATTTTGCCTGTACCCCAGTTGTGAATTACTTGCGCAACTCATAGCCAAGGACGTCCCAATAACATACGGTAAGCTGATGGAGCGTCTGGTAAGTGCATTACTACAAAAGTAATGATGAATTGGACACCAACAATTTTAACTGGTATATTTTTCACCATGGCCTTTGGTTGAACAGTAGATTGATCTGCCAATTTCTAGGCTTTAACTTTGTAAGACCCCACTTGGCACACAATTTCATAGACCACTGCAATAAAGAAAACCTTGTTGTGAACTTGGCATAATGGAAGTTTGAACTTATTATAACTTATTATGCAAAAGTATGAACTTCTTATGCTACTATTCATGTCTGAAGAATAGATTATTTTACAAAGATATGAGCAACAATGTTGATGATTGTACAAAAATATTGCATGTACACGTTACCAAATTGCTTTCAAAATAGAATATTTTTGACAAACAAATCTAATGGTCATGTCATGTCTGAGAGCAATTTATATATTACACTTAAAATAATATATGCTTTATTGTAAAGTTGATGCGGATTACACAAATTATAGTTCACCTTGTCACAAAAGTTTGACATACAATCACACGATTATTATGGTAATTAAAGCTCATTGCGATCTCTATTCAAAATACTATAGTCTCTGGACCGCTAGTACAATATTCGGCTAGTAACTGTATGTCATTCTGATTCTTAAATCAAACATCTGGCGTCGTCATGCTGAGAACTACAGTTGGAAGTTGATGCGTTAACGGTGATACTTAGTTCACCTGCTGCTACTGAATATCCATTTCCTGGAGCAGTGTCTCAATTTCCTTCTGCTCCTGATCCGTTCCCTGAACCACTTCCATAGCCGGAACCAGACCCATGTCCTATTCCCACACCCTTACCTCCACCATCACCATACCCTGAGCCAGATCCTGATCCACTGCCCGAGCCCGTCCCAGTGCCTGAAGCTTCTCCTGATCCATCACCGTATCCGGAACCTGATCCTTGCCCGGAGCCAGAGCCAGAGCCTGATCCAATTCCTATTCCTCTACCGCTTGCAGTCCCGTATCCAGAACCATTACCTTCCCCACTGCCACTTCCAGAGCCTGAGCCAGAGCCAGAGCCACTTCCTTCTCCACGACCTTCCCCAGAGCCACTTCCAGAACCGGAGCCAGAACCACTACCGTATCCACTTCCAACTCCACTCCCATGCCCAGCACCATCTCCGGCACCTGAGCCAGAGCCACTACCGTAGCCACTTCCAGAACCACTGCCTTGCCCAGTGTCTGCTGACCCAGAGCCAGCACCATATCCACTTCCAGCTCCACTTCCTTGACCAGCTCCATTACCCGCACCAGTGCCGGAACCACTAACAAAACCGCTTCCAGCTCCAGTTCCCTGACCACCTCCACGATCAGCACCAGAGCCCCCTCCATGTTGTGTGCCTACGCCAACACCAACTCCACTTCCAACCCCCGCCCCCACACCGTTTCCTAGGCCCACTCCGATATCATTCTCGTCACCAAGGTCAAGTCCAATTCCAACCTTCTTTCGATAGGCTGAACTTGATCCAGCTTCACTTCCACTTTGGCTGTCCACAATATTGTGCTTGGAATCAGAAACAACTCCGTGATATGTACCAGCAATGTTTTCTGTAGAATGTAGCGATGACTGGGTTGTCGCAGCAGCATTAGGTTCTGAATCTGAGTAACGTAAAACCTTACGCACGGGCTTAAAGCTTTTGTCGAGGGCCTGCACTGCCTCAACACACAGCAAGCATATACAAACGACGGCAAGCAATGACTTTCTACAAGCTGCCTTATTTCTATCCATCTTGCAAATGCGTACTACTACTGTGATGACTGATTCAATAGAACGAGCAATAATACTTTGGAATGAAAGAGGAAAATTGGCTCTAGGTGATAATATGATAGAATACTTTGCATAAACTGAGATGATTTTAGTTAAGAGTTGAGTGTAATTTATATTGCCCTGCTCTGTTCGCTCGCTGAAATTTCCTCCAGCTCCACTGAGACTGTCAACCTCATCACCTTGAGCCTCATACTACGTGGCCAGCGAGTCGGTGCCACTGTCCATTTGTTTTGGTCATAAACTTTTTGCTGCATCATCTACTATATTCCACTATAGTAGACACCAGGTAGCAGGCGTTGACTCCTCATGAGCAATTCACCACGCACAAATTTTTGTTGATTATTACGTATACTCCAGTTGCTGCTATTGTGCCAGAAGAAGAGAGGGGGATCGGCTGCGCAAACATGAGATTGGCAATGGCTTCATTACACATTGCCCAGAATAAAAAATACTTAGGGAAACCGATACTCTTTTCAAATGGAATGTGGGAAGTTGACGGCGAAATCGGAAGGAGTACTGGTGTTGAGTTGCCCACCGCACTCTTATTAGGCCATGTGGCACTAAATAAACGAAAACATGATATTTGAAATTCAAAATCTCTCTCTCTCTCTCTCTCTCTCTCTCTCTCTCTCTCTTATTCATTTTTTGTATCACAAGCTAAACATCTGTCTAGAAGAGTTTTTTTAAGCCTCATAATTCACTATCCATATAGTAGCACATAGCATCCAGTATAAAATAGTTAATAAGAAGTGGGCTAATTAACCATGCAAATATTGGCACATCAGTGTCAAAAGTCCATTGTTATATTTATGAAACAACAATACTCTAACCTTACCCAAGAATGTAAGCCCTTCTTCCCAAAATACAAATTTGTTTTGTGATATTCGTGTGCTTTATTTGATGAAGGTCACGAATCTTGCAAAGGTGCAAATGAATTTTTTTTATTACCAATATTGTCCCCAAATAGAATAATGTCGCTTGATGAAAGTGAAGGTAAAACCTCTAGAGAAAAGGAAGAGTTTAAAAATCATGACCATAATTACAATCCACAGAAGAAATAAATGTTGGGCGGTCTCATTATGTAATTTACAAATCGGATAGGCCTTCTACATATACAAGTGCCCTTAAGTTTTTCAAGGGTAAAGATTGTGCTGTAAGACTATAGGAAAAATTATTTACTTTAGGGTAGGGAATGTTTCTAAATTGAAAACCATAGGATTCTTAAAAAATCTCCCACCTTTCAATCTTCGTTTAATAGGTTAAGAGGTATATTTGTGGTGTGTTTGGTTAAAACTGGAGAAGCAATATTGGAAGCAATGGCCGCTTTGAAAAAGAAAGGAAATTTACATGTTTTAGGGAGAGTGAAAGTCAATAACTAAAAACTGAGAAAATTGAAAGGTTATAAATGATTTCAGAAGATGAGAAACTGTACACGAATATAAAGCAAGTATAGAAGCCATTTTGTTGTTGGGTTATGTGATAAGTGGAATATTTTAGATGTCTCTGTTTATTAAAGAAGAGAAACAATGAGATAGTTGATCTAACATAATGAGCAAGGCCACCATATTTTCTTAACAAATCTTTGAGAAAATAACTAAGTCATCGACAAACTTGTGTGAGATAAGTAACATCCTGGTAAAGCCATAGGTGAAATTACTTATCCTATCCTAACTACTTGATTTTGAAGAATATCAAGTAACATTGGGGACGATGGGCAGCCTTGCCTAATGCCACAATAAAGAGGAATGTGGTTTGTCATGATCCCATTATGAAAAATTCTAGAATTAGCAAAGTGATGGATAACTTATGAAAGAGAGATAAAATAAAGAAGACGAACCCTTTTTCTTCTTATAATAGGCAGATAATATACTTTAAATTGATATGGTCAAGTGGGGCATCTCACACGTCTATACTTTCGATAAAATTGAATTGCTCAAGCTAGAGGTGCACTCTGTTCCACTTCAATTGTCGTATGGATGTCAATTGTGAGTTGAGACAATGCCTAGAGGCTCTACCCTGAGATGTGGAGATAATTAGTATGTGATAGAAATGAGAGCTCAAATCTATCAGCTCTCAAAAACCTCAGCATGGTATATATTGTATGCATGATGGGAAGGAGCTACCTTATCAATGAGTTTCACAACTACTTATCAGGATTTACATTTCATGTCTATGAATCATAAGCTAGCAATCTACTTGGTCAACAAAACATCTATATTTGTGTATGTTGTTATCACAAGAAGACAAATATTATAGATTTGTGTAAATTTCTAATAAGCATGAGATTGAAGATCAAATGCCTAGATTGTGGCCAAAACATTCAGAGACCACACACACACACACACACACACACACACACACACACACAAGTGGCTAAGCCTGTCGATGATGGGCGGCTGGAGGTCAAAGGCGGTAGAGAATGTGTTAGTACGAAATGTGTGCTTGTATGCGATGTATGCAGGTTTAGGGTTCCGAGAGCCTAGTAGAGGTTTGTGTGTGTGCGTGTATACATGTATGAGTGTGTATGTGTGTGTTGTATGTGCATGTGTGATGTGTGTGTGTGCGTGTGTGTGTGCACGTGTGTATGTATGTGTGTGTGTGTGTGTGTGTGTGTTGTGCATGTTGTTTTGACAGGTGTGAAGAATTGAAAAAGATTATCTATGTTAGATATAGGGGTCTTATGTTTTTTACATCAAGCATCTAGGTGTAGGATGTTGATAGGAATAAATTTGGGATAGATGGCAAATTATGCATTTCCACTTGTAATGCCACTATTGAGCCAAAATAGAGTAAGAGGCTAAACACTTGCCAATTAGAGTGTAGACAAGTGTAAAGTTTTTGTTTGATGAATTCCAAGAGGTCCAATAGGATTTAGAGGTGGAACCTTGTGAGGTCCAATAGGAAATTGAGGTGTGCTTGAATATAGTCCAATAGAATTATGAGGTGCATGGATCAATGATCCAATAGGATCAAGAGGTGACAAAATATGGTCCAATCATAGTTAAGCATAGTGGTAGATCGTGGACCTACTAGTATCATTGTACTCCTCATTTTGAAGCTAATTGATTTGGTGATTTCATGGATTTTGTAAGTTATTGGATTTCTAGCTTTCTCTCTCTACCCGAGAGCTCATGATGCATTTTCTCTCTCTACCCGAGGAGAGCAGCTTGTTTTTACTTAGATTATGTTTTGAATACTTCCCACACGTGTGAGTGAGAGTTGGAAGTGATTGAATGCATGTAGTAGTGTGTTTTTGCCATAGGATTCAAGATTGATCTTGAATCTCAATCTAGTCTTGATCTTGGTGCATCTACACACCTTAGGAGATCACAAGTACATGTAGTGGACAGTCCACACGTGTGAAATTCAACATGGTATCAGAGCCTACCTAAGGTTACCATGCATTTTGATCCATCTAAGTGAAAAAATTTTCATCAATCTTGAGCTAGAAGTTGTCAAGGCCCATTTTCCTAGCTATCTTGTTCAATCTTGGATCAAAAGAGATCAAGGGGTCTGACCTGGTACTGTACGGAATCAGGTGCTCAGACACGTGTGGGGAACATCCAATTTCAGTTTGGAAGTTCTCTCTCATGTTTGATCCATTTATCTTGCTTGATAGCTTGTTTTGAAGCTATTTTTGTCTAGTTTCTGTTGCAATCAGTTTCATTCCATTTGGTTGAGCCAATCAAAAGTTATAAGCTTTTGAAGAGGGTTAGGTAGGGCACCTAGACCTGGGTGGACACATTTGGTTTGGTCAAGAGATTGCTTGGTTGATCCAAAATCACAGTTGTATGCTTGCCAATCTCATCTATATGTGATCTAGGCACTGTTTTGAGATCTTAGCCATTTTGTTTCATGCAATATCATTGTATTTGAGTCAAATTTGGTTTCTTAGTGTATTTCACACGTGCTAAGAGTGTTAGATCCTAACTTTGCCTATACTCCATCATTTGATGTGAAATAGATCTTGTTTTAGAGAGATTTGAGTAGCTAGTGAGAATCAATTCACTAGTTGTTGTAAGATCTTTCATAGGAGGAGATAGTACTCATTTATTGGATCCTATTGAAAGTGTGTAACAACATTTATTGTTCATCATTTGAGTTTTCTTCACTTCAAATGTCTTCAATGGGTTCATCCTTGTTGGAACCAAGTGAAAGATTGACCACTTCAAATTATTCAATTTGGAAATTGAGGATGGAGTCCATCTTGATCCTTCAAGACGTGATGGACATAGTTCTTGGACTTGAAGAAGAACCACAAGTTCTTCAAGAGGTTCAAAAATACAAAAAGAGAGCTAGGATGGCTCTCCACTACATTAAGATGAATGTCTCTAATGAGATATTGAGGGAGATAGGTACTTGTACAACAGCCAAAGAAGCTTGGGATTGTCTCAAGACTATCTATGAGGCTAATAATACCTCTAGGCTTCTCACTCTTAGGAATCAAATCTTTCAAAGTAGCCAAAAGAATGATGAGAGTGCATCTAGTTATGTTTTGAGAGTAAAAGATATTCATAGAGAGCTTGCTTGCATTGGTGATTCCATCAATCAAAATGAGCTAGTTCAAGTCATTCTCAATGGCTTGAGAAGTGAATTTGATAACCTTGTCCAATCCTATGCCATTAAGGAGGAGCTACCAAGTTTGGAGGCTCTCCAAAGTGTGCTAATTTCAGAAGAATCAAGACAAGAGTACAAGCTCTTGAGGATGGACAAGCTTTCTCTCACTCATAATGATGGAAAAGCTCTCTTTGCCAAGGATAAGCACAAAGGGAGGAGCAAGAACCAACATCAACAATCCTCAAGCAAGGACAAAGTCAAATCCAAAGACAAAGATGAGGAGGAAGATGATTCCTCTAATGCTTCATCATCCAAGCTCAAGAAGAAGAAGATCAAGTGTTTTTATTGTGGCAAGAAAGGTCATTATGCCACCAATTGCTTCAAAAAGAAGAATCAACTCAAGCAAGCCAATATTACCAATGAGAAGGAAGACACTATTGCAAGTGATGGAGAGGGATCTCTTATGGTCTCTAGTTTCTCATCTACTCCTTTCAAGAAGGACGGCCTATGGTATATTGATAGTGGAGCCTCTTCACATATGTGTAGCTCCAAGGACTCTTTCTCTTCTATTGCACCTTATGATGGAGTCAAGAAATCAATATACACTGCAAATGATTTTGAATGTCCTATTGAAGGCATAGGGAACATTCCCTTGATGCTTGCATCCTCTAAAGTTCTTTCTCTCTCTAGAGTTCTTTATGTACCTAAGCTTACCAAGAATCTTATTAGTGTTGGCCAATTGCCTGATAATGGCCTTGATGTAAAATTCAATGTTGATACTTGCACTATCAAGAAGAATGATGAGATACTTGCATTAGGATCTAGATTTGGTGGCATCTATAAACTAGATCCAAATGAGTATGTGAATGCTTGTAATGTTGCTCTTGTGAACAAGCTCTCTATGGAGGAATTATGGCATAGGAGGTTGGGACATCCCAACTACAAATCCATGCTCTCTATGATCAAAGAATCCAAAGCTATTGGCTTGCCAAAGTCATTCTCCAAGAAGATCAAGCCTTGTGAGGCTTGTGCTATTGCTAAATCTCACAAAAAGCCATTTACAAGATCTTCTATCAAAAGCAAGCATCCTTTGGAGTTAATCCACTCGGATGTGCATTTCTCATCAACTACAAGCAAGGGAGGAGCCACTTGTTTTGTTACTTTCATTGATGATTACACAAGATTCACTTGGATATATCTTCTTGCTTCAAAATCTATGGTGTTTGATCATTTCCTTATTTTCAAAACTTATGTAGAGAAGCAATTCTCATTCAAGATTAAACCTCTTAGAAGTGATGGAGGTGGTGAATATATCTCCAATAAATTTCAAGATTTTTGTGAGCTTGAAGGCATTAAAAGAGAGTTTTCTTGTGCCTACTCTCCATCTCAAAATGGAGTGGCCGAGAGAAAGAATAGATCTCTATGTGAATGTGCAAAATCTATGAGAATTGAGGCATCTTTGCCCGGAGAAGCCATTAATTGTGCAAATTATCTTTGCAATAGGCTCCCACATATAGCTCTTGGAGGAAAGTCACCATATGAAATCTTATTTTTGAAGAAGCCTAAGGTTGATCACCTTAGAGTTTTTGGATGCTTATGCTTTGTCCATATTCCCTTGGAAACAAGGAAGAAGGAAGATCCTAGTGCATGCAAAGGGATCATAATTGGATACTCATCCACCAAGAAGGCCTACAGAGTCTTTATACTCTCTACTTCTCAAGTTATTGAAAGTAGAGATGTTGTCTTTCATGAAGATCAACACTCATCATTTGAAGAGGCTGAGATCAAGAAATCTATGGATGCATCATCAATTATTGATTTTGAAGACAATCATGATGTGATGGGGTCGAGATTTGAAGAAGACTCTCCTCGGATTTTTTCACCAAGAAGATCCATGAGAGATAGATCCGAGCCTAAGAGGCTCTCATATGTTGACAAAGGCAAACAAGTGGATCTTGATTCCACTAATTATGTTTTTTATGTCTCTCATGAAGAGCCAAAGAATGTACAAGAGGCACTCAATACCAAGGAGTGGTATGATGCCATGAAGCAAGAGTATGATGCATTGATCACCAACAATACTTGGGAGCTTGTGGATCCTCCATCCAACAAGCATGTGATTGGTTGCAAGTGGATATTTCGGATCAAGTTCAATCATGATGGCACCATCAACAAGCATAAAGCAAGATTATGTGCCAAAGGATTTGCTCAAATCCATGGTCTTGATTATGAGGAGACCTTTGCACCTATTGCAAAGATGGTGACAATAAGAATTCTTATTTCTCTTGCTTGTTTTTTCAAGTGGAAGGTGTTCCAATTAGATGTATCCAATGCTTTTCTAAATGGTTATCTTGAGGAGGAGATCTATATGGAACAACCTCAAGGATTCATCAAGGATGAGTCCAAAGTGTGCTTGCTCTTCAAAAGTCTTTATGGACTCAAGCAAGCACCAAGATCATGGTATTCAAGACTTAACTCTTTTCTTATCTCACTAGGATTTACTCTTAGTGACTATGATCCTTCCATGTATCTAAAGTTTGTTGAAAGCAATATTGTCATTCTTCTAATTTATGTTGATGACATTATTCTTTGTGGAAGTTGTATCAAGCTAGTTGATGAAACCAAGCTAGCACTTGGATGTGAGTTTAAAATGCAAGATCTAGGAGAGACACATTACATCCTAGGCCTAGAAATTGATTTTTATGAAAATCATGTCTTTATATGCCAATCTAGATATGCTCACTCTATGTTGAAAAAATTCCATATGGAAAATTCTAAGAGCATAGATACTCCAATGTAGCAAATTTTAAAAGATCCTAATAAAGGTGATGAAATATCCTTTGAGGACATCACACTTTTTAGGAGTCTTGTAGGCTCCTTGATTTGGCTTACCATTACTAGGCCCAATCTTAGTTTTTGTGTGCACAAATTGAGTCAATTTATGCAAGATCCTAAGATCCATCATTGGAAGATGGCCAAGAGGATTCTAAGATATGTATCTTCATCTTGTGATTATGGTCTACTCTATAAAAGTGAAGATCTATCCATTATTGGCTACTCGGATTCGGACTTTGCAAGTGACAAGATGGATCGAAAGTCTATTAGTGCATACACTATCTTTCTTGGAGGCAATCTAATATCTTGGCTTTCCAAAAAGCAAGATACTATATCTCTCTCTTCATGTGAGGCCGAGTACAAAGCACTCACTACAACTACCAAAGAAGTGCTTTGGATCAAGAGGTTATTAATGGAACTAAAGTGCATCAAGGAGGATGATCTACCAATGATCAAGTGTGATAATATCTCGGCCCAAGATCTTGCCAATAATCCCATATTTCATGCAAGAAGCAAGCACATAGAAGTGGCACACCATTTTGTGAGAGAAAAGCTTATTGGAGGAGAAATCTATTTGGAGCATGTCAACTCGTCCTCTTGTATGGCCGATCTACTCACCAAGCCTTTGAGCAAAAGTGCTTTCATCAAGCATAGATCTAATCTTGGAGTTATATCAAGATCAATGCTCAAATCTTCATAGATAATTTTTTAGGAGGAGTGTGAAGAATTGAAAAAGATTATCTATGTTAGATATAGGGGTCTTATGTTTTTTACATCAAGCATCTAGGTGTAGGATGTTGATAGGAATAAATTTGGCATAGATGGCAAATTATGCATTTCCACTTGTAATGCCACTATTGAGCCAAAATAGAGTAAGAGGCTAAACACTTGCCAATTAGAGTGTAGACAAGTGTAAAGTTTTTGTTTGATGAATTCCAAGAGGTCCAATAGGATTTAGAGGTGGAACCTTGTGAGGTCCAATAGGAAATTGAGGTGTGCTTGAATATAGTCCAATAGAATCAAGAGATGCATGGATCAATGATCCAATAGGATCAAGAGGTGACAAAATATGGTCCAATCATAGTTCAACATAGTGGTAGCTCGTGGACCTACTAGTATCATTGTACTCCTCATTTTGAAGCTAATTGATTTGGTGATTTCATGGATTTTGTGAGTTATTGGATTTCTAGCTTTCTCTCTCTACCCGAGAGCTCATGATGCATTTTCTCTCTCTATCCGAGGAGAGCAGCTTGTTCTTACTTAGATTATGTTTTGAATACTTCCCACACGTGTGAGTGAGAGTTGGAAGTGATTGAATGCATGTAGTAGTGTGTTTTTGCCATAGGATTCAAGATTGATCTTGAATCTCAATCTAGTCTTGATCTTGGTACATCTACACACCTTAGGAGATCACAAGTACATGTAGTGGACAGTCCACACGTGTGAAATTCAACAACAGGCAGCCTTTGATCTGGGTGGCGGCTTGTGGTCGAGACATGTGGATGATGCTCAGAGCGAGCGATTGATGATCTACTTAGCCATTCTTCCCCTCCCCATGTCTGTGGCACAACATTATTTTCATTTTCAATTTTTTTTGCGAGATGATGCATTGTGCGTGCCCCTCCATGTTGCCGAGAGAGTGGAAAATGTAAAGGTGGGTTTGTGCCAAGGCTCACTCCCCCCCAAAAAATGGGGGGAGGCAGGGGTGGGGAAATGTGTGGGGAGGCTAAATACTCCCCTTCCTCCCCCCACTCCCACCCACACTCCCCCAAAACAAAAAACCTTTTTGTGGGACTCAGGGATGGGGCCCCTTTATTTTTTCGAGGGGAGGGGAGGGGGTGCAATTAAAATAAAGAGCCCTTTTAAGAAAACAACTCTCCCCCACAAATTAGAGATCGAATGTGGCCCGAGGTTGCCTCATTGTGGCCTGTCACATGGCAAACCATGCAGGCTTGGGGTTTGCCACGTGGAAAGCCACATAGGCCTACCATAGGGTTGTGTAACATGCCACATATGCATGTCATAGGCATGCTATTTGCCAAGCTTGTCATAGGGTGCCACATGGCAAATTATACATAATTGGGTCGCCATGTGGCAAACCACGTAGGCATACCATAGGCTTGCGTGGCGAACCAACCAGGGGGTGGTATTTTGGGTGGATCGGGGAGGGGGGTCGCGTGGGGTGGTTGGTGTGCGAACCTACTCATAAATGGCATTATTTTGGTGAGTGAGTATGCATGTGTATGTGCATGTATGCATAAATGTGTATATGTGTAGAAATGTATGCATGCTTTTGTGCATATGTGTATTTGTATGTGTACTTGTGTATGTGTTTGTTTTTGTTTGTGAGCAAAGGTGTATGTAGATGCATGTGTATGTGTATGTGGGCATATATGTGTTTTTTATGTATGTTTATGTTTACACGGGTGTATGTGCATATGTATGTGTATATTTGTATGTGCATGTGTTTATCTTTATGTTTGTTTATGTATGTTTATGTTTACATGGGTGTATGTGTATATTTGTATGTATATGCTTGTGTATGTACATTTACATGGGTGTATGTGTATATCTTTGTGTATATTTGTAGTGTTTATGTATGTTTATGTTTACATGGGTGTATGTGTGTATACATATGTGTATATTTTTATGTATATGCTTGTGTATCTATTTGCATGTGCATGTATGCATATGTGGTATATATATGTGTTTTTATGTGGATGAGGATAAGTGTGTGTATGTGTATGTGTGAGTTCGTATGTATATTTGTATGTGTAGTATGGGTATTTTTATATATTTATGTGTGTATATGTATATATGTGTATGTGTATATGTACGTGTATGCATGTGTATGTTTGTGTAGGTGTATGTGTGCGTGTGCATAGATGAATGATGTGTAGGTGTATGTGTGCGTGTGCATAGATGAATGATGTGTTGGCATGTTGGCATGTGCATGTTCATGTGTGTACATGGATGTATGTATTTGTGAATGTGTGAATATGTATATGCATGTGTGTAGTTGTATGTGTATGTATGTGTATGTGTGTGCTTTGTGGATGTATGTATTTGTGTGTGCATATGTATGTGCAAGTGTGTATGTATATATGGGTGTATGTATTTGTGTATATGTATGTGTATTTTTATTCATATATGTGTTTGTGGGGGTATGCATTTGCGTGTGCACGTGTATATATGTTTGCGTAAATGTATGTGTATGTATGTGAGAGTGTGGGCATGTATATGTATATATGTGGATTTGTGTGTATGTATGTGCATTTATCTGGCCAATATCCATCCACCACTTCACCTACCATATAAACTCTTTTTGAAGTATTGCTACTATGTGGGAATGGGAATAATTGAATGCACTATGCTTATCAACAACACCATAGTCTTGTGCCTGATCCTAAGCTTGTTTCATGTTAAACAAACTTTTATGTTGATAATAAACAAATGTTGTCTCATTGGTCTTCCATAATTCTTAAGATTGATAATAACTATCTAAGAACCATTTCATTATCTCTCTATGTTGCCTTGTATGATCCTTTTGTTGTGCACCTCAATGAAGGAGTCAGCCCCTGCCAAAAGTGACATGCTCCATACATATGGGCATGTGGTAAAGAAGCACACAGATCTCATTCTGGCATCACAAACATGCTCTAGATAAGCATTCTACCTGGGGGACTCATTTGAAAGTGCATAATGCCCTTCTACCTAAGGCTTAGGGAGATTCATAAAATGCTTGGTCTCTTACATTTCTTTAATAGCTCTTTTCAGTCACAGACTGGGATATCTGGCTCATTGCACCTATCTATCTGCCTCAAGGGTATTCAATCTGAAGGTAATGCAAACCAAAAAATCCTTCATAATTAGCATCTATAGCTGGTCACTGACCTTGCATTGGCTTAGAAAACATGCATCTATAATGTCGTCTCAAAACCATTTACAACGTATCTAAACGTCGATAGTTATAGGACATGGTCTGATTAGATGCAGTAGTAGTGAACTCTTCACATGCTGCAATAGAATCCACCATATCCTCCATACAAATGTTGGTACATTTTGTTTTTATCAACCACTATGCTAAGGCTTTTTGTGCAAGAGAAATGATGCGATTCATCATCGAGGTGTGAACTACGGAAGGATGTCCTTCTTAGAATGAAAACTTACAGAAAATACAAGAAACAAACATCGCCAAATGAATGGAGCATCACACTTCTATTGCCCACCTCTCCAATTCACTATCTACAGTGTCCTCCACTTTTTTTAAAAAAACATCAAGCAAGTGTAGATCTTGGCTTAGGGCGTGGTGTGATAGGCTCGACCCTTTTTCTCAAGACTTTCTATGCCCCTTTTTCTAGGGTGCATATCAATCAGTCATCGCTTTATTTCTGAAGTATGGATTTTGATCAAACTGAATGTTGGGACAGCGGGGGAAGGGCCCACATTGCCCTTATGCAAGTGATCAAGGTAACGCCATTTCCAATCCCGAGGGCCGTCCTAATCACCCTGTACTCCCGGATCAGTGAGAGTTTTCCAGGCCCTCAGAGGTATGATTGCTTGGGAGATGAATTGATTATCAAGCTAGGATGTTGTTTTTGTCGCTTCTATCCTTTCAGATTCTGGTTTGGTAATAGATGTGGTATGCTAACTCTTTTCTATCCTTGGCATAGTCGAGCCAAGTTTTTGAACAATAGTACCCATACAGGATCTATGCGATAATAAATGTGTATTCGAAATTGACGTACTTCTCTAACTACTTCAATGGCTAGATCTCCGGTGAGAACACTCTCATGTTGGTTATCGAGAGTAACAAATCTTATGGTCATCCATCCTTTCAGTTCATAACACCGTGATACAACAATTCAAAAACTAAAGATTTCTTGTATAAATGATTTTTCTACTAAGCCCACTCAGTTTTCATGACAACTAGCAATTGAGACTTGCGCATCAAATTCTTTTGTGTTTAGATTCAAAATATCACAACAAGCATCCACCTATGACATTTAATGCTATCGACCCTATATCATGCTTCATAATCTAAATCTTAGATTCCAATTTTGAGGTAGATAACTTGCTGAAACTAGTAGCAGAAAGTCTATCACAAGGTGCATTCAATTTAATGTGGAAAACATCACTCTCTTCACTTGGATAGTAACTCGATTAGTTCTCAATTACCAACATCAAACATATTTACTATCCAAACAACATCATAGTCCATTTAGCATTCAGCGATCCGACTCTACCTTTACTATGCAAAGGTAATGGTAACGATAATACTATTGCATATTGCATTGACATACAGACAATAATCAACCAAACACCTCAGATAGTAAAATCTTCCACATTTTGCAGAAAACTTTCTTGTATTCTAGAACGGTGCAGTAGACAGCTTAGCTAACCTCACTCTCACCTTCATATGCAATCTCATTAAACTTCATTAAGTATCCTAAGAGTCAAGATTAAAGGGAGATTGTTGGAGTTTAATCTTTACTCCTACTCACCTGAATTCGTCTCCTGAGTACATCTATACTATGTAAATATTCTCTCTCTACAACATCATGCAGCCTTACTTGCGTAAGTCGAATAGCCTGTATAGACATTGACTTTGATGCAGAGCAGGATTTTCTTCAACCTAACTGACATGGACTTCATCGACATCGACTCAAGGGCAAACAATCAACTCGACTCATCCGACTCCCTCGATGTTCCCATCGACTGTCACCACTCAATAGGAAGCTGTCACTCTGTTCTATCCAATATAGACTACGTCACCATTCACTATGCAGTAACTGCACCACTTCACGACTATTAACTATACAGTTCACACTAAATGGCACAGTTGTAATCTTCACGACCGCCCCAACTGATGTATGTACATATATTCCCTATAAATCAGTCAACAATATAAACACACCATAGGTGAATCAGAATCAATCAATCAGTGGAAGCGCGAATCAGAGTTCCTCCGTGAACTCCATTGTATCAGACTATTTAATTTCACAAAATTAGAGATCATTAGAGAGAGTGAAGAAATGAGCATTTTGAACAATACACACGAATAGAAAAAACACCACTTGAATTACCGCTAAGCTTCTCGGAGAGGGCACTTGCTTTTGCAGATTACATTCAACCACATACACTACAAAATAGTGAAAAATAATGTACTCAAATTGCTCTATCATTTCTATTGCCTAAGTTCTGTGCACAGAATGGCAGATGTTTGTTTGATGGTATGGATGATGCAAATGATTATGCACTATGAGAGATGCATACAAATTTGTGTGAGAATGTGAATCTGCAACTTATTTGAAAAATATGTGTTTGAGAACCCAATAGGTTGTGGCCTTCCTTACATGGAAGATTTTTACTAGTCGTTGAAATAGATGTAGAACATCCATCTCTGGATTGTGTCAGTATAAAGTTCAATGATAGCAAGAGATCGATGTTCAAGGTGTGGTTGGTTCGTTAGCGCAGAAAGTGCGCTGACAGTCATTGTGAAGAGGTCGCTGCAATGTCAGCTATTCTGGAGCCTCATTTTGGATTATCTAAGGTTTCGATGTTGTAACCAATATGATGTCTAAATAGGTCGTCCTCCTTCGTACAAGCGATGATCCATTGAAAGGCAGAATGTATCGTCTGAATGTTAACTATATTAGACATGCGCTGCATTGTCCTTTTCCCTACTGCGTGAGTTCACATATGAAGATCATTTGATATGATAAACTTCTGCCTAGAAAGCAGTCACTACACATGTGAACCAGCGCTAGATCTAAATGTTCTTGCAATACTTCTCCATTGTGTGAAGTTCAGATATGTGCTCCTTTAAAAAAGTTCTTCCCTCAGGTTTGAAATCACTGTGGATTGACAATTCTTGAAAGTATGAAGTCTTCCGCTGCTGAAAGTTTGCGCTCACACCTCTGTCGAAAAGTCTGACCTTGGTTGTGGGGTTTAATGGGTGAAGATATGTCTTTGTATAAATCTAAGTTTGTCGATAGTGGCAGATTTGAATGAACCTCTACTTATATCTATTGCACAAACCATTGTATCAATGTCATTGTTGGTCTGCATGTGGTCTTTGAAGCTCAATGTTTATGTAGATCATGTTGGAAGGATGAGGGCCACTGATGTGGTTACTATCCTATTTGCAAGCTATTCCAAATGTTGAAGTTATCCAATCTTCTCTTGAGAAGGACTCTCATTGGAAAACCTTATTTGCTATCTAGGCACCCATCAAGCTATGTAGCCTCTGAATGTGAGTGTTGTGGCTAATCAACATTTCCTTGTTAACATGATATGCAAAGTTTTGAGCCTATGTGTGTCCACAACTCAGTCTACAAGTCAATGTTTTGGTTAAATAGGGGAAAGAGTATCTCTTGTGCTGTGGACTACTTTGTTCAATGTTGAAGTGGATTTAAATCTTTTCTAGTGTGAGACGGTATTGTTTCAATTTCATGAATTAGAGCTATAGAACTCAAGTTACTTTGAAGTGGTCATGATCAGGCCAAAATAAGGTGCTATTCTGGTAATCCATGACACTTTGCATTGGCATGTCACGTCTCAATCAAGGTTTTGAATCCCACAAAAATTGATAGGTTGTGGCCTTCAAAACCAAAATAAAAGGGCAAATTTTAGCCTATCCATTGTTTCACAGCAAGCCCTAGGAAGGTGTAGTTTAAACTTGCTATTAAAGACAAACATTAATCCATTATCAGATGCTTAATAAGTTTCAGCAAGTGCTTGCAAAAGTCAACAAATTGTAACAATTATGGCCATATTCAAATAGCTAATCCCATATGAGGATTTCATTGGACATGTGGAGATTTCAAGCCAAAAATCATTAAGGTTTTAGAAACCTAATAAACATACCAAAAAAGCTCAAGTTTACAGTCTGGATTCAACCCTTCACTTAGAGGCTAATTACTTTGGAAATTTATAATTATCACAGAGTAATCTAAATGAACACACTTCAATAGTAAAAAGTCAAATATTGTAACATGGTGCCCTCACGGTTTTTTCGAGATAAAAGGGAAAATTGTAACTGGCTGCTCAACATAAATATGGTTCACCCAGTTACTTTGGAAATCTGTAAATGCTGCAGAGTAACCCAAATGGAGCAACTAGTCCTTGGAACATTAAAAGCTCACACAGAGCCATGTCAGACAGTCGACCTACTCAAATGAAAGGAGAAAAAAATTATTCATTGCTCAAAATGGCATTATAAAGAGCACATGAGAACAAATAGACACATGTAAATCATGATAATAATGGCGAGTACACAACCAGCCTTACTTTCCAGACAAGCAAATTTCAAGGTGGAGACAAGAAACTCAAATTTCAGTGTTTAAAAGATCAAATCTACTGTGACCACAACCTGTAAACTTTCTTCCAACTCTAGGAATTTGTTAATGCTTGCTATAAGACCTTTTTTAGTGGTGGTCGATGATGACACAATAACTAGATGTATTTATACTATACTCATCTTATATCATTGCAATTAGATGCACACACACGAATAGAAAAAAAAACATAAACTGAATAAATGCCAAACGTCCTTGCATTGACCAGTTGTTTATGCAAACCAAAAATTGACCGTATACAATATCACACATGAATCCTGATAGCAGATTGGCGAAACGAATAGATTCTTATGGCAACATATCAGCCAACTCCAAGATTTTTTCCATGTATGATCTGCGACAAATAAGATTGAAAAATGTTAGATGAGACTTGATGATACAAGAGAGAGAAAAAGTATTAATAACAATCTCCCATGTGCACATGCAACTTACCATCACATATTGTTGAGAAAATCAAGTGGCAAACTATTAATAACAATCTCCCATGTGCACATGCAACTTATCGTCACATACTGTTGAAAAAATCAAGTGGCAAATTTTCATCATGTGGATCTGAAGATGTCCAACCAAGGGGGGCCGCACTATGAACTATGGACCTCTCACACAACTCCATGCCCCATTCTCTTGCTTGCGCATCCATTTTGACTGTGTGGGGCACACCATGGAGTGTGATAAAGAATCCATTATCTATAGTAATACTTTCAGCCACGACAAATGCAGATTCACAAAGTTCATCAGACAATATATTTCATTCTGGAATACCCTCGGCATGTGTGCCATTCACGGCTATGTCTATCGAAAAGTCTGCAAAAACAAGCTCCATAGCTCTGAAGGGGGTTGGTTGGCCTCTAATGCTGCCATTATTGCAAAACAATTTGAGGAACTCTTCTTGTAAGGTACTTAGAATCCTTTCAAATGCATACTAAGCTCACGCTTATATTTTTACCCATTAATACCATATTGAAATTAATGTCAAATTTTGATTATAAAATTTTCTCAATATAGAAACACATCATAATGTCCATAAATACATAAGATAGTGTGTAATATTCAACTGATAATAACTTTAATTCGTCAGAGCATAATAATTTGAGATAATGATCATTTAATTTTTAGTCCACATTTTATTATAAGTATACACTTATTCAAAATATAAAAAAAAATCTTATTTGCTTTTAGATTAATCATAAAGTAACTGTTGTTGTTTATTAACATATTATTCATAATAGATAAAAAAAAAATTTCAACAAACTAAGTTTGCCATGCGTGGCACTGCCACGTGTGGCAAATTTCCAAAGCAAATTTTTTCTAAGTATTGTATTTTAATATTGCCAGGCGTGGCAAATTTTTTGACAAATTTTGCCACGCGTGGCAATAAAAAAAGTCATCACTCTGGAATTTTCTTTGGAGATTTGCCACGCATGGCAAATCCCAAAAAAATCATGTCACATGAAAACTGGTTAAATAACAACCGTACATGGCACTTCCACGCATGGCTGTGCCACGCCGACATATTTTGGCGCTCATATCTCAAGTTTTAGTTTAAAAAAAATTTGTGTGGCAGTGCCACGCAGAATTAATTTTTTTTTGCCGGACCTCACCTCCAGCCTGGATTTCACCGGCAGGGTCCCTCGAAAAAGTTTTGGCGTGGATATGCTGGCAGTGCCACACATAAAAAAAATGTCAAAATTTTGGCTAAGTATCGGGTTTGCGTGGCAGCGTCACGTGGCAAAACACACATATATGTAGTTGTGCCAAGTAGACTGAAGCTTATTGTATAAAAATTTGAATTGTCATGTAAGGAACAACACCGATGAAGCAAAGCATTCTTTGAACGATAAAGTACAGCTACTGTTACACTGCCTGTTACCTTGCAAGAATAGATGAAATGACTTCTAGAAGAAACGAAAAACAGATGGTTCTGAATAGAAACAGTGTGTGGTAAAAATACTATCCTTCTAGTTTCCTTGCAAAACACATCAAGAACTTGAAAGAAAAGTTCTCCTAACACATTCAGACAAAGGAAACAAAACAATACTTAGATCTCTTTGCATTCAATATCACTGAACATAGTACATGATCCCTCTTTATGTTAGGGCTTAACCTACCATAAGCTGACACGTGTGCCACTACCCATGTTCTATTCTAAACAAGACATATAACCATTGTTACTGGTCTGATTGTTTACGTCAGCATCGGACGTTGACACTCCCCCTTCAGCGAGATGGGAGGTAAGCTATAATTTTTCAGATAACAGTAAATGCTTTTCTCTACTAAGAGGTTTGGTACAAATGTCTGCTAACTGATCCATTGATGGACAAAATACCAAGTTTATTTCTTTACTTGCTACTTTTTTTTCTTACAGAATGATGTTGCACATCTATATGCTTAATCCTGGCATGATGCATAGGGTTTCGGGCTAATGCAATACTACTATTATTGTCACAGAATATGGTTGTTGATGCCTCTTGTTTGACTTTCAATTCTTCCATCAATATTCTAAGAGGAATGGCCTCTTTTGTTGCATGTGTGAGTGCCATATACTCTGCCTCAATGCTGGATAATGCAATTGAGCTTTGCTTTTTGCTGCTCCAACTGATGCAACCATGATTGAGTATAAAAATATACCCTGCAATTGACTTTTGATCACTTTTCTCTCCTCTCCAGTCAGAGTCTCAAAATCCGAGAAGACTGTTTCCCCTTTTTGCAAGAATCTTGTATGTAATTTTCCAGTTACTAGTTCCTTGAAGATATCTGAGTACCCTTTTTGCTGCAGTCCAGTGAACTTTATAAGGCTTTGACATATGTTGTGCCAAATATCTTACTGTGTTGGCCAAGTCTGGGCGTGTGCCTGTGACAACATGCATGAATTTTCCTATTATCCTCTGATAACCAATTATATCTTCATATGGACTGTCTTCGTTCTGGTACTCTTCTACAGATGGGGAGTACATTGGTTTACAATTTCTCATACCATAATATTTGAGAATTTACTAAATGTACTGGTGTTGGTTGATTGTCAGCATTTTGTTTGCTCGATCACGTTCTACATGAAGTCCAAGGAAGAAATTCACATCTCCTAAATCCTTCATTACAAATTTGTCTTTTAGTCTTTCTTTTACTTGTGAGACAAGACATGTAGAATTTCATGTAAGTAGTATGTCATCTACATACACAACAATGATACAAATGAAAGACTTATTTTCCAGAATGTATATACTATAATCAAATTCACATCGTTTGCAACCTAACCCCACAAGGTAGCTGTCAAGTTTGAGGTACCAAGCTATGGATGACTGCTTCAATCCATAAATGGATTTGTGCAGTCTGCAAACCATTTCTTCTATCCCTTTGCCTCATAACCATATGGTTGTTCCATGTAAATCTCTTCCTCTAGATCACCATTAAGAAAGGCATTGGTCACGTCCATATGTTGTAATTCCCAGTTCTCAATTGCTGCTATGGAAAGGATCATTCGAATGGTTGTCAGTCTTGCCACTGGCGAGAAGATTTCATTATAGTCTATTCTTGCTTGTTGTGTGAATCCTTTTGCCACTAATCTCACTTTGAATCGATCAATGGTTTCTCCATCTGGTTTGTACTTTATTTTGAAAACCCATTTGTTTTGTACAATGGATCTTCCATTGGGTCTTTCAACTAAAGTCCATCTGTTGTTCTTATTGAGTGTCTGTAATTCTTCTTTGATGGCACTTTTCCAAGACTCTGATATGGACTAGTTAAGACTTCCTCTAGGTTGGCAGGTTCTTTCTGATTTGTCATAAGGGCATAGTCTTGCAGTTTTGATGGCAAGGTTCTAGTACATTTAGACCTTCTTGGTTGAATAGTCTCAGATTCTTCTTGTACAATAGATTTAGTGAGTTCTATGGGAGTTGGTTGTGCTTCACTAATTGGCTTGTATAAGACACGTGGTTGTTCTTGTTCCCAATTGTACATTCCGCTGAAATGTTTTTCATCGAAGAGGACATCCCTACTAATGACTATTTGCTCAGTCTCTGGGTCAAAGAATCTATATGCTTTGGTTTCTTCAAGGTAACCAATAAAGACACACATTCTGCTTTTTGAATCTAGCTTAGTTCTTAATTTTTTGGGGATATGAACATAAGCTAGGCATCCAAAGGTCCAAAGATGTGTGACTGTTGGCTTACATCCAGACCATTTTTCTTCAGGTGTTACATCTTTTATGGCCTCACTTTTTATTCTATTAATCAGATACACAGCTGTTGATACAACTTCTGCCCAAAAGGTTTTGTCCAATTGTGAGAGGCTTAGCATACACCTAGCCATTTCTACTATAGTTCTAGTTGTAAAAAATAACTCATGCATTTGTTTGGATTGTGTGGCCTTTCCCTTCAAAGATGTCTCCTATTGTGAAATGCACTTTAGAGATGTAGAATACACCTCATGTATTTGCTTGGATTGTCTCTTTTCATCTTTGTGTTCTATAAAAGTAAACAATGAGAAACAAACCATTCATTGACTTTATTTTCAAAGAACCATTGTTAGTTTACAAACCAATCAACAAAAATCAAACTACTATGAAATGCAATTTATGATTCAAAATTTTACATCCATGTCCTGTATATAGGATTCAACATAATCCTAGACTTGGATATCTGGTACTCCAGGTGTACGAGATTATTAGTTACGCCAAGCTTGTTACACCAAGTTTCATTACAAATGTAGAGGGTGACTTACAGATATATGTTGCTCTACAAACCAAGGATCTACCTCCTTGGATGTTTGGTGAACTTTGTGTCATTTTTGTAGCATAATCAACTCTTTTGAATGCATTGTTTTGATAGCTCTACTTCTCTTCATGTGTAGCAAAACAAATATAGTTTACAAGTACTACATTTGCTTGTTGACAATAGCATACGCTTTTCTTGTAGGTTGGCACCCAGTTATAAGGTAACCTTATATAGTTTTGGCATGTGCAAGTTTGATGTAGGAGGTCACACTTTTGATAGACTTGTTTGCACCCTACAGATACTGAAAGTTACACATTCTGTTACTAACTTTGAATAATAATTTCCAATGGAGTTTGTAAGTGTTTCTGTAATCTTCTACTTGGCATCAAGGCTATGCATGGTCAAGCTATTTCTGAAGGTTGGTTTTTACCCAATACCATTGCTTCTTTCGAAGTTCTACCCTACATACCGTATTAGGTTTTATAAGCCTTGTCAATAGGGAGTTTCATATGTTGCTACATAACATAGTATAGCATAACTAAATCAAGATAAAGTAGGTTAGTTTTTCTACATATGACTAATGAGCTAATGGCAAAGGTTATGCATCTATTAAACAATGCCCAAATGATCTATGAAATCAGGGCTTCGGTTGTTCAATTTCATCTCCATACAATACTATAGCCATTATCTTGTTATTTGGACTTGCAAAACCCAATGCAGACATGTGTGTTGTTAGATATATATTTTTCAATGTCAAAAAGGCCTAAATAGTGTTTGTACTACTTTTGGCAAGTGGACTTGTGGATGAGGTCAGATTTAGACCCATTCTAATTGGCTGATATATATACATGCGACATATAGTCACTAAAATCTAGTTTTTTGTTGAGGTATCTAGAAGTTGCTATTTTAGGAAAGTGGCTAAGTGACATTATGGCTAATATAAATAACTGTACTAGCTTTGTGAAGAAAGAATCTTCATGTTCGCATTTTGTATGGAGAACTTTTCTCTTTTGATTCTATGTCCATCCCTTTCATATTTCTCATGATATCTTGAGTTCTAATGTGTAGAATGTGAATTTTCTTGTTGTACTTGGATCCTCACATGTGAAGGACAATGTGCTGCTGATGTTTGTACGGACAAGGCATGATTTCTAGATTGTAGATGAATCTAGATGTGCACTCCAATTTAGCCAAGATCTAATTGATCCATTAAGCATGTTTTGGACCTGATTTTTTCACAGTTAGGATAGGATAACTTTCACCTATGCCTTTACTAGGATGCTGATAATCTACCAAAAGTTTGTTGATGACTTAGTTATGTTCAATTTGGGTTATGGACTATGTAGGTTTAACCACATTGGGTTACAATGGATGTTATATTTGTGGACCACTTTTGGAGGGTCGACATAGCACAAATATGTTGAAAAAAGTGGTGTACGAGAATCATCGCAAATACTTGCCGCTTGATCATCCTTTTCGAAGGTCAAATAGGCGATTTTTGGAGGGCGAGGAGATAATTCTCTAACTACACCACCACCCCCACGCATGGGAGTAGCGGAATGGCATGGTGAATGGCTTAAACATCACAACGTTAATTCTTCATGAAATGAATCCATTGATGGTATGAAATGGTTGTCTATTTTTCATAAATTACCCTATTGGAGGAATTTATTGATAAACCATCTATTGGATCTTATGCACATATTCAAAAACGTCGGTGAATCCTTATGGAACCACATTATTGGCATAAAAGACAACTCCGCAGATCGTAAAGATCTACAACGGCCGATGTGAAAAGACCCTATTGGATTCAATACACCGAAGGTGGAGATGAGATTCTACCTAGCGTGCCGTGGATTCTTACAAAAGATAAACTCTCATATATCAAACATGTTATAAAACAAATGAGAACTCCAACAGGCTATGCACATTCTTTATGCAAATCATTTACCAAAGATGGTAAATCAGACTCTGTCATTTTATTGTTTGTTGTGTACAGGTGCTCTGGAGAAGAGGATTGAGGGAATACCTCAAGGAGACTATGTCATTTTTGTGATTGCAGGATTAATTGGAGCTCAAACCCTCGGATTTCTATCTCACTCTCATATCACCTCACAAACACACACACACACACACACTCTCTCTCCCTCTCTCACTTTCACCTTCTCTTGAAACTATGGTATGCTCTTGCAACTGCTACCCATATGTCAAAATGGCTGATCAGTACTTTTGCATGTCATAGTATCAGTGGCCTATTGTCTATGCATGTCAGATGTAGAGCTTGCATGTCATAGCATCAGTGGCCTATTGTCTTTGCATGTCAGATCTAGAGCTTGCATGTCAATTTGGAAGCTTGCACGTCATAGCATCAATGGTCTATTGCCCATGCATGTCAGATCTAGAGTTTGCATGTTAGATCTAAAGCTTGCATGTCAGTTTTGAAACGTGCATGTCACTCCATGCATTCCTGAAAGGCCATGCATGTCACTTCATGATAGTTGCATGTCAAGAATCTATGAACCCTTATGATTGCGTGTCACTTCATGACAGTTGCATGTGAAGAATCTATGAACCCCTATGATTGCATGTCACTACAGACAGTTGCATGTGAAAAATCTATGAACCCTTATGATTGCATGCAAAGAATCTATGAACCCTTATGATTGCATGTAAAGAATCTAAGATCCATTGGGATTGCATGACAAGAATCTAAGATCCAACATGATTGCATGTCGGAAAGATTAAGACTGATGAACAAATTTCAATGGTTTTGTTAAGCTAGATATGGAATTAAGAACAAGGAATATGAACTAAGTTTATGTAAGTTGAGGTTCCTACATATGAGATCCCTATTGGAGTCCATTGTATATGTAATTGGCATCGGCCAATTGAATTTGCATAATGATAAGAAAAGAATCCTTCGGGCGAGGGGGGGGGGGTCCCCATCTTGTCCCCTCAGTGCTTCCGCTATTGTGTGAATGAATCTATGTGATGCAATTGTTTTTCAAGTTTTGATTTATTAAAATCTTAGTTGATTTTCATTAAGTTGATTCAAGACTAGCTTATGTGAATGAAAAGCCAATTAGTTCTTTTGGCCTTTAAGAACTTCGGACATGCCTTTCACCCCTCGAGTTCACAGCTTGGTATCAGAGCTATGGTTTATTTTGCTGTGAACTTGATGTGAAGACTTTGTATGTTTATGCATGGCAGAAGAACACAAAGCTGCACCCGGTGTTTAAGAGGCCTTGTTAGCAAAAAGCAAGAACTGCCTTGAAAAGATCAAGAAGACCAAGACTCCTACTAGGCCTGAGGAAGAACCAGATGACCACGAAACACTGGAAGCCTACTTGTGGAGGACTAGAAGACCATGCTTATAAAAAACGTACAACCTGAGACTAGTTTTGGCCATAAAATCATTGAAGGCCATACTAGTAGAATAGAGGGATAATTTCTTAAACCATAAAGATTGTCCACTAGGACCAAAAGAGTGTTTGAGAAGTAGATCTTGAAATACTTTAGAGAAAAACATCAAATAGGATGTTAGATCCTAAGTTGTTTTTAAGAAAGATTTTGATTCAATACTATCAGTACTTTGCTTTGAATGTTTTAAACATGTGAGTTATGTGATCTGAGCTTTTAGTAGCTCAGTGAACGACATGTAATGTTAGTTTATACTTGTTTGCATACTTAATGCGAAAGTAAACCTTGATGATCGGATGAAATGGAATGGACCTAGATTTCAAGCATCTCTTGAAATCAATGCCTTGTGATTCAATCCATGTCTCCAAATCTCTAGAATGTTCTTACCACCCAACCACACCTATCCTAGATGTTGCACATGAGTCCTCCACGATACTCCACTTGGATTCCACAAACTTGACCACCCCTTAAAAAAAAAAAAACACTTCTTGGACGTACTATGACTAGTTTGAAAGATAATTGCAAATTACTACGCACTATTGATGTGTCAAAAGACATTCTAGGTTCTTTGTTTGACGTTCCTCTTTCACCTAGCTTGCAACCATTAGTAAAAACTTTCATTAGAAGTAGATATTCGTGTTGGCCACTCCAATCACCATTACCATTAAATGGAACACCATTTACGTATTGGGGTCGAATGTACATGATCATGCCTAGTGAACACTTTCTTGAGACTGCTTTGGGCCTTTTTGCATTGAGTAGTATTGAGGTCCCTCTAGCTGTGACATTGATGCCATATGCAGGACCTCAATACAATTGGGGTGATTGGCATGCTTTGTGTTGTCACCAATGGAGGATGCAAGAATATGGCTTGAATTCAAATGCTTGTTCTTCAGACCTGGCGCCACGCCAGACTGGACAGCCATAAACAGGTAACTTCCACCCGAGCAAGCCATCCAACTCAGCCGACATATATACAAGCTGCCTTATTTCTATCCATCTTGCAAATGCGTACTACTACTGTGATGACTGATTCAATAGAACGAGCAATAATACTTTGGAATGAAAGAGGAAAATTGGCTCGAGGTGAGATCGTATAATCCTTTGCACAAGCTGAGATGATTTTAGTCGGGAGTCGAGTGTTATTTATATTGCCCTGCTCTGTCTTTCTCGCTGAAATTTCCTCTAGCTCCACTAAGACTGTCAACCTCATCATCTTGAGCCTCATACTACGTGGCCAGTGAGTTGGTGCCACTAGCCATTTGTTTTGGCCATAAACTTTTTGCTGCATCATCTGGGCAGTTTTCGTATATTCCACTATAGTAGACACCAGCTAGCAGGCGTTGACTCCTCATCAGCAATTCACCACACACAAATTCAGCAATGACGGCGAAATCGGAAGTAGTGGTGCACTGTCGTTGAGTTTCCCACCGCACTCTTATCAGGCCCACGAAGACATAAAATTCGAAATTCAAAATCTCTCTCTCTCTCTCTCTCTCTCTCTCTCTCTCTCTCTCTCTCTCTCTCCATTTAATTAAAGACAAGCTAAACATTTAGTAATAATTATGTACAACGGACCTAGAAGAGTTTTTAAGCTTCATAATTCATTATCCATATACTAGCACCTAGCATCTTATAAAATAGCATAGTATTAGCTTGAGAAGCAAGCTAATTAACCATACACATATATGCACATCCGAGTGTCAAAAGTGCATCCTTATATTAATTGTGAGACAACACTAGTTTAGCCTAATCCAAGAATGTAAGCCCTTCTTCCCAAAATACAAATTTGTTGTGTGATATTCATTTGCTTTAGAGAAGATCATGAATCTTGCAAAAATGCCAAGTAAATTTTTTAATTATTACAAATATTGTCCCCAAAGAGAATGGTGTCGGTTGATCAAACTGAAGGGAAAACCTTTAGAGAAAAGGAAGAGCTTAAAAATCATGACCAAAATTACAATCCACATAGAAGAAATAATTGTTGGTTCGTCTCATTAGGTAATTTACAAATCAGATATGCCTATCATATATCAAGGGCCCTTTAGTTTTCAAGGGTAAACTTGAGTTACAAATTCGTAGGCAAATATTTTAAATTTAGGGTAGGGATTGTTTTTAAAATTAAAAAGTATAGCAAATCATAATCAAGAAGTGTCAAATTGTTCCCACTTCCTATTTAAAAAGTCAAGGACATGACTTTGAAACCAAAGGTCAAGTGTAGGGATTCATGAAAAACTAGCACTTTCAATATTTGATCAGATTAAGAGGTTTGTTTGTGGGGTGTTTGGTTAATACTTAAGAAGCAATAGCAACAATCGTTTTGAAAGCGAACGAAAATTTGTAGGTTTTAGGGAGAGTGAAAGGCAATAGCTAGAAATTGAGAAAATTGAAGATTACAAGATCAGAAAATGTACGTGGATATATAGCAACTATGGAAGCCATTGTGCGATTGGGTTCTATGGTGATTGGAATAATTGTACTGTGTCTATTAATTAATGTAGAAAAAGAATGAGATAGTTGATCTAACATAATGAGCAAGGCCGCCATAGTTTTTCAACAAATCTTTGAGAAAATAACTAAGTCATCAACAAACTTTTGGGAGATTATCAGCATCCTAGTAAAGGCATAGGTCAAAGTTATCCTATCCTAACTATGAAAAAATCAGATCCAAAACATGCTTACTGGATTTACTAGATCTTGGCTAAATTGGAGTGCACATCTAGATTCATCTACAATCTAGAAATCATGCATCTATCATGCTAGAACTTGGAAATACATGAAAATCTGATCAAAATCACTAATACTTTATATTAGCCATCACTTAGCCACTTTTCTAAAATAGCAACTTCTAGATACCCTAACAAAAAACTAGATTTTGGTGACTATATGTCGCATGTATATATATTAGCCAATTAGAATGGGTCTAAATCTGACCTCATCCACAAATCTTCTTGCCAAAAGTAGTACAAACACTATTTAGGCCTTTTTGACATTTAAAAATCTATATCTAACAACACACATGTCTGCATTAGGTTTTGCAAGTCCAAATAACAAGATAATGGCTATAGTATTGTATGGAGATGAAATTGAAAAACTAAAGCCCTAATTTCATAGATCATTTGGGCATTATTAATAAATGCATAACCTTTGCCATTAGCTCATTAGTCATATGTAGACAAAGTAACCTACTTTATCTTGATTTAGTTATGCTATACTATGTTATGTAGCAGCATATGAAACTCCCTATTGACAAGGCTTATAAAACCTAATACAGTATGTAGGGTAGAACTTCGAAAGAAGCAATGGTATTGGGTAGAAACCAACCTTCAGAAATAGCTTGACCATGCATAGCCTTGATGCCAAGTAGAAGATTACAGAAACACTTACAAACTCCATTGGAAATTATTATTCAAAGTTAGTAACAGAATGTTTAACTTTCAATAGCAGTAGGGCGCAAACAAGTCTATCAAAAGGTGTGACCTCCTACATCAAACTTGCACATGCCAAAACTATATAAGGTTACCTTATAAATGAGTGCCAACCTACAAGAAAAGAGTATGCTATTGTCAACAAGCAAATGTAGTACTTGTAAACTATATCTGTTTTGCTACACATAAAGAGAATTAGAGCTATCAAACCAATGCATTCAAATGAGTTGATTATGCTACAAAAATGACACGAAGTTCACCAAACATCCAAGGAGGTAGATCCTTGGTTTGTAGAGCAACATATATCTGTAACTCACCCTTTACATCTGTAATGAAACTTGGTGTAACAAGCTTGGCGTAACTAATAATCTCGTACACCTGGAGTACCAGATATCGAAGTCTAGGATTATGCCGAATCCTATATACAGGACATGGATGTAAAATTTTGAATAATAAATTGCATTTCATAGTAGTTTGATTTTTGTTGATTGGTTTGTAAACTAACAATGGTTCTTTGAAAATAAAGTCAATGAATGGTTTGTTTCTCATTGTTTACTTTTATAGAACACAAAGATGAAAAGAGACAATCCAAGCAAAATGCATGAGGTGTATTCTACATCTCTAAAGTGCATTTCACAATAGGAGACGTCTTTGAAGGAAAAGGCCAGACAATCCAAACAAATACATGAGTTATTTTTTACAACTATAACTATAGTAGAAATGGCTAGGTGTATGCTAAGCCTCTCACAATTGGACAAAACCTTTTGGGCAGAAGCTGTATCAACAGCTGTGTATCTGATTAATAGAATAAAAACTAAGGCCATAAAAGATGTAACACCTGTAAGCCAACAGTCACACATCTTCGGACCTTTGGATGCCTAGCTTATGTTCATATCCCCAAAAACTTAAGAATAAGCTAGATTTAGAAAGTAGAATGTGTATCTTTGTTGGTTACCATGAAGAAACCAAAGCATATATCCAGAGACTGAGCAAATAGTCATTAGTAGGGATGTCCTCTTCGATGAAAATCATTTTAGCGGAATGTACAAAGGGGAACAAGAACAACCACGTGTCTTATACAAGCCAATTAGTGAAGCACAACCAACTCCCATAGAACTCACTGAATCTATTGTACAAGAAGAGCCTGAGATTATTCAACCAAGAAGGTCTGAACATACTAGAACCTTGCCATCAAAATTGCAAGACTATGCCCTTATGACAAATCAGAAAGAACCTGCCAACCTAGAGGAAGTCTTAACCAGTCCAGAATCAGAGTCTTCGAAAAGGGCCATCAAAGAAGAATTAGAGGCACTCAGTAAGAACAACAGATGGACTTTAGTTGAAAGACCCAATGGAAGATCCATTGTACAAAACAAATGGGTTTTCAAAATAAAGTACAAACAAGATGGAGAAACCATTCATCGATTCAAAGTGAGATTAGTGGCAAAAGGATTCACACAACAAGCAGGAATAGACTATAACAAAATCTTCTCGCCAGTTGCAAGACGGACAACCATTCAAATGATCCTTTCCATAGCAACAATTGAGAACTAGGAATTACAACATATGGACGTGACCACTGCCTTTCTTAATGGTGATCTAGAGGAAGAGATTTACATGGAACAACCATATGGTTATGAGGCAAAGGGATAGAAGAAATGGTTTGCAGACTGCACAAATCCATTTATGGATTGAAGCAGTCATCCAGAGCTTGGTACCTCAAACTTGACAGCTATATTGTGGGGTTAGGTTGCAAACGATGTGAATCTGATTACAGTATATACATTCTGGAAAATAGGTCTTTCATTTGTATCATTGTTGTGTATGTAGATGACATACTACTTACAGGAAATTCTACATGTCTTGTCTCACAAGTAAAAGAAAGACTAAAAGACAAATTTGTAATGAAGGATTTAGGAGATGTGAATTTCTTCCTTGGACTTCATGTAGAACATGATCGCGCAAACAAAATGCTGACAATCAACCAACACCAGTACATTCAGCAAATTCTCAAATATTATAATATGAGGAATTGTAAACCAATGTACTCCCCATCTGTAGAAGAGTACCAGAACGAAGAAAGTCCATATGAAGATATAATTGGTTATCAGAGGATAATAGAAATATTCATGTATGTTGTCACAGGCACATGCCCAGACTTGGCCAGCACACTAAGATATTTGGCACAACATATGTCAAAACCTTATAGTTCACTGGACTGCAGCTAAAAGGTACTCAGGTATCTTCAAGGAACTAGTAACTGGAAAATCACATACAAGATTCAGGCAGAAAAGGGAAACAGTCTTCTCAGATTTTCAGAATCTGACTGGAGAGGAGACAAAAGTGATCAAAAGTCATATTTCTATACTCAATCATGGTTGCATCAGTTGGATCAGCAAAAAGCAAAGCTCAATTGCATTATCTAGCATTGAGGTAGAGTATATGGCACTCACACGTGCAACAAAGGAAGCCATTTCTCTTAGAAGATTGATGGAAGAATTGAAAGTCAAACAAGAGGCATCAACAACCATATTCTGTGACAATAACAATAGTATTGCATTAGCCCGAAACCCTATGCATCATGCCAGGATTAAGCATATAGATGTGCAACATCATTTTGTAAGAAAAAAAAGTAGCAAGTAAGGAAATAAACTTGGTATTTTGTCCATCAATGGATCAGCTAGCAGACATTTGTACCAAACCTCTTAGTAGAGAAAAGCATTTACTGTTATCTAAAAAATTACAGCTTACCTCCTATCTCGCTGAAGGGGGAGTGTCAACGTCCGATGTTGATGTAAACAATCAGACCAGTAACAATGGTTATATGTCTTGTTTAGAATAGAACATGGGTAGTGGCACACGTGTCAGCTTATGGTAGGTTAAGCCCTAACATAAAGAGGGATCATGTACTATGTTCAGTGATATCGAATGCAAAGAGATCTAAGTACTGTTTTGTCTCCTTTGTCTGAATGTGTTAATAATCAAAATTTGACATTAATTTCAATATGGTATTAATGGGTAAAAATATAAGCGTGAGCTTAATATGCATTTGAAAGGATGCTAAGTACCTTATAAGAAGAGTACCTCGAATTGTTTTGCCATAATGGCAGCATTAGAGGCCAACCAACCCCCTTCGGACCTGTGGAGCTTGTTTTTGCAGACTTTTCGATAGACATAGCTGTGAATGGCACACATGCCGAGGGTATTCCAGAATGAAATTTATGGTCTGATGAACTTTGTGAATCTGCATTTGCCGTGGCTAAAAGTATTATGGATTCTTTATCACACTCCACGGTGTGCCCCACATAGTCAAAATGGATGCGCAAGCAAGAGAATGGGGCATGGAGTTGTGTGAGAGGTCCATAGTTCATAGTGCGGCCCCCCTTGGTTGGACATCTTCAGATCCACATGATGAAAATTTGCCACTTGATTTTTTCAACAGTATGTGACGGTAAGTTGCATGTGCACATGGGAGATTGTTATTAATAATTTGCCACTTGATTTTCTCAACAATATGTGATGGTAAGTTGCATGTGCACATGGGAGATTGTTATTAATACTTTTTCTCTCTATTGTATCATCAAGTCTCATCTAATATTTTTCAATCTTATTTGTCGCAGATCATACATGGAAAAAATCTTGGAGTTGGCTGATATGTTGTCATAAGAATCTATTTGTTTCGCCAATCTGCTATCAGGATTCATGTGTGATATTGTATACGGTCATTTTTTGGTTTGCATAAACAACTGGTCAATGCAAGGACGTTTGGCATTAATTCAGTTTATGTTTTTTTTTCTATTCGTGTGTGTGCATCTGATTGCAATTATATAAGATGAGTATAGTCTAAATACATCTGGTTGCAATTTAAGGGTACGAACTGTGTCATCATCGACCACCACTAAAATAGGTCTTATAGCAAGCATTAACAAATCCCTAGAGTTGGAAGAAAGTTTACAAGTTGTGGTCACAGTAGATTTGATCTTTTGAACACTGAAATTTGAGTTTCTTGTCTCCACCTTGAAATTACTCACCATTATTATCATGATTTACGTGTGTCTATTTGTTCTCATGTGCTCTTTATAATGCCATTTTGAGCAATGAATAATTTTTTTCTCCTTTCATTTGAGTAGGTCGACTGTCTGACATGGCTCTGTGTGAGCTTTTAATGTTCCAAGGACTAGTTGCTCCATTTGGGTTACTCTGTAGCATTTACAAATTTCCAAAGTAACTAGGTGAACCATATTTTTTTTGAGCAACTAGTTACAATTTTCCCTTTTATCTCGAGAAAACCGTGAGGGCACCATGTTACAATATTTGAGTTTTTACTATTGTTCATTTAGATTACTCTGTGATATCTATAAATTTCCAAAGTAATTGGCCGCTAAGTGAAGGGTTGAATCCAGATTGTAAACTTGAGCTTTTTTGGTATGTTTATTAGGTTTCCAAAACCTCCATGATTTTTGGCTTGAAATCTCCACATGTCCAATGATATCCTCATATGGGATTAGCTATTTGCATATGGCCATAATTGTTACAATTTGTTGAGTTTTGCAAGCACTTCCTGAAACTTATTAAGCATCTGATGATGGATTAATGTTTGTCTTTAATAGCAAGTTTAAACTACACCTTCCTAGGGCTTGCTGTGAAACAATGGATAGGCTAAAATTTGCCCTTTTATTTTGGTTTTGAAGGCCACAACCTATCAATTTTTGTGGGATTCAAAACCTTGATTGAGATGTGACATGTCAATGCAAAGTGTCATGGATTACCAGAATAGCACCTTATTTTGGCCTAATCATGACCACTTCAAAGTATCTGGAGTTCTATAGCTCTAATTCATGAAATTGAGACAATACCATCTCACACTAGAAAAGATTTAAATCCACTTCAACATTGAACAAAGTAGTCCACAGCACAAGAGATACTCTTTCCCCTATTTAACCAAAACATTGACTTGATAGACTGAGTTGTGGACACACATAGGCTCAAAACTTTGCATATCTTGTTAACAAGGAAATGTTGATTAGCCACAACACTCACATTCAGAGGCTACATAGCTTGATGGGTGCCTAGATAGCAAATAAGGTTTTCCAATTAGAGTCCTTCTCAAGAGAACATTGGATAACTTCAACATTTGGTATAGCTTGCAAATAGGATAGTAACCACATCAGTGGCCTGGCCCTCATCCTTCCAATATGATCTACATAAACATTGAGCTTCAAAGACCACATGCAGACCAACAATGACATTGATAGAATGGTTTGTGCAATACATATAAGTAGAGGTTCATTCAAATCTGCCACTATCGACAAACATAGATTTATACAAAGACATATCTTCACAAATTAAACCGCACAACCAAGGTCAGACTTTTCGACAGAGGTGTGAGCGCAAACTTTCAGCAGCGGAAGACTTCATACTTTCAAGAATTGTCAATCCATAGTGATTTCAAACCTGAGGGAAGAACTTTTTAAAAGGAGCACATATCTGAACTTCACACAATGGAGAAGTATTGCAAGAACATTTAGATCTAACGCTGGTTCACATGTGTAGTGACTGCTTTCTAGGCAGAAGTTTATCATATCAAATGATCTTCATATGTGAACTCACGCAGTAGGGAAAAGGAAGATATACATACGAATATACACATACACCCATGTAAACATAAACATACATAAACAAACATAAAGATAAACACATGCACATACAAATATACACATACACCCATGTAAACATAAACATACATAAAAAAACACATATACACAAACATATATGCCCACATACACATACACATGCATCTACATACACCTTTGCTCACATACAAAAACACACACATACACAAGTACACATACAAATACACATATGCACAAAAGCATGCATACATTTCTACACATATACACATTTATGCATACATGCACATACACATGCATACTCACTCACCAAAATAATGCCATTTATGAGTAGGTTCGCACACCAACCACCCCACGCGACCCCCCTCCCCGATCCACCCACCCCTTGGTTGGTTCACCACACAAGCCTATGGTATGCCTACGTGATTTGCCACATGGCGACCCAATTATGTATAATTTGCCATGTGGCAGCCTATGACAAGCTTGGCAAATAGCATGCCTATGACATGCATATGTGGCATGTTACACAACCCTATGGTAGGCCTATGTGGCTTTCCACGTGGCAAACCCCAAGCCTGCATGGTTTGCCATGTGACAGGCCACAATGAGGCAACCTCGGGCCACATTCGATCTCTAATTTGTGGGGGAGAGTTGTTTTCTTAAAAGGGCTCTTGATTTTAATTGCACCCCCTCCCCTCCCCTCGAAAAAATAAAGAGGCCCCATCCCTGAGTCCCAGAAAAAAGGTTTTCTGTTTTGGGGGGATGTGGGTGGGAGTGGGGGGAGGAAGGGGAGTATTTAGCCTCCCCACACATTTCCCTACCCCTGTCTCCCCCCATTTTTTGGGGGGGAGTGGGCCTTGGCACAAACCCACTTTTACATTTTCCACTCTCTCGGCAACATGGAGGGGCACGCGCAATGCATCTTGCAAAAAAAATTGAAAATGAAAAGAGTGTTGTGCCATAGACATGGGGAGGGGAAGAATGGCTAAGTAGATCATCAATCACTCGCTCTGAGCATCATCCACATGTCTCGACCACAAGCCGCCACCCAGATCAATGGCTGCCTGTCAAAACAACACACACACACACACACACACACACACACACGTGCACACACACACGCACGTGCACACACACACACACACACACACACACACACACACACACACACACACACAGCACACACACACACACACACACACACACACACACACACATGCACACACAACACACTCATACATGTATACACGCACACACACAAACCTCTACTAGGCTCTCGAAACCCTAAACTTGCATACATTGCATACAAGCACACATTTCGTACTAACACATTCTCTACCGCCTTTGACCTCCAGCCGCCCATCATCGACAGGCTTAGCCACTTGTGTGTGTGTGTGTGTGTGTGTGTGGTCTCTGAATGTTTTGGCCACAATCTAGGCATTTGATCTTCAATCTCATGCTTATTAGAAATTTACACAAATCTATAATATTTGTCTTCTTGTGATAACAACATACACAAATATAGATGTTTTGTTGACCAAGTAGATTGCTAGCTTATGATTCATAGACATGAAATGTAAATCCTGATAAGTAGTTGTGAAACTCATTGATAAGGTAGCTCCTTCCCATCATGCATCCAATATATACCATACTGAGGTTTTTGAGAGCTGATAGATTTGAGCTCTCATTTCTATCACATACTAATTATCTCCACATCTCAGAGTAGAGCCTCTAGGCATTGTCTCAACTCACAATTGACATCCATACGACAATTGAAGTGGAACAGAGTGCACCTCTAGCTTGAGCAATTCAATTTTATCGAAAGTATAGACGTGTGAGATGCCCCACTTGACCATATCAATTTAAAGTATATTATCTGCCTATTATAAGAAGAAAAAGGGTTCGTCTTCTTTATTTTATCTCTCTTTCATAAGTTATCCATCACTTTGCTAATTCTAGAATTTTTCATAATGGGATCATGACAAACCACATTCCTCTTTATTGTGGCATTAGGCAAGGCTGCCCATCGTCCCCAATGTTACTTGATATTCTTCAAAATCAAGTAGTTAGGATAGGACAAGTAATTTCACCTATGGCTTTACCAGGATGTTACTTATCTCACACAAGTTTGTCGATGACTTAGTTATTTTCTCAAAGATTTGTTAAGAAAATATGGTGGCCTTGCTCATTATGTTAGATCAACTATCTCATTGTTTCTCTTCTTTAATAAACAGAGACATCTAAAATATTCCACTTATCACATAACCCAACAACAAAATGGCTTCTATACTTGCTTTATATTCGTGTACAGTTTCTCATCTTCTGAAATCATTTATAACCTTTCAATTTTCTCAGTTTTTAGTTATTGACTTTCACTCTCCCTAAAACATGTAAATTTCCTTTCTTTTTCAAAGCGGCCATTGCTTCCAATATTGCTTCTCCAGTTTTAACCAAACACACCACAAATATACCTCTTAACCTATTAAACGAAGATTGAAAGGTGGGAGATTTTTTAAGAATCCTATGGTTTTCAATTTAGAAACATTCCCTACCCTAAAGTAAATAATTTTTC
This sequence comes from Diphasiastrum complanatum, assembly GCA_029204225.1. NCBI lineage: Eukaryota > Viridiplantae > Streptophyta > Lycopodiopsida > Lycopodiales > Lycopodiaceae > Diphasiastrum > Diphasiastrum complanatum. Next base: position 64,002,825 of record CM055099.1, on the reverse strand, counting down.
CTATAGTCTTACAGCACAATCTTTACCCTTGAAAAACTTAAGGGCACTTGTATATGTAGAAGGCCTATCCGATTTGTAAATTACATAATGAGACCGCCCAACATTTATTTCTTCTGTGGATTGTAATTATGGTCATGATTTTTAAACTCTTCCTTTTCTCTAGAGGTTTTACCTTCACTTTCATCAAGCGACATTATTCTATTTGGGGACAATATTGGTAATAAAAAAAATTCATTTGCACCTTTGCAAGATTCGTGACCTTCATCAAATAAAGCACACGAATATCACAAAACAAATTTGTATTTTGGGAAGAAGGGCTTACATTCTTGGGTAAGGTTAGAGTATTGTTGTTTCATAAATATAACAATGGACTTTTGACACTGATGTGCCAATATTTGCATGGTTAATTAGCCCACTTCTTATTAACTATTTTATACTGGATGCTATGTGCTACTATATGGATAGTGAATTATGAGGCTTAAAAAAACTCTTCTAGACAGATGTTTAGCTTGTGATACAAAAAATGAATAAGAGAGAGAGAGAGAGAGAGAGAGAGAGAGATTTTGAATTTCAAATATCATGTTTTCGTTTATTTAGTGCCACATGGCCTAATAAGAGTGCGGTGGGCAACTCAACACCAGTACTCCTTCCGATTTCGCCGTCAACTTCCCACATTCCATTTGAAAAGAGTATCGGTTTCCCTAAGTATTTTTTATTCTGGGCAATGTGTAATGAAGCCATTGCCAATCTCATGTTTGCGCAGCCGATCCCCCTCTCTTCTTCTGGCACAATAGCAGCAACTGGAGTATACGTAATAATCAACAAAAATTTGTGCGTGGTGAATTGCTCATGAGGAGTCAACGCCTGCTACCTGGTGTCTACTATAGTGGAATATAGTAGATGATGCAGCAAAAAGTTTATGACCAAAACAAATGGACAGTGGCACCGACTCGCTGGCCACGTAGTATGAGGCTCAAGGTGATGAGGTTGACAGTCTCAGTGGAGCTGGAGGAAATTTCAGCGAGCGAACAGAGCAGGGCAATATAAATTACACTCAACTCTTAACTAAAATCATCTCAGTTTATGCAAAGTATTCTATCATATTATCACCTAGAGCCAATTTTCCTCTTTCATTCCAAAGTATTATTGCTCGTTCTATTGAATCAGTCATCACAGTAGTAGTACGCATTTGCAAGATGGATAGAAATAAGGCAGCTTGTAGAAAGTCATTGCTTGCCGTCGTTTGTATATGCTTGCTGTGTGTTGAGGCAGTGCAGGCCCTCGACAAAAGCTTTAAGCCCGTGCGTAAGGTTTTACGTTACTCAGATTCAGAACCTAATGCTGCTGCGACAACCCAGTCATCGCTACATTCTACAGAAAACATTGCTGGTACATATCACGGAGTTGTTTCTGATTCCAAGCACAATATTGTGGACAGCCAAAGTGGAAGTGAAGCTGGATCAAGTTCAGCCTATCGAAAGAAGGTTGGAATTGGACTTGACCTTGGTGACGAGAATGATATCGGAGTGGGCCTAGGAAACGGTGTGGGGGCGGGGGTTGGAAGTGGAGTTGGTGTTGGCGTAGGCACACAACATGGAGGGGGCTCTGGTGCTGATCGTGGAGGTGGTCAGGGAACTGGAGCTGGAAGCGGTTTTGTTAGTGGTTCCGGCACTGGTGCGGGTAATGGAGCTGGTCAAGGAAGTGGAGCTGGAAGTGGATATGGTGCTGGCTCTGGGTCAGCAGACACTGGGCAAGGCAGTGGTTCTGGAAGTGGCTACGGTAGTGGCTCTGGCTCAGGTGCCGGAGATGGTGCTGGGCATGGGAGTGGAGTTGGAAGTGGATACGGTAGTGGTTCTGGCTCCGGTTCTGGAAGTGGCTCTGGGGAAGGTCGTGGAGAAGGAAGTGGCTCTGGCTCTGGCTCAGGCTCTGGAAGTGGCAGTGGGGAAGGTAATGGTTCTGGATACGGGACTGCAAGCGGTAGAGGAATAGGAATTGGATCAGGCTCTGGCTCTGGCTCCGGGCAAGGATCAGGTTCCGGATACGGTGATGGATCAGGAGAAGCTTCAGGCACTGGGACGGGCTCGGGCAGTGGATCAGGATCTGGCTCAGGGTATGGTGATGGTGGAGGTAAGGGTGTGGGAATAGGACATGGGTCTGGTTCCGGCTATGGAAGTGGTTCAGGGAACGGATCAGGAGCAGAAGGAAATTGAGACACTGCTCCAGGAAATGGATATTCAGTAGCAGCAGGTGAACTAAGTATCACCGTTAACGCATCAACTTCCAACTGTAGTTCTCAGCATGACGACGCCAGATGTTTGATTTAAGAATCAGAATGACATACAGTTACTAGCCGCATATTGGTTCCAGAGACTATAGTATTTTGTATAGAGATCGCAATGAGCTTTAATTACCATAATAATCGTGTGATTGTATGTCAAACTTTTGTGACAAGGTGAACTATAATTTGTGTAATCCGCATCAACTTTACAATAAAGCATATATGATTTTAAGTGTAATATATAAATTGCTCTCAGACATGACATGACCATTAGATTTGTTTGTCAAAAATATTCTATTTTGAAAGCAATTTGGTAACGTGTACATGCAATATTTTTGTACAATCATCAACATTGTTGCTCATATCTTTGTAAAATAATCTATTCTTCAGACATGAATAGTAGCATAAGAAGTTCATACTTTTGCATAATAAGTTATAATAAGTTCAAACTTCCATTATGCCAAGTTCACAACAAGGTTTTCTTTATTGCAGTGGTCTATGAAATTGTGTGCCAAGTGGGGTCTTACAAAGTTAAAGCCTAGAAATTGGCAGATCAATCTACTGTTCAACCAAAGGCCATGGTGAAAAATATACCAGTTAAAATTGTTGGTGTCCAATTCATCATTACTTTTGTAGTAATGCACTTACCAGACGCTCCATCAGCTTACCGTATGTTATTGGGACGTCCTTGGCTATGAGTTGCGCAAGTAATTCACAACTGGGGTACAGGCAAAATTACATTTGAAAATCTGGAGGAAGCAATAAAAGTTGATCCATTGACTTGGGGCTAAAAGCATGGTCTGGTGGTACAACATGGACTACACTACCTTTTTTGGGTAGAAATGCACTTTTGTATTGTTATACACTATTTTCAACTAATACTTTTGACTTGCAATAACTTTTTAACCGTACCTTGGAAGAATGTCATGTAACATATCATTGGAAAGCGCTCGCTTTCTAACGCACCAAACTCTGCTGAAATTGGACTTACCACTAAAAAGTTATGTCATTTTTAATGTTTTGACTTTCCATAACTTTTTAACCGTAGCTCGGAAGTATGTCATGTTACATATCATTGGAAAGCACTCATCAAGCGCTTTCTAACACACCAAGCTCCGCTGAATTGGACTTATGACTAAAAAGTTATGTCAATTTTAATGTAAACTCAAAATAATTATGAGTAATAAAATTTCCAAAAAGTGTATGTACTACCAAAAGGTACAATGAAAAATGGGTTCTTTTTTTGTACCACCAAACCATGCTTTTAGCCCTGGATGATCAAGCTAGCTATCCTGAAGGGAGATGATGATTCTTCCACAGCATATCATACTTGTGGCCGAGCAGAAAAGGCACCCATTATGATTCTCAAACCAATAATGTTAACTTGAATCAAGTGCTAGCAACTATTGATTGTACAGAGGGTTCCATGTGTCAGCATGATGACCAATCCAAAGAAATTGACATTTGCATGGAAGACCGTACTCTTGATGCTCCCATCACATTTCCAGTTAATATAATGAATGTTGCTTGGATTTCAACTGACCCAATCCTAGATCGAAAATGAACTTATTCCAATTAGTCATGCTTTATCCTATAATGAGAATGTAGAATTTACAGATGAACAAATCTTAAGCCATATGGATCCTACATGTTATGTCCATGTCCTGAATATAGGATTCAGTATAGTCCTAGACCCGGTACTCCAGTGAATCAAACTTATTAGTTATGCCACATCATACTGGACATGATCCGCAAGTATTTAATAACCTTGTGAGTAGAGTATATGCATGTGTAGAGTATCAATAGCGATTCTATGAATAGAGGATCCATGCATAGAGACTCTATATGCATGCGTAGAGTATCAATAGCAATTCTATGAATAGAGGATCCATGCATAGAGACTCTATTCTAGTGGAATCTATGTATAGGGGAGTTGGGACCTTGCATTACTAAATGCACAGGGGGTTCTAAGCCTTATATAACGAGGCCAAGCTCGCTCTACTACACCACCATTTGGTAATTGATTCATTGCCAGAATCTCTCTCTACTCTCATGCTTCCTATTCCTTGGCTTGGGGTGAAGCTTCTAGAGATTCATTGGTTGCTTCTATTTGGTTGGGAGGTTTCTCCAACAGTGTGCTCTCTATTGTTTTGTCTTGTAAGCATGATCTTGAGGAGGCGACTCTTAAATTGGTATCAGAGCAAGGCTTACGAAGTTAGAAGAACTTGGAGAAGTGCTACCTTTTGTCGAAATTTTGATTTTTTGAAAAACTCAATTTTTGGTTCCTTTTACGTAATTCTGGAAAATTCTGACGAGAATACTGTTAGTACAAAAGGCAATCGAAATCGAAAAATCAAAATATTGTTCTCATTCTATACTGCTTCATATGACTAGTGTGAATGCTTCACATAAGTCTAATAGATCATTGAAGATTGTTGGTAACATCACTTTTGGGCTTGGGGAGGTGTTTGCATGTTTTTGCATGATATGGCCTTGTAAAAATACGCCCTACTACAGAATTATGACTGCTTTGTTCTCACACATGTAAAGCCTAAGTGGCAAGTTGATGTGGCAAGCATCTCGGCCACTTGGTCTCTCTCTGTATTGTGCTTTATAGTGCCTAATTTGGTGCACTGTAGCCAAAGTTATGGCCGTTTGAAATTTTGGCAGTTTTGTGAGTAAAATTGACAAAATTTGAAATTGTTCTGATTGCATGCTAGTCTTTTTCCTGATTTGTGGTACTGTGCTTGCATGGATTGATTGCATGTTGATTCTCAGTTTGGTTTTGACATTCATAAAGAACTTCCAGTCGAATTGAGTGGTCATACGCATGTGACGGTTGGGTCACAAATTAGTGATATTGACTAACAAATTCTGTAAAACTGAAATTTACGTTAAAAAAATCCTAATTGCAAAATACATTTTCCAATCACACTTACTACCTCTGATGTCCACTCTTCTTTCCCCCTTAGAGTTTTTACTCCCCTAAAAATCTGTTTCAACTAAGGTACAATGAAGATATAAAGACATTAATAAATGTTAAAAGTGAATTACTGCAGGAAAATGTTTAAAACAATTTCATTTCTATCCTATACCACGGTTGAATCAATGATATACAAAAATCATCCACTAGTATGAAAACTAGTACTAGTCTAATCTTTTGCATACAATTTACCATAGGATTTAACTAGGAAATGAAATCAGTTTTTTATTTTTGATCAGTTCCTATTCAGTACAATTTTTCCAATAAAATTGGACTGTTTCCTTTTTTATTGGCCTTACTCCATCAATATTAACAAAAACTATCCAAACTCATAATACAAAATTACATAAATATAGATCCTACCAACAGAATTTCAGTAACTTTTAAACTGTATCCAACACAATTTTACTGTTCGGATAGTGAGTTATGTGGGCCACACATTCTGTCTGGTCATTTCATATTGTTTGATGGTTTTAAATTTAATACCGGCTATTAATTTTTTGGATAGAATTCATTTACTTGTATTCATAATTGCTCTTTGTAACCATTGAGCTTCTCCCCAATTTGGATGTCAATTGTGATGTTAGAAGTGGGTACATGGATTACATTGGATCTGTTAATGATAGAAGCTAGTCCCTAGAGTTGATGCATCAGTAGGGTTTCGAAGTTTATCACGAACCTGAAAGGATCATAATGTAATGTTGAACCATGTAAATTGATCTGTTCAAATCATAGGATCAGGTATGTAACTGTTGTATCTAGCTAAAAGGCATGCCAGTCATTTAAATAAATGGATTCTCCAGGTTTTGGGAACAAGAGATAATATTCTATATGGACTATAGGATAGCTAGATGATCAGTGAATCTCTAAAATATCAGATATGGAGGTTAATTCACTACAAGAGAATGGGCGATTTCCAAGGCTGAGCGTTTCTTTGAAAGATAGTTTTTAAAATGAGTTGCGTGGGGAGTGGAAGGTTCGAGCCTCGGGTGCGGTATTTGGCCTCGGAATAAGCCTACCAAATTCGAACTTGGTTTTGAAACATTTATAGAGAGGGATATAGAGAGGGTTATAAATTCACTAGAGGGCCTCAGAACATACATCGAAATACTGAAGCTAATTTGAGTGGTATACCGAGGTTGACGTTGGTATAAGCCTACCAAATTTGCACTTGTTTTTGAGACATTTATAGAGAAGGTTATAAAGAGGGTCCAGGAGGCCAGAGGCATTCTAGGACACTCTGCTAACCAAGGGGAATACTGAGACTGATGAAAAAAGGCCCCTCGGTATAAACACAGTGTAAAACAGAATGTAAATGGATCTCACTTTTGGAATTTGTTACCTATCAACACATTGAATTCTATTTTCTATCAACTTTGGTTGCCATATGCACAAGTGAATAAAGAAATTTATGTATCACAAAAAAATGATGATCACAAATTGTGTACTCACATTGTTCAATGTCAACTAGTCAATCAATAAAGTGTAATTGCATCTGTGAGCAATATGATTAATATTACAATGATTTGAAATACATGTACTGTCTCACTCATTCATTTGGTGGTTCATCGTTATCATTTGTCACATCATCATGCGACAAATCCGCCAAACCAAATGAGTCTATCTCTAATTCTACCCAAATATCTCCTATAGCTTCATCATTAATAAGCTGATCTTCAAAAGCTAATGGTGACGGTGACGATGAGTGAGATCGTGAAAGTGTGTCGTGTGTCGTCAAACCATCCGACGATGATGCATCATGCTCAACGTCATCATTAGCTTGTGAAGCTTGCACATGATCATCCTCCAAAATTGTGTCATTGAATCCGTCATCACGATCTCATTCATGAGCTGCATCAGTTGGCAGCGCCATGTCCTCCACGACATCTCTATCTTCAAAAATTCTTTTACTTCGAGGAGCGACTTGAATCACGTACCACCATCTGGGATTTGAACGATCGGGGTGAAAGACCACCTGCAATTGATCAATGTTACCATAAACGTTGACTCGTAGTTAGTATCCATGGCTATGTTACAATTGCTTGCATATTACTATACACAATATACATTTTTTGCAATACACTGAAAATCGATTGATTGACAACAAAAGAGCATAGACATCTTGAAGACATAGAAGAAACGTACCTGCTCACATTGTTGTGGAAAAACAAATGTGTCGCTTTGATCTATCCAAAGCTTGGTGGAGTCAATGGCAAAATAACTACTCTCATCTTTCCTGACAGTTGCATTGGGACCATTGCAAATAACTTTGAACTATTTGACATCAAATATGAAAAAGTTCAGTTGCCTAAATCCAACTTCGAGAATGTCATTGATTGTCCCACAATAATCAAGCTGAGAAGAGAGTAAATTGGTGTCCGTCATGCTTGCTCAACTCTCTTGGGTAAGATTTGCCATGACTCCACAATCGTATGTGTTTCTAGTTTTGTCAATGCACTCCATACGAAAATGTTGTCCATGCGTCCACAGTGCATTGTATTTTTTGTACTGAATGAAAAAGAAACTAAATGTGTTAGAGATACAACAAACATGTATAAAATTGCCTGTATTAATAAACATGTGAAGGTTGATCATCATAGCTTACATGTAAATTCCACCCCCTTGCATATTCCCGCTCTCTCTTTGTTACTTCCTGGTTGTTTGTCGAGGCTTCTCTAAGTGTATCACGCAACCAATCAAGCGTCATGTCCTTGGGTAGAAGGGCGACGTTAAGTGGGTATGGTTATCTTCTTTGCCCTCTCCTAAAAGTGGCTTGAGTGGTTTGTCTATGAGCCTTGGCCTCTTCGTATAGCGAAATCCACTTTTGCATTCCTCGCTATTAAGAATGCAAAACTTATTTATCTTCTCCCTGAAAGACTCACTCATTCTCATGATCACTCCTTTTCCTTGAGGAACCTCCCCAACAACACGCTCATCATCCTTCTTATCCCAAAGACGAGGAATAGAATGATCGCTATGAGCAAGGAACTTCGTGATGTAAACCATGGACTCAAGCACTAGCCATCCTTCCGCCATGCTACCCTCAGGCCTTGCTCTTTGTCAAACAAAGCCCTTCAATATTTTCATGAATCGTTCCAAGAAAAACATCCAACGTTACACATCCTAGAAAGAAATCTGTACTTTTATTGATAAAAATCTGTTGATAAGTGGGGTGGGAGTCAATGGAGGCTGGAACAGACCTCGAAATATGTGTTTTTGTTTAATTCAGTATATCATCTGTTATTCTAAGGTCGATTCCGACCTCTGCTCATCATTTGTTTCAAATCATAAACAAATTATATGCTAGATTATTACCAACTCACAGATGCTAGATTATATACCTCTGCTCATAAACTTTTACATAAATGTTTATCTCCCATTTTTTGTTGTAGATGCACATTATGGGGGGAGAGAGAGAGAGAGAGAGAGAGAGAGAGAGAGAGAGAGAGAGAGAGAGAGAGAGAGAGAGAGAGAGAGAGAGAGAGAGAGAGAGAGAGAGAGAGAGAGATCATGAAAGAGTTAAAGGTAACCAGCACTCCCAATTCTAGATAGGTGTGTAGCCCTTGTTTTCTTTCGTTAAAGACGTGGTTCAACTGTTTCTTGTTGGACGATTAGTTCCACAAGAAAGCCCAAACGCCGTAAGGAGGGAGCATGTGGTGACATTTTGGAGTAGAATATAACCGTACAGTTCGGGAGTTTAGGTTAGCACTCTACTATGATCTTTTGATTTTTTTCTCCTAATGTGTGCTTAGGTTTTAGGATTTAGGGTGTGTGTATGCGTGTGTGATGCCGTTCGTTTATATTTCATGTTTACCAGTTCATGCTACCTTGATTTGTAGGATCTTAATTTATTCATGTGTGTGTGTGCATGCGTGGTTCATGTAGCATAGTTCGAGCTTTTATAGGTATTGAGTCAAAGCTACGAGGGAAATACCAACACATAAATCATTTTTTCATCTCCAATTAACCACAAACCATAATCCTAACAATATTAATGATGACACGAATCCATTGAGGATGCAAGGGGGGCTAACTGGCTCCTCGATCGAGTTGTATGTGTCGATTGGGTGTCTTGCCTAAAAATGACGACACCAAAGAGGCATATGGTGTGCAGGCCGTTGACGTCTTTGAATCTCACGGTTCACCACATCGAAATGGGAAAAGTGTGTTTGCTACTTCAAACTCAACAACTCTAAAAGGTTGCATGAGGTTCATTTGGATTCAAACAAGTGTCCACATGTAACCACTTCGAAGTGTTGAGTTCAAAGTAGCAGCATCATTTTTCTTCTTTGATGCTACCAACCGCAAGGTTCAAGGATTGCCATGGGCCTACACATCATTTTTCTCTTTAGTGTCTTCATAGGAGAGACACCCCCTCGTTACGTACAAGTCACTTGTGTGCCAGTTAGCCTCTTACTGATGTTTACTCCTCAATGCGGTTCAATTTGGATCATCATTGTTACTTGAACTTGAAATACCCTAAACTCTAACAATATTGGTGAACACACAAATCCATTGAGGATGAAAAGGGGGCTAACTGGCTCCACGATCGAATTGTTTGTGCCGATTGGGTGTTTCGCCTAAAAATGGAGATACCAAAGAGGCATATGATGTGCAGGCCATGAACATTTTTGAACCTCATGGTTCACCACATCAAAATGAGGAAAGTGTGTCTGCTACTTCAAACTCAATAATTCTACAAGGTTGCATGAGGTTCATCTGGATTCAAACAAGTGTCCACCTATAACCACTTTGAAGTGTTGAGTTTGAAGTAACAACATCATTTTGTCTCTTTAATGCTACGAACCGTCAGACTCAAGGGTTGCCATGGTCCTACACACCATGTTGCTCTTTGGTCTCTTCATATATAGGATAGACACCCCCTCATTACATACAAGTCACTTGTGGGGCCAGTGAGCCTCTTATTGATGTCTACTCCTCAATGTGGTTTAATTTGGATCATCATTGTTGTTTGAACTTGAAATGGTCGTGAATATGACAATACATATGTGTTGGTATTGACGTTGTAGCTACGAGGCAGTATACATAAAAATTTTGGCATCCATTTCACAATACTCTATTTTTTTAAGCCCACGCACAACAATACCCACCGCGATTTGCGACGTGAATTGTGAGTTTTCTTTTTTTAATTCATCGCGGACGTTAGAAAAACATGTCGCTATAAGGTCGTCGGAGTCCGACGTCCTTAAAAAACATTGCAATCTGACATACATAAGGTGCTGAAGTCCGCAGCGATAGTTCCCGGTGGATGAAAATGAATCTGACGTGTGAGAATGATGCTATGCATGCATCTTCTAATGAAAACGAAGGTCACGAACAATTTGAGATGGATGAAGACGAGATTCTATTGTGCAAGGAAGCATACACTCCTTTATATCTTGGAGCATTTCGAGACTAGCTACGTCAATTCTTATTCTAAACCTTCAAGCAACATACAAATGGAATGATCGTAGCGTGACATCTTTATTCGGGTACTTAACGCATAACACAACTATTTTACTTTATAGCATATTTACATTAAGTTAATTTTTTTTTTCTAACAACTCACATTGCTCTTTTTTTAGGTTGTTGCATCAAATACTTCCGAAAGAGAATGTGATACCTAAAACATGAAAAGAAGCACGAAAGATGATGACCGTGCTTGGAATGGATTACGACACAATACATGCATGTCTAGAAGACCATGTTCTATATAGAGGTGAGCATTCGGAAAAGCTTCAATGTCCATTGTGTAACGCTTCACGTTTTCAAGGTGACGTACAAGGGAAAAGTGTTACGACATTTTTCAACTATCCCACGATTGCAACGTTTATTTTGATGTAAATCTTTGGCACAACTAATGGATTGGCATGTCAAAAATCGATCTACGGATGATGTGATGCAAGTACCAAGTGATTCACCTGCATGGAAACATATTGAAGACCAATGGTTTGAGTTTGAAAATGAACCTCGTAATTTGAGATTTGGCTTTGCTATGGATGGCGTAAATCCTTTTAGCATTCAAGTGTCAACTTGGTTCACATGGCCAGTTGTGCTCATTAGTTATAATATACCTCGATGGTTGAGTATTAAAACATGACACTTGTTATTGGCTTTATTGATTCCAAGAAAGTACAAGAACAAGAACATGGACGTGTATCTTGCACCTTTGGTCGATGAATTGTGCATTCTTTGGAATGGTATTCACGCTTATGACATCTCGAGACCTTTACAACAAAGGAACTTCATTGTTCGTGGGATTCTAATGTGGACGATGCATGACTACCCTAGTTTAAGCAAATGTTCAGGTATCTACATATTTAATCTAATTTGTTTTAGGGTTTAGCATTTGAGTATATTTAACTAAGCTTATGTTCAATTTGGTTTATGAACTATGCACATTTAACCACATTGGGTTACAACGCATGTTATATTTGTGGACCACTTTTGGAGGGTCGACATAGCACAAATATGTTGAAAAATGTGGTGTACGAAAATCATCGCAAATACTTGTCGCTTGACCATCCTTTTCAAAGGTCGAATAGGCGATTTTTTGGAGGGTGAGGAGATAATCCTCTAACTACACCGCCACTCCCACGCATGGGAGTAGTGGAATGGCATGGTGAATGGCTTAAACATCACGACGTTAATTCTTCATAGAATGAATCCATTGATGGTATGAAACGGTTGTCTATTTTTCATAAATTACCCTATTGGAGGAATTTATTGATAAACCATCTATTGGATCCTATGCACATATTCAAAAAGGTCGGTGAATCCTTATGGAACCACATCATTGGCATAAAAGACAACTCCACAACTCGTAAAGATCTACAAGCGGCCGATGTGAAAAGACCCTACTGGATTCAATACATCGAAGGTGGAGATGAGATTCTACCTAGCGTGTCGTGGATTCTTACAAAAGAGCAACTCTCATATATCAAACATGTTATAAAACAAATGAGAACTCCAACAGGCTATGCACATTCTTTATACAAATCATTTACCAAAGATGGTAAATTAAGTGAATTGAAATCGCATGATTGGCATAAGATGTTGCAATTCATACTTCCACTTTCTATTCGAGATCTCTTCAATGAAATACGCTTTACAATTTGTCATCGATATAAGGTTTGTATATTTTTTTAAACACTTGTATAAATATGTGTTATTTTAATATTTTTATGTGTTAAACAACCTAATGTACTATCAATTTTGCTGGTGGATTTCCTCAAAAGAAATAAAAAATAGTGAATTGGATTCCATGAAAATCCAAATGATTGAAATGGTATGTTTGTTGGAAAGATTTTCCAACTTCCTTTTTGGATATACAAGTTCATCTTCTAGTGCATTTGGTCGAAGAAGTATCAATTGCAGGACCTGTGCACACGAGATGGATGTTCTACCTTGAGCGCTTTATGAAAGTTTTGAAGGGCTTTGTGAGACAAAAGGCAAGGCCAGAATGTAGCATTGCAGAAGTTGGCTTGTACAGGAATCTTTGTTTTATATCACCGAAATAATCTCACAATTGCATCCTACAAGTCCAAAAATGTGGTGTGAAGAAGAAGATGAACGTGTTAAGGGTAAAGTACCACAAGGAAATGGTGTGCAAAAGAGACTTTCACCTCAATTAAAAGAGAAAATTGACACGTTCATATTATATAAGTGGACAAATGGAAAAGTGGATTTCAAGGTATGAAGAAGCCAAAAAGGAAAGAAACATAACATTGAAACGAAGAAGAAATATCAATCGAAGAAGAAGGAGGGCGTTGGAGAACGACGGACCTTTGGAGCCTTTATCTTCAAAATGCTCTCCTGAATGGGTTTTTGATACGATGCTAAAAGTAGCAAAAAACGGAGAAGAAGTGACCGAATTAGAATGGGAATTTGTTTGTGGATGTGGATGGAAGGATAGTGTAATATTGTTTTTGTGAAGTTTTGTTTTTGTACTACTCAATATTGAATAGTATTTCTAATTATACACATTTGTTTTTTTTTTGTTTTAGTATACATCATACACTGCCATGTGGGCATATGGACACCATTACCGTGTTGAGAGAGTTGACAACAAGTGACGTACATATGATTGTGGTATAATGGCCAACTTTCAATAAGAGAGTCGTTCTAGTGCGAGGAACCCTAATGTCATTTCGGGCGACCTAGACTATGTCCGCACATTGCAACATATTTATGAAGTCGATTAAGAGACTAACGACAAATACTTTATTTTTGACGTAAAATGGTTTAAGATCTAATATTGCCACGACATTGCGAACAAGTGAGACTCTAAAATTCCAATGTCATTACTATTTGCAATCCAATTATTTGTGTATCAATCTTATAAGACTAACCTAATTTTTTTTAATTCTTTGGCAGATTATATTCCATCCAGATCAAATAGACCCAAGATGGCGGTATGTGATCCAACTTAATGTGTGTGTTTGAAGGAAAAAATATTGTTGAATTGGATACACACGACGAACCACCACCCAATTTTGGCGACATTTTGGAATAACCTGAACCACTCATCCAAACTCCCAATGATGTCGAAATGATGGGAGAAGAAGGTACAAATGGAAATGATGAGATTCCTACGATCGTACAAGACCAAATTGGGGGTAATTTGAGGCCCCCACATTTGGATGAGATAGAATTAGAAGAAGAGGAGATTGAATATGAGGGTAGCTCACATCATCAAAGAGACACGATTGGAAATTTACGATTATACCTAGACCTAGATTCAGATGAGTGTCAAGACTTGTGTGATGACGAGAATGACGTAAATGATGAGAATATTGGAATGGCAAAGTGATGCCACAACCCACGCTCAAAGAAATCCCATAAGTAGAAGTGGGACTTTGTTCAAAGTGGATATAGGTGAAAAATGTCCAAGTGTTTAATGTCCCCAAGTACCAGCCCCTTTGTGGGTAAAGGGGAGCACTTGGATTCGTGGGCGGCTAGGCATCTGGGGACCGGATCCCGAAACGTGGCTCATGGAAGGGGCAAAAGGCTCCATGATTTTGGTGCAACCTCTGAACCAGAAAGGTTAAGTTGCATCACGGTGTAACCTCTAAACCAAAAAGGTTAAGTTGTATCCGTTGAAGGCCCACCGAATTCCTACATGGTCTATGATTGTTAATACTTAAATTCACTTGCACTCATTTTCTTTTATATTCATCGCAATACTTTTTATGTATACTTTTATAGATAGAGTTGAATGTGATAATTATAATACCCGGACCTTGTGGTTATGTTCTATTTCAGAATGTCACCACATATTCCCTCCCTGCGGCGTGTAGGTTTTTCCATGCAAGTTGGAGAGATTAGAACCTTGCCTTTAATGGGAGAAAAGTAAGGGCTACACACCTTTTTAAATTTTAGTTATCTACATTTTACCTTTGCATATTAGCTAATTGCTAGTGTATGCGGTGAAATACGATATTGCTTTGAACAAAATGAAAATGATGAATTACATTTGATTTCTTACTATGTTAGATAACATATTCCAATAATAATAAAAATTGAAACAACACAAACTCACCGGTAAACTCACATGAAGTGCAAACGTGCAATTGCCGCTTTTTAAACGCTTGCTCTCTTTTTTTTGAATATTTTTGTCACATGCACAAGCATTAAAAAAATGACAATATATTACACAATTGAACCATTATTATAAGCAAATTCTTCTAATCTACCTCAAATTCTCTCTCTCTCTCTCTCTCTCTCTCTCTCTCTCTCTCTCTCTCTCTCTCTCTCACACACACACACACACACACACACACACACACACACACACACACACACACACACACACAAACAAATCAAACATACAATTACCATCAAACACTATCTAGTCATCTACTACTCTAAATCTTAATCAAAACACACTCACACACACACACACACTCTCTCTCTCTATGTGTGTATATATATATATATAAAATCTTAAATTCAAAATGGAAGACACAACACATTCTCTCTCTCTCTCTCTATATATATATATATATATATAGATATATATATATAATCTTAAAATCAAAATGCAAGACACAACACATACACACTTCTTCTCTCTCTCTCTCTCTCTCTCTCTCTCTCTCTCTCTCTCTCTCTCTCTCTCTCTCTCTCTCATGTATCATTCTTAGTCCTAAATAAATATAAATCTAACAATCTATTACTACCATAGACTATGTAGTTATCTATAATCTTAAATTCTAAATCAATGCAAAATGTTAAACACACACACACACACACACACACATCTTCTCTTTCTCTCCCTTTCTCTCTCTCTCTCTCTCTCTCTCTCACACACACACACACACACACACACACACACACACACACACACACACACACACACACATACACAGACACACACACACACACAAATTGTAAATTTAACAATCTGTTACTACCCAACACTATCTATATCAATTTGTCTATCAACCTAAATTATAGATCAATGCAATATTCAAAACACATACACATCCTCTCAAACACACAATACACTATCTTAAATAATTCTACCAATCTATTATAAACACATCATAATCTATTCTCTCTCTCTCTCTCTCTCTCTCTCTCTCTCTCTCTCTCTCTCTCTCTCTCTCTCTCTCTCTCTCTCTCTCTCTCTCTCTCTCTCAAAACTTAAATTTTCAAAAAAAGGACAAAATATAAACTCCAAAATCTTTCAATATCTTCAAGCATACATCTACACTCCACCTCTTCTCTCTCTTTCTCTCTCACAAATTACAAATCTAATAATATATTATCACCAAACACTATCCTAAATAATACTAACAATCTATTACAAGACCATTCAAAACCATATTCATACTAACAATATTCAAAACCATTCTAAATCAATGCAAAATTTAAAAACACGTACACATATAATACACACACATTCTCTCTCTATCTCTTTCTATCTTTCACACTTTCTATCTCAAGTTCTCAAAACAAAGAAACAAACACCAACTTCAAACAAACAAACAAACCTCAAACACTGATCTTCAAGCCCTCAAGCACTGATCTTCAAGCCTTCAATCGCTCTCAATCACCCTCAATCGCTCCAAAGACGCTCCAACCTGCAAAAAAACAGAGTGAGAGAGAAGGCGCTGCACCACACGAATTAGAGAAACCAAACAGACGTCGGAATATGATGACTCTAAATCACGTCGGATTCCGACATCCGTTCCCATTCAGGCACAGGT
The DNA here is from genome assembly GCA_029204225.1 of Diphasiastrum complanatum. Lineage (NCBI taxonomy): Eukaryota > Viridiplantae > Streptophyta > Lycopodiopsida > Lycopodiales > Lycopodiaceae > Diphasiastrum > Diphasiastrum complanatum. The sequence continues at coordinate 63,986,351 of CM055099.1, read as the reverse complement.
CCCAGATGTCGTGGACAAGTTTTTGGATTGTTGACGTGGACGTCGGAATCCAACGTCCGTAGGATTACACGTTCTTTTTTTTTTCAAAAAACATGTCAGGCCATATTTACGTTTGAATGTCGAAATCCGACATGTCAGATTCCGACGGGCCATTTAAAAATTGGTTGCCGCCCATATTTTTTGATCACCGGACTCTGATTTTGGGATTTTTTACTTGGATGTCGTATTCCGATGAGTCACATTGCGACGAATTATGAAATTTTCAAAAATATGTCGGACGTCCATGTCGGAATCTATGCAATATGTTATTGTGATGGGACGAGAGAGAGAGAGAGAGAGAGAGAGAGAGAGAGAGAGAGAGAGAGAGAGAGAGAGAGAGAGAGAGAGAGAGAGAGAGAGAGAGAGAGAGAGAGAGAGAGAGAGAGAGAGAGAGAGAGAGAGAGAGAGAGAGAGAGAGAGAGAGAGAGAGAGAGAGAGAGAGAGAGAGAGAGAGAGAGAGATGTTTTTTCCTTACAAATTTTTAGACTCCCATTGGTTGTCTGCAATATTTATCCCTCTTATTTCGTTGCACCCATTATGTCAGATACTGGATCCCCTAGTCAGAGGTTAGGCCATAGTCACGAGTCATCCCGCCTTTCCTCTATGAGCGAGAGTGAGCTCATTAGCTACATTGGTCAATTGTCTTCCTCGCAGCAGGATAGGGTCTTACAGCACTTGAGGGCTCGATGTGTAGCTCCTCTCGATTGGTTGAGTACACATCATCGACCGAGGAGATTCAGTCCACTCCTCGTGTAGACCAGTCACATGTTTTTCCTTTCCGTGAGGGTCATTCCGACGAGGGTCGCACCCCCACCCATGTCACTACTGCCAGTGCTTCTTCTCGACACTCACATCATAAGAGAATTACGAATACTTTAATCCTCATCATTAGTAGTATAGTTGGTTTTATTGCTACCTTCATCTCTTTGCTTCTTCAAACATTCATTAGCAAAATGCCCTTTGATACCACAATAAAAGCATTTTAACTTAGATCTATCTTTCATTTTGCCAAAAGAAGAACTCTCACCTTGATCTGTCCCTGTAGACCATTTGCTTTTCCCTTTGCCCTTGAGTTTGCCTTTGATGAACATGGCCTCCTCTTCATATTGAGATGTTGATGTAGATCCACCTCTTGCTTGAAGCCTATATTCCTCATTCACCAAGATCTCTTGCAAATCCACCATACTTGGCAAAGTCTTTTGAATAGAAAAAACTTTGAACAAGATTAGCATGATCATCCAACAACCCATTAAGAACAACTTGAACAAGTTCTACCTCCTTAATGCTTTCATCAATACATGCTAACTCATCATTGAATGCTTTAACCCTCAAAACAAAAGCATGAGAACTTTCATCCTTCTTTTGCAATCATTGAAATATTTTCCTCCTAAGGGTTAAAACCCTTGATGTAGAATTGGACTCATAAAACTTCTTTAAAGAATCCCAAGCCTCACTAGATGAAGTACACTTACCAACTTCCTTAAGAAGTTCATTAGTCACATTCATCTTAATCACATGAAGAGCTTTCTTTACCCTCCTATCATACCTCAATTGTTCTTGAGGTGCCAAAGGTATTTCCTCCACACCTACAACAATATCCAACAACTCATTCATCTCAAGGAGAGACTCCATTCTCACCTTCCAAGTAGAATAGTTGCTTGAGGTAAGCCTATCATTTCTTTTCAACATAAAGCCTCCATTTGTAGAAATCACAAAGATATGGAACCTCTCAAATCTCTTTCTTGCACCAAACCTAGCAAATCCAACACGTAGAATGAAAGATACTTGATCAACCTACAATCTTATAAAATTTTGCAGTTTATAAGATTGAAACACACTCTTGAAAAGTCTAGCAACTTCAAATACAAGAGATCCAATCAATTTTAGTGTTTCCACAAAGTACACAAAATTCTATCATACACATTCTATATGCAAAAGCTAGAAACTTGATATAGAATATTGAAGAATGATGTTTTCCCTTACTTATGCACTATAAATCACCAAAATCCAGCAATTATGGAAGGAAATCGGCCTACTACAAGTATTTTGACCTAAATTCAGCTTTGGATCACAAAAAACCCCATTCTACACTTGAAAATGCTTGATTTTGACTAGGAATCACTGTAGCATGCTCTAGAATTGGTGATATTTCCAAATCACTCACTAGAATTGGCTGCTCTTCCAAATATAGCTTGAAACAAATCTTTGATACCATGTGAAGAATTATCAAATCACTAAGATCAAGTATGTCCCTTTGATCTTTGGTTATGAATGACAACACAACTAGCACCATTGACAAATACTGGAGTATATGTGCAACATATAACTCAGGAAATATAAGAATCATTTTGAAATCTTTTCCCCAAGGAAAATTACTGGATTTCAAGAATATTCTTCTAACCAGATCCTTAACAAGATTATGAATTATCCAAATTCTACAATCAACAAAGTAATTAAAGACATAAGACATAAGACATACCAAAACCATTTTAACACCCATCTTTAGCAACCATAATCTGTATACAATCACCTAGAACTCTGTCATCCAATATGCTCACTAGGATACATTCAATAACTTAGAGTCTATCTCCCATTCGAGAAATACTCTATACCAAGAATTTCCTATATTCTATGCACATAACTTTTTTTGATGAATTATGATGACTCACAAATCATGTGTCTTATAGGCAATATAGAACAAAATAAATAGTTCTTGGTGAATTCTCTTCACACTGCTTATTTAGCCAATTAGCTTTTAACTAGGAGTAATCCAATTACTCAAGTCAATTGCTAATGATTCAGAAATCTCAAATGTCTAGGTGCCAAATTCTTATATCTCGGAACAACACTTCATTTAGATCCACTTCTAAACCATAACTAAGTTAATGAATTATCCTTTCCAAAGAAAGAGTCATTAAACACATAGTAGATCCACAAGATTATCAAAAGTTTATTCTGTTCCGAGGGTTATTCTGAGGGTTTAACCGCATCTTGGATCTCCGATTTGCAGTGCCTCATCACGCTTCCCATGCATCGTCCCATCCATATTTGGTCAAATTTCAAATCAGGGGAGGGGACTGAAAATTCTCTATACAACTGGTCAATGACATAATTCTTTTCCTCACTTTGTTTGCGCCATTCCTTGAAAATGTCCTTGTTGAAGACCACATGCGTGAGTTTCCTCATGCGAGTGATGACGCGACCACCACAGTCATCCTCCACTATGTGCTTCTCTGCATCTATGTCATAGGATGGCAAGATGTCAATTGACGGAGAGGTGGCAAAGGGAGTGTCAAGAGGAGTGGGGGAGTTGACTACAATGGGAATGATTTGGGGAGGAGTTTGAGCGGGAGTGTAACCAACAAGGGTTTGAATGGGAGAAAAAATGGGTGGAGTGGCTTGGCAAGAGAGATCATGGTGCTACGGGAACATGTAGAACTCATGACCACGTCAAGGTCATCGCCACATCCTCCACAACAGGAGACACCGAGGCGGCGGCTCCTCCTCTCTCAAGAGTGTCGGGAGGAAGCACTAGCAGTAGTGACATGGGTGGGGGTGCATTGGAATGGCCCTCACGGAAAGAGAAAACATATGACTGGTCTACATGAGGAGTGGACTGAATCTCCTCAATTGATGATGTGTACTCAACCAATCGAGAGGAGCTACGAGCCTCACGTCGAACCCTTAAGCACTATAAGACCCTATCCTGCTGCGAGGAAGACAACTGATCAAGGTAGCTAATGAGCTCACTCTCGTTCATAAAGGAAAGGTGGGATGACCCGCGACTATGGCCTGACCTCTAACTCGGGGATCCAGTATCTGACATAATGGGTTCGACGAAATAAGAGGGATAAATACCGCGGACAACCAATGGGAGTCTTAAAAATTTGTAAAAAAAAATTATCACCATCTCTCTCTCTCTCTCTCTCTCTCTCTCTCTCTCTCTCTCTCTCTCTCTCTCTCTCTCTCTCTCTCTCTCTCTCTCTCTCTCTCTCTCTCTCTCTCTCTCTCTCTCTCTCTCTCTCTCTCTCTCGTCACAATAACATATCGCGTAGATTCCGATGTGGGCATCTGACGTATTTCCAAAAATTTCATAATCCATCGCTATGCGACACGTCGGAATACGACGTCCAAGTAGAAAATCCCAATTAGAGTCCGGTGATCAGAAAATATGGGCGGCAGCCAATTTTTGAAAGGCCCGTCGGAATCCGACATGTCGGATTCCAACATTCAGATGTGGATATGGCCTGGCATGTTTTTTCAAAAAAAAAAAAATTGTGTAATCCGACGGACGTCAGATTCCAACGTCCATGTCAGCAATCCAAAAGCTTGTCCACGACATCTGGGACCTGTGCCTAAATGAGCACGGATGTCGAAATTTGATGTGTTTTAAAGTCGTCGAATTTCGACGTCTATTTGGTTTCTCGAATTCACACGATCCAGCGCCTTCTCTCACACTCTATTTTTTGCAGGTTGGAGCATCTTTGGAGCGATTGAGGGCGATTGAAGATCAGTGCTTGAGGGCTTGAAGATCAGTGTTTGAGGTTTGTTTGTTTGAGGTTGGTGTTTGTTTGTTTGTTTTGAGAAGAGATAGAGTGTGAAAGATAGAAAGAGATAGACAGAGAGAGAGAGAGAGTGTTTATGTGTATGTGTTTTTAAATTTTGCATTGATTTAGAATGGTTTTGAATATTATTAGTATGAATATGGTTTTGAATGGTCTTGTAATAGATTGTTAGTATTATTTAGGATAGTGTGGTAATAATATATTATTAGATTTGTAATTTGTGAGAGAGAAAGAGAGAGAAGAGGTGGAGTGTAGATGTATGCTTGAAGATATCGAAAGATTTTGGAGTTTATGTTTTGTTCTTTTTTTGAAAAATAAAGTTTTAAGAGAGAGAGAGAGAGAGAGAGAGAGAGAGAGAGAGAGAGAGAGAGAGAGAGAGAGAGAGAGAGAGAGAGAGAGAGAGAGAGAGAGAGGAGAGAGAGAGAGAGAGAGAGAGAGAGAGAGAGAGAGAGAGAGAGAGAGAGAGAGAGATAATAGATTGTGATAGTGTTTATAATAGATTGATTTATGATAGTGTTTATAATAGATTGTTAGAATTATTTAAAAGGATGTGTATGTGTTTTGAATTTTGCATTGATCTATAATTCAGGTTAATAAACAAATAGATATAAATAGTGTTGGGTAGTAACAGATTGTTAAATTTATAATGTGTGTGTGTGTGTGAGAGAGAGAGAGAGAGAGAGAGAGAGAGAGAGAGAGAGAGAGAGAGAGAGAGAGAGAGAGAGAGAGAGAGAGAGAGAGAGAGAGAGAGAGAGAGAAAGAGAGAAAGAGAAGATGTGTGTGTGTGTGTGTGTGTGTGTTTAATATTTTGCATTGATTTAGAATTTAAGATTATAGTACATAGTCTATGGTAGTAATACATTTATATTTATTTAGGACTAAGAATGGAGTGTGAAGTTAGAGTGAGCTTTGTTGAGCAAGCTTTTTCAAAAATGTGAGCGAGCTTGTAAATTTTTTTAGAGAATATTGTAAAGTGAAAAAGTGATTTCTTATGACATTTTCTTATTTGTGATTGTTGTTTCATTATTTTATCTTTATTTTGAATTTGTTTCAAATACTATTTATAAATTTCAAGTATATCATTTGATGAAATTATTATTAATGTGCAATTTTGGCTTTGAAATTGTCAAATAAATGGGCATATATCACACAATAGAAATAAAACTCTTGAATTCATATTGCTAACAAAAATATCTATATCATATAATAATGTCCTGATGTCATGGGGTTATGTAAAATAACCTAACACAAATATATTTTTACTCAACATTTAACTCAACTACACTCAAAGCTATGTGTACGAGAAAGCATGTGCACACTTCCTCCCTTCTCTCTCTCTCTATCTCTCTCTCTCTCTCTCTCTCTCTCTCTCTCTCTCACACACACACACACACACACACACACACACACACACACACACACACACATTCATTATAAATCTAATATAAATTTTCTATCAAACACCATTTATTTATTTATCACTCTTAAATACCCTAAATAATGCATAATGCAAAACTCTCTCTCTCTCTCTCTCTCTCTCTCTATATATATATATATATATATATATATATATATATATATATATATATATATATATATATATATATATATATATATATATATATATATATATATATATATATATATAGATATATATATCTTGACAATAACACCATTTAAACATATTGGAGAGTATGAAATTTGAGTGAAGTTCATTGATGTATTGCAAAATTTTTAAAACATGTAATAATACAAAATCTCAAACTTATATAGGAAAAATTTCAAGTGTTTTTAATCACTTGTACATGAATTACAATTGTCAGAATATATTGATTGCATAAATCTTAATGATTGAACCTATTTTACGATGCTATATACTTAGAATGTTAATGTCTAAATTGGTGCATAGTAGTGAATGCCTAAACTTATTCTATATTGTTGTTTGCAAAAAAAATTAATGTCTTTACTACATCATTTTCCTCCGATTTTAGTAACATTCACACCTGCGACAAATAATGACAAATTTGTGTTATCAATTTAGATATGCAGAATTTTAAACATTGGATAATGACCATAACAAAAATCAAGTTGTAGCACATACCTTTTACTCACCCTAAAAATCAAACTATAGGACTTACCTTTGGCTCACCCCAATAATTCACCAGCCATTCGTATAGATCAGTCAAAAATGTTGTGTCAAGTTTCTCCAAAAGTAGTACTAAATGAAATAAAGTAATAGAAAACTATAGCAGGAATGACAGAAAGTAGTACCAAACGATTTTTGCTAACCTTCAAAGCGAGACTAGAAGACATATGAACAGTAGAGCAATTTATTAACTATGAGATAGTACGTTCTTTGTTCAATTAGATATATATATATATATGCTTGAAGCTTGTAAATCAGAAAGACGTGTATCTTGATTATCTTCTTGAACAACCAGTTATAATTCCATCATGTCATCTGAATTTGATATGCTAAATAGTGCTTAGCTATTAAATTGAGTATGCCAATTATACTCTTCTTCTTTTTTACGGTCAATCACTTGTCAAAAACATGAAAAGAGGCTTTAAGCAAATGTGTCTGAAAGGGTTTAGGGTGGAGAGCAACAATTTCTAGTCTGTCCTGAGTTGTGTAAAGCAATCTACCTATAAAGCAATAGCCTGTTACATTTACAAGGTTTGAATAGCCAAAAGCTACCGAAGCCCCATTCAGAAAACTTGGGGTTAATGTTGTCTACTATCTTACTGGGTTCTGATATTCTTTCAACAAGATGTAAGAAGTGTATAAAGAATGTTATACAACATGAGCTGGGTACGTGTTTGGCATATGGTGAGCATGAGGTTTGGCACTGGCGTCATCCTTCCAATGCAAGGAAGAGTTAGTCCTCCTTGAGAATTTGCATGCAGTCTATTAACTTCAAAGTTTAATCTAGCTATTTGATCAGATGTGAGAAAGATGTCATTATTCCAAAGCAACCGAAGAATGTGCAGCTGATATTGATTCAGAGTAGGAAGTATATACAATTCTGAGACTCTAAGAGTCCTAGTTACGATTGTCAGTAACCATTATTATAATTATAGGACTTGTAATCATTTACTTAATACATACTTTGGTAATATTTTGTTGATATTACAATGACCATATCATGATCAATCATGATGCTATTGATCCCAAAAGCAATCTTCATCAATGTACAACTGTGCGTTCAATTTAATAAAGTATGTATAATAATGTTCCAGTCTCATTCTATGTTGTTGTTGGATTATTCAAAGTTTGGTTCTGATCTGAATAATTATTGTAGTTGTTGAGGTAAATCTTATCTCAATGTGAAATTTATGTATTTTCGCAATATCAACTAGATTGCTCGCTCTTTAAATGCTTGCTCTCTTTTTTTTGAATATGTTTGTCACATGCACAAGCAATTCTAAAATAACACTATATTACACAATTGGACCATTATTATAAGCAAAATTTTATAATCTACCTCAAATTCTCTCTCTCTCTCTCTCTCTCTCTCTCTCATACAAATCAAATGTACAATTACCATCAAACACTATCTAGTCATCTACTACTCTAAATCTTAATCAAAACACGATCACACACACATACTCTCTCTCTCTCTCTCTCTCTCTCTCTCTCTCTCTCTCTCTCTCTCTCTCTCTCTCTCTCTCTCTCTCTCTCTCTCTCTCTCTCTCTCTCTCTCTCTCTCTCTCTCTCTCTCTCTCTCTCTCTCTAATGGTCCTTGATGTGTGCAATATCTATTTTTGGGATAGATAGTACTTTCTCCACAACAATTCCATGTTTTTTTGTCATCTTCTTTGTCTTTGATTTCCATGCAAAGATCATAGTATCGACTTCTGCATCTTCTGGTCCTGGAACCCTTTCTTTCGATGGGCAGCCTTCATACAAGACCTTGTTGTTGACCAGATTCTTGCCACGCTTTCGACTGGACTTAGGTTCATACCATAGTGCTTTGAATTTTGTGACCATATCTTTAGTGTCATTCTCAACTGCAAGTGAGAACTCAGGTAATGGTGCATAACCTTTTCGCCCATGGAACCATTGAGACAAAAGTTCTACATCCATTTTGCTCTCATTTTTTGCCACTAGGAGAGTTGTTCCAGCAGGTCCAAAGCTGTTTGGCAACCACTGGGGCCAAACAGCTTCTTGTGTGTATGCTGATGCCGAGAAATTCTTTTGTTTAGATAGCATTAGAGGAGTTCTAAATCCAAAAAAGACCCTTTGTAAAGATTCTTTTTATATATTTTCTTAAATTTTTTTTACACATGGACCAATCAAAACACTCAAATTTGAAATCTACGTAACGTAACTTTTTGAGTCCACATTTTGATTCTACACTAAAAATGGCATAACTTTTTAGAGGTAAGTCCAAATTTAGCGGAGTTTGGTGCATTGGAAAGCGCTCAACAAGGGCTTTCAATGATATGTTATATGACATACTTTTGAGATATGATTAAAAAGTTATGGCAAGTCAAAAATATTAGTGCTATAATATTTTATACTATAAAAGACATCTTGCACAAATTCTTAAAGGGTCTTTTTGGAGCTCAAAACTCCTCTAATGATATTCAAGAAAATTTGTAATTTCGACAACACATGCATCATTTCAATGTCTGTATTCTAGAAAATTTGTACTCATATATCGGGAATACTCAATGAAAGACATTATTTCTTTTACTTCGTCTTGATCTAGGTCCTTTGTGGGAGCTAGAAAGATTTCATCTTTTGACGGTATAGACTGCCAAAGTTTGAAAGGTTCACTCCATGAGTTTTCTCCATCATTGAAATAGTACTTCCATTGCATGATCGGCTCACCATTTGACATTTGGAAACAAAAGTAATGAGGATTAGTATGTCCTTCCAAGCCATCATTTCTACGAACAATATGAATCTATAGATCCTTTCCAATCTATCACTAATAACTCACCCTCAGATGTTTCAATACGACCACCACCTATCTTTTGACCAATTCGTGTGAGTATATCTAGAATTGTAAGAACAGAATTACATTTCAATGCTCTGGATATGACACTAAAAACTTGGTCAATGTCTTCATGTGTGTGGCCAACCATTAGAAATCCCATCTCAACCATTTGGAAAACGTTGTGTGCCACTAACATAGAACAAAGACCAAATATACATCTGTTCTTATTCTCTCTCCAACAATTGTCTGCCTGGATGTGCAAGATCGGCGACAAACTATCGTGTGTGATGCATGCAGCTTCCTTATTGCTCCCATTACCGATGTGGCAACTTGGTTACTATCATGAAGATGCAAGGTATCGATCCATACATCAAGTATTTACTGTAAACTGTATAGTATGCAAATGTGAAACTGGATAGTTACTGCATACAATAGTGTTTTCGAATGGTGACTTAGTCTGCATTGGATTTAGCAAAGGAAGAGCTCCATTTTGAGTGGCACTATTTGACAGAGGAAAGTGTCGAGATTGTTGAGTTGAGTTGACCGGTTGACTTGTCGATTCAACATCGATGGTGAAGTGTTGTAAAGCTGACTTAGGTGCACCCAGCGTGCCCTGTAAGACTCTAAGGGGTGATGCTCCCTAAGGTCCCAGAGCAAGTTAGAACGTCAAGGACTGAGCCTTCGACCTATGGTGAGCCATTCAAGTAGTCACAAGTCATGAGCTAGCTCTGGAGCTCGAGTCATGGCCTAGTCAGGAAGCAAGTTGATTCTGCCGTCGGGATGGCTCCCGGGACCCATGTCCGGGAGCCAGACTGATTCTGCCATGCTTAATCAGCAAAATAAAAATTAAGTCCTAAAAAGCGTGCTTTACCAAAAAGCACTATATTTCAGGATAGAGGGGCTGCGCCGAATCACAGCAGAACTATAGGGGGAGTCCGGTAGACAGAAACTTGGGTAGCTCAACCAGCGCCAGGAATCCAGTCGCCAGGTCTCAGCTCCCTCTACCAACACGAGCCAGGCACAATGCCCAGCACGTGTTGGTGGCCCCGAGACCGGTCAGTCTATGTATGAATGTAACCTCTTCCAAATCTAATAAAGTTGATCCTTGGGGATGATTACCATTTCAGTTTCGCCTCCGAGACTGGTCCAAGTGGAAGGACCCTTACTATAACCTTTTTGCGTCCCCGGCGCCTAAGGGTCCATGTCACCGACGTGTGGCTTGCCGCTATGCCAATTGGTCAGTTTGGCGACCACTATGCCTTGAGTTTCATGTGTGGCTTGTCTTTGCCTTTGGTTACCTTTTGGGGACGAATTCTGAGTTGGCTTTCGGGTTGGTTGGGATTCCAGTTTTCTTAAGTCTGAATGGTTAAAGCTTGCTACGTCTCTGAGTTGGCTTTTACGTGAGTGCATGATGGATGAATGTTAGACTTAAGCACGTGTTGGGGAAACCGATCAAGTCCCAACGCCCTTTGAGGCGTCGACGCAACATGAGTCATGAGATTCAAACTCAAATATCTTTTTGAGTCACGTTTTTCTCTGCTTTGAATCGTGTATTTCTATAGATTGTCTTGAATGTGCATGCAAAACTACAAACTATTTATAAGAATGGTTCATTGTTGTAGACTGTTGTAGAGAGTGGATATTTAGATTGTACAAGAGTAGCCAAAAGATGAATGTAGGTGAGTAAGAGTACTCCAACATTGATTTCTTCCTATGATTTTGAAGCTATGCTAATTAACGCTTCTCAAGTTAGTACAAAATTGAAAAAGTGTTGGCGGTAGTTTGTGTTTCTGATGCACGGTGATGCGAACAGGAAAAGAAAGATGATTAATGAAAGCACAATGATTATTGTGCTTAACAGGAACGTGGATTACTTAGAGAATGGAGGTGGCGAGCTGTTCTTTTCTGGTTTCAAAAGGATTATCAGTGTAGGAGTCTTAGACTGCCATGAAAGAGATATTGTAGAAAATGATTAGTGTCTCAGAAAGCCATGCAATTATCTAATACTAATAATCTGATAAAGAAGAAATGTGGAAATAATTCAGACGTCAGAGACAGCCATATATTTATCTTTATGTGATGTTTGCATAAGAGGAGTGAGAGTTAATTTTATTCAACAAGAATGCAAAAAGATGTAGAATAGTAGCGAATCTATATAACAAAGTTGTATTCAAAATATATAATCACTAACTTTGAGGAGTCAGCTACTGAAAGACCCATTCTTGTCATTTTATCTCTATCAGATCATCCTCTGATATATGATGACTTTTTCATATCTTCAATCGCTCATTTACATTTATAGCAACTGAAAGATCTTACATTATTCTAGCTTAACTGACTAATTAGAACAGTTGTTAGTGGAGCGTGAAGACATAGACAGCCTGTGAGGAATCTTATGTATTTATGCAGAGCGTGGGGTTTTTCGCTCAGTGTAGGATCCTGTGTAAAACTGCAGTGTCGGGTTTTTCGCTTGTGTAGAAACCCATGTAAAACTGTAGTGTCGTCTTTTTCACAAAGTGTCGCCTATCATAAACTGCATGTAAAAATGCATTCTCGTTTTTTTGCAAATTGTCGCCTATCAGAAAATACGAGAAAAAATGCAGTGTTGCATTTTTTGCAAAATAGTGTCGCATTTCTGGAAGTGCCTAAATGGCCTAGAAACCAATTTAGGATCAATGTCGTAAAACACTTAGTTGCTCAGGATGGCCTGAAGATGAAATGGTGACAGTGCCGGGTGTCGGGTTTTTTGCCTATGAAAAAACTTGAGTGAAAATGTAGACTATAGCGACAATCGGTTCAAATATGCAGACTGTTGAAAAACAGTTCATTTTCTGCAGGTTTCATTTGAGAGAGTAAAATTGAGAGAAGGAAGGAGGGCAGTTAGGAAGAGTAGGAGTAAGATTAAACTCCAACACTCCCCCTTAAGCGTATTGCTATGAATTTGAACTGCAATTGAGATATATCATATCTACTAAGGTAGAATGTTTATCTCTAGACAAAGGCTTTGTCAAAATATCAACCAACATGTTGTTTGTATGACAGTAACTTAGTACAACATCTTGGTTCTGAACTTTCTCTCTAAGAAAACGGAAATGAACTTCTATGTGTTTAGTTCTAGCATGAGTATGTGGGTTTAGAGATAGAGCTATGTAGCTCTGATTGTCGCACTAGAGTATTGTTGGACGAATCTGTGGGAATTGCAGATCTTGTAGCAACCTTCTTAGCCAAATTATCTCCTTCATTGTTGATGTAGCTGCAACATATTTGAATTCTGTTGAGGACAATGAAATGTATTTCTGCTTTCTGCTATTCCATGAAATGGGTCCTCCTACAAAAATCACAAAGCAACGCAAAACAAGAAGAATGAAAGAAACGAAAGGAAATGAAAGAAACGAAAGGAAACAAAAGAAACAAAAGAGAATCTTTCATGCTGCCATCTGGTAGCTCAACGGGCTTGGAGTCTTAGACTTCACGCCCAGCTGAAACGGGTAGCAATGACGAAGAGTAACTGATTAGTTGATTAGCATTAATTACTCTTGTATTTCTCTGTTTAGCTATCTTGTAAACTCCACATAGTGGAGATAAAAACAATATTTTCTGGATCATAACGTAGACTGTAACACAATGAGACATAGAGAGTAGAACAAAAAATGAAAAAGAAGAGAAACAAAAGAGCTGTGCATGAAAGTCTGCCAACGAGCAGAACACAGCGAAAGAGCAGAGCGTCAGGCCGCCAATGAGCGAGACATTGATGGTCTCGCTCTAGAATTCAAATTGATCATTGATTGCTCTATTTTGGTGCATCTCCTTTTCTTACGCTGTCTTGATTGCTAGAATGGAATTTGTCTGTGATGTGTAGTCATGTGTCTAGGTTCCTGTGAAGCTTCCGTGTAAAAGAAAATTCAAAGAAACAAAACCGTTCACGACAACGAAAATGAAAACAGTTTCGTGACATGGTATCAGAGCTGACAGGTTATCACTATTGATGTCTAAGTAGTGATTATCTAGACAACACAATATGGCTACAATGATCCAGACAAGAGTAGTAATCAGTCTTGATGGCGCAAATTATAGAATCTGGAAATTCAAAATCAAAACACTTATGAAGAGCGAAGGCATCTAGTCGGTGACCAAACTCTTAGAGGTGCAGCCTCCAGAGGGAGCCTGAGGAAAGCTAAATGGATGTGCAATGGCGATCATCGTTGCGTCCATAAACAAAGATCTACTCATGCAGATTGAAGACTGCGAAAGCAGGCATGAAGCATGGGAAAGATTAAAACAGAAGTATGAAGTGAGGACTGCAGCTTCAGTCATGCACCTTCACAATCAACTAAAATCCATATGATGGGATGACAACCAATTAGATCAGCATGTTGAGAAGATCAGCTCTGGCATAGGAGAATGTATCATTTGAACATGAAGAGCCTGTATGACATGTGCAGAAAAGACATAGTCATAGGTCTCAAGATATCAAGGCCCAAAATTGAGTTCTACGAAGCCTATCAGAAAGGCAAACAACATCGGAATCCATTCACACATGCGGGAAGAAGAGCCAAGGAAGTTCTTGAGCTCATCCACTCTGATGTCTGTGGAACAATGAAAATGGATTTGCTCTCAAATTCGAGGTATTTTCTGACGTTCATAGATGACAACAGTCGGATGACCACGATCTACTACCTAAAGAAGAAATCTGAATTGTATGATTCCTTCAAGAAGTTCGTGGCATTTGCAGAGTGACATACCTCAGAGAATATTCAGATACTCAAATCTAACAATGGAGGTGAATACAAAAGCAAAGAATTTTCAAAATTCTACGAAGAACAGGGGATAGAACATCAGTTCACTCCTGCATACACACCAGAATACAATGGTGTCGCATAAAGAAGAAACAGAATGCTTGTCGAAGGAGCCAGATGCATGATAGCACAGGCTCAATTGCCAAGTCAATTCTGGGCTGAGGCAATAGCTATAGCTGTAGACCTGTAGAACAGATCAACAACGATAGCGCTTGAAGATAAGATGCCATACGAAATGTGGACAGGTAGAAAACCTGATCTATCATACATATGTGTGTTCGGATGTACAACATACAAGCACATTCCAAAAGAAAAAAGAAACAAGCTTGATGATAAATCAGAGCAAACCATCATGGTCAGGTACTCGAATGGAACACAAGTGTACATGCTCTACAACCCAACAACGAAAAATGTTGTTTAACAGATATGTGAATTTCGATGAGTCCACATTCCCCTGATTGAAAGATGAAAGAGACCATGAGATCTTCACAGTACTACCAATTCAAGAGGGAGATCTAGGATATACATCAAATCAGAATGCAGAGGCACAGACTCCAGAGCAGCAGGAAGAAGCAGAACAACTCCATGAACAAGAAACATTCGAGCAACAACAAAACGAACCTAGAAGGTCAACAAGACAAAGAAGACCTCCAGACCGCTACTCTGACAATCTTCAGTGGAGAGAAGACATGAGTTTGAGTACTGTAGATTCACTGAAGAGCCAACAACATATCAAGAAGCTATCTAGAGTCTAGAGGGAGAATTCTGAAAGCAGGCAATGTCAAAGGAGATCGAGTCGATGAGACGAAATAAGACATGGACACTAGAGCCACTTCCAGAAAACAAAAAAAAAAGTCGACTACAAGTGGATGTACAAGAAGAAGATGAAATCAAATGGCACCATTGGCTGCTACAAGGCAAGGCTTGTCGTGAAGGGCTCCACACAGAGATATGGTGTTGATTATTTCGACACATATTTGCCGATGGTCAAGATGACAAGCATACGACTACTCCTTGCATACGCCACATAGCACAATTTGGAAATTCACCAGATTGATGTGAAAACAGCCTTTCTCCACGGAGATCTAGAGGAGGAAATCTTCATGAAACAACCTGAAGGATTTGAAGACCCCAACAATCAACAATATGTTTGTCAGTTGTAGAGATGCATCTATGGTCTAAAACATACATCACGAGCTTGGTATAAGAAGCTCTATAGTCTTCTGAAATCTCTAGACTTCAATCCTACAAAACCGAACTATAATTTCTATATAAAAGAAGTAGGAAAAGATTTTGTAATATTGACTATCTTCATGGATGATTCCCTAATGATAGGAAATTCCTTGATGCTGATCAAAGACACGAAGAGTCACATTTTTGAAAGTTATGAAATCACAGATTTTGGAGAAGCAACAAAATGCCTCGGGCTGGAGATTAGAAGAGATCAAACAAAGGGCAAAATGCACTTGAGTCAGTCAGAATATGCCAGAAAGGTGCTCAAGCAGTATTACATGATGGATTGCAAAGAAAAGGCCGCACCAATGATAGTTGGAGCCAAGTTGGCAAAGCAGGATTGCCCAAAAACAGAAGAGGAAGAACTAAAGATGGCAAATATTCCCTACCATTCTCTTCCAATCATGGCATGGCACATTGACAAATGGCCAAACAAATCCTACAGTATCTGAAGGGTACCCAAAACATGGGATTAATCTACAGAGTTCAAAATGAAACAAAAGGATTCAAGCTGCACCACTATAGTGATGCAAGCTGGGCTAGCTGCAAAGATGATAGCAAGTCCATAACTGGAGGATGTACCATAGCGTGCGGAGCTGCAATCAGTTGGATATGCAAAAAGCAAAGCTTGGTAGCTCAATCCTCTTGCGAAGCTGAATACGTCGCAGCTTCAAAGGTGGCGAATGAGGTAGTGTGGCTACAGATGATGCTGGAAGCAATCGGAATACCACAAGAAGGGCCATGCACGATGATGATGGACTCTCAGAGTTCCATTTATCTATCTCAGGATCCTGTCTTCCATTCAAAGACAAAGCACATACCACTGAAGTACCATCACAATTGAGATTTAGACTTGAAAGGAGAGCTCCAGATCCAGTACATAAAATCAGAAGACATGATTGCAGATCTACTCACGAAACTGCTCGACAAGCCACTCGTTGCCAAGCAAAGAAAGATAATTGGATTGAACATGCAAAGCTGCAAGGTTCAAGAGGGAGTGTCAGAAATGGTGAACTCTTGCAACTTTGTGGCAACATGAATACGAAGTGAAGGTCAAACGAAGAACAATTCGTGAAAGTCAATGTCCCTTGACTCGAAGGACGAACGAAGTATGAACTCCATTCTATCAGATTATCTTATTCCTCCAAATCGAAGATCTCAAGAGAGACTGAGAGCAAAGAAGTAGAGATATTGTTTTAATCTGTAATCAACATACTAGGATTGATGGGGCAAGGGAGATAGAAGAACGCGAACGGAGAAGAGAGCATAAATATTGAGGAACAGATCTCTCGCTAATCAGCTGCTAAATGCAAAAATAGTCTAATAGACAGCTTATGCTAAATGTAATCACAACTTTAAGTGTTATGATTGCTCTACATGATCTTAAAAATTAATTCATGCTCTAAAACAAGAGTAGAGTCCACCGAAGAGATTAAAGATGGTTTGTGTGTGGTACTACTGAAATCAGATTCAATGTGAAGTATAGTTCTAAAATAAATTGAAGAGCAGTGTGATATCGCGAGTTCCTCAAGCGCCAAAGACAGCCATCGTCTGATAAAAAACTGAGGAGTCGTAGACGTCTATATCTGATCAGACTGAGTAAACAAGCGCGATCAAACAACAATGAAAGTGCATTTAATCACAACAAACATTCATCTACGTTGTACACAGATAAAAACAAGCTACTGCTATATGACATTGAAGCACAATACAAATAGCAATTACAACAAAAAATGACGGCATAATTGGGAGGCTCAAATAATGTGTCTCATGGATAGAGCAACCACTAATCTGTGCTTGGACGATCTATTTATAGATTTTATCCGTGTATTAATTACATTGAATGCTTGTCACCTAATGAGAAAAGCCGTAGAAGTACATGGCTTTTGTGATAACTCTACACAATATATACGGTCAATAATTCAGCATCGTTGACGCGGATGAGGACGTCGCTGGAACATTCCTCGTTTATTTCAGACGACCTTCGGGATTTTTCTCTCTTCGCATTTTTTGCAAGAAGTCGAAGGTGCCCTCAAAAAGACGGTGGTCTTTAAAATAGTTTAATGCATGAAAATAGATGACCTTCGGAATTTTTTCTCTCTGTTCGCATTTTTCACAAAGAGCCGAAGGTGTGTTAAAAGCAGTTAAACTTTTGAACAATGCAAATTTTCGTATTTCGAGAAAAATGCAAAAAAGTCAAAGCTATTGAAAACATAGTGTATTTCTGCAGACTGTCGAGAAAGTAATGTGCAGACTTGTTCTAAATGCAAGTTTTGTGGAAGTTCTTGAAGATGGCTAAGTCTTCAATGACTTCAAGTTATTAAACTTAACATTTGAACATTGAAATTATGACAGGATTGGTTACCCTTTGCTGGAGATCAGCCGAAAGCCCGTTGTAGACGTTCTTCAAATAAATTGGTTGTCTAAGTTTGTGATTCCTGCAGGTATCAGATGAGCATACGTAGAACCAAAGTTGGTTTCACCTGACCCTAGATCAATGATCAATAAATATGCAGGAAGAATCATGAAGTAGAAATTAGTCATTCACCAAGGAGGCAACTGTGGGCTTAATCTCCAACAAGGATCATAGGGCATAGTGCATCAATACTATAAACCATTTTTGGGCACATGATTATTCGTAATCTGATCGTTGTTAATACAACTACCATTATACAGATTCTCGATTTTCTTTACGTGCTTTAGTACCGTCGAATGCTTTCTGATTATTTCTCTTTCTTCTTATTGATACTTGCTCCATTGACTAACGTAGAATATTTGATTGGAAGAGCACATGACTGTCATAGACGCCTAACTGTTTCACTCTCTTCATGGTTACTAAGACACCTACCTAGACATTCTATCAATCAGAAGATAGATCTAAGTAATTGTCTGAAATTTGTAATCCGATTTGATTATGTATAATTTTCATTGTTTTTCTTTGTTTGGTAAGAACTCTTATAGTCTACAAGGACTGTCGAGTTAGAGTCTAGCATTTGAGCAAGATTCTCGAGTGCCCCAACAAGGAGTTTCTCGGTAGCGGCAAGTGGTAACAATAAGGTCTAGTAGATGATGTGGTGCATTGTGCGCACCTGCGGGCTACTCTTGCGATTCAATCCCCACCGCCTAGCCAACAATCTAGTATCAGAGCCAGGTGGGAGTCCTATACGAGCAAATGCGGGTGTCCTTTGCCCTATGGTCACTTACTGGGGTATGCGAGCTTGCAATTTTGTTGATAGACTTCTACCACTACTTGTGGCTACTCTAATCCAATCATATGCGAACTTTTTATCTACAGCCATTGACAAGCGATTTATTGCCTCTTTGTCGTACTGTACACGCTCCAGCAAATCATTATCCAAAAAAATCAAAAACTTTACAACATGAAGAGAACACGTTTCACGCACTATCTAAGTCATGCCCTCATTGATATTTTTTTCTTTGTTTTGTTTTTCCAAAATACAACTCTCCTTGCAACAATTTTTTACAGACCCAATTACAAATGGTATCCGACACATACCGCAGAGACCTAAAGAATCTAATTGTCATTGGAATTGTCTTCGGCTTCTTCAGTGCGAAGTTCGATTCGTCGTATGTTAGATACCCAACCACATAACCTTTCAGAACCTCAAAGACATTATTGAAAGTATCATCTAATTGTAGTAGTATCAGTGTATACTCCTCAAATTTTTGATACAATGTTTTCAAGGGCAACCTTCCCTGCATCACTTTGGTGAGTTGACTGCCAACAATGCCACGCAATCTTTGATAGAAAATGGTCATCCGTTTGCTGGTGTCTTGATCCAACCTCACCCCTTTGATGTATCATGGCCATTCTAATGAGATCCAAAGATCTCGGGTGCGTTCCATTATTTCTGCCAAGTTACTCCTCTTTCACTTGCTCTCAGGTTGAAAATTAAACCTATCAGATTCTAAAATGTAACAAGATGTGTTTTTGAATATACAAATGTACACATGTACATATGCAAACAAGGACTCATATGTAGATCTTGTGATCTTGTTCTGTCTCACTACAATAGGTGCTATATCATTAAAAGCATAGTAGAAGTGTTGACCATCGATGGTTTCGAACTTGTAGAATGCCAAGAACCTAATTTTGCACAGGCCATCCAATCTCGACCCTTCTGCAATGTCCACCTCCTTTGTATAAGTCTCTTTTTATGTATCTGATGCTTCATCCATATCCGTTTTTTTTGAATTTCTGATACATCGCTATAAAGTTCTCAGGGCCATCAAAAAATACCTCACGAGCATCTCCTTTTTGAAAAGATATTGGTCTCAACATGACATTTATTGATGAGAGTGCTGGGCCTTGGGACATGCACACAGATTGGAACAATTTCTCTGCAAACGAAATATCCAGAGCCCGTTGGTTTGTGAACAAAGATGCGCGATTGATATTTCTAGACTCCACCTTGTACATTTTTCTGCCCCACAAGTAACTGATATCATCAGAGGAGTAAACGTCAAGATTCACATTGGTGTCCCCTTCGAACTCCTCTAGCTCTTCATTGTTAGAGGAAGATACCACATCCTCATAGTTTGAATATCACACGTCGGAAAGACTAACCCTCGACACCATGGGTCTTTTCCTCGCTCGTCCAATTGGCCTAGCTGTATTCCGGCCAATTTTAATCTCATCTAAATTAGCTTTTCGCAATTACTTTCCTTTTTAACCGTCCTCCCCTTTTGTCGTGAATTTGTGATGCGGTTGCTCCTTCCTATGGCTCTAAGTACAGCACAATTTTCATACCAGCAGCGTCTTCCGACAAATCTTCCACTTACTCTGTTCCGCCGAAAACTAAGTGACCGTGGTTGTTGTTGCAATTTACACAGTCTCCCGCATGACCTTGTCACCTTCTTCCCTCTCCTTTAGGGATTCATGAACATTGCAAAGAGCGATTATCCCTCCGAACAAATTGCCTTCGTAGTTGAGCAGAGCACCAGTCGAGTCATAAATTTGTGGCGCTTCGGTGAAGTGTGCAGTATCCTCGCAGGATAGGACTACATGTCGTTCCATTCCACCTCCGGTACGGGCCAAGATCTGTCAACTATCATAACATCTGGCATCAAAATGCTGTGAACAACAACATCGTCCATGGAAAAGCTGGGCTCGCCAATGGACACAAGCCTTTATGTGCAGCCTGTTGGAATTGGGCTTCTGCACCACTTTCTATGCTCTGGCCAAGAAAGTCGGCATGGCGCCATCAACGGACCTGAGAACAGTCTCTTCAGCAGCATGTCTACAAAGAGTCAAAGAAGCATTAGCAACATAGGTCGAAAATAAAACAGTATAATAGCTACTTTTGTTTTTAATTAAAAGATAGTTGCTTTTGTTTTTATTTCTCCCTCTCCCCCACCCGCCGAGGTGGGTAGGGACAGGCACTTAATTTTTTTTTGTTTTTTAGAATAGTAAATGGAGAGAGCCCACCCGCCGCGGTAGGTGGCCATTTACATTTCTCAAATATATATATATATATATATATATATATATATATAGATTCAAAATTCATATGTATAATTTAAGTTAAAAACAAAAAAGAAGAGAGAGTCTACCGGCCGCGGCGGGTGGGCCAAGTTTTTTTTATAAAAAAGAGGGGGCTGGGGTCTCTCTCTCTCTCTCTCTCTCTCTCTCTCTCTCTCTCTCTCTCTCTCTCTCTCTCTCTCCCCTACAAAAGCTAAAAAAGTATAAATTTTTTTACCATTTGTCAAAAATTTGAAAATTCAAGATTTTAGAAAGAAGTTGCAAGATTCAAGGAAGTTGCAAGATAATTCAAAGAAATGTAATTTTGTTGGTAGGTGAGAGGGTTATCATATAGCCATGGGTTGTGTTAAAAACCCTCAGTATATTATGGGACTATACATTCTTGCCACATGTTGCCGTTACATCTCATATATGGTTTTTGGTTTTTTTGGTAGCCCCCTACTCAAACAAGATTCCATTCCCGCCATAGGCTAAGTTAGTTGAGAAAGATTCAGAGATAACTACCACAACCTAAAAACATAAATAGAGCAAAATAAGAAATGTATATATAAAGACTTGCCATGTCATCAATCCAAGATATATGCATCGTAATAAGCTTTTGGATTGATGACTTGGTAGAAAACGAAGCATAAACTGAATTGAAGATTGAAAACGGATAGATGATATGGAAAAGACAAAATACAAAATCAATCTTTGTCACTAGGATTGATGAGCTGTAACACGAGGAATAAGTTAAAACAGAGAAAAGTATAAAAACAAATTCTTGAGTTGTAACACTAAGGAGGCAAAACATAATGTTTTCACATGGATTGATGACCTGGACAAAGGACATCGAAACAAAAGAAGGTTCTCCTCGAGGTTCGTTTCTTAGAATAAACTTTTGGAACCACCCTTTGGAAGCTCAGGAAACTCACACACTTCATTTTTTAAATTTAAACAAGTGAACGCTTAAAGGTAAATTCTTAAATACTTTTGCCAGTATGTTTTTTAGTCTCTCAAGATATATAGATATAACATATACATAATAGTATAACACACACACATAGTATATATATATAACTCACACACACACACACACACACACACACATGTATATATATACATATATGTACATATATGTGCATATATGTACATATATATATGTACATATGTATATATATATATATATATATATATATATAATGATTTAAAAAAAAATAAGGGAGGGCCCACCCACCGCGACGGGAGGGCTCTCTCATTCTTTCATTCATATATGTATATATATATATATATATATATATATATATATATATATACTTTAAATATAAAATAAAAGAGAGAGCCCACCCACCGCGGCGGGTGGGCTCTCTCATTATCTAAAAATAATAAGATACAGAGAGATATATAATATATATATATCATTTTATAAACACTTTCTCAATTAATTTTGGACTTTCTCAAAATCCATTTTTAAAAACGGACAAGAGAATTTCAAGATGTTAATTACTCACAAAATAATTGAAACTTTGATAATGTCTGATACTTGTTTTACAAAAGAGATATATATATATATATATATATATATATATATATATATATATATATATATATATATATATATATATATATATATATATTATGGAGGCCCCACCCGCCGCGGCAGGTGGAGCGTCCAAGTAAAAATAAAAAAATTTAATTTTAAAAACAAATTATGGAAGCCACCCGTCGCAGCGGGTGGAGCCTCCAAAATGAAAAAAAAAAATTGGTGGATCCACCCGCTGCGGCGGGTGGGCCTCTATAAATATTTTTTTTTCATGGAAGCCCCACCCGTCACGACGGATTGAGCCCTTCATTGGTACAAGCTACCACTTTATTGATGATGTGATGGCCATTGTTGGAAATAAATTGGACCCTGTTTCGGTATCAGTGATCTATCAGATCGTAACCAAAACAATAACTGATCGGTTCAGAGTCCACAAAAGATTAACTCCAAGATGATCGATTCCAGAGCATCCTGAGTGATCAGTTCTTATAGTAAACAATGAAATAGCCAAAAAGTTCTAATAGCTACTAGATTTTCATCTATCAGGAATCGGCGTCGAAACAAATCATATTGCTTCTATACTATCAGAATTGGAGTCATCATTGGAAATCAGTTCCTTAATGGTGGATATGATCATCATGCAACATGAATGTCTAGAATCGTACTACCAGTCCTCTTACAAATTCAATCATGCACACACAGAGAAAGCCAATCAGTCTCTCTCTCTCTCTCTCTCTCTCTCTCTCTCTCTCTCTCTCTCTCTCTCTCTCTCTCTCTCTCTCTCTCTCTCTCTCTCTCTCTCTCTCTCTCTCTCTCTCTCTCTCTCTCTCTCTCTCTCTCTCTTTGCCCTTAGCCCTCGGTCCTTTACCCTTGGCCCTTGGTCCTATCTCCTCTCTTAACTCTTAGTCCTTTGCTCTTAGACCTTACCCCTTGGCCCTTCGTCGTGGCCCTTGGTTCTTCTCCCTTGGCCCTTAACCCTTGTACCCTAATCCTTGTTCTTTAATCATTGGCCCTGAGCCCTTGACCTTGACCCTTCGCTCTTATCCCTTAGCCCTTAGCCCTCGGTCCCTAACCCTTGGCCCTTGGACCTTGACCTCTTAGTGCTTCACTCTTAACCCTGCCCTTGGTGCTTGTCCCTTAGCCCTTAGCTCTTGTTCCTTAGTCCTCAACCCTTGGCCCTTGGCCACTAAAACTTAACTTGAGGCCCTTAATCCTTGCCCCTTAAATCTTGGCCCTTAACCCTTTCCTCTTGGCCCTTAACCCTGAGACTCTTGGCCATTAACCCTTGGTCCTTAATCCTTATCTTTTAATCCATGGCCCCTAGCACTTTATCCTTGAGCCTTGGCCCGTAGCTCTTATCCCTTATCCCTTAGACCTTGGCCCTTGGACCTTAGCTCTTAGCCCTTTGCTCTTAACAATTGGTCCTTAACGCTTGGCCCTTAGCCCTTGGCCCTTCACCCTTAGCCCTTAGCTCTTGTCCCTTAGTGGTTCTCCTTTGGTCCTTGGCAACTGAAACTAAGCTCGTGGCCCCTTGCTCTTACCCCTTGGTCCTTAACCCTTGTCCCTTCATCCTTTATCTTGGCCCTTAACCCTTGGTCCTTAATCCTTAAGGGTCCTTCAATCTTTTGCCCTTAACCCTTAACCCTTGGCCTTTCATCTTTCGTCTAGGCCCTTGGCCTTTCACCATTGTCCCTTACTGCTTTGCCCTTGGCCCTTAACCCTTAATCCTTGGTCCTTAACCCTTGGCCTTTAACCCTTAGCTCTAAACCCTTAACCCTTAACCCTAAACCCCAAACCCTAAACACTAAACACTAAATCCTAAATCCTAAGCCCTTAGCCCTTAACCCTAAACCCTAAACCCTAAGCCCTTAGCCCTAAGCCCACTAAGCCCTAAGCCCCCTAAGCCCCAAACCTAAAACTCGAAGCCCGAAGACATAAGCCCTAAACCCTAAACCCCTAGCTCTAAATCCTAAACCCTAAGCCCTAAGCCCTAAGCCCTAAATCCTAAACCCTAAGCCCTAAGCCCTAGATCCTAAACCCTAAAACTTAAAACCTAAACCCTAAGCCCAAATCCCTAAATCCTTAATCCTAATTTCTAAACCCTAAACACTAAATCCTATACCCTAAGCCATTAACCCCTAGATTCTAATCCTAAGCCCTAGACCCTAAATCCTTAACCATTAGCCCTAAACCCTAATCCTTTAGCCCTAAACCCTAAACTCTAAATCCTTCTCCCTAAACCCTAAACTCTCAACCCTAAACCTTAAATCCTTAACACTTAATCCTAAACTCTAAACCCTAAACCCTAAACTCTAAACCCTTAACACTAAATCCTAAATCCTAAGCCCTTAGCCCTAAATGCTAAACTCTAAAACCTAAACCCGAAATCCTAAATCCTAACCTAGCCATAAACCCTAAACCCTAAGCCCTTAGCCCTAAACCCTAAATCCTGCCCTTGGCCCTACACACTTGGCCTTTCACCATTGGCCCTTGGGCCTTAACCCTTGGCCCCTAACCCCTGGCCCTTGGCCCTTAGCTCTTTACTCTTGACTTTTGTCCCTTAGCCCTTGGTCCTTGGCCCTTAGCCTTAGCACTTGGCCCTTAGCCATTGCTCGTTGGCCCTGAACCCTTTTCCCTTGGACCTTAACCCTTAGCCCTTGGCTCTTGGCCCTTTACCCTTAATCCTTAATCCTTGGTTGTTGCCCCTTAGCATGTGTGTGTGTGTGTGTGTGTGTGCGCGCGCGCGCGTGTGTGCGTGTGTGTGTTTAGAGAGAGAGAGAGAGAGAGAGAGAGAGAGAGAGAGAGAGAGAGAGAGAGAGAGAGAGAGAGAGAGAGAGCATAGCTTCAATGAAAATCAAAATCAATAGGAAGAAATTAGTGTTGGAGTACTCCTATTCGCCTACACTCATCTTTTGAGTACTCATGTACAATCTAAATATCCACTCCCTACAATAGTTTGCAAAAATGAACTATTCTTCGAGAAAGTTTGTAGTTTTACATGCACATTCGAGACAGTCTATAGAAATACACGATTCAAAGCAGAGCAAAATTCGACTCAGCAAAATATTTGAGTTTGAGTCTCATGACTCACCATCAATGTTGACTCGACAAGACAACTGGTTAACTCGACTCGACAACCTCGACACTTTCGACTATCAAATAGTTCCACTCAAAATGGAGCTCTTCCTATGCTTAAACCAATACAAACTACATCCCTGTTCAAACACACTATCACACAGTAATAGCCCAGTTTCACATCTGCTTACTATATAGTTTACTCTAAACACTTTAGCTTATCTTGTAACTTTGTATATATATACAATAAATCAGAATAAGAAAAAGACATCAAATAGATGCATAAACTAGAATTCAAGTATGAACTCCATTCTATCAGATTATCTTATTCCTCAGAATCGAAGATCTGAAGAGAGAGTGAGAGCAATTCAAAAAAGTAGAGATATTGTTTTAATCTGTAATCAGCATAGTAGGATCATAGGGCATAGTGCATCAATACTATAAACCATTTTTAGGCACATGATTATTCATGATCTGATCGTTGTTATCACAACCACCATTATACAGATTCTCTATTTTCTTTATGTGCTTTAGTATCGTCGAATGCTTTCTGATTATTTCTCTTTTTTCTTATTGATACTTGCTCCATCGACTAAGATTCGAAGAGCACATGACTGCCGTAGACACCTAACTGTTTCACTCTCTTCATGGTTACTATGACACCTACCCAGACATTCTATCAGTCAGAAGATAGATCTAAGTAATTGTCTAAAGTTTGTAATCCGATTCGATCCTCTATAATTTTCATTGTTTGTCTTGTTTGTTATTATCGCTTGCTCAACTTCTTTTTTAATGTTGCCAAACTTTTCTTGATGATAATTTTCTTCCTCAATCACATTCTTCATCTAAAGTAGCTTCATCAAAGTTTCCCAAGCCCAAATTGCCACATGGTGCAATTGGTACAAGGATAAGCTTCGTCTTGAATAATAAAGTGTCTTTGCTAGGAATTATTAAAGTTAATGTATTCTAAGTGATGTATACATTATAGTTTAGTCTTCATGTATAAATTTCTAACCTCCTAAATGGCATATGATAGGAGAGAGGTAAAACTAAGCTAATTATATGTAAAATAAGTATTCATAAATGAATGTTGGAACCTAAGAGGCATAATTGCTTTAACTTGTGTGAAATATGCAACATAGTTATGCTTCCAATTGATGTACGAATCCCAAAACAATTTGTGCATGTTGCATGACACAATTTCCGTTTGATATGCACTTACTTTGATTATCAATACCAATAGTAGGATATATAGTATGATGTGTCCATTTCAGTCATGAACAATATTTAAGTAATCACAAAGTTTTGCAACATATATGTTTTAGTGGTTAAGATTTTTTTTTTATTAACTTCAAGATTTAAATTTTGAATTCAATTGTGTACATGGAAAGAGACATACAAGAAAAAAATTGAACACCTGTTATCTGATTCTATGATAGCAATATGATTCGTCATGTGATGAACTAATCCACATACATTTCCATTCCACAAAGTGCTTATGATAGGAGATGCATAAAATGTATCATCATGTCCAACAATGTCAACTTTACACATGCACAAATGCATGGTTAAATATATGGAATTACAAGTGAGGCAATTAATGTTGTCAATGGCTTGGTTTACGGGGGCTTTGTCATTTTCGCACAAGATGCTTACATGCAAGAGGGTTAGTGCGACATGACATGGATACTCCTCCCTATAAGGTCCCACCTTTTCATGACATGATGGAAGTTATAGGAAAACAAAGCATAAGTTTATTGTTTGGAGATGGTTTTTTCTTGCTTGTGTACTACAATTAAGCAATAAAGAAAACCTTGTTGTGAACCTAGCATAATGGAAGAAAACCTTATTGTGAACTTGGCATAATGGAAGTTTGAACTTATTATGCAAAAGTAGGAACTTCTTATGCTAGTATTCATGTCTATTTTACAAAGATATGTTGATGATTGTTCAAAAATATTGCATATATAGGTTACCAAATTGCTTTCAAAATAGAATATTTTTGACCAACAACTCTAATGTTGTCATGTCACTTTGTCACAAAAGTTTGACATACAATCACACGATTATTATGGTAATTGAAGCTCATTGCGATCTCTATTCAAAATACTATAGTCTCTGGACCGCTAGTACAATATGCGGCTAGTAACTGTATGTCATTCTGATTCTTAAATCAAACATCTGGCGTCGTCATGCTGAGAACTACAGTTGGAAGTTGATACGTTAACGGTGATACTTAGTTCACCTGCTGCTACTGAATATCCATTTCCTGGAGCAGTGTCTCAATTTCCTTCTGCATTCACGCTACCATTTCCTGAGCCGGAACTTGCTCCTGATCCGTTCCCTGAACCACTTCCATACCCTGAACCAGATCCATATCCTATTCCCACACCCTTACCTCCACTCCCATGTCCACACCCTTACCTCCACTCCCAGTCCCGTATCCAGATCCAGAACCTGAGCCACTACCATACCCAGAACCAGAACCTTCTACATTACACTCCCCACTGCCACTTCCAGAGCCAGAGCCAGCACTTTATCCAATTCCTTCTCCACGACCTCCCCAGACCCACTTCCAGCACCTGAGCCAGAACCACTTCCGTATTCACTTCCAGCTCCACTGCCATGCCCAGCACCACCTCCGGCACCTGAGCCAGAGCCACTACCGTATCCACTTCCAGATCCACTCCCATGTCCAGCACCATCTCCGACACCTGAGCCACTGCCACTACCGTATCCACTTCCAGCTCCACTCCCATGCCCAGAGCCAGCACCATATCCACTTCCTTCTCCACAACCTTCCCGAGAGCCACTTCCAGCACCTGAGCCAGAACCACTACCGTAGCCACTTCCAACTCCACTCCCATGCCCAGCACCATCTCCGGCACCTGAGCCGCTACCGTAGCCACTTCCAGCTCCACTGCCATGCCCTGCACCACCTCCGGTACCTGAGCCAGAGCCAATACCGTAGCCACTTCCAGAACCACTGCATTGCCCAGTGCCTGCTGACCCCGAGCCAGCACCATATCCACTTCCAGCTCAACGACCTTGACCAGCTCCATTACCCGCACCAGTGCCGAAACCACTTCCAGCTCCACTTCCCTGACCAGCACCAGAGCCACCTCCATGTCCTGTGCCTACGCCAACACCAACTCCACTTCCAACCCCAGCCCCGACACCGTTTCCTAGCTCCCCTTCAATACCATTTCCAATATCCAATCCAATATCATTCTGAATCTGAGTAATACAAACGACGGCAAGCAATGACTTTCTACAAGCTGCCTTATTTCTATCCATCTTGCAAATGCGTACTACTACTGTGATGACTGATTCAATAGAACGAGCAATAATACTTCGGAATGAAAGATGAAAATTGGCTCGAGGTGAGATCGTATAATCCTTTGCACAAGCTGACATGATTTTAGTCGGGAGTCGAGAGTTATTTATATTGCCCTGCTCTGTCTTTCTCGCTGAAATTTCCTCTAGCTCCACTAAGACTGTCAACCTCATCATCTTGAGCCTCATACTACGTGGCCAGTGAGCTGGTGCCACTAGCCATTTGTTTTGGCCATAAATTTTTTGCTGCATCATCTGGGCAGTTTTCGTATATTCCACTATGGTAGACACCAGCTAGCAGGCATTGTTATATTAATTATGAGACAACACTAGTTTAGCCTAATCCAAGAATGTAAGCCCTTCTTCCCAAAATACAAATTTGTTATGTGATATTCATTTGCTTTAGAGAAGATCATGAATCCTGCAAAAATGCCAGGTAAATTTTTTATTTATTACAAATATTGTCCCCAAATAGAATGGTGTCGGTTGATCAAACTGAAGGTAAAACCTCTAGAGAAAAGGAAGAGTTTAAAAATCATGACCAAAATTACAATCCACATAGAAGAAATAATTGTTGGTTCGTCTCATTTGGTAATTTACAGATCAGATATGCCTATCATATATCAAGGGCCCTTTAGTTTTCAAGGGTAAAGATGAGTTAAAAATTTGTAGGCAAACATTTTAAATTTACGGTAGGGATTGTTTCTAAAATTAAAAAGTATAGCAAATCATAATCAAGAAGTGTCAAATTGTTTCCACTTCCTATTTAAAAAGTCAGGGACATGACTTTGAAACCAAAGGTCAAGTGTAGGGATTCATGAAAAACTAGCACTTTCAATATTTGATCAGATTAAGAGGTTTGTTTGTGGGGTGTTTGGTTAATACTTAAGGAGCAATAGCAACAATCACTTTGAAAGCGAACCGAAATTTGTAGGTTTTAGGGAGAGTGAAAGGCAATAACTAGAAATTGAGAATATTGAAGATTACAAGATCAGAAAATGTACGTGGATATATAGCAACTATGGAAGCCATTGTGCGATTGGGTTCTATGGTGATTGGATTAATTCTGATGTGTCTATTAATTAATGAAGAGAAAGAATGAGATAGTTGATCTAACATAATGAGCAAGGCCGCCATAGATTTTCAACAAATCTTTGAGAAAATAACTAAGTCCAACAAACTTTTGGGAGATTATCAGCATCCTAGTAAAGGCATAGGTGAAAGTTATTCTATCCTACTGTGAAAAAATCAGATCCAAAACATGCTTAATGGATCAATTAGATCTTGGCTAAATTGGAGTGCACATCTAGATTTATCTACAATCTAGAAATCATGCATCTATCATGCTAGAACTTGGAAATACATGAAGATCTGATCAAAATCACTAATATATGATATAACATTGTCCTTGTCCGTACAAACATCAGCAGCACATTGTCCTTCACATGTGTGAATCCAAGTACAACAAGAAAATTCACATTCTACACATTAGAACTCAAGATATCATGAGAAATATGAAAGGGATGGACATAGAATCAAAAGAGAAAAGTTCATACAAAATGCGAACATGAAGATTCTTTCTTCACGCAGCTAGTACAGCTACTTATATCAGCCATAATGTCACTTAGCCACTTTTCTAAAATAACAACTTCTAGATACCTCAACAAAAAACTAGATTTTAGTGACTATATGCCGCATGTATATATATTAGCCAATTAGAATGGGTCTAAATCTGACCATCCATAAATCTACTTGACAAAAGTAGTACAAACACAATTTAGGCCTTTTTGACATTTAAAAATCTATATCTAACAACACACATGTCTGCATTAGGTTTTGCAAGTTCAAATAACAAGATAATGGCTATAGTATGGTATGGAGATGAAATTGAACAACCGAAGCCCTAATTTAATAGATCATTTGGGAATTATTAATAGATGCATAACCTTTGCCATTATATAAAACCTAATACAGTATGTAGGGTAGAACTTTGAAAGAAGCAATGGTATTGGGTAGAAACCAACCTTCAGAAATAGCTTGACCATGCATAGCCTTGATGCCAAGTAGAAGATTACAGAAACACTTACAAACTCCATTGAAAATTATTATTCAAAGTTAGTAACAAAATGTTTAACTTTCAGTAGCAGTAGGGTGCAAACATGTCACATGCCAAAACTGTATAAGGTTACCTTATAAATGGGTGCCAACCTACAAGAAAAGAGTATGCTATTGTCAACAAGCAAATGTAGTACTTGTAAACTATATTTGTTTTGCTACACATAAAGAGAAGTAGAGCTATCAAAACAATGCATTCAAAAGAGTTGATTATGCTACAAAAATGACATGAAGTTCACCAAACATCCAAGGAGGTAGATCCTTGGTTTGTAGAGCAACATATATCTATAGGTCACCCTCTACATCTGTAATGAAACTTGGTGTAACAAGCTTGGCATACTAATAATCTTGTACACTGGAGTACCGGATATCCAAGTCTAGGATTATGTCGAATCCTATATACTGGACATGGACATAAAATTTTGAATCATAAATTGCATTTCATAGTAGTTTGATTTTTGTTGATTGGTTTGTAAACTAACAATGATTTTTTGAGAATAAAGTTAATGAATGGTTTGTTTCTCATTGTTTACTTTTATAGAACACAAAGATGAAAAGAGACAATCCAAGCAAATACATGAGGTGTCTTCTACATCTCTAAAGTGCATTTCACAATAGGAGACATCTTTGAAGGAAAAGGCCACACAATCCAAACAAATACATGAGTTATTTTTTACAACTCAAATTGATTTGTTTGTTTTTTATTGTTTGTAAAGGTTTACAATGAATTTATAGAAAGAAAAATAGAAAAACACAAATAACAAACAATCAATTCATAGATAGTGAAATAGAGATGATGAAATAGATGATTTTATATTTATACTTCAAAAAAGTGCACATGTTCGCATCTTCTAATTAGTGCTTTGATGCTAACACCATCTTTTCTACTTTTGCGAATAAACAAACACATCATATCTAAGAAGTAATTAAAAACATCTTAGTCATCGCTCTCTTTCCCACCAAATCTTGTCCTTCATCTTCACCTTCGTCTTCTTCATCTTCTTCCCCTTCTTCCTCTTGGTTTCCTCCTGAACTTTCCTCCACAAACGAAGCGGATGTCCTCTACATACACATTCACAAAACAAATGAAGAAGTATTAGCAAAACACATTTTATGAAAAATAAAATGAATGAAATGAAAATTATGCACCAAAAAATACGAGTGTCAAAAGTACATTGTTATATTAATTATGAGACAACACTAGTTTAGCCTAATCCAAGAATGTAAGCCCTTCTTCCCAAAATACAAATTTGTTGTGTGATATTCATTTGCTTTAGAGAAGATCATGAATCCTACAAAAATGCCAATTAAATTTTTCAATAATTACAAATATTGTTATCAAATAGAATGGTGTTGGTTGATCAAACTGAAGGCAAAACCTTTATAGAAAAGGAAGAGTTTAAAAATTATGACCAAAATTACAATCCACATAGAAGAAATAATTGTTGGTTGGTCTCATTAGGTAATTTACAAATCGGACAGGCCTTTATATATCAAGGGCCGGCCCCTTTTTGTTTTCAAGGGTAAAGATGAGTTTAGAATCTATAGGCAAATATTTTAAATTTAGGGTAGAGATTGTTTCTAAAACTAGAAAGTCTAGCAAACCATAATCAAGAAGTGTCAGTTATGCCCACTTCCTATTTAAAAAGTCAAGGACATGACTCTGAAACCATAGGTCAAGTGTAGGGATTCACGAAGAACTACCATTTTTAATCTTTAATTAGTTTGTTTGTGGGGTGTTTGGTTAATACTCAAGCAACAACAATAATTACTTTGAACGGGAACGAAAATTTATACGTTTCAGGGAGAGTGAAAGGTAATAATTAGAAATTTTGAAAATTGAAGATTACAAGATGAGAAAATGTACATGGATATACAACAACTATGGAAGCCATTGTGTGATTGGGTTCTATGGTGATTGGAATTATTCTGCTGTGTTTATTGATTAACGAAGAGAAAGATTGAGATAGTTGATCTAACATAATGAGCAAGGCTGCCATAGTTTTTCAGCAAATCTTTGAGAAAGTAACTAAGTCATCAACAAACTTTTGGGACATTATCAACATCCTAGCAAAGGCATAGCTGAAAGTTATCCTATCTTAACTGTGAAAAAAACATATCCAAAATATGATTAATGGATCAATTAGATCTTGGCTAAATTGGAGCGCACATCTAGTAAAACATCCCCCAAGACCTCCAATCAGGATTGAGCGGCCAAGAACACAATAAGGGAGTGCAGTGGACCGACCACTTTTTACAAGTGTACTAGTTCTAACTAGAAATGTCCAAATCATCATGCAGGTGTCCATTACACTTTGTGCATACCTTGCATGTCACTATGGATCACTTACAATTAATGCATGTGAATTGCCACAAGTTTTTCCAAGCATGACTTTGCTAATTCTATGTCTACAAACTATATGCAAGTTGTATTCATCAATCTAGATATTAGATAACCATGTAGCTCGAGTTCTATGTAGGCCAAACTTGGCATTTTGCATGAATGAGCTACATACTTGCATGGTACAACATTTGTAGCAAGCCAAGAAATCGATATTGATTGTTTTTCAATTTCAACACTCCTCCTAGAAATAATCTATATTGATTTGAACATGGATCTTGGTATAACTCCAAGAGTGGCTCTATGCTTGATGAAGGAACTTTTGCTCAAAGGTTTGGTGAGCATATCAGCAATACAAGATGATGTGTTGATGTGCTCCAATTTGATTTCACCTCCAATGAGCTTCTCTCTCACGAAGTGATGTGCAACTTTGATATGCTTGCTCCTTGCATGGAATATTGGGTTGTTGGCAAGGGCTTGGAATACTGAAATGTTGTCACACATGATCATAGGTAGATCCTCTTCCATGATTATCTTTAGCTCCACTAGTAACCTCTTGATCCAAAGCCGTCTATGTACCAAGCTCCATCTTTCTTGAAAGGTGATGATGAAAAAATGGACACCATTAGTGATCATTATCTATTACTTGCAACAGAATCTTCTTCAATCTCTTTGGAGAGATTAGCATGCTTGAGTTGGTTTTTCTTCTTAAAGCAATTAGAGGCACACTGCTCCTTTTTGCCACAGAAGAAACACTTCACTTTGTTCTTGTTGGTCTTTGAGTTAGAAGGATGAGATGTATCATCCTCTTCACCATCTTTGTCTCGATCTTTGGTTTTGTCTTTGTTGGATTGATTCATTTCTGCTTGTCTTCTACACGCAGATCCCAAAGGACACAAGGAAGAGATTGGACTTCCAAGGTCTCAAAACCATCTTGATCGGATATACTTCGTCTGGTAACACCTACAAGCTGTACGGTCCTTATACCCAACAAATCTTATATAGCCAGGATACAGTCTTTATCGAGGATCAATTCGCTGACCTCAAAGGCAAGGATATTGCTCAAGAAGAACCTACATCTCCTGCCATTGACACGACAGTCCGAGCTTCTGGCTCAGACGTGTCTATTGTCGACCCACTTCGAGACAACGAATCAGATGAAGATGTTGCTTCTACCCAGCAACAAGTCCCAGGAGTGGTTCATCAGTCGAATCCTCCCAAAAGATCAAGCCGAGTGCTCACACAGCCCACAAGGTATACTCCTGATTCTGTTTGTCTCTTAATGCAGGAACCGACGACAGTCGAAGAGGCACTTAGCCAACTAGACTCTGATCTCTGGAGAGAAGCTATGGACAGAGAGTATTCCTCTCTGATCAAGAACCAGACATGGTCATTAGTCGAAGCTCCTATTGGTTGCAACATCATTGATTGCAAATGGATCTTTAAGATCAAATACAATGCCAACGGAGCAATTGATCGAAGGAACGCAAGACTAGTAGCACGAGGATTCACTGAGATCCCCAATGTCGACTACAGCGAGATTTTCAGTCCAGTAGTCAAACATTCGTCGATCCGAATGCTCTTGTCTTATGCTATAGCTACCGACCTCGAAGTGCATCAACGTGATGTACAAACAACCTACCTGAATGGAGTTATACAAGAAGATATCTACATGATTCAGCTTGAAGGATACGTTTTGAAAAGTATGAAGAATCATGTTTGTCAACTCCACAAAGCACTGTATGGCTTGAAACAGTTTGCCAGAGCTTGGTTTCAGAGGATCAACACATTCCACATTGAACAAGGATTCAAACCAAGCATTGCTGATTAAGTTTATTCAAGGTCAGTGCAGCAATCCTTCACACTACAAGAAAAGGTGACAAAAACTACGAAAAAAAATTGTGGAAAAAAAACTTTCGCAATTTTTTTTGGTCGAAATTGCGGAAAGCCAAAAAATTGCGAAAAAAATTCCGCAATTTATACCGTTATGGTAGAAATTGTAGAAAATCGTCCGCAATTTCTTCCATCATGGCAGAAATTGCGAAAAAAATTGCAAAAAACTTCTGCAATTTTTGTCGTCATCACAGAATTTGTGAAAAAAAATATGGAAAAGATTTTTCACAATTTTTTGGTCGTGGCCAAAATTGCGAAAAATGTTTTCGCGGATTAAATTGTATAAAACATTGAATAAAATTTTCACAATTTCTCCCGTCATGGTAAAAATTGTAGACAAAATTGTGGAAACAATTTTTTGCAATTTTTAGGCCATGGTAGAAATTGCGAAAAATGTTTCAGCGGCAAAAATTGCAAAAGAATTTGTAGAAAGTTTTCTGCAATTTTTCTCATCGTGGTAGAAATTGCAGACAAAATTGCGGATTTTTTTTTTTTTTGCAATTTTTAGGCCATGGCAGAAATTGCGAAAAACTTTCTACGGCTGAAATTGTAGAAAAAATTGCACAAAGTTTTCCGCAATTTTTCCCATCGTGGTAGGAATCGTAGACAGAACTGCAAAGAAAAATTCCACAATTTTTAGACATGGCATAAATTCCGGAAATTATTGCAAATTGCGGAGAAAATTGCGGACAAAATCGCGAAAAACTTCTGTATTTTTTGCCATCATGGCAAGAATTGCAGAATTTTTTTTTTTACAATTTTTTGGCTAGCGTCGACCATAGCATTGATTACCAAAACTTGGTAGACGCTATGGTCGATGCTAGCAGCGTCGACCATAGCGTCTACTAAGTTCTAACAATCAACACTATGGTCGACGCTGCTAGCGTCGACCATAGAGTCGATTACCGGAAGCCGGATTGCTTGGCGCGTCACGGTTTCTTTTCATTTCGATTTTCGATTTTGGGCACGAAGAGGAGGATATTTTTGTGCCTAGCAATGGTGCTACTCTCTATGGCTCTTCTAATGATGCTTGATCTTTCTTATGTTTTTTTGTCACAGCCAAGCTCTCTATCTTTTCACCATAGCCAGGGCTTGGAGAAAAAGTGGAGCATTGGACAAAAAGGTGAGCACCATAGCCAACATTCAAAAGTTTACTTGTTTTTGTTTGATACATTTGTATTTATTGTTGTTTATGTTCTTTTGTCACAGCCAAAGCTCTTTACCTTCTTACCATAGCCAAGGCTTGAGCAAAAAGTTAAGCATTGGACACAAAGGTAAGCACCATAGCCAACATTCAAAAGTTTACTTGTTTTGCTTTGTTACATTTGTGTTTATTGTTGTTTTTCTTTTCTCTCTCTCATTGAGACTCTTTTGTTTTTTTTTCATCAGAGTTTAAGCTTTCAAAAGCTTGAGGTAAAGCTATTTAAAAGCTTGTAAACCTTTTCAAAGAGAGCATAGGAAGGCTTCTCAAAAGGAGTAAAGCTATTTAAAAGGGTGTAAAGCTTGGAGTAGGGCTTGGAGTAAAGTAAGTTTTTTGAAAACCTTGATGACTCTTTATCCTTTTATCTCTCTCATTGACACTCTTTTGTTTCCCTTTCATTAGAGTTAAAGTAATTTGAGTAAAGCTTGGAGTAAAGAAATATTGCTATTTTGTTTTATTAAAATCTTGTTGCTTTGTTTGTGGGTATTTTCTTTCAATTGAAACTTTCTAAAATAATGTGAAGAGCATATGCTACAGCTTGATAAAGATAAACATTTTAAAATCATGAAAACAAGTAAGACAGTTGAAAAGGGCTTTAGTGTATAGAGTTTAGATTAAAAGATTTATAGAAAGGGTATACATGAGGACATGATATAAGAGATTTAGGGTAAAATATTTAAATTAAAGATTTAGAAACAGTGGATCAGAGGTAAGGATTATCATAGAGAAATTAAATAAAAAGAGAATAAAGTTTATGTTTAGGTTTGTGGTTATAGTTAATTTTATGTTTTATGTTCATCATTGTTATCTTAATCGTAGTTCATTTTTAATATGCAGATGTCTGACCATCCATCTCTTTGGTCTCCGTCTCATAAAGAGTGTATGAACTGGTTAAGTAGTGCATCTACTAGGCAAAGAGAACAAATGGATGTTGTTCTCCAGCAATATAGGTCCATGTTGAACTCTCCAGTGGCCTCACAACAAGGTAGTCCTCAAAGGCCCCCTACTAGTGCACATTCACATGTACCATCACAGAGGCCCTCACCCATACCATCATAGAGGCCCTCACCACATAGGTCCACTCTCAGACCTCCACACCTCGCGTTGCTAGGTCAGCACCACGTAAGAGTCATTTAGGTGGTTGTTTTTTTGCTTGTGGAGGTGACGATGATTTTGAGGAGTCTAGATATAGAGATGACTCACTCGTGCGTGACGCACCACCACCTGCTAGAGCCGATCCGATTTTATACTATGACATTGATACGTCAGGGGCTATAGTTGAGGATGTTAAGTGGAAGGAGGTCCTAGCTTATATGAGAGAGCTCTGTCATGCAACATTTGATGGGAATATGTTCAGAGACTGGAGGGTTGTCCCTATCACTGAGAAGCATCGGGTCATAGATGATTTAAAGAGACGATTCCCTAAACCCCTTGAGCACACCTTCAATGATAAAGTAATGATAGATAAGATGTGCATGCTCATGTTGATGAAGGCCAAGTTGGCTCTACATTATCCAACAATAAGAGATGTACCAAAGGTGCAAATCGAGGCAATTTGTCAAGCATTGTTGGTACTATTCTACTTTTATTTGAATCTCATATAGATCATGTGTGTGTGTGAGTTTCAAGTGAAAGAGAGGGTGTGTGTGTGTGTGTGTGAGAGAGAGAGAGAGAGAGAGAGAGAGAGAGAGAGAGAGAGAGAGAGAGAGAGAGAGAGAGAGAGAGAGAGAGAGAGAGAGAGAGAGAGAGAGAGAGAGAGAGAGAGAGAGAGAGAGAGAGAGAGAGAGAGAGAGAGAAAGAGAGAGAGAGATAATTTGATGAGTTTTATTTCATATCACAGGCATAATATGATTGCTAGTTTTCATCACACAAGGACAAATTGTCGTCCAGTTTTCGTTCATTGAGACAGAGACTCAAGAACGACATTGATAAAGTAGAGGCAAAAAATTTAACGCCAAAATGTCCTGAGTGGATGGAAAAGGAGAGATGCCAGCTTCTACGTTAATATTTAAAAAGCAAAACTTTCCAAGTTGTATTTCACTTTTTTGTTTTATCTATGTATTTTGAAACCAAAATTTGACTTGAATGCTTGGTCATCTCTAGTAGTGCATGATTTATTTATCTTACTACTGACTTATTATTCATTTGCTTGATGTGTGTACAATAATTTGCTTAAAAATTGAGTCAACAAAACAAAATCAACAGATCAAAACAACAAAAGATGTCGAATGTTGGTCGAGCTGGATATGCGGGCATCAATATGAGACTGGTATGTGTGTATACAACAAAACTTGCATTTGTATACTCCGATATGCAAAACCTCTTTTTTTACGATGTCATTTATTTTTGTCTATTGTTGAGTGCCAAATTTCAGACACAAGAAAAGAATAGGGCTCCAATTGTTGCCGAGATCTATGTGGATGCTCATACTAGTAAAGGTTTTGGCAAACTAAAAACAGACGAGTTGGATCTTGACATGTGGCTGAGACTTTGAAGGTAACACCCAACATGAGATATAATAACATATATTTTTTGAAATTATGGTTTAAATACATTTAATTTTATAAAATGTAATGATGAACATGTATATGATTTTGCATGTAAATTTGATAGACTATATTTTTTTTGTTTTTTGTAGAACGAAAATTTTAATTAATTATATGTCAGGAACAAACCCCGACGACAAAGTAATGAAGATTTTAGAAGAAAATAGTTGGGGACAAAAGAGAGTAAGAGGCCTAAGTGTCTATAGAAAAGAGATGCAGTATTCTTCCCAAGTAGATGAAATGAGGAAGGAGATAGAGACACAAAGTGAAGAAATGAAAGAACTCTGAAAGACTGTACAAATGTAGATGAAGATGATAAAAAGTTTATCCCAAGTTAGTTCGCTTTCTCATTTCTTCTTTTTCTCTCTCCATCTCTTTCTTTTGAAACTTGGTACGGTCCTAGCTATCTACATAAAGAGAGAGAGAGGGAGAGAGACAAAGAGAGAGAAAGAGAAAATGAGAAAGAGAGAGAGAATGAGATATATTCCTTATTTCAGTTTTGATATGCATCATGTTGCTGTAGAGGAGGATCCAATGCTACAACGGTTGGGTTCAGCTCAGCCTTTATCTACAGTTAAAGAGATTTAACCTCACTTCTTTCTAAGAGTCTAGTTATTACACATGTACTTTGAGACACAAGACAATGCATGGGATGTCATACTCTAAATTGTGAAAGCCTTATAAAAAGTATGGACCTCATTAGAGAGATAGAGATAAGTTTTCTAACAATTTTATAATTTTTTTCGTATGTCATGTAGCGTGCAACTATAGAGAAGGATTCGATGCCACGACAGTCATGTTTAGCTCAACCGTTATCTGAGGTAAAGGACTTGCTATCGAGGTTTAGGGTTTAGGGTTGGTGATATTTTTTGCAATTTTAGCCAACAAATTGCAGGTATTTATTCGTAATTTTTTTGGCAAAAATTGCCAAAACAATTGCGGAAATCATTTCCGCAATTTTTTTCAAAATAGTGTATAAAAATTGCGGAAAATAAATTCGCAATTTATATTTTATTGCGAATTTATTTTCCACAAATTTTTGACACTATTTTGAAAAAAATTACCAAAATGAATCTTTGCAATTTTTTTC
Organism: Diphasiastrum complanatum; assembly: GCA_029204225.1. Taxonomy (NCBI): domain Eukaryota; kingdom Viridiplantae; phylum Streptophyta; class Lycopodiopsida; order Lycopodiales; family Lycopodiaceae; genus Diphasiastrum; species Diphasiastrum complanatum. The sequence goes on along the minus strand of CM055099.1, from coordinate 63,946,150 downwards.
GCAATTTTTGCACAAAAAATTGCGGAAAAATATCCGCAATTTTTGCCACAACAATTGTGAAAATGAATTTTTGCAATTTTTTTGACAATTTTTGCCAAAAAATTTGGCAAAAAATATCAGCCAAACAAATTGTGGAAACGGATTCTGCAATTATTATGCCAAAAAATTGCGGATGGGTTTCCGCAATTTTTTTATTGTTAATTTAGCCATAAAAATTGTGGAAAATTCGCCAAAAAAACTACGGGACCGAAATTGCGGATTTGCCAAAAAAATTACAAAATGCGTTTTTGCAATTTTTTTGGCAAAAAATGACAAGAATTGTGGAAATTTCCGCAATTTTTGCCATTTTTTTCCGCAATTTTTGCTACCTTTTCTTGTAGTGCCGATCATTATAATCACCTTGTACATTGATGATACGTTGCTCTTCAACAATACCAAAATGGTCAAGGATGCAAAACAAATGTTGTTCTCAGTACTCGACATGACTGATCTGGACGAAGCTCACTTCTACCTTGGAATTCAAATCCATAGAGACAAAGCAAATTGACTGATTTACATCACTCAACAAAGGTATCTTCACAATGTTCTTAACAAATAAAATTGGATGAATTATAGATTAGCTCACTCACCAATGGATCCAGGCCTGCATCTGTCAAAGGACCAATGTCCCCAGACCAAGTAGGAAGAGGAACATATGAGAAAATATCTGTATCGATCGATACTTGGATGTCTCATGTACGCAATGGTCTGTACAAGACCAGATATCTCTTTTGTTATAAACTCACTCAGCCAATATATGGCTAATCTTGGCATTACCCATTGGAAGGCTCTTATTCAAGTCATGAGATATATTTGAGCTACCATGGACCAGTGCATATGCTATGGAGATGTCAGCAACGACAATCGTCATCAACTTAGTGGCTATTCTGATGCAAACTGGGGAGGAGATGCAAACAATCGTAAATCCACATCTGGATTTACATTCTTTTTCAATGACGGTCCTATTTCATGGAACACTCGTAAACAAACCTCTATCGCACTTTCTTCTACTGAAGCAGAATACATTGTTGTTTCTCATCTATAAAGAAAGTGTTTTGGTTGAGAAATTTGCTATCATACATCAATCTGTATCAGTACAGGCCCACAATTTTATTTTGTGATAACCAAAGTGCTATTGCCTTATCGGCCAACCCTAGATTTCATTCTAGGAGTAAGCACATTGAGATTAGATATCACTACATCAGGGGCAAGGTTCTCGACAGGGAGGTAAGCTTAACGTACTGCAGAACGTAGAACATGGTTACAGATGTTTTCACAAAAGCACTCAGTATCAATGCACACAACAAATTTTGTGCATTGCTCAATCTGAAGATCAAGGCATTCACGGATCTAGATTAAGATGGGGTGCTGGATTTACTCCTTCGACTCTCCTAAATCCCATTTTTAATCTGCCTCCATTTTTGCTACATATTTACTAACGTTGTCATGCAGCCTGCATATTTACATGCAAATTTGCACAGACGAATAAAGGGCGAAAGAATCGCGAACACTGTGTTTTTACACAAGTCATGGTGACAGGCAAAAAGGGGACACTATCCTACAGAATGCCGAAGGTGCCCTAAAAGCTAAGGCACCCTATAAATCTTATCCTAAGGCCATTCGTAAGAGTGACCCACTTTTCGCATCATCACCAACGTTCACTTCAGCACTGGCTAATGTCGCACCCTTTTTATGCTCACTCCATGCAGTTGCGCTAACAAATTGGACAACGATTGCAGCCACCCATGATCTCCTACAGACAACACATTCACTCTGTACTTTCACATTTGCACACCTGTAATATTATGTATATATACATATTCTGGACATCATTCAGACGAGGATGATGATCAGATGATCAAGCGAGTGAAGAAGAGACTAAGAGAAGAGGTTTCATTCCTCATTACTGTAAAAATTACAGCAAATAAGGATTCTAAAACACTTGAAATGATGAGGGAAACAATAGATTATGATTTCATAAGATTAGCACAAGTTGAACCATCAAAATCCATCAAAAATCTATGCTTGAACCTCACTAAATGGCCCAAATCCTTGAAGAAGGCTTCACATGTGTGAAAGTACGGCCTCCCACAGTCTGAGTACTGTACACCAGACCTACATTCAATCCTATAATCATTAGTAATCACAAGTACTCAAACAATTATGAACATAGAGAGCAATTGCACCATTATGAGAGAAAAAACATGAAATTGCTTGATTGATTTTGGTGAGATATCATCACCTATATATACATGATCCATCACGGTTTTGGGCAGGTATGAGTAGCCCTAAACCTATCCCTAATGCTAATTTTGGTGGATCTTTCATCCCTACCAAGTTAGGGTTGGAATCTTGGAGATCCCTCAACAATGCAAAAATTACCAAAAATAGCTCCTATTTTTTCTCCCTTGTATCTAAGCATAATTTGGACTCATTCCAAAGGTTATAACACTTAGGTCTACTTGAGAACATCCTTATGAATGGAATCCTATGCTATTTGGCACGTGTGACAAGCCACATCATGACCATCTAACTATTTACAAGTCATATGACCAAAACTAGTCAAGCTAGAATTGTGAATTTTTAACACTCCTCCTCACTATCTAGCTTGGTTCAATCATTGCTTTACTAATCACTCCAAGTGATGATCTGAACTTCATAAAAGGTGTCTTTTGAAGTGGTTTAGTAAGTAGATCAGCTACACATTCATTGCTTGGAACATGCTCCAAAGCAATCTCCTTGGCTTGCACCATTTCTTTCACAAAGTGATGGCATATCTCAATGTGCTTAGATCTTGCATGGAAGATTGGGTTAGATGCAAGGTGTTGGGCTGATATATTGTCATTGTAGATGATTGGTGCCTCCTCTGAATCCATGATCTTTAGTTCCACCAATAATCTCTTGATCCAAAGTACCTCCTTTGTAGTGGTTGTCAAAGCTTTGTACTCGGCCTCGGTTGAAGATAGAGATATAGTTTCTTGCTTTTTTGAAAGCCATGAAACCACACCTTCTCCTATGAAAGTTGAATAGGCACTTGTTGATTTCCTATCCCTCTTGTCCCCTGCAAAATCTGAATCACTAAATTCATGAAGGTTAATCACATCTCCTCTATATAGAATCCCAAAATCCAATGTACCCGAGATGTATCTTAGAATCCTCTTAGCCTTTTTCCAATGGATATTCAATGGCTTTTGCATGGATTGGCTCAACCTACATACACTAAAGCTAAGATCTGGTCTAGTTATAGTGATCCACATTAAGGAACCTATAAGTTGCCTAAACAAAGTGATGTCCATGAAGGATCTTTCATCATGTTCATTTGGCACTTTTACATCTTGCTCCATTGGTGTGTCAACACTTTTGCATACTTTCATCTTAAACTTCTTCAAAAGACTTTGAGCATAGTTTACTTGACTTATAAAGATAAAATCAGACCCTCTAAGTACTTCTATGCCTAAGATGAAGTGAAGACACCCTAGATCTACCATCTTGAACTCTAAGGATAGATCTATCTTGATTTTTTCAATACCATCAACACTATTTCCACTAATGATGATGTCATCTACATAAATGAGTAAAAGTACAATACCAACATCATCAAAATTAATGTAAAGAGTGGGATCATATTCACTTTGAACAAAAGAAAGTGAAATAAGATAGCAATGTAATCTTGAATTCCAAGATCTCGAGGCTTGCTTCAAGCCATAGATGCTTCTTTGGAGATGGCATACTTTGTTCTCCATTCCATGCTTGATGAACCCTTGTGGCTGCTCCATATAGATATCCTCTTCCAAAAAACCATTCAAGAAAGCATTAGAGACATCCATTTGACATAGAATCCATCCAAAATGTGATGCAAGATCTCCCTCTACCAATTGAATGCCTCTCCTAGAAAAAACATCATTGCCCAACGTATGTGGTCTTTTTCCCTTTAGTGAATCTTTTATAATACTAGAATAAACTTTAGAAGAAGGAGCTCTTCCTTTTTCAAGTTGCTTAGCTTTGACCTTTTTAAATCCTTCAACAATGTCTTCACAAGAAGAGAGTCCAGAATCTGTAATCCATTCTGAAAGATTTGGAATATTCCAACCCATCTTGATCATTGAACCTTCTCTTCCATTTTTGCTTGGCCCCATCATGATAGGAGAATACTTAGACCATTGCAATTCAATACCAAATAATTTTTTTTTATTGTGGGCATTCCACTTGAGCAAAATTACATGGTACACCATATGCAGACATTATGTTATCCATGCTTACAATTATTCCCATACATTTGTAACCTTGTCCATTGTCATTAACATGAAGAAACACATCTCCCTTATATTCATTTGGTCCAATAGATTCCATATACCAAGGAGTAGCTTCAGAAATTTCCATCCTTACATCTACCTCCATGGCTATTACTGGGAGAATGTCATGACAAGAGATCACTTCCATAGGACTTGTGTTATTTACTTCTGCAATGCCGATCTCTTTTTCCATGTCTACAACCAATATTAGCAGTGATGAATAAGTAAATAAACATGTACCATGATAATAAAAAATGTATTGCTTAGTGAGAGCTCATAGTACTAATCATGTCCACTTTATTTACTTGATAGAGGGTGTCCGTGAAGTTAGAGGAAAACAAGAATAATGGCTGCCCACATGTGATCTATGTGTTTAGGGAGGGCTAGTGTGTATAACCTTGTCTACTCCATTCATGTTTGATGGATGACGTCTGTCAGGATGGAGGGAAGTAGGAAGAAGAGCTGCCCTCACGCAATGTATGTGTGCATACAACCCTGTCTATTTCATTCATGCTTGACAGACGACGTCCGTCAAAGTAGAGAGAAGCACGGTGATGGACTACTTGCAAGATTTGGTGAAGCATGGCAAGGAATAGTGCAACAACCTTGTCTACTTCATGCATGCTTAACGGATGGTGTCCGTCAAGTAGAAGGGATGCATGGAGAGGGAGTGCTGACAAGGGATATATGTACTTAATGAGAGGTGACGCATGGCAAGGGCTAGTGCAACTGCCTTGTCTACTTCATGCATGCTTGACGGATGATGTCCGTCAAATAGGAGGGAAGCATGGAGAAGAAGAAATGCTCATACGGGATGTATGTGCTTAATGAGAGGTGAAGCATGGTGTAACAACCTTGTCTACTTCATGCATGATTGACAAACGACGTCTGTCAACAAGTAGGAAGGAAGCATGGAGAAGGAGTGTCTACATGGGATATATGTGCTTAATGAGAGGTGAAGCATGGCAGGGGCTAGTGCAATAGCCTTGTCTACTTCATGCATGCTTGATGAACAACGTGTCCATCAAGGTAGAGAGAAGCATGCATTGGTGAAGCTTAGCAAGGGCTAGTGCAACAACCTTGTAGTTAATGAGAGGTGCAACTGCCGTGTCTACTTCATGCATGATTGACGAACGATGTCCGTCAAATAGGAGGGAAGCATGTAGAAGGAGGAGTGCTCACATGGCATGTATGTGGTTAATGAGAGGTGAAGCATGGTGCAACATTCTTGTCAATTTCATGCATGCTTGACAAACGATGTCCGTTAAGCTGTCTTGTCTACTTCATGCATGCCTGACAGACGATGTTCGTCAACTAGGAGGAAAGCATGGAGAAAGAGTGCTAACATGGGATGTAGGTGCAAAATGAGAGGTGAAGCATGGTGAGGGCTAGCGCAATAGCCTTGTCCACTTCCTTGTCTACTTCATGCATGTTTGATGGACGATGTCCGTTGAGTAGTAGAGAAGCATGGAGAAGAATGGATGCTGACATGAGAGGTGAAGCATGGTGAGGGCTAGCACAACAACCTTGTCCACTTCATGCATGTTTGATGGACAACGTCCGTCAAGTAGGAGGGAAGCACAAGGAAGGAGTGATCACATTGAGAGAATGACGTCGTCCACAACAGCCTTGTCCACTTCATGCATGTTTGACTAACGACGTCCGTCATGTAGGAGAGAAGCATGGAGAAGCAGTGCTAGCATGGGATATATGTGCTTAATTAGAGGTGAAGCATGGTGAGGGCTAGTGCAACTACCTTGTCTACTTCATGCATGCTTGATGAACGATGTCCGTCAAGTAGGAGGGAAGCCTGAAAAAACAGTGCTGACATGGGATATATGTGCTTAATTAGAGAGCATGGGGAGGACTAGTGCAACTGCCTATCTACTTTATGCATGCTTGATGGATGACGTCCGTCAAGTACGAGAGAAGCATGGAGAAGGAGTGCTCACATGGGATGTACATGCTTAATGAGAGGTGAAGCATGGTGAGGGCTAGCGCAACAACCTTGTCTACTTCATTCATTGCTTGACGGACAACGTCCGTCAAGGAGGGAAGCATGAAAAAGAAGGAGTGCTCACATGGAATGTATGTGCTAACTAGTGTGTACAACCTTGTCTAATTCATTCATGCTTGGCGGATTGCATTTTTCAAGGTAGATTGAAACATGATGAAGGGCTACCCCACATGCAATGTACGTGTTTAATGAGGTCTAGTGCATAAAACCTTTTCTATACCTTGCGTATTGCATTCGTGCTTGACAAACGATTGTCATGAAGATGGAGAGAAGCATGGTCTAGGGCAGCCTATATGTGCTCTATGTGAATAATGAAGGCTAGTGCAACAGCCTTTCATGCATGCTTGACGGATGACGTCCGTCAAGGAGGAGGGAAGCATGGTGAGGGCCTTTAATTGTTTACTTCGTGTGTGTGGTGGTCAGGACTTTTAATTGTCCACTCCATTAAATAAAAATTTAATATGAAATTTAAATTGTTTAGTTCAAATTTCCCCCAAAATGAACTCCCTCCAAAATTTCTCAGTTCAAATTTTCTAGTTCAGGTTTAAACTCCTCATAAGAACTTTATTGATATTTCAAAGTGTTGGCCCTCTCCTCTCTTTAAACTTAGCTTTTAATGTCTAATCCTTCTACCAAAATCCACAACTTTCAGTTTTGTAGTAGGCTCTTTATGCTTTATTTACTGCAGGATTTTGTGAGAATCCTATTAGAAGGTACTCCACAAAGTAAGAAAGAAAGAAGTAAGTAAGAAGAAGGATGGAGCAACATACATGTAATGGGAAGGATGGAATCGATTTGTTGAGCAACAAGCTGAGCTCTTTGGAGGACCAAGGTTTGTACGTCTTTCTTTGTTTATTTGTTGGATTCAATTCGTTAGAATGAGATCTATTTAGGCTGTGTGTTGCATGCTATTCAAATAGAATGAGATCTATTTAGGCTATGTGTTGCATGCTATTCAAATAGAATGAGATCTATTTAGGCTGTGTGTTGCATGCTATTCAAATAGAACGTTTGTAGAATCTATTTTGTGGATCTATAGCCCTTGGTGCATGCTGAACAAAGTGCATTGGTCTATAGAGAACAGGTCGTTAGCATCTATGTTAGGCCACTCCGATCTGCATTTACTGATTTTGTGCATATTAGAATTGTACATTAGAAAAACGGTTCTGCAAAGTGTGCATTTGAAAAAAGATCTGTAAAAAAAGCACCTACAGAGAGACATTGTAGGATGAGCAACATACTTACAATGGGAAGGATGTCATGAGTGTAGGATGAGCGATGATAGTAGCACGTTCAGCGTGATCTAGTACTGAGCAACGAGCTCCAGCAAGCAATGCACGAGCAGTAGCACTTGGAGAGCTTTTTGAAAGGAGGAGGTGCGATGTAGTAGAAGCTGGAAGGAGGAGGATGTGCAATCAGGAAGGAGGAGGAGGTGCAATCTAGCAGCACCCCGAGCGAGCAGGAAGGAGGAGGAGGAGGTGCGATCACAGCAACATCGCAAGCGAGTAGGAAGGATGAGGAGGTGCGATCCAGCAGCACCCAGAGCGAGCTGTGGATGGAGAAGGCGGCGCAGAAGGTTTAGGTTAGGTTTAACTTATGAATGGTTTTGTTGTTTTGAGTTTTTTTTTTTTTTTTGGACTGGCTTGTGTTGGGTCTTAAGCATGGGTTTTGGGATTTTTGTTTTGCATGGGTTTGTGGGTCTTCAAATGTGTTTTTGGGTTGTTTTGTTGGGGTTTTGTGTTTATTGTTTCTTAACTAGGGTTTTGGGCATTTGAATGGGCTTTTTGCATGGGTTTGTGGGCTTTTTGAATGGGTTTTGGATTTTTTTGTGTATGGGTGGGGTTTTGAACGGTCTTTGGGTTGGTTTTTGTTGAGATTTTTTTGAATGGGCTTCGGGGTTTTTTTATTGGTTTGGTGTGTGTGTGTGTGTGTGTGTGTTTTTAATTGGCTTTGGGGCTTGTTTGAATGGACTGTGTATGGAGGGTTGGTTTGGACAAGGTTGTGGGTTCATGGGTTGGTGTTTTTTTTTTTTTAATGGTGTGTGCGTGCAGCAAAGAAGGGAGTTGGAGGATTGGACCACCAAAAAAAAAAAAAGAACTCCTCTTTCTCTTATATATATATTCACTTATATCCTTGAAAGGCTTTTGGTGCTTATCATTCTTTTGGAGAAACTGAAAGGTTAAGCATGTGTTTCCTAGCACAAAACTGGGATGGGTGGCTTGTTTGTCACACAGTTTTGGTTTTTATGTATTAGGATACTGCTCAAATAGAACTTGAAGTTCATGTGTCTTTTATCTTTTATATGTTTAAAAAATTCATAGTATATTTCATATTAGTATGTTAAAGTGGCCATATAACCTTACCTCAAGGATAATTATAACCCTTAAGCCTAATGGTATGAAAAATACGATAACACTGGTGGATACAGTAATGTGTACAGCCACTTGTTTGTGTGTGAGGATTCCTTCTCCTTCTTTCTCATTTCTTCTCGATATGTTGACAAACAACATCCGTCAAGATTGAATGAAGTAGAGATAACTATCCTACTAAGGCCCTTCCCTACTTGAGGTCATCTTGTTCTATTCTTTCTCCTTTCTTTCTATTATTTCTATTCTACCCTACTAAGCTCTTGTCTCACTTGATGTTTTCTTTTTCTATTCCTTTTCTTGTTAGCTTCTTTTTGCATGGCATTCTTTTTTAGTTATTTGACACCTTGTGCGCGAGGCTTGAAATTTGACATGGACTCCCACATTTCGATTGAAAGGCTTGTTTTGATTTTTTCTTTCATGTGACTTCTATAATACATTAAAAAATTAAATTAGATGTAACTTCCAGTATTTACCTTTTGAATACAAGGTACAATTTTTAGTTGTCTTTCACTCACCGTCTTATAATAATACATAAAAATTGTATTTAAAATAAGGTTTTTGGGATTAATACTTTAAAATGTATCGTCGTTCATATACACATGTCATTTGAAAGCTAAAATTAAAATAATGTTTAAGTTGAAAGTTAAGTATGAATGTTCTCCAAATACGTTCAATATGGCACATTGGTGAGCACAGGTTGACAACTAGCAGCTAAACCTATGTTGATGATTCCTTGTCATTTCTTCTCTCCATGTTGACGAACTACGTCCATCAAGATTGAATGAATGAGTGGAGATAACTAGCCTACTAGTGGGTGACCTCTTGGGAGCATAGTTTTGATTTTTTTTTTACCTCAATCCTGTTCACTCTTCTTAATTCCAAATTTATTTCTTATATTCTATTATCTTAAGACTCCCTTTGTTGGAATTTATGTCGTGTATGGTAGGCCAAAGTCAAGGATTTAATCTGTTTATACCCTTGTCCATGCTATTTATCTTTGCTTCATCAAGAGTTAGTGAAATAGACATAAATAATTTGCTAAAACTTCGCAAAACACTTACATACCAAGTGGAGTTATGTTCTTTGCTTTCGTCTACCTTCATGAACTTGTCTATAAGAGATGCAATATTAATATTCTATTTCAACATTATGTTCATCTCCACTTCATTTTGTCAATTGATAGTTATGAAAATGGGTAGTCTTTTGAGATTCATCCCACTTTTTCACAGGCAAAGCCCATGAAATAGGTTGTAGTTGTTGATTGTTGTAATAAGAATTCTTGCCAACATGTGGAGAGGAAAAAGATTGAAGACACTCGACAACAATATTGGGGACAAAACTCGTCTGACAGGGTTACATATGTATATGATATGCTTCAAGCCTCACAGAACAAGGAAGGAAAACAAAGAGGTATAACTATGTTATTTTGTGGGGGAACTATATGTGGAAAAGCATGGTACACAATACATGGAATATCAAAGGTTTCATTTCACAGGTACAAAGCTTCCTATGAGCAAGGGACTAGGAAAGCAACACATGGAAACAAAGGAATAATACGACGAGCATGGGAACACGTGGATATGGCCAAAGCAATTATCCAAGACTATGTGGATAACAATGCATAGATTATGCCTCATAGGAGTAGAACAACATTTGAGGGCGATAGGGACAATCAACTCATTTTGGCAGGAGTTTACAAGCAACAAGATATTTTGCGTGAAGTCAACATCACATTGTCAAGCTTAGGATACAAAAGCATTTCACACTCTACACTTAGTACTCTGGAGAACTGTCTTTAAGCAATTGTCACTTTCCAAATCTAGCTCATTTTCAAAATGTGACATTTGTACTTCAATACAAATGAAGTTGGCATCAATCAAAGTGGTACAAGATCATGCAAATTTGTTCATGGAAAAGAGAAAACACATGCTTGCCCAAATGACATGTTGTAGTTTGTACTATTCTTGGAAGCAAAAGGCTTGTTGTGATCCTAGCAAATATGTGTGCATTATTCATGATAAAATGGATCAAGTAAAGACATGCATACCTCGGCTAGCGCCCCATCCTAAAAGCCTGAGTCGTGTCATGCAACTTCCAATTTCCTTGGCAGGGATGTTAGTCCATGGACATAAGAAGAGTGGATATGGTCATTTTGCAATGGGATATTGGCCTTCTGATTCAAATTTCACAATGGGGTCACTTGCAAGATGTTTGAGACATTTGGAGCTTCCAAATGAGGATGGTAAAGGAGATGTCAATTTCAAAGAGGTGCCACAACAAGCCATTTTTGGTAGCCTACTATCAAGGGATGCATACAATATTCATCAAAAGTTGCAAAAGAGCAAAAACAAAGATATTGGAAATGCTAGGTGTAGAAGAATTTTCTTCAGTTGAAAATAGTAATGGAATAACACATGTAGAGGGTTCTTCTCTACTTGAAATTCCAGGAACTTTTCCACTACAAATTGATAATGCAATGATGAATGTGCAATGCCTTAATCAAGCACAAAATGGTAGTTTTAATGCCCTACCAAGAGTCTTGTTCTTGCAACTTGACAACTATGGCTCTGAAAATAAAAATCGATATGTTTTTGCATTTCTCTCCCTTCTCACAGCAAGGGGCATATTTGAGATTGTGCATCTTGTATTCTTAATGGTTGGCCACACATGAGGATGTTGATGCAATGTACAGTAGACTTTTAGAAAGGCTTCGTTCAAATTGTATGTTCTTATTTTGTCACTTGATGGATGCCTTCATTGAGAGCTCATGCTTTTCTCCGGTGCCATACTTGATACAAGAGATGCCAAACTTCAAAAGTTTTATCGAAGGGTACATATGTGATGGGACAGATGCATTGGTTGGCCACAAGAAACCTCTACAATTTTGTTTTTTGTTAGAGATGGCATTCCTATCATGCAATATATGATGAATCCAACAATGAAGACATGGAAACCACAAGAAGATATACGACTATGGAAGCAAGATCCTGACGGTCATCCTATGCTTCCAAAAGGAGATCCACTTGCAGTACCACTTCTGCAGACTCTCAAGGATCAAAATACCACCATGGATGGTTTAAATAAGTACCTTGATTTTTGGAGAAGGTCTATAAAGAGTAAAAATGTCAACCCATCATTCAAAAATTTCATTTCTCCTATTATTAAATATTGGGATGACATTACAAATGTGCTTGAAAATGTCAGTGTCACCAACAACACACAATTGATGAATGGTTTTTGGCCAAAAACTAATTGGATGCATGATGATATGGAAGATTGACATGGTGTGGAAGCAGAAGATGATGATGATGAACACTATTGCGAACCAGCCAAAGGAAAGCCAAAAGTTTCTTTCAAGTCTCACATGGATGTACAAAAAGACCAATTTGTGCTAGTGTGACCGAATGAGAACGTCTATCCAATCTGGTTAGGTGATACACTTTCTGATGTTGATCAAGACAAAGATTCACCAAACTATATGAAAGTATTAGTCCAATATTTGGCTCCAATAGCTAGAGGTAATATTTCTATTGTAGAAAGGTACAAGGATTGTTGGACAAAGCAATGGAGAAGCAATTCTTATGATCCACAACGTTGGGAGCCAATATCAGTGATAGTATGGAGTTGGAGGCCACGTCGACATCCAAATTTGTTAAAGACTATGAAAATTCCTTCCAAAGTAATCGAAAGTGCACAAGCAAACTTGGCATTAGTGGGTGACATAGCCAATGATGAATAACTTTTCAAAATTTATATGGAATGTACTATTTGATTGATAAATAATAGCATTGTAATGTATTTCCAACAATGTGTTTTCTTCATGTAGCTTCAACAATTGGATTCACAAAAATGCAATTATTAGTTAATTTAAATTTGAAATTTCAGTTAGTTATTCCTTTGGAAAAAAATAGTTAGTTATTATATTATTAAATATTACAATTTTATATATCATATTAATATTTAATATGTTATTATATATTATAACTAGCGATGTGAGCCCACAAGTTTGTAGGCGGGCAGGCATTTTGGGCGGGCAGGGCAGGGTTCTGGGCAGGTGGGCAAAGGGGAGGGTTAAAAATTTAAAAGATGGGAATTTTTTTTTTCTGGGCAGGGTTAGGGCTGCCCGTGAGGCAGCGCGACCGCTACCCAAAAAAAAACATGAGGGAAGATTTTTTTAAAAAAAGGTCCCGGGCCCGGACAATGTGAGCAGCTCGGGAAGACTATTATTTTAATAGATAATGTGTAATATATTATTATTTGTTTGACTTAGGTTGTTAATAATTGTAATGTATAAAAATGAAAATCAAATTTAGAGAAGAAGAAGATTCTATTTAATGCTATAGTCATCTAATGAATGAATAATAAGTTACATATCATGAAGTAAGATTCACAAATCAAAAATTCTATTGTCCACTAACAACTCTCATACTCTCTTACCACTCAATCAAGTCAATCCCTCAAAAGACTGCACAAGTCTTAGAATAAAGATAAAAAAAAGAAGATAAATGACCATCAAAAAATTGTAGGCAAAGAGACTTACAAAAAAGAAGAATAGCCTAAAGCAACTATGGTTATAACTTATAATCAATCCAATAAATGAATAATAGCATCAAGAACACTATCAAGGCAACATAATCTAAGATTCACAAATAAGAAGAAATATAATTCTAACAAATCATGATAAACTAAGATACATAACATTGACGGACGAAGTTCATGCTCTCATATCACTCAATCAAGTCTCAAAATATTGCACAAGTCTCAAAACAACTAAACATGTCTTAGATCGAAAAATCCTTTTTGTGTTCTCCTGGCTGGGTTAAGACTACTCCAACTACATACTTTGATGTGTCCGTATGCACATGAAACTCAATGGACCAATTGGGTGGACGTAAGATTGGTGCTAAAACCAATGCATCTTTAAGCTTTTGGAAAGCCTTTAGGCCTTTCTCGTTCCAATGTGGATCCGTTGTGAGTTTGTAAATTGGTCGGGCTAACTCCGCAAAATCCAGTATGAAGATTCTATAATAGTTAGCATGACCCACAAAGATGTAGACTTCGCGGATCGTTCCTAGTGGTGGTAGATCAACAATGATTTTGATCTTTGATAGGTCCGTGGCGATCTTGTGTCTAGATACTATATGGCCGACAATCAAGCCATGTGTAACCCAAAATTGACATTTTTTTGGATTCGAGGAAATTTGAAAAATATGACATTTTTATAGCACCTTCTCCAGATTGGATAAGTGTTTTGAGTCTGGTCCATGCACGCACAGATCGTCCAAGAAAATTTTCAAATACTCTTTAAATGCCATCTTCATGACTCGTTGGAAAGTGCTTGGAGCATTGCAAAGTCTGAATGGCATTACCTTATAGGCATAAGTTTTCCATTCTGTGGCGAATGCTGTCTTATGCTGGTCTTGGGGTGCTATCTTCACCAGGTTGTAACCGTTGAAGCATCTAAAAACCTGTAGGCTTCGGCCCCAGCTACTCTGTCAAGGACACTTTCTGTAAAGGGTAAAGAAAAATGATCCTTTTTGGTAACTGCATTTAGCGCCTTCAGATTCACACAGATTTGCATTTTGCCATTCTTTCTGGATACTATAACTATTGGTGATACCGATTCAATGTGCTCAAGTTCATAAATGAAATCTGCATCTAACAACTTCTGCAATTCTCGTTTGATCAGTTCCGTGTAGTTCGGGTTGCAACGGTAGTAACGACTCATCTTAGGGACTGCTCCATCCACCAAGGGTATGGTGTGTTGGACTACTGTTGGTGGAATGCCCTTCAGATCACTATAATCCCAGGCAAAATAGTCCTTATACTCCACCAACAATGATTGTAGCCTTTTGAATTGTGTGGGCGTTAACTGCTCTCCCACATGCACTATCTTTTCTTCTTTACCTGGCTCGGCAAGTTTCATTGGCTATGTTTGCGCAGTCCCTCGAAGACTTGTTCCGCTGGTGCCTAACTTTGATTAGGTTCTCGTTGGGCTTGCGGCAACATAATCACCATGTCGTCTAAGGTATAATTCTTGAAAGTCTCAGGCATCTCGTGAACTGGTGCTCGTCGAGATTTCTCTTTCAGCATATTGATCTTAGCCCGACTGGTCATCTTTTGGTTCTCCGCCATATGAGTAGAGGATGACACTGTATCCGAGTTCATCTTGATTGACTTCAAGGAGTCCAACACCTTCTTTTTGTCCTTTTTTGTAATATCGGTGGATTCGTCCTTGTTGTCTTTCAGCGGAACTGGTGTGATATTTGCCTTGTTGTTGCAAATATCAACATGCACTGTAGCTATAGCCTCTTTGGATAGATCACTCCATCGGATCACCTGGTTGTAGTGTTGCTTCAACTGATTATTCTTGTTCATAGGTGCCCTTGCTGGATCTATCCTCAAGACTTTCGCCATAGCAGATTTTTGCGGCGGTTGAGCTGGTACTTTCTTAATTTCGTAAGGATCTAGGTCCATGTGCTGTAGGACCTGCTCATCTATTAGCTCAATCTCCTTATTATAAGTCAGAGTATATTGCCAAGGAACTAAATCATCGTCCACTAGGTTCTCAATAGGTTCCGCTGATAGCCATGCTACGTTTATCATATTCACCCCAAATGTGGTTGGTGTGTCCATGGTATAACACTTGGGTAAAGATCTATTGGGTTCAAGGTCTGATTCGTATTGACATGCTCAGCATTCAATCGTTGCTAATGCATCCGTCCATCTCACAACATCCGTCTCTGAATCATAGTGACCACTCTTGGCTTGCCTTGGGGGCGATCAATTGTGTGATCTGTCATGGATGATCTGTCAGCCTTGGGTGCAATAGGTTTCACTGCCCATGTGGTTGGATCAATCTTTACAGCCCGCTCTCTGTTCTCAAAAGTGAGTTTTCCTATATCCCAGTTGTATACTACTTGCGCAGTTCTCAATCATGGTCTTCCCAGTAAAACACAGTATGCAGTTGGAGATTCAGGTATATCCATTACTACAAAGGTGATCACAAACTGCATGTCTGCTATTTTTACAGGGATATCGACAACCACACCCTTTGGTTTTACACATGATTGATCTGCTAGGTTGATGGCAAATCTTGCTGGCTTCAACCCCTATCACTTTTCATATAAAGTAGTGGAGATCAAATTGACACCTGATCATCCATCTACTACTGCTACCTCATCCTCATATCTCTTGTGTTTGATTGGCAGGGTGATGTTGTGTTCCTCACTTTCCCATGTTGTCCCGATGTGAAGGACGTTACTTGTCTCTTCATAGCCCGTACAATATATAAGCTCAAGCGCTACTGGCTCTGTGTCTGCTTTGGCCCATTCAACCAAAAGGCTTTTAGCTTGTGGTGTAATCCGCAGTAGTTCTCCGAGGAGTAAACTTATACGGCTCACCAGTAAGATTGTGAGCCTTTTAGTGCGTGGTTCCTCAAACTCCACCATGTGAAAAGGTGGTTCATGATGATGCAACCGATCGTTCTAATCAGTGTGCAGTGGTGAGCCCGTTTATGTCTCTCGTTCGCCATCAGCTGGAGGTTCCGTAGGGTTGTGTTTTTCTTGCCCTTTTTTCTCCGCTTGTGCTCTCTCTACCGAGTGTCGTATCTTCTGGTATTGTCTTCTTTCTTTCCTCACATTCGGATATGGCGCTGAAGTTGAGGGTTGGTCATCAGTGACCGATAGTGCTGGTGAGGGAGCCACTTCCTTCCTCTTCTGTGCTGCGCGTGACAACTAACTCCATCTCTTTGATGCTAGATTGACTAGATCTTGGATTTAGGTTAGGCAAGGAAAGAAACCCACTACAATTTTGGTGCCGGGGAAGAACCAGCAGAAACAGATGGAAAAGTTGCAAGTGCAATTTGATGAGAAGATGAAAGCATTGGAAAATTTCCACGAAGAAGCAAACAAGGAACCTGAAAAGCTTTTTCTATCAGGGAAAATGTTTGATGTTCTATTTGTATAGAAAATCAGACAATGAACGAGTTTCCTCGATTGAAAAAACGAATGAAAATCCGTGTTTGCCATTTGTGTAATTCACCTGATCATGAGACTGCTTTTTGCAACTTCAACCCTCGGATAATTCAACAACGATATGCCCAGATGGGATATCGAGAACCACAATATGGAACTAATCCAGTAGTAAGACCATGACAATCTGCTCTTGGATACCCGAAATGTTTAGCTTTACCTGCCCCACCAAAGCATTCCGCTCCTCCAGCCAATTTGATGGAACCAGAACCTTACAAAAATGCTGAGCAATGGAACTATGGAAATGATCAAGCAAGTGGATCTTCAGAACAATATGCCATTTATGTTGTCGCTCAACAACAAGCCTCCAGAAATTGGACCAGAGCACCACTCGGATGCTTTGCATGTGGAGAAAATCACAGAGTTGCAGAATGTCCAAATAAAAAAAAATTTGTACCATTCTGTCGTGACTATGGTTACGGGCATTGCTATAAAGACTGTCCAAAAAGACCGAAGCCACCACCAGCTACAACACCTATAAATTTGATAACAATCAAGCAAATACCAATAGCTCAGAATAAACCAAGTGCACCCTTGATGGTGGTCACCAGAGCACAGAAGCAGAAAGAACCAGTAATGGATCTAGTACCTGCTGATTCTATACCATTGAATGATATACCAACAACATCGGGAGTCTATCCAAATCTTAATATAGAAAAACAAAGATATCAGGATATGAGACAGTTGATCAAGCATCTGCAAGAAGAAGAGGAGCTTGAAGTTGCTAAAGAAACAGCTGAAGTTTAGTCTTCACCATTGCAGCCGCCAAGAAATTTACGTACGGACATGAATGATCAGTTACATCATCTTGAAGAACCCTTCAAGATGACTGAACTAGAAGCACCGCATACAGAACTACTCATGAACATTTTGTCTAGCAAGATCAATATTTCATTGGGAGAGTTCTTGAAGTTGGTGCCAAAAGCAAAAGAAGTCTTAGCGCAAAAGTTAGCTCAAGAAGAACCAGAAGTCCATCAGGAGCCGCTTTTTTGTGCTGGATTTGAAAAATCTAATGAAGTACTCCATGTTGGAGCCACTTGGGAAAGTGAACAAAAGAATGTCACTTTGTCGATACATCATAGACAATTTTCTAAAGAAGCAGCCATGATAGATGGCGGTTCAGAAGTTAACCTGATTTCTACAAAGCTATGTGCAAAATGGGGCCTTACAAAGATTAAGCCTACTACTTTTGCCATTAAGCTAGTTGATCAAACGACAGTTCGTCCACAAGGAACGGTGGAAGATATACCTGTCAGAATTGCGGGAGTACAGTTCGTCATTATTTTCGTAGTAATGGACTTACCAGAAGCGCCAAATGTCTACCGAATTCTATTAGGACGTCCATGGTTACGAGTTGCGCAAGTAGTTCATAACTGGGGTACCGGAAAAATCACTTTTAAAAATTGTGAATGTGCAGTTAAAATTGATCCTACAACTTGGACTATCAAATCAGTGGTTCAAAAAGAGGATGACAATTTGTCAACAACAGATCATATTTGTGATCGACCAGAGAAAAATTTGGGAGTTCATTACGATTCTCTGGATACTGTCAATTGGAATGAAGCTCTTGCAACAATTGATAGTACAGCAGGATATATGTGTCAACAAGATAATCAATCAGATTTGAGTGAAAATTTCTTATTAGATCAAACTTTGGATACACCAATCACGTTTCCACTGAATGTGCTGAATGTAGCCTGGATATCAACGAAACCTATACTAGATCCGATTGAGGATGAACTCATTCCTGTGAGTCATGCCTTGACTTATGATGGCAATGCAGAACTTACGGATGAGCATATTCTAAATCATATGGATCCGACTAGATTTGGAGTCTGTAATGTTCTTGATGAACTCACAGTAAAACCGTCCAAAACAGTTATATTAAAGGAGGACAAGATCACAAGATCGATGACAAAGAAACAAGCTAAGCAACATTATAATATAGTCCTGAAACGGGAAAATCCCCTTCGAAAGATTGATTCAGAGAAAGTGCCACCCTTATTGGATAAAGGAAAAGGAAAAGTCGAGGATGATTCTTCAAGTCAGATTTCTAGTAAAACATCATCGTCTAGGAAGTCTTCCCCTGTGAAGAAAGATTTATCATCTCGAAAGTCATCACCTCCACGATCGATTCCTGCTAAGAAGGCTAAGCGAAGATCCAAGACAAGTCCTTTCAAAAAAGAACAAACAGATGTAGTCCAACATGATATGCCTGAACATTTCAAATGTTATACAGTGGATGATGTGGTTATCATGTTACCTAAAGCACATCGTGAACCTGAAGAACATATGCCGGAATCTAAAGAGGTTTACGAAGGCCCAGCTAGGACGCAGCCAATGAATTTTGTTGAACTAGGAGAACCAGAAAAGATTGTACAAGTTGGATCACAACTTACTCCTAAACAGTATCAAGCACTCCACTTCTTACTTATTAAGTATCAAAATTGCTTTGCATGGACTTATCAAGATTTGAAAGGTATTCCGACATCAGTGATTGAACATACCATACCTTTAGTACCTGATGCAATTCCAAAGGCTACAAAGTTCTATCGCTGTAATCCTAATGTGGTGGACCTGATAAAGAAAGAACTTCAGAGATTGCTTGATGCCGATTTTAGTTATGAGATCGAGCATACTTAATGGATTTCACCGATTGTCATTGTTCCTAAGAAAAATGGAAAATTGTGGATCTGTGTGAATCTCAAAGCGTTGAACAAAGTGACGCAAAAGGATCACTTTCCGTTACCTTTTACTGAAAGCATTTTGGATCGCCTTGCTGGAGCGGAAGCTTATAGTTTCCTGGATGGATTTAGTGGTTACAACCAGGTTAAGATTGCACCTGCCGATCGCCATAAAACTGCTTTTGCAACAGAATGGGGCACCTATGCTTACAAAGTAATGTCGTTTGGACTTTGTAATGCACCAAGTTCATTCCAAAGAGTAATGCATTGCCAGACGCTGCATTTTTCTATGTTGAAGAAGTACCTGAGTGGGTAGCAGATATTGTTGAGTACTTGATGCTAGGACAACCGAATGACTCCTTGACAAAAGTACAGAAGAGACAACTGATTCATAAGGCTCAACCTTATCAATTAATTGTAGGACAATTGTATCATTGTGGATCAAATAATATTTTACAAAGGTGTGTTTTACCACATGAAGTACCAGATGTTGTTGGTGGCCTACGCTTCACAAGGACACATAAAATCTTCCGATAAGATTCTCTTACCATTATGACAAAGACAGTTGAAGCGAGTCGGTCCGATTGGGAACATAAACTGTATGCAGCATTATGGGCATTCATAACTGCTTACAAAAATAGTACAAATAAAACACCTTTTCAACTGGTTTATGGTCAAGATGCTCTCATGCCAATTGAATTCTTGATCTCATCCTTACGCATAGCAGCAATAGGATGATTAAATGATGATAAGTCTTTACAACTCCGTCATGAAGCGTTGCACAAATTATGTGAAACCCGATTGATGGCAGTTCATGCCTTAGCAGCAGAGAAAGCCCGCCGCAAGGCATGGCTCGATCGTCGATTGCACAAAAAAGATCTAAAAGCAGGAGATCTGGCATTGATGTACAAAACCAAGCTGATCAAGGGAAAGTTGAAGTTTACCAGTGAAGGCCTGTATAAAGTGAAGGAAATCTTGAACTATGGCGCAGTAATTCTTGAGCACTTGGATGGAAAACGATTTGATACTCCGGTGAATGACAGCCGATTACGCAAGTTTTGACAGTCTGCTCCGCCAATTTAGCAAGCCCAATCTCAATACTTTTTTAAATTTTAATTGTTTTTTGATTATTTGTGTTCAGCACTTAATTTGCTGAAATTTTTGTAAAAAAAAAAAGAAAAAAAAAGAAGAAAAGTAAAGCAAAAAAATGAGAAAAGGCTGATGAGCAAAAGTCAGAAAGTCATCAGCATAGGAAAAAAAAAACACAATAATTTTTTGATGGAAAAAGACTTGGAAAATTACTGTTTTGGTCAGATTTGGCCTATACAGTACCATAAACCTTCGCTGAGCTCTCAGACTGTACATCCACTCTAGATTTATCTAAATTGAGGTGGGTGAAGGTTTCTGTCAAAAGAAAATCTAGTTTTTGAGTTAGGCAAAGTATCACTGATATGCCATTTTAAGAACCTTCGTCGAGCATCTTAACCTCATTATGAACCTTTGCCGACCTGCTAGATGATCTTAAAATGTTAAAATTAGGTTGTCCACAGATTTAGATTGTGAAAAAATGTATTTATGACAGTACCTGGGCGAAGGTTCATCCTTCGCCAGACTTAGAAAACATTCGCCTGATAGGTTCAAATCTCCAGAAGCCTTTGCCGAGATTTTTATAGCCTATTTTTACGGTAATGTACATGCTTGTAAATTTTTGTTCTAAACTGACCAGCCAAACTAGTATTCTATGTAATGGACCCACCAAATTCACCTATAAGTTGACTGAATTCGATTCATTCCTCACTTGTGCTAGCGAAGCTCTTGCAAATTTTTCTTGTTGTGTTTCTAGCCTCTCCTCCAAACCTACAAAAATATCCAAAATGTCATTCATCTCAAGAAGTGATTCCATCCTCACTTTCCACAATGAATAGTTGCTTTAGGTAAGCCTATCATTGCCTTCCAATATGTATCCACTTGATGTGGACATGTTGCAATGACCTGATGCTTCTCTTTCAACCTGTTCCAATGCACAAAGCACTCTTTTGAAATACAACATATGTTTCTAAAAAGAAATCACAAAGATATGGAACCTCTTAATTCTCTTATAGCACTTATATCTAGCAAATCAACACATAGAATGTAGAAATCTTGATCAACCTATGATCTATTATATTGCTCTTGCCACTTCCTAAGATTGAAACACACTCTAATGAATTTCAATAATCTGAAGAGATGCAAACTCACTAAGAACTTGATCAAACATCAAACATAAGATATGATGAAGTTTTTGTCCATAAAAAAATAGTAAGCTACTATATTGCACATGTGTGGATCCAAAAATAGCATAAAATAAGCATTCTACACACAAGATCACAAGATATCACCAATATAGTGCACCAATGGATAGTAGAACCTAAAGAGAACCATGTATAAGCATGAATGAGATAAGAGAGAGAGAGAGAGAGAGAGAGAGAGAGAGAGAGAGAGAGAGAGAGAGAGAGAGAGAGAGAGAGAATGTCTTCTCTTCCCATGAGTTACATCCTTTTATAATAGGTCCAAACCTAACTTTAAACTTTGGTTTCCCTCCATAATGAAAAACTAGTGCATTAAGGTGGACTAGATTCTAATTCAAACTTGAATTTCTAAAACTCGTGTTCTATAGTTTCCCACACTTTCCAAAAGTGTTTATTCAAATAATTTTAGACTAATATAACTTTGAAAAGTCAAACTTTAAGTCTAATATGAAAATTGGCCTCAATTGCCAAATATAAAAATATGACCAAAATAGCAAAACTAGTTGAAATCTTTCACAGATGTGTTGGATGCAAACTGTCGGATGCAAGTGGAATGCAATGTCGGATGCAAGTGGCATGCAAAATTGTTGGATGCAAATGGGCATAGAGGGCATCACAAATGAAAATGGTTTGTCAGATGCAAATGTATGTGCAATTGTCGAATGCAAACTAAAAATGCAAAGGCGGATGCCACAATGTACTAGCCCATCGGATGCAACATCGGATATAATCGTCACATGCACCGTCAGTTGTAGGTCGTCGTCAGATGCATGTCGGATGGAAAATCGTCGGATGTAAATCTTTAAGTCTGGTCGTCGGTTCTAGGACTGTCGGTTCTAGAATCAAACTATCTGTCCTCATAAAATGGTGCATGATAGGAGACGTGTCAGTGGAGGATTGGTTTCAAGAAACGGTAGAGAGCGGTGTGGCAATTGGGTTCTTGAACGTTTGTCGATGGTATTACACAAATCTGGATGTAGCTTTGAAAGGTGTTCTAATGCAATTACGATCTTAGAGAATAGGTGAAAAGTGTGCTTGTGGAAGATAGGAATGCAGGACTGCCTGATCTCGATCCTTGACTGACAATGGAAGCTCAACTTGAATGCTTGATCTATCAGGACTCATATATCTACGTTCTACAGTTATGCTTAAGATCTTTTCTTGGTTTCTTATAGTCTGTAGATTATTTCTAAACTAATCTTATCAAGAAATAAGAAACAAGCCTGAATCTACTTTAATTGAAATCACTAGATCAACAAAATAACATCTAACTAAAGATTACAAAAACCTACAAAGTGCTTATTACAAATATCACTCAACATTTGTAATAAGAACTCCTCAAGGAACCAAGCACAAGGCAACATCGGATCTGAGTAGAATGATGGACCAGCCTCTCAGCCCTGCACATCTACTTGATGTTTATCACAAAACCAAATTTGGAAGAAGAAAAAATCAACAATCACATTCATACACAAGTATCCAAACTGAATGCATGAAGATGGAGCATAAAATGAAATGCAAATGGTAGGATCTTACCAAGAATCATCATTTTTTCTCCTCTCACATTTCCGTGACTGATATTTCGCTCGAATCACAAGCTTCATTCCTTAACCATGCCCTACACACCACTACATTTTTTGCCTTTCCACCCATTTGAAATCTGTCCCTTTGTTTCAAACTTATCCCATTTGTCAAATATTTTGTGTACAAGGTCCCAAATCTAAAATAAAAATTTGTGTTAACAAATGTTCCTTTGATTTAAAAAAATAAAATACTAAAAAAATGGAACTTAAAATGACATGTCCTTTTTGAAAGTCCAACTATCGGGGGACATGGATGCAATCAATCAGACTTGCAACAAATGATTCAAGCACATTGTGTCTATATGATGCATGGTGGTGAGTGTGATTTTCAACAACGACAACATAATAGTTCACTGCAAGATATATATACAATTTTTTTTTTAATAAGAAGATAAACATATATACAATGATTTCCACCACTAGTGCTCAGTCACAAAGGCACTCTTGCACATATTTGTTTGTGGTGTTTACATTTGTTTCACTTTGACTTGAGCCAACTTCTGTGTCGATGAGGACCGCATCAGTTCCTTCTAAAAACTAGAAGAGAAACATCTCGTTGATGGTCTTTCACTCCTTAGAGTTCCTATCTCGTACTTTAAGATATAGCACCAAATCAACTCTTGGTTCCATGGATTCATTTGGATTATACCACCACTTATTTAACTTTAGGGTTGTTGTCCTATTCTGATACCCCCAAGGCGTAAGCAACCATCTCTATAACTGGTGGGTATAACGGTCTGCTAGTCGTACTATGTCATCTATATGGTGGGTGGTCATAACAGTGAATCTGCTTAGACTGTCACAATATGCTTCGGTGGAAAAGTCAAAAGAACCCAGGATTATGGGCCACTTAAACCTATTTTTAGTTGTCGCTCGATACTCAAAAACTTGATGTCTTAGTGGGAACTCCACAGGCGGTATGTACAGGATGTAGGAGTCGAATTGTTTGAAGATTTTTTGATCGATGAGTATTTTCCTTCCTGTAAGAGGATATGCCGAGATTTGTTCTCGTAGGCTGGTGCTTTGTCCTTTCTTTTTATCTTTATTGTTTTGCTGGTATGCATGTAATTGGCATGCCATCACAATGGTTGTGGATTTAGTGGCGGCAAGTTCTATTCATAGCATGGCTATGGTCTTCTCTTGTTTTTTAAGGCACATCTCATATTGCATTTTCTGAATCTTGGCATCTATCTTCTTCTCTTCATGTTTCCGTTGCCAAATCTTGGCTTCTTTGCTCAAGCTTTCAATTTCATTTTGTTGTTTGGTATTCTGACTCTTCAGCTTCCTTATGTCTTCCTTATGTGTCTGCAATTCTTTTTTCGCTTGTTCTCACTCTTTACACAATAGTGCAATCAGTGATTTTCTATCTGGCATGAATGAAGTAGATGGTCTTGCTCCCTCCATACATGTCAACCTGTAAATAACTCTAGCTGCTAGGGCTAGGCGGAATGCATTAACCCAAGTGTAATGTCATTAGCAAAATGCTTGAAGAAAGTTTTAGCTAATTCTTGATGCATTGAAGGTCATAGCTGCTCTATCAGTTGTGGTTTCTTTTCTGTGATCCCATGTGATAAGCTCCTCAATCCATCTAATCTATACAAGGTCTTGTTCTTAAGTAGTACCCAAAGTTCTGTTGTTGTGTTAATGTGCTCAGTTTCTTCTTGGTGTACATCTATGGTAATGATCTTTGTGGTAAGCTATGTTGGCAAGGTGATCTGCTCTAGAAGTCATTCCTTTGATAAGTAACTTGAAATCTCCATGTATTTCTAATCATTGAATGTTTTTCCCCACTTTCAACGTCATTTGCAGGCCCATTTTGAGGCCCTTATACTCAGTCGTATTACTGGTGAAATGGGCTTTTAGATAAATGCCAAGACACGAAGTTTGGGTTATACATATTTTATAATACGTCAATTATACGGTATTTTACTATAAAGTATTATATGCAACTATGACTAGAACGGAACTACACAAGATTGAGACCTAGAAGAAAGCGTGCCATCATATACTCTGAAATCAAACAAGTAGCAACAATTCGAAACCAGTGAACCTATGGAAAGTGACAGACGAAGATCATCTTGAGGAAGAACTGACCGATTCTGTTGAAATATAATATTGAGGTACTATCATTTTTGACACTCTAAGAAACTCTGATGATCTGTTCTAGAATGGCTAATTGTTCGCTCGATTTCATATATGATACTGTGGTTGCATTACGTGTGATAAACAAAATGTTTTACTTAACGAGAAATTGTCACAGTTGGTAATAGTTGTATGAGACTGAGTGTGTGTACAAGGTGGTTTTTGTATTAGTAAAATATTTTTGATTACATTAAAATTTTGCTCAGCATTGTCGGCATTTTTATATTCGGGCCAATTTTAAGGTTGTAAAAGTTCTAACTAGCCACATTTAGGCATAGGCTGGGACTTATTTCTACATGGACTGACATTTTTTGCTCGGTCTTACAAAATTTGGCTTATGTCACATATTTTTGATGGTTCTCTAGACCGTTTATTAAGATATATTGTCTATTAACAATTAACATGTCTAACCACTTCAAGGGTGGGTTGGGACCCCTTTCGGTCCACTTTTTTCTATCAACTTTCGCCGAATTCACAGGATTTTGGTGCTCGCCGCAACCACTTTCTACTCAATATTAGTGCAATTTTTGTCATCAAAAATTTGGCTAACAGTTGAAATTGTAGCAAATGACGAAATATCTTGTCCCCTTTCTTCCTGTAATAGCTCATTTCATATCTTGAAATAATGTCTCTGTTCTACGATTGATCCGGTTAATCTCAATGTGGAAGTTTTCAAGGAGCTTCCCGTTTGAGCAGTAGATTTTGCAGTTTGTTGCTGTGGGGCTTGTGTCTGACGTTAGGATCCTAATCGGATTCATAACGGACATGGAGAGCAGGTAGGATCTTATTGGGTTGTTTCGAACAATCTTTAAAACTTTGTTTTCTAACACAGTCGGGGCATTCTGCATGGTACTTTGTTTTTACGTTACAATCAACCATAAAGTGGCCTGCTCCACCACAGATGAAGCATCTATTGTTCATTGGCCCTTGTGCAATCGCATAGCCATCTTGTATGGCTAGCACTTCTGGATTTTTTGGATGATTTTCGTGATAAGGCAAAGAATTTCCAGATTGGTATGTTTGTTCTTCACATCGTTTTATGGAATTTGCTTGAATAGGCTAATATGAAGGACAATCATTAGTAGCCCTGCAGTGTGGACACCAAATGTTTTTGTGTTTATGATGTACCTGTCCAGTGGGTAGCTGACCAGACATATTAATTTGGATAGACCTCAAGGTATCTCGAAACTCCTTAGCGAGTTTCTCCATTTGTAGTTGATGTTGCTGGTTAAGCAACTCCATCTGTGATTTCCAAAGCTTATCTCATGTATCCTCCGTCTTTGATTCATGGACAACACGATGTGCTCTCCTTTCTTTTGAATCGTCAACATCTGATCCTTCGTCTTCCTCCCTGATGGCATTTGACATAGATATCTTTAAGCTATCACACTCATCATTAGATCTAAGCTCATGTCTAATCCATCTTGGAAGTCCTACTAAGAACCAGATTATGAGCATCTTTTTGGTGGGATGTTTTTGTATTTGACTTTTTAAACGCTTAAAATGCTCTATACAGTTGTAGTGGGTTTCTTTCCTTGCCTAACCTGAATCCAAGATCTAGTCAATCTAGCATCAAAGAGACGGAGTTAGTTGTCACGCGTAGGTTCGTTCCCATGAGAGCGATAGTTTATTTCAGATTTCAACATGAATGGAGGATTCACATCTAACTCTACATCCATTAACCCTATTCATTAACACTACGATCCACAACAGAGATAGCTTACTCTCTCTCTCTCTCTCTCTCTCTCTCTCTCTCTCTCTCTCTCTCTCTCTCTCTCTCTCCCTCTCTCTCTCTCTCATAAAAAAGTATAATAACACTCAATCCCTATAACATTCAAATCCAATAATTAGCAAAATCCAGATAAGCATGAGAGATGGAGGAAAAGTGATAGAGAGCAAGGACATTCATCAATCCATTTATGAAGAGAACCAATCTGCTTTATTGAAATGAGGAAATGAACATGAGGAGCAACTCGAGTTGGTCCCTTTTTATAGTAGAGAGGAGGACCCTGGCCTCTGAATCCTATTGGTCCAGTCTTGCCTCTCTTTTTATTCAAATTTAAAAAGGTGTGGGAACCATCAGAATTGGAGGGAAACCCAACTTTATTTACTAACTTGACATTTAGGCCCTGCGACATTAAAAGTCCCGCAAAAAGGCCTAAAGTCCTTTTATTGACTTGTAACTAATCAATCAAATAACTATGTGATCATCGGGTTGGACTTACACACGCAGGGTGCCAAATCCCTCTCACTTATTAACTAGGGTTAGGATTGCCTTGGTATCCACAAACCCTCCAACAGTATCCCCCACCTAAACTGGTGGCGGTCCCACGACACCTGCAATATGCAGTTATTGGAGACTTTTATTGGCTTCGCGTTGAATCTTGATTAAATGGCTGCACCTTCTCCATAAAATCGAGACGTGCAGTATTATAATCCAAATTGTTTGGCAGGAAACAACGGTGGGCTCCGGCAATCCACTTGGAGGTTGTCCATGATGTGAAGCATGATTCCCAAGAGTCTCCCATCATTGTCGCACGAAAATATAAATGAGCAACTGGCAGCTGATCTTTGATTTGATCTGAGGCCATCGGCTTATTTGGATCGAATGCCAGAGGAGGGAGGCAATCGTCCCATCTGGTTGCCACTGACGCCAACAGAGTAAGATCTTTAGCAAACATTGTCGATTGTCACACCGTTGGATCTGGAGAGTGGACATACTCTCATTGATAGGCTTATAAGGCGTGGTGGAAATCCACTGAGATGGTCCAGCTGTAAGGCTGATGGATGATTGGCCAATTGGGCATATGGATGGTGATCTTGTCCATAGCCAATCCCAAATCTTTTCATTAATTTTTTCGCGGCATTGGCACGTAATAGGGATCTACCCGCAATTGGCGAGGGCTGGTGACATAACTCCTAATTGATTCTAGAGTTTTCTCAAAAACCATGATTCTCCATGCCGGCTGCTCTCCCAATGCAGGTATTTTGTCCAATTATTTGACAGCCTCGATCTCGCAGGTCTTAAACTTCA
Source organism: Diphasiastrum complanatum (assembly GCA_029204225.1). Lineage (NCBI taxonomy): Eukaryota > Viridiplantae > Streptophyta > Lycopodiopsida > Lycopodiales > Lycopodiaceae > Diphasiastrum > Diphasiastrum complanatum. Next base: position 63,917,669 of record CM055099.1, on the reverse strand, counting down.
GAACCCATCCACCATGCGAGAACTCATGCGGATGTTGTTTTAAGAAGGTCTGGATCTGGTCCTCGACGTTGATGGGCCTTCTAAATAGAGGTGTTGAACTTGATGAAGATGGACCCGCTTGGACTGTCGGTATGGTTGGCGTTTGGGCTGCTATATCTGGAGCTCCCGCCTAGTTCATGCTCAAAAACCCCTGTATCCATTGGTACGGCTTCTTGGTGCGGAGGGAATAATTGCGACATGACCGGTACAGAGATTTGTGGTCCGGCTTCCAACACTCAAACAGCCGCTTTTTCATAGGCGGTGATGGTCTCTTTAGCCTTTGCCAACTCAGTTGAAACTGTCATTTGAATCTGTCAAAGCGGCCTTGAAATCCCCAAAGGGCCACTTTGTATGTCTCCACTTTCTTGAACAAATACACAATCTCCGTTGCTGTGATCGGATGATCTGGTATTTGTGTTTGAAGATACGCATCACGCTCAAGGGTGGTCACATCCAATTCACCTTGAAGCCGCGTGCGATCTTGTTCAGCCATCTGTAATTGCCCTGTCAGTAGCTGCACCTGTTGCTTTGCATCCTGCATGGCCTTATCCACCTGATCTTGTGCGATTGTCAGGGCGTTTTGCAGGGAGCTGATGTATTCTTCCAAGCAATCAGCTTGTTGCTCGGCCAACTTCTTTTCGGCTTCAGCCTTGTCTTCATGTTGTTTGGCAATCTTCAACTCTCAATCCAGTTGGACAAGTTTCTGACTGATCAGAATGACCCTTGATCAGAGATTCTCTATTCCATTTCTTTCTTTCTATCCAGCATCGACTGGATCACTTGCGCAAGGCTTGAAACCAAACCCAGAGCATCACCAGAATCAACGGTTGTGGAGGCAGCAGCAGCAGCAAGCCCTGATGGAGCTGTCATTGGTTGGCATGGAATAGGTTCCACTATGTCTTCTTCTTAAAAAATGTCTTCCTCTTCAAATCCTTCAGGCATTGTGGCGTCAAACTGTTTTGGTGATTTTACAGCTTTTTTGACCTGAAGTGCGGCTGGACTATCTTCCATATGAGGTTGCTGGCTGACATCTTCAACACCAATAGTAGATTCATGGATATGTCCGAATCCTCTTCTAGGGGATTGGAGTTCAAAGGGCGCAGGGCTCTGGGGCATTTCAAAAATTTCAGTGGTCCCAAGGGGGTCGGAATCATCGAACATATCCATAAAGAAGTGTGTGTTTGGTGAGGTGGCTTCGGTGTGTGGGGTTGAGGCGGCCTGGGTAGCTGTGATCGGAATGGTAGGCCCAATGGTCACAGACTGTCTTTGAATGAAACAGAGGTGAGGGAAGCATCAGAGACTGGGAGAATGAGAAGTTCAGTGCGAACAACAGTAGGGGGTGGAAGCGTAGCTAACAAGGTATGCCTAGTGCGACATCGTGACGCAAAAGACGAGTAAGGAATAATGATCTCGCTGCATGGACGACAACGATTGTGAGAAATCGAGGCCTGGTGAGATGACTTTGCCGCTGCTTATTCGTAGACCGAAAGCACAGCCATGGATTCTGTTTTCTAAGTGAGAAGCGGCTAAAAGGGACAATAAAGAGCCAACAACGAGCTGCTGCTTAGTGTGAAAGATTTCAGATCCTTAAGATCCAATCTACTTGAATGATCTTTGGTTAGAAAGAGAAATACAGTACCAATCTCACCAATGTAGAAAAATCAGTATCTACACACAATTTGAGATGCAAACACTAATAGAACTTGATCAAACTTGAATGAAATGATTATGTACTGTTGCTGTCCGTACAAAACCAGCAAGCTACTGTATTTCACGTGTGTGGATCCAAAAATAGCAAATATAGATCATTCTACACATAGAATTGCAAGCAATCACCAAGATAGTGCACCAATGGATAGTATAAGCAATCACCAATAATAGTACCCTACTGTATTTCACACGTGTGAAACCGAAAATAGCAAAATATGAGCATTCTACACATAAGATTGCAAGATATCACCAAGATAGTGCACCAATGAGTAGTATAACCCAAAGAGAACCATGTATAAGCATGAAATGAGATAGAGAAGAGAGAAGATTACTCTCTCCACGAGTTACATCCTTTTATAAAAGGTCCAAACCCTATTTGGCCACTTGTCTTTCCCACCAAAATGCTAACCCTACTAATTTTGGGTCTAGATTCAATGTACCCAACTTATTCAAATTGAATCTACTCAAACTCGCATTCTATCTTTTCCACACTTTCAAAAACTGTTTATTCAAATGAAATTTAGACTAATTAACTTTGAAAAGTCAACCTCTAAGTCTAAAACAAGTTTTTGGCCTCAATATGCCAAATATGAAAGTATTGCAAAATGTGATGAAACTAGTTGAATCTTTCACAATCCCTCTTCAGCTAGTTTTATCATAGACTTTGATAATACTCCAAGTGAAGTCCTATGCTTCATGAACAAGTATTTTCCCAATGCTTTGGTGAAGATATCAGCTACACATTCCCTTGAAGACACATGTTGAAGCTCCACCTCCTTTGCAATGACTCGCTCCCTCACAAAATGATATTGTATCTCAATATGCTTGCTCCTAGTATGAAAGATAGGATTGGATGCCATTCTTTGGGCTGATTGATTGTCACAAAAGATTATTGGGCTCTTTGAAAAATCCAGCAAGTGAAGATCCTTGATCATCCTCTTGATCCATACCATCTCCTTTGTGCAATGTGTAAGAGCTTTGTACTCGGCCTCACTAGATGACAATGAGATAGTGGCTTGTTTCTTTGACAATAGAACTTTGATCCATCATAAGAATGATCTTCTTCCTGAGAATAGACCTCCTTTCAATGATCATGTAATGCTCAAAATAGAAACAACCATAATTGATATAGAGAATAGTGTCCACTTGGGATGTTTCACTATTTCTTACATCAATTTTACATATCAAGATGTAACTAGAATATGAAGAATCAAATAGAATGTAAATGAAATGATTCCACCATGCTTCCAACTCTAAACTCTTTGGAAAAATACAGCAAACAAACAATAAATGTGAGTGATCAACTTTTGCTTGCATGTCTCCTCCTCCTTTGTCCTTTGTTGCCTTGTATCCACCATGATACTCCATGAATGAGCCTCCATCTTCACCTTGCCTCAAGATACCATCATACCTTGATGACTTGACCATGAATGAGTGACATAATGAACCTCCAATAGCTTCATTTCCATCAGCAAAATCAGCCAAGAATGCTAGTACAAATCCAACATCAAAACAATGCTCACCAATGTAACTAGTTTTACCATATCTTAACAATTTGCACACATCCACATGAAATTGCTCAAACATGAGATAGAACAAGTAAAGTAAACTTGAGCAACACTCCCTTGCTGCTCCTTTGACCTTACTTGAGTCTCCAATATGCTGTAAAAACAAATCCATAACACCTTTGCCAATTACCTCTCCTTTGATGCTCTTGACTAGCTCCAAATTGCCAACTTCCCTTTTGACTAGTTGAAGCCCTTTGAGATCAACCTCTTGATCTTCAACTTGACCATCAAAGTCATTGAACAAACTTTGTTTTCTAGATCCAATACTTGATTTTACAGCAAGATAACATCCATCCACTTGCATAGCTCCATGTACACAAGAAGTCCTCCAAAAGATGTTCCACTCTTCATAAGAGATCGATACTCAAGATCCATTGGTTGGATCCAGTCCTCTTCTTTCCTTGCTTGATCTACACTTGTAGGCTCATCCAAAGAGGTTAGAAAAGCACCATAATTTCCAGAAACTACTTGCTTACTCTTTTGATCATATGTGAGCCTTGAAGGTACTTGTCTTTCTATTGATGTTCTCCTTGGCTTTTGACTTGATGAAGGTCCATCATCACCACCATCCAAAGTAGGATCCTTTTCATCAAGAATGTTAGATCCATCCACTTTACCATCAATCATGCTTGAAGACACCTTTGGAATGTTCCTCTCATAAAAAATGACATCTCTACCAACAATCACTTTGTTAGTAGAAGGAATGTAAACCTTGTAGGCTTTACTCACCTCACTATATCCAGCAAAAATACCTCTTCTTGAAGATGGATCCTCCTTGGTCCTATAGTCAAGAGTAATGTTGACATAGCATGTGCATCCAAAGGTCCTTAGAAAGTTGACACTCGGCCTCCTCTTGAATAGCATCTCAAAATGTGTCCTTCCATCCAAAATAGCACTCGGCCAGAAATTGGCACACAACAAAGCTTGATCCCAAAATGGTTTGTCAAATAGATCTATTATAAGGTAGTCTATGTGACTTAGAAAAAGCACAAAACTCACAAACATGCTTGTCATTGCTTAAGGAACTTGGAAGACCAATCACAACCTTCTTCCTTGCCATTACCTCCAATGACTTGAAGTTGAGTTGTCCCATCCTTTTGTGCCAAACCTCATGAATAGAAATTTGCTCCCTTGCAACACATCCAACTTGGTTAGCAATAACACAAGCATCAAGTTTGAACAACTTCCCTTGCCTTTTACCTTTTCCAATCAAGACATCCTTCCTTTTGATCAAAAGCATCTCCATCAAACTCCACCTTGAGGCCCTTACTTAGCATTTGACTCATACTAAGCAAATTTTTGGTAATAGATGGAATAAAAAAGACATCCTCCAAATGAACATTCCTATTTGTAGAGAGAGAAATAGGAATTGTGCCAATCCCTTTGATTGCACACTCACCATCATTGGCCGTGTAGATCACCCTCTTGTCATCTCCATATGCCAACAAAGAAGTGAAGTACTCTTTGTGAAAGGTCATGTGTGAACTTGCTCCACTATCAATCCACCAAGGATCTAGATCTCCATCATTAGCAAGCATACATGAAGACATCACAAAAGCATCATCATTTGCATCTTGAACATCCAAACCATCCTCATCAAGAGTAAGATTACCTTGTTTGTCTCCTTGATCTCTCTTCTTCTTGTAGCACTCACTTGCAAAGTGTCCTTTGATGCCACAATAGAAGCCCTTGAGCTTTGATGTATCATTCTTTTTGCCTCTTGAAGAAGCATCCATTTGATCTTGCCCTTTAGACCACTTGCTTTTGGTTTTGCCCTTGAATTTGCCCTTTGTGAACATAGCATCCTCTTGAAGTGTCGATGTAGATCCACCTCTTGCTTGAAGCCTATATTCCTCATTGATCAAGATCTCTTGAAGATCCATCAAACTTGGCAAAGTCTTTTGAATAGCAATACTTTGAACAATGTTAGAATGAGCATCCAACAAGCCATTAAGAATCACTTGAATAAGCTCTCCTTCCTGAATGCTTTCATCTATGCAAGCTAACTCATCATTCAATGCTTTCATTCTCAAAACAAAAGTACTTGGACTTTCTTCATTCTTTTGCAAACAAGAAAAGATTTGCCTTCTTAGAGTCAACACTCTAGAAGTAGATTTGGATTCATAAACCTTCTTCAATGAATTCCAAGCTTCCAAAGATGATGTGCACTTACCAACTTCCTTGAGAAGTTCATTGGTAACATTCATCTTTATCATGTGTAGAGCCTTCTTGGCCCTCTTGTCATACCTCAATTGATCTTGTTGTGTTGCTGGTCTCTCCTCCAAACCTACAACAATATCCAAAACATCATTCATCTCAAGAAGTGACTCCATCCTCACTTTCCACAATGAGTAGTTACTTGAGGTAAGCCTATCATTGGCTTCCAACATCACTCCAATTGAGGTTGTCATGTGGAAATGACCTGATCTTCTCTTTCAACCTGCTTCAATGCACAAAGAACTCCTTTGAACAACAACAAATGCTTTCAAAAGAAATCACTAAGATTTGAAACTATCTCACAAATTCTCTTCTAGCACTTATTCATGCAAATCAACACATAGAATCATGGAATCTTGATCAACCTATGATCTATCCTTAATCTAATGACTTTTGCCAGTTCCTAAGATTGAAACACACTCAAATGAAGTCCATCAACCTCACTATCTAGAGATCCAATCAAAATTAGGGTTTTGACAAAATCACAAAAAATTGACTATTCCAAATCTACATGCGAATGCTGAAAATTTGATATGCAATCTATAAGCCACCACTTAGGCTGAACCAATGATCCAATAATAGGCCAAATCTAGTATGTGAATTAAAAAATCGGAATTGAACAAGTATATTGACCTATTTAGTGTTTTGATCTACAAAAGATCCAATCTACAAAAGCAAAAAATCCGATTTTTGTGTAGAATCCTCTCTAGCATGCTTTAGACTTGGTATTTTCATCAAATCATTGATAGATCTGATTTCCTCCTTCATAACCTAAAACACAAGCTCTGATACCATGTGAAAGATTTCAGATCCTTAAGATCCAATCTACTTGAATGATCTTTGGTTAGAAAGAGAAATACACTACCAATCTCACCAATGTAGAAAAATCAGCATCTACACACAATTTGAGATGCAAACACTAATAGAACTTGATCAAACTTGAATGAAATGATTATGTACTATTGTTTTCCGTACAAAACCAGCAAGCTATTGTATTTCACGCGTGTGGATCCAAAAATAACAAATATAAATCATTCTACACATAGAATTGCAAGCAATAACCAAGATAGTGCACCAATGGATAGTAGAACCCAAGAGAACCATGTATAAGCATGAAATGAGATAGAGAAGAGAGAAGATTACTCTCTCCACGAGTTACATCCTTTTATAGTAGGTCCAAACCCTATTTGGCCACTTGGCTTTCACACCAAAATGCTAACCCTACTAATTTTGGGTCTAGATTCAATGTACCCAACTTATTCAAATTGAATCTACTCAAACTCGCATTCTATCTTTCCCACACTTTCAAAAAGTGTTTATTCAAATGAAATTTAGACTAATGAACTTTGAAAAGTCACCCTCTAAGTCTAAAACAAGTTTTTGACCTCAATATGCCAAATATGAAAATATTGCAAAATGTGATGAAACTAGTTGAATCTTTCACACTTAGTATTGGCCTTAATAGCTCGTTTGAGCTTACCAGAAATAGTCTTGAACCAAATATATGGTTCAAGAGGGGCTTTGGTCAACTTGGTGTGGGACTCCACTATCCTGTGGAGGATTTGTGATGTGATGCGGTCTTTCCTGAGGTTGCCAACCATAAGGAAGTTGTTTTGTAGCTGGGCAGTAGCGTGGATTGAAGGCTTAGTGATGGCTTCCAAAAGGTATCCATCATTGATCCAGTGCAGATCGTTGGTGAGGTCAATATATGGCTTGATGGCCTGTTTGGCGTTCTCGTGATTGGGTGAGGCCTACGTGCCGGATGCTATACCTATAGTTGCAAGGGCGGCCTCAGTGATGTGCACCTTATGTGTGGCTCCCTAGAAAGTGATATAAAATTTGGATTTCTCTTCCTTCCACGTACTGAAGGAAAGAGTGATGAAATCCATATTGATGTGACCAGAAAAGGCTCTCTCATAAATACCCATTGCAGTGAGCAGCGGCTCCGCAAGGGTCATCCACTGAGTGACCATGCTTGTGCTAGGAAGAATCATGATGTCCGTTGCAGATGGGATATCACGATGGATAGTATAGCGTGGAGACTGGGAAGTATCGGTAGAAGACATGATGATCAGAAAGAAAATATAAAACGTGTAAAAGTATATCAGAAAGCAATGTAGGAATTTTGGAAGGCTTTATGTATGACAAGAGGGCCAAAAGAGTTCTAAACATGATCAAGATAATGTTACCAATGAATTTCTCAAGGAAGTTGGTAAGAGTACTTCATCAAAGGATGTTTGGGATTCATTAAAGAAGCTTTATGAATCCAAGTCTACATCTAGAGTGTTGACTCTAAGAAGGCAAATATTTCAATGTTTGCAAAAGTCCTTATTCTGAGATTTGAATAAGGGAGTACTGATCAGAGACTTAAATCTGAGATAAATCTCAGAAAATGCCTCCACACCAGAATCCTCAGTAATAGAAAGAAGAATAAAAAAAAAGAAGAAACAAAAAATTTGATATACTAAATAATCACTAATACTCAATTCATGAAAAAAAGAAAACAAACTAGAATTGAAATTAGACATTTTGAACAAAAAATACAAATCTGAAATTTCCAATATTGTTCTCAGGCACAAAATGTAGGTCAGACAAGAACCTCAAGACAATGTGCGCTCAAAAGAGATATAAGAAGACAGGGTATCGGATCCGAGCGCGTGTACAAAGATCAGGAAATAAATGAGATGTAAGACGCGCTTGAATGCGATACTGGACTAGGCAGTATCAGTTCCAGGTGCAAGTAAGTCAATGGAACGAAAACAGTGGAAAGGGCGCACTTGAAATTGATATCCAGATAAGAAATCAAAAATTGGCATGAAAATCCGTGCCGGAAATGATCTATTTATAAAAAAAAATTGCACGTGTGGAGAAGTTCCAAAAGGACACGTGTCGATGCATGATTCATCATTAATATTTCGCCATACAAACAATGATTGATCTAACATCTATCACGTGTAGAATGACACATGTCCAAATATGATTCGTGCACGTGTCCTGACCCACGTGGCCTCATAATTGAGTCATCATTGTCAATACGGACATTCCACGTGGACCAGTTACATGCCAACACGTGTCATCAGCCATTTTTTTCACACATTCAAAAAATTTCCTATATATAGACCCTCAAAATTTTCATTTTTTTTCCACAGAATTTTCGATTTTCGCTCCCAATATCACTCTCAAGCGCGCTCTCTCTTTGCAAAATACTCCGCCTTCTCACCGTGTGCTCAAGACCGATACCGCTATGATTCCAATATCGCTTTCAAGTGCGGATCTCTTTTCTGCACATATTCTCTATCTATCTTATGCTCAAAATCGATATTCAGCTCTGGTATCGATCTCAAGCGTCTTCTGATCGCAAATTTTTTTGTTTTCATTCTCTACGCTTGGGTTCAAATTTTTTTTTTTCTAATTTATTTATTGTTATTGTAAGAATGATGGCTAGGACCAAATCCACTGCCTGTGCCATAACCACTATACAACCATCCCATGCCCATGTTCCCCCTGGTACTGGCCGTAGCCATGGCAAAAAGCAGGTATGGCTGAGGGAGATTAGAAAACTCCAGAGATCAACTGAACTGTTGATCCCTAGAGCTCCTTTCGGCTAATCTGTCAAGAATGTCACTCTATTATTTGGAATAAATGTTCATTTTGTCGTGACAGCCATGCACGCCTTACAAGGTGCTGCAAAAGACTTTTTGTCCCAGTTTTTTGAGAATACATATCTTTTGCCTGTGTATGGTAAGCGTCTCACCATCATGTCAAAAGATTTCGTCATTCTCAAAAGACTTTGGGACCGTTATTTTGGTCTGCATGTGGATAACACCAGCATCTCCAGAGACCTGCCTCTGGATAGAACAAACTTGCCGACTACCTCTAGGAGGAAAAGGAAGCAGCTTGTCCTCAAGAAAGCTGGATCTTGAAGGTCAACTATTTCCCTCCCACCTAGAGTTATCCTTGCCAAGAGATCCCACATCGTCCTGAGCTATGAATCAAATGCTGGAGAATTTGATTCAGACCGAGAATCACCCTCTCTACCTCGTCTTATTCGTCCAGCTCCTCAGAAGGTTTCTTTACCAAAAGTGATGATTACCCAAGAGGAGCTCGACAAAATAACCGAAACATTTGTAAATATTGTATGTACTTATCTGTTTGATCTACTTATCTTTTTGCTCATGTACATAATCTTTTTGTCAGAATTCCATACGATCTTGCGCAAGTTTATTTTGATTCTGACCATTATAACCAGTACGAGACTTACTTAGCTAATAAAACTGATCTTCTCGACAATTATTTTGATTTCTTTCTTCCAGATTCACATAAAAGCTTTAGATTAGGTCCCAAATTTTGTGCCGAGCTGAAAGATAAAACATCAGAGATTACAGATGTAATAGTAGAAGCCGGAGAATGCTTTTTGTAGCATAGTATTAGTTCCGATTCACATGGTGTAGTTTTTATTGTTAGTCCATTTTTTATGGGAGCGATGAAGGCAAAAAAGGCCGATTTTGATAAGGATGTATATCTCATCGAATGCAGTCTAGTGGCAAGATTTTATTTGATTCCATATGAGAATAAGTAAGGATTGCTCGTTTGTTTTTGTTGCTTTAATTTGGATTGTTGCAGTCGGCATTGCTTTGATAGGTAAGGACTTATCGATATTTGTATTTTGATTGTTGCAGTCGGCATTGGAGCCTGAACATTTTTTTTGTAAAGCTAAATAAGGAGGGAGTATCAAATTTTCTATGTGTAAAAGTAAACTCAGTCACTAATACACATAGAGATTTGATTCTCTACTTCGTGATGTCATTCGGGAAATACCGAGAATGGCAACCTCAATTGGAGAGATAACCATTAAATTTCTCAAGGTATATTCAATCTATCTCTGATATGCATGTATTTTTTTTTAGTTTAAATCTATCATCATAGCATAAATAAATTTTTTGTCATAATATTACTAATTTTCGTTCAATATATGCAGTGTGTACAGCAAAGGGATGCTTTCAGTTGTGCATGGTTCGTCCTGTACAATACAAAGTTCTTTTTTGAGTGGTATAATTTACAAGTGGATGTAGATATTGAAAAGATAATATTCTGTTCATTTGTAGTTCCTTTCATGATTTGATTCATATTTCTTTACTTTCATTGTTTGTGATTTGCTGATTCACGTGTTTTGTGATGACAGTTCACTCTTGAGCCGTATACTCCTGACGATGTATATAGATTTCGGCAAGAGTTGATCGGAACCTATGTATAGAGCGGTGTAAGCGTTGCACTTGAAATTGAAGGCCCTCAAAGACAAGCTGCTCCTGTCTTAATAGCCTTTCAGGTTGCTTAGGATGCAGATATTATTATATATGATTAAAAAGGTATAGAAGTCCTTCCCAATATAGAGAAAGGCGATATTATATCAGAGAGGCTTGTTGCCTTAAAAGGCATAGAATTCCTTCCCGAAACATAGGAAGGCAAGATTATAGAAGAGAGAATTGTTCCCTTATCAGTTCCTAATACTGAAAATATAAAAAAATTTACTGAATAGAGATCCATTTGTAAATAGAGATACATAAAAAAAAAATACAATTATTTTACATGTAAACAACTCATTTATGGGGACTCCAATCTTCTTCCACCTCAACACATGTCAAAACGGCATCATTGTATATAATTTCAATATTTATTTGTTTTGAATGTCCACTGGCTTCCAAGTCTTGAATGTTCACTAACCTTTTATTTTTTTTTCATCTTTGATAATGGAAGCATAAGCTCAACATTAATTTTTCAATTTGATAACGAAAGCACATGGAAGACATTTTAATTCTGCATTCTATTTCTCCATCTGATCTGTCCTAGCCTTCATCCATAAGTTCAGATAATAAACTATCTAATAAATTTTGTATACAAACATTGTTGGGGTTTTGTGTACATTGACACTTGAAAAAAAATCCACAAATATATTCAAGGAAATAAACCAACTCAATTTCACTGTTTTTGATCCCGTGCTTATCTTTAATGAATTTTTTACATAATTATATACCTTGCAACGAAATGATTCTGAAACTGCAGCATCTGGTGCAATCCATTCATCACTTTCGAAACTAGGTAATGGAATTGGGACTATTTGTCCAAAATCTCCTTTTGTATCAAGAATGTTCATTGATTCATAAAAAAAGATCTCACTATTAGCTAGATCTTTTGCAGTTCTACCTCGATATTGCAGCTGTCCAATATCAGTGTGAATAATAGCTAACACACATGTTAGAGATCCACTGGGCTCTGATTCATTTATGTTGGATGGATATAAATCTGCAAGAAGATAATGATCAAATTGGCAAGTTTACTATTAGAGCTTTTGTTTTGTGAAAGGTACTTCTCTCCCCACGGAATATAGTGTAGTGTGCGACTGTCTTTTGAAATCTCAAAGTATCAAAAATAGCAATACTCACAGTTGTTTTTTTTGTGATCCTGATGGTTGAATCCTTGCACATTTATCTCTAAATGCATATATACATGTTGGACTAAAATTTCAGAAATAGATTTTCCTGTTGATGATCTTCTGAAATCCAAAATTCTGGCCTTCCAATAAAATCGAAATGATAGTTTTGACCTTTTGCTTTTTCGAAATGCTCCTCTTGATGATGGATGTATCAAAACCCAAGAGTTTTTTGAATATTTTCTTGGCATCCATAATCTATTATTATTTTTCTCGTTGAATAGAAGCATAGAGTCAATTGAAGAGCACGACTTCCTTGATGGTGCCATTCATAATGTGCATGCAAAAATCTGAAATATGGAACTATGAGTCTGAAAATATGCGTAGACAAAAAGCCATGAATCTGAAAATATGTGTTGGTGTAAATTTGAAACATTGATCTATTTGGCGCCACGCATTAACTCTAGTTAACCCTGTTAACCATGATTTGACAATACATATACATTAATGGTACATCGATTTTCTCATCTCAACCATCTATCATATTCATTTTCAATATTTTTGGGTCTCTTCGGAAAGTGATGAGCTGGAAGAGCAGGCCTCATCAACCAATAGCATTTCCACATGCTGCCCGACGAAAAATTTTTATTTTATATATATTTGAAAAATTCTACGTTACGTAGAATCCCGATTTCAAGATTTCAATTAGTCCACATGGCAACGAAAATAAGAAAAAAAATAAAAAAGCATCTTTTTCAAAGGCTCTCTTCGGGCTCTAAGTTTCTCTAATGAGGTGAGCACTTGTGGTGATTATGGATGCTAAGTATCCATCAGTTGTAATTGTTGTGAGGAGGTGGTACAAGATGTCCTTCTGGTCATGGCTCATTGTGTTTGCAAGTTGCCTTCCTCTTCATGAACATTGTCTCACTGTTGCACATGATATAGAATCAAATGTAAAAAATAAATAAAATCAAATCTAGAAAATACATGCAATCACAAAAAAACAACATGTTAAGCACACACATACAAAATCAATCACATAAAGAAATGAAAAAAATAAACAAAGAAACATGCCATGTTTACATAGAGTTGATAAATGCAAAGTACTTGTTGAACAAAAATTTCATTCATCAGATAGTGGATGCCAGATAGTGCCTACGGCTAAACACTTCGATTGAACCTCTTGATCGAGAAGACTCGGTTGTTTGGCCAAAACTTTGGTCGTTCGGTTGAGTTCTTTAGTGAAGATTCGGTTGAAAATTTTGGTGGAAGAGAGTCAGTTCAGAACATTCGGATGGAAGTCTCAACCAAAGAGCCTCAGTTTGGACATTCAGTTGGTTCTAGTAGTATACTAACCATCGGGTATAGCATCGGATGTAAGATATGAACATGGTAATCAGATATATTTCAATCCATATGAAGTAATCAATCATCGGAGATAAGATCGGATGTACCAGCTAAAGAGAATCTCAGTTACCACTACAATTCACTACTTCAAGTAGGTTAGGGGTCTGTATGATGGGGACCTCGACTTTATACCATCTTTTGGTGATGTTTGTCAAGTGATCTGAGGGGGAATTATGAGCCCTTATTTCTATTCTTCTGAGATATATCCTTACCTATATCCTGGTGACATCTTGATCAGATTACAACATTGCGGAGATTGTAGCTACTTTGAAGTCCATGAGCTCACTGTTGATAGATTTTGACGCCTTATTGATGTTTTATCTACCCGCTATATAGAAGTGACACAACCTTTGCTAGAGATTCCATTACAATCACCTGGTTCTGCCAGAAGTACAAATGCTTGAAATAGTTCAGAGAGAGAAAACTTGAACGAGTATGATTGGTGAGTAGTTAACGAGTTCCATAGGCAAGTGAGATAGAAATGCGATTGATAGTGATTGTATACACCTTCATAAGTTATATCTCTAGAGGATTGAAAACCTCTATTAACTATAAAGGTACGGTTTGGTTGATAAAACGTGTCTGGGATCACTAGTTTAGAATAGAGTTTGAGACATGTACATCCATCCTCGTAGTAGCACGATACTGGAAGTGCTACACCCTGTTAAGTTATGCCCTCCCCTATGTTGATCCCACGGTGAGGAAAAAGCCTAACAGTGAACAAAACGTCCTTCAAATGAACATCCATATTTGTAGAGAGAGAAATGGGAATTGTGCCAATCCCTTTGATTGATGAAGATCCACCTCTTGCTTGAAGCCTATATATTTCTTCATTGATCAAGATCTCTTGAAGATCAATCAAACTTGGCAAAGTCTTTTGAATGGCAAGACTTTGTACAATGTTAGCATGAGCATCTAATAAACCATTAAGAATAACTTGAACAAGCTCTCCTTCCTTAATGCTCTCATCAATGCAAGCTAACTCATCATTCAAAGCCTTCATATATCCACTTGTCGGCAAGTGTAGGCCGACTTTGGTGGGGGAATCTGTAGTGACTTGTCATATGGAGCCTAAAGCTTGCTAATGTACCGATGTGCAATTGCGAGGTGCGAGTAGTCAACAATATGTCCGAGTGTAGATAAAAGCGCTAACCCATAATGCTTCAATATTTCTAGTGAACTTTCTAGTGAATCCTCCTCTTTTCGGCTCTTAGGCTGGGACATAACGATTCTAAGTGACTTTCTCCACTCCAATATGTGACTCCACTAAACCAATTCCAAGAGTGATATGAGATGTGTCATAGATCAGCTCTTCATCTTTAAGGTTGTTTGGCTAAGGATTTTGGTACTTCGATTGTCAGGGGCATCCACTTTACCCTTGACCCTCTGTAGTTTTATGGAGGCAACTAGTAATAGTTTGAAGTGTCTAAGAGCATCGTCTTTGAGCTGAATATGCCATTGCCACAGTGGTTCTCTTTTGATTTTCATTCCACTCTCCTAATTCATGCTTCTTTTGGGACTCATATACATTGGGTCAACATTTCAAGAGTGATTTTTCTAAGATGACCTTGAACTTTTAGAATGTTCCACTCTCTCCAATGTGCACTCTTTTATTTAACATATTGTTTGACTCTTGGAATGACGGTTCTATTAATGTCTTTGAAAGATGAGCTAGGCTTGGCCCTTTTTCTTTGAGTTGAGTATTACGTAGTCCTTGGATTTTTGTTTCATGTTGTGTTTCTTTTGGAATTTCCAACTATCCTTTTCATAGGATTTAGTATCTATCAATTTCTCTTTTTAGTTGTTTACTACTTCCCGTTCCTTGAGTAGTAATCCCAAATCTATTATCTTTGCCACATAGGGACCTTAAGGAGATCAATCCTATTCTCGGGTCTTGATGGTATTTGAGACAGCCTTCAAGTTTTGGGGCTTAGCCTCTAGGAGCATGGGACAGATCCTTGTAGTTAATTTTTGAGGGTATCTTCTACTAAGGATCCTATGTGAAGGTGGCCTAAACATTGATGGTACTGTTACAAAGATATCAACTCTGTTTTTCCTTAGAGATTTAAAGATCTTGTGATTCAGTGTCATGTCATAATATGGATTTCACATTTTTCACCTCCCCCCTTTCACTATAATTGGCATATCACTTTCGCTTGCCCCTTGATCCTAACAAGAAACCTCAACACCATAGTTAGTTCACATAGGAGTGATGAGAAAAAATGACACTACTCAGTGTGGTAGCCTAGTCGCTATAGATTTCAACAAAATCAGTGAATTAAGTAGTATAAAAGGTTTTATCATTCCCCAAGAGAGGGAGAAATCTCCTCTTTCAGATCAATAAGTGTACAAAGGTGGTGGATAGATGGTGAATGTAATATTCAAAGCAGAATACTACAATGACAAATCTGGTTATCCAAAGATATTGAGTAAATTGGCATCCAGAAACACCAAGGATGAAATGATTTGGTCAAGATTTGAAGGTATAGAAGGGTATATTATCTCCCAGGCTCTTAGGATAATAGTAAGCAATTCAATTTGATAGCAACAAGCAAAAAGATCCTTCACAATGGAATGTGTTTGGATTTTGATTCCTCTCAACAAGCACAAGGAATTAGCTTCTATCACAAAAAGCAAACAAAGTAGAACATCAATTTAGTTCCTTATCTAAACACATAACTCATTCAGAATTAAAATAGTTTTGTTTAGAGTTATGCTTAAGGCTTCAACTAATTCCCTGCACACATTAGTTATAATTGTCACCCCCGGATGTCGCCTGTAAATCTATGTTAGAGAATCTGGAATGCAGTATAAGTGAAGAGTGAATGTCACAAACAGATGTCTATCAAAATCAGTTACGAAATAACTCAGAGTGTGTTCGCTCAACTGATAAGAAGTGAAACTATGACAACGAAAGAGCGAAGGAATGCACAAGCTATAAAACTGGCTCTCTTCTCTCTATTGATAGTTGAATCTCTGCGTATGTACAATTTATGGAATTGAGGCCTACCTCCCCTTTCAGATTGCCATTTTGTCTTTTCTTCATCCCTTCACAACTTTGCATGGGGCATTGAGTGTGATTTGATTTTTCCTTCCGTGTGCCTATTAGAGTTTCACCTTACAAAGTCACATGTCTATTGCTTTTGGCATATGGGCTCTTTGCTTAACTAATTCCACAATTGAAATCCCTCCTTTCTTTTGCATTAAAAGTGGCTTGACTCTCTTAGCATGTGGCTAATGGAATTAGCCTTATAGGTGTCACATGCCTAATCCTTCTAGCCCTTGGTCATGGTTTTTTTGGCCATCAATTGGGTTGACCTTCCCTTCGATTTTGCATTGTGTGAATCCTTTAACCTTAATCATTGTTGATTTTTGACTCGCAATTCCGTAGTTGTGGTTATTGAGCCCTCTCTTCCCACTGAGCAACAATCTGAAAACACAATACTTGGGATTTTGTATTAGTAAAAATCACAGTACATTACAATATTTTGGCATAGTAGCCGAAACTATACTTATAGGTCGATTTTTTAAAGGTCGTCACAAATTTTAAAGGCCAATTCTAAGGCCAAAATTTTCTCTAGCCCCACTATGGGCGGGCTGGGACCCCTATCGATTGGCATTTTTTAGCCATTTTACATTGAAATTGTGCTACTTTTACATGCCGATTTACATATCATAGCAAAATTGGTCCCAAAATTAGCTCAATTTTTTGTGTCAAAAATTTGGCTAACACATAACATATGATTTGTAAGGAGATGTTGTTGCTTTGTTAAGTGAAGATCCTACCATTTACATTTCATTCTATGCTTCACCTTCATGCATTCAGTTTGGGTACTTGTGTATAAATGTGATTGTTGATTCTTCCTTTTTCCAGATTTGGTTTTGTGATTAACATCAGGTAGATGTGCAAGGCTTAGTGGCTGGTCCATCATTCTACTCATATCCGATGTTGCTTTCCCTAAGGAGTTCTTATTGCAAATGTTGAGTGATATTTGTAATAAGCACTTTGTAGGTCTTGCAATCTTTAGTTAGATGTTGTTTTGTTGATCTGGTCATTTCAGCAGTAGTAGATTCAATCTTGTTCCCTGTTTCTTGATTAAATTAGTTTAGAAATAATCTACAGACTGTAAGAAACCAATAAAAGATCTGAAGCAAAACTGTAGAACATAGATATATGAAACCTGATAGATCAAACATTCGAGTTGAGCTTCCATTGCCAGTCAAGGATCGAGATCAGGCCGTAGATGTGCCGAACTGACAGGCAGGGCACATACCACTATACTGCAAGAGTCTAAATTCAAGAAAAAGGCGCACAAATTCTACCAGCAGTTGTCTGGTAGAATTTGCAAACAGTGTGTAGCAGCTTGGGTGGTTGTGGGTTTCAGTGGTGGGGAGGTTTGTGCAATTTTACCAAGCTGAAAAAAAGGTAGGAGTGATCACTACAAGAGGACAGACGATTTCCAAGGCTTTTTTTGAGCGTTTCTTTGAAAGATAGTTTTTAAAATGAGTCACGTGGGGAGCGGAATGCTCAAGCCTCGGTTCCTGTATTTGGACTCGGAATAAGCCTATTTGAACTTGGTTTTGAAACATTTATAGAGAGGGATATAGAGAGGGTTATAAATTCACTAGAGAGCCTCAGTGTGAAAAATTGCCTACATTGGCAAATCTAGCCATGTAGAATATTGTACATTTTGTCAATATTATTTGTTGGTTGCTTGAATGGCCAAAGTGTCACTTGTACATTCACACCTAAAGTAGGTTACCACGAGTCAAGAGGAGTGGTTGTATCCATTTGGTAGTGATTCCTACTTTGTAGGAACTAGACCATGATTTATGATGAGATTTGTACCTACCATGCACCTACCAAGCATGACTCTTGGATCTAGGCTAGGGTTTTCAAATTAGGGCAAGAAAGTGGAGTCTACTTCCTTATTAAATGCTGGATTTTCACCTAACTTAGCAAAGGAAATGTGTTTTACTATGTATTCTCATTCTCCATAGTGAGAAGATAGAAACTTTTTGGAGCCTCAAGGAGAAACTCGAGTTTCCTCTCATTGTATGGTGATTATTTTTTATTCCAGTGAAACCCAGCTTTGGCACATTCTAAACACTGTCTACATGCCGTACTATAGCCTCATTTCCACATGTGTGGAGTTGGATTATAGTTTTTGATCAATGCTCTGATTGTCTCTACTTGTTTTCTATCAAGCTGCTAAACTAGATCTTGTTTTCTGATGACTAGTTTTTGATAGATTGTTTAACAAGCACGCAATCAACCTTGTGGATCATTCAAAGATCCATTTATGGTCC
Source organism: Diphasiastrum complanatum (assembly GCA_029204225.1). Classification (NCBI taxonomy): domain Eukaryota; kingdom Viridiplantae; phylum Streptophyta; class Lycopodiopsida; order Lycopodiales; family Lycopodiaceae; genus Diphasiastrum; species Diphasiastrum complanatum. Next base: position 63,898,991 of record CM055099.1, on the reverse strand, counting down.
TTAGTACTGTACTTTTCACATGGTATCAGAGCCAAGTACAAGGCTATTGATCAGTGTTTGAAACTAATCTAGTTTTTAGCAGGTTTTGGTGCAAAAAGCTAGTATTGGAAGGGCGAGCTGGTATCCAGATTTTGGTGAGGGGATTTGATTCCAAACTTTTTCAGGATCAAAATCCGTACTATTCACACGTGTGGGCATCTCTGAACCAGCATTTAATAACCCATATTCATTGGATCACAGTAATTTCATCTAGTGTCAATTTGATGTAATTTTTGGTGCAAATCCTAGGATAAGCTATTACTTGCCATTGATTAGTTTTGAATTTGTTTTACGAAAACTAATTAATCTAGGCTGATTTCAGACCTTCTTAAAGTGGAAAACAGGTTTTGAACGTACATCAAAGTGAATGAGAGAGATAGAGTCAGTTTTTGTCCAAAATGTGAGAAATTGGCAAAAATCTAGCATGGTATTTTTTATGATAGAAGTTTGTAAGTGAATCTCACATGTGTGGAGGATGTTCCCACGTGTGGATAATTGTAAAGTAAATAAAAATATTTGATATAGGGGTCTCATAGAATTTCATAGTCAAGCATTTAGGTGTAGGATGTTGATAGGGTCAAATTTGGCATAGATGGCAAATTATCCATTTCCACTTGTAATGCCACTATTGAGCCAAAATAGAGTAGGAGGCCAAACTTGTGCCAATTAGAGTGTAGACAAGTGTAATGCTTTTGTTTGATGAAGTTTAAGAGGTCCAATAGGATTTAGAGGTGGAACCATGAGTGGTCCAATAGAATTTGAGGTTTGCTTGAAAATGGTTCAATAGAATTTAGAGGTGCATGGATCAATGGTCCAATAGGATTAAGAGGTGACAAAGTGTGATCCAATCATAGTTAAGCATAGTGGTAGCTCATGAATCTACTAGTATCAGTGTACTCCTCATTTTGGATCTAATTGATTTTGAGATTGAGTGGATTTTGAGTGTCATTGAATTTCTAGGTTTCTCTCTCTACCCGAGAGCTCATGATGGTTTTTCTCTCTCTACCCAAGGAGAGCAGCTTGTTTTTACTTAGAATGCTTTTGGAACACTTCCCACACGTGTGAGTGAGAATTGGAAGTAATTGAATGCATGTAGTAGTGTGTTTTTGCCATAGGATCTAAGATTGATCTTGAATATCAATCTAGTCTTGATCTTGGTGCATCTACACTTAGAAGATCACAAGTACATGTAGTGGACAATCCACACGTGTGAAAATTCAACACAAAAGTAGCCAAGATTGGAAAGATTTGCTTGAGAATAGTTTTCACTTCATCTTATCTTCATTCCAGCTTTGTGAGGGAGTGATAGAACTGTGATTACAAGTCCATCTGTTGGATTAGAAGTCGACATTTGAGTGAAACACTACAAGTTAGAAATCTTTGTGATTTTCAGGTTCAAACAAATCTATATCTTGTGTGTAGAATCTTACTAGTAAGATGGGATCTGCTGGAGCATATCTTCTAGAAGCTAGTGAGAGGCTAAATTCTACCAATTATGCTATTTGGAAAGTGAGGATGGAGTCACTCATGGTGCTCCAGGATCTCTATGAGTTTCTGATTGATGAGGAAGCTGAACCTCTAGGTGCACAGGAGTTAGCTAAATACAAAAGAAGATCTAGGCTTGCACTTCACTGTGTGAAGATGAATGTAAGCAATGATTTATTGAGAGAAGTATCAGCTTGTACCAGTGCTAAAGAGGCTTGGGAATCTCTAAAATCAATCTATGAGTCTAGCAACACTTCAAGGGTTCTCATGCTTAGGAATCAAATTTTGCAAAGCATGAAGAGAAGTGATGAGAGTGCACAGGTTTATGTGCTAAGAATCAAGTCTCTCAATAGGGAGTTAGCTTCCATTGGAGAGAAGATTCAAGATAGTGAGCTTGTTCAGATTGTCCTCAATGGTCTAGGGAGTGACTTTACAAATTTGGTCCAAATCTTTGCAATCCAAGACACTTTGCCCACTATAGAAAAGATACACAGTGTATTAGTGGCTGAAGAGTGTAGGATGATGCATACCAATGCAAGAAGGAATGTTATTTCTCTGCAGGATGGCGATGAGAAAGCTAATTTCTCATTCAAAGACAAGGAGAAGACCAATGGCAAGAAGAAGCACCTGAAGGAGACCAAGCAGGAGGATGAGGCTTCAAGCTTGAAGGGCAAGATCAAAGATAAGTCCAAGTACAAATGTTTTTTCTGTGGAAAGAAAGGACATTTTGCATTAGAATGTCTCAAGAAGAAGAAGGCACAGGAGAGCAAACAAAGCAATCTCCTTGAAGGACTCACTCATTCTCATGATCGCTCCTTTTCCTTGAGGAACCTCCCCAACAACATGCTCATTGTCCTTCTTATCCCAAAGACGAGGTATAGAAGGATCGCAAGGAACTCCGTGATGTAAACCATGGACTCTTGCACTAGCCATCCTTCCGCCATACCACCCTTAGGCCTTGTTCTTTGTCTTACAAAGCCCTCCAACAGCTATGGACAATGCCTGAATTAAAAAAAATGAATCAATGTTAGTGAGGGAACATGGGAATTACCACAATAGCAACAGCATATGCCACTAAGAATAGGCAATTGACGCAAGTGGATGATGTACATGCAATGGCCACCTCATCTACCAAATGCACAATGAGATGCATTTGAATGGTGAGAATGGATGTGGGACAATGCTTCTCGATCAAACATGTTGTCTCGATGGAGCTTTGTCTTGCTGCCTTAATGGATGCCAGCGGTATCTCTTTGGATGAAATGTATCTTCAATAAAGAGAAACAACAATGACATATGTGTTAGTAAGATCATCATCTTGAATCACCCCAAGAAAAAATGATGTGAATCACAAGCGCATTCACCGTACCTCACCGAACCACTGATTTTGTAGATTGCACTTCTTACCTCCTTTGTCAAGAACCCTCTCAACACCAAGGGAAGCACAAACTTCATGCACAAAAAACAATTTTGTCATGATCATTGAGATACATATATGTGCAATCAGATCATCATGAAATCACAAGACATGCTATAAAATGTAATCGACAATGATGATGTGGAAAAAAAGTCAAAAAACATGCCACGCCAACCTGTAAAAATTTATGCTAGTCATGAGACTTTAGTCCACTTAGATTGTTGTCCCTTGCACCCTTTAGGCATCGCATATGTCCTGTTGGAGTTCGAAAAGAGGCTATTGCCCTCTTTACAATCATCTTTTATCTCCTCGATAAGATCTATGGGGCCTTTGGTAGGACAGTCGAAGTCCCCACCGTTTTTGGCCATAAGTTGGCCATCTTTTCCACTTCTTTTAGGTCATCTCGTGCACCTTTTTTATCTATCGACCCGGTCAAGTTCTCCAAATCATGATCCCGACATTCTTGAATATGTGCTACAGGTCCAAAAGATGGTATATCAACAATTCTCCACAATATGGGAGTTCATGAAATATTGATAACCTCTTTATGCCGGGAGGGAGTCGCCCTAGATCTTGATTGGATCTCCAAATCCGAAGCCAATCACTTGCCTACAATATTAACAAACAAGCACACACATTTAATGCAGATTATATATCGTTAGAAGAAACATAAAGAGAGTAATCATAAAATAAATAAATGACATATACTGTTAATTGGCCCAAATATGTATTGTACCTTCATGGAATGAGGACGTTGGCCAACAAGCCCATCACGCATAGGGTGATCGGGTGGAAGATATCGAGTGTGGCCCTCATAAACCATCTTTTGTAGATGTTATGAGTGACGTGCTTGCAAATACTCGCCACAAATGGGGCACACATTGTAACCACTAGTTTGGAGCCCTACATTGTTACAAAACAACCAACTTAATCATGAGTCCAATGTTTGAATTGAAAGAGAATTTGTGAATGCACATAAAATTTAATATAATACCATGAATCAAACCAATAGCAAGGATATCTCACTTGAACATTCCCCATAGCCAGGAAAGTCGTGCATCGTCCACATCAAGATTCCCTTTACCACAAAATCTTTTTGTCTCAGTGGTCTTGATATATTGCTCACTTGAACTCCTTGCCATAGAATCTTCAGCTCATCTATCAAGGGAGCCATATCATTAGAGAAACTTAGAGCCGGACGAGGGCCTTTGAAAAAGATGTTTATTTATTTATTTTTCTTATTTTCATTGCCATGTGGACCAATTGAAACCTTATCTTCAAGGTTCTACGTAACGTAGAATTTTCCAAATATAAATAAAATAAAAACTTTTTAAATATATTGTTGTTTCGTCGGACAACATGTGGAAATGTTATTGGTCGATGAGGCCTGCCCTTCTAGCTCATCACTGCCTAAAGAGACCCAAAAACATTGAAAATGAATATGACAGATGGTTGAGATGAGAAAATTGATGTACCATTAATGTATATGCATTGTCAAACCATGGTTAACAGGGATAACTGGAGCTAATTTGTGGCGCCAAATAGATCAGTGTTTCAAATTTTTGCCAATATTTTTTCTCATATTCATGGCTTTTTGTCTACGCAAATTTTCAAATTCATAGTTCATTGTTTCAGATTTTTGCATAATGGCGCCATCAAGGAAGCCGTGCTCCTCAATCGACTATGTGCTTCTATTCAACGAGACAGATGATAATGGATTATGGGTGCCAAGAAAATATTCAAAAAACTCTTGGGTTTTGATGCATCCATCATCAAGAGGAGCATTTCGAAAAATGAAAAGGTCAAAACTATCATTATGATCTTATTGGAAGGCCAGAATTTTGGATTTCAGAACATCACCAGGACGAAAATCTATTTCTGAAATTCTAGTCCAACATGTATATATGCGTTCAGAGATAAATGTGCAAGGATTCAACCGTCATGATCACAAAAAAAACAACTGTGAGTATTGATAATTTTGATACTTTGATTTTTGTCATTCATAAATATCTAATAGTAAACTTGCCAATCTGATCATTTTTTTCTTGCAGATTTATTTCCATCCAAGATAAATGAATGGGAGCCGAATGGATCTTTAGCAAGTGTGTTAGATGTTATTCACACTGATATTGGACAGCTACATCTGCAAAAGATCTAGCTGATAGTGGAATCTTTTTTTATGAATCAATGTACATTCCTGATACAAAAGAAAATTTCAGACAAATAGTACCAATTTCATTACCTAGTTTTGAAAGTGATGATTGGATTGCACCAGATGCTACAGTTTCAGAATCATTTCATTGCAAGATATATAATGATGTAAAAAATTCATTAAAAATGAGCACCGGATAAATAACAGTCAGATTGAGTTGGTTGATTTCCTTGAATATGTTTGTGGATTTCTTTTCAAGTGTCAATGTACACAAAACCCCAACGATGTTTGTATGCAAAAATTTATCAGATAGTTTATTATCTGAACTTTTGGAAGCCAATGGACATTCAAAACGAAAAAATATTGAAATTATATACAATGATGTCATTTTGACATGTGTTGAGGTGGAAGAAGATTGGAGTCTAAACTACATCCGATGGCTACTATTGCTCCTACAAGATGATGTACTTTTAGACTTCAGATCCATTTTTAATGGTAAACTCGTAAGTAGTTATAAACACTCGATCTTTTATGAATAGTTTCAATTAAAACTTTCTAATACAAACTCTGTACTAATTCTAACTAACTTTGTATTAGTTTTATGCAGGTACGTAAAAGACATGAGCTCGAGATCAAATACAGAGATATTGACGAAACAATCCAACTTATGGAAGAACATTGAGATTCACTATCAGCAAATACATGCCAATCATCATGTCTTTTATCATTATAGAAAAATTGCATTCCAGTATTAGATTATGGACACAAACTAATTGTAAGAATCTATTGTGATGTCAATAAAAAAACCCATAAACGGGTTGTTTACAAGTAAAATGATTGTATCTTTTTTTTTTTAAGTCATGTCTTTTTCTTATTTATTTGACCAACTCTTGTCCTCCAAGAGGCTCACCATTCATCAGGACCTCTTACGGTATGCATTTACTACAACTAAGAGAAACTCATAAGATCATCCATTTACAATGGCCTAGCTAGTTGGCCAAGCATTGGAGGTTTTACATGACATCCTCATAGTGGCAGCCACAACGTTGTAGATTATCTCATGGGGTCGACATCCACTATTCCTTTAAAATTAGACTTCCACATCTTTCATCCACTACAACATTCTGGAGAATTTCTGACCCTTATTATCGAGAGAATTTTATGAAGAATTTTTTTTTTGAAAAAACATCGTATGCCGAGGATACACAACTTGAAGTATGCCTCAGAACAAGATCCTCAATAATTGCCTCGGTAATCGAGGCTTCTTCATCTCATTTTTGCGTTGTTTATAGCACAGGTAGACCGAGGGATATAACAAGGGCCCTCAGTACATCCTCCCAAACAAGCTATTGACGACATGTCTTTTTTGAGGAATATACTGAGGGCCATCCCTTGGTATATCTCTATCAAAAGTTTACCCTATTTTGAGGGTTATTTTGAGGGTATAAAATCAAAAAAAAAAATAATTAGGGTAGAATGGAACCAGCTTTTAGGGTAGAATGGAACCAGCTTTTAGGGTAGAATATTAATAAAAAAATTTGTAAAATTTATTTGAGTTACATTTTAAGCACTTAAAAATTGATGAAAGAAACTTAAATTCATACATAAATGTTCCAAGTACAGAGATATGTTACAAATTGGATTATTGAAATATACCTAATTGTAATTAGATCCAGTTGAGTCGTCCTCGTCTTGGCCATTGACGTCACAATCAGACTCATGTGATTGCGATGCATAGGATTGTGACTGTGATACCTGCATCCAATGAATATGATTCAGTTATCTGAGAAATGTGATGAGAGTGAAAGTCAGACCACATGAATGTAGTGAAGTTAAAGTGTATCTTGAAGCCATATATACCTTAGATCTAGAATATCCATCCGAATCAAGGCACAAAGAAGACTTGAAGTTTGTGAAGAGAGGATTCCCCGAAAATCCAGATCGTGTCAAACAACAACGGGAGGCTGGTAAGAAACTACAGTAGACTTTAGGGACCATCTCACCTGGGAAGTGGTGGCCAACGTTCTCCCATGGACATAGTTATAACCTTGTCAAATGGCTCCATTCTATCCTTAAATTGGACTACATGCAATTGAAGATCCATGTAGAGGACTTTATACGTTAAACAAATTATATATATATATATATATATATATATTGATACATAAATGTTCGAACTACAAATATATATCATAATGAAACGCCTAATTATTAAATTCAGCTGAATCACAACAACACCCGCCACGATTTGCGACGTGTTTTGTGACGTGAATCGCGAGCTTAATTTTTTTATTAATTTATCGCGGACGTCAAAAGAAACGTTGCTATAAGGTCATCAGAATCCGACAACTTTAAAACACGTCGCAGTCCGACAGGCACAATGTGCCGGACACCATAGAACAAAATTTCGGTGACGGAAAGAGGTGTTGACCTGGACATCAGATTGCGACGTCCAAAGACATCGCAAACGCTCTGACGTGGCTGTCGGAATGCGACGTCCTGGAATTCAGTCGGATTCCAACGTCTGTAAATATAGAATGATGCCAAAATTTCATCGACGGATGTCCGACGCTCATCCGACGTATTCTTCGACGTCGGATTTTGAAGTCCGTTAAAGTTGTCGGAGTCCGACATCTGTTAACAAAATGATCAAAAAATATGTTCGACATGTGTCTGACGTCTACCCGACGTCTATCCGGCGCATTAGGATGTCGAATTCCAACGTCCCTAATTAGGTTAAAAAAAATAGAAAAATGCGTAAAAAACAGCGCGCGCATTTTTCTCGGACTGTTTTTGGAGTTGAGTTCTTGGGAAACGATATTCGTGAATTGTTTTTTAAACAATATTTTTGAGTTGCATTCAACATTTGGATCAAACAACAAACTAAGCATGAGGTACTTTTCATTCTTAAACTACTTTTCATTTTATATTCTATTGCATTACTTCATGTTCATTATATGACAATACTTTATTGCATTGCTTTGTGCACATCATAAATTTCATTTAGATTTTTAGATATAATATTGATTGTTGTTTTGAGATCCGACATTTCTTAGTTGATTATTACGTCAATCCACATCCCTAAATTTGACATTGCAATTTTTGAAAAAAAAACATTGCACATATAAAAGCAATGGCAATATAGCAGGATCATTTGCAACAATAATATTTTTCATAATATGAATTAATGTATTACAAAATTGGTGCTTTAATGTCGCACGAGTCTTTCTAGATTTAACATCAACTAAAACTTATAAACCTAATCTACTCGTCGTCGTCGTGACATCCAGTCTGCATGAACACAAGCAAACAAACTACATTAATATTTAATGCTTGATCGTATTAAATTAAATAAAATTGACGTCAAAATACAAACCACATTAGTATAAATACAAAAACTAGTACTTACATTTGGAGGATGACCCTCGCTCTTTATTTTGTCGACTAATGTGTTGTATGATTCCCTGAAGGCAAATTGTACTCCTCCTTAGTTGGCAGACGTCCATAGTCCGCCAACTATCCATGCATTCAATTGAAGTTGAAATTAATTTAGGGCTATGTTGAAGTAGCTAGTCATAATGCATATTAAATAATAAACGCATATAAAATCAAAGATAAACTATAAGAGTAGTGTAAGTTCACTTACCATACTTGCTTGCCATCCCACCTTTCCGCTCGAGCCCAACCTAGGATTGTCTATCCCATGCATCCTAGCGGCCGCAGTATCTTTCTGAATCTTGTATTTATCTGGTGTTCGTTCATCCGCTTTTACACAGTTCCAATCACTTCTTGAACACCAGGAAGGCTTGGATTGTCCGTCCCTATAAGCTCGTCACACACACATGTACACATGTACACACACACACATTCTCTCTCTCTCTCTCTCTCTCTCTCTCTCTCTCTCTCTCTCTCTCTCTCTCTCTCTCTCTCTCTCTCTCTCTCTCTCTCTCTCTCTCTCTCTCTCTATATATATATATATATATATATATATATATATATATATATATATATATATATCTCATATCTTAAATTTTAAATCAATGCAAAATGTTGAAAAACACACACACATACAATCTATTCATCTACTACCGTAAATCTTAATCAAATCACACACACTCTCTCTCTCTTTCTTCATTATCTTAAATTCAAAATGCAAGACACAATACATACACACTTCTTCCCTTTTCTCTCTCTCTCTCTCTCTCTCTCTCTCTCTCTCTCTCTCTCTCTCTCTCTCTCTCTCTCTCTCTCTCTCTCTCTCTCTCTCTCTCTCTCTCTCTCTCTCTCTCTCTCTCTCTCTCTCTCTCTCTCTCATCTATCATTCTTAGTCTTAAATAAATAAAAATCTAACAATCTATTACTACCATAGATTCTGTATTTATCTATAATCTTAAATTCTACATCAATGCAAAATGTTAAACATTCATCAACCTCAAACAAACAAACAAAAAGCAAAACAAACAAAAATCAAACACCAACCTCAAACAATGATCTTCAGGCCCTCAAGCACTGATCTTCAAGTCCTCAAGCACTGATCGCCCTCAATCACCCTCAATCGCTCCAAAGACACTCAAATCTGCAAAAGACAAAGTGAAAGAGAAGGCGCTGGATCACGCGAATTGGAAGATTGAAACAGACGTTGGAATCTGACGGTCTCCAAACACGTCGGAATCCTACGTTTGTGCCCATTCAGGTCCGAACAAACGTGCCAGATGTCGTGGACAGGCTTTTTGGCATGCTGATGTGGGCGTCGAAGTCTGACACACCTCGGATTCCGACGTCCATGTTGGATGACATGTATTTTTGTTTAAAAAAATTTGTGACAGGTCATATCCATGTCTGCAAGTCGGAATCCGACATGTCGGACTCCGACGTGCCTTTGAGAAATTGGTTGCCACCCAGATTTCTTGATCGCCGAACTATGATTTTTGGATTTTGTACTGGGATGTCGGAACTCAACATGTCGGATTGCGACGAATTATGAAATTTTTGAGCATACGTCAGACGCAGACGTCAAAATTTGCGCGATATGTTATTGTGAATTGTCCCCATCCTGGCCATGGTCATCAGACTCATGTGACTACGATGCATGAGACTGAGATTGCGATACTTGTGTGCAACGAAGATGTGTAAATTTTGTAAGTGATGTTGTTAGAGTGTCCGACCAAATGAATGTGGTGAATACAAAATATATGTTGAAACCATAATACATATTTCAAGATATCCATCCCAGTCAATTTTCACTCCTTGTCTCTCCAATAATTTGAGTAATGATTGCAAGTTTTGGAATATGCATACTTGTACTCCTCTTTTGTGAGAGATCGCTTTACGACAAATTTTTGCATGAACCGACAAATCGGTGATTGTAATTTAATTCAAACAAATCCACAAATAAAATATGAATTATGACCAAAACAAGTTCAACTTATGGGTGGGGAGACTTACAAAGTGGGCATGGAAAGAACCTTGGCCACCACTGCCTAGGTGCCAGGGCCCTACCATCTCCATTCGCTTCTTTGCTGCCTCTCTTTGTTGCTTGAAATGATTTGGATCTTCTCAAAATTCTTTCTTTGCAAACTTCCAATCGTCCTTGTGCACATTGTATGGCCTAGATTTGTCAGCTCTCACCGCATCTCGGATCTCTGATTTGCCGTGGCTCTCATCACGCTTCCCATGCGTCGTCCCATCCATATTTGGTCAAATTCCAAATCAGGGGAGGGGACTGGAAATTCTCTATAAAACTGGTCAATGGCATAATTCTTTTCCTCATTACTTTGTTTGCGCTAGTCCTTGAAAATGTTCCTATTGATGACCACATGCGTGAATTGCCTCATGCAAGTGATGACGTGACCATCAGGGTCATCCTCTACTATGTACTTCTCTTCATCTATGTCATAGGACAGAGAGGTGGCAAAGGGAGTGTCAAGAGGAGTGGGGGAGTTGACTAGAATGGGAATGATTTGGGGAGGAGTTTGAAGACGATCACGAGAAGAGTGGGGAGGGGTATGAAGGGGAGAAGGTTGGGGAGGAGTTTGAGCGGGAGTGTAACCAACAGGGGCTTGAATGGGAGAAACAATGGAGTGGCCTGGCAAGAGAGATCATGGTGCCATGGAGATCCCATAGGGGGCATGGATAACGAAGAAGAAAAAATGTGAGGATAGAGTGTGGGGGTGTCGGGATAATCAAGTGTGACAAATGCAGGAGTCAAAGTATCACGTGCCATCCTCATTGCTTCTTGAGTTAGGGTTTCTCGAAGTAAGGAAAACCTATGACAAGGCCTGCTAGATGGATGTGCTAGACTCGAGGCTGCATGAAGCACTACGTCATCGGCGTTACTGCCACAACAGGAGCCGTCATTGAGGCGACTCCTCCTACGATCGCTCTTTTCCCGGCCGGAATGTCGGGAAGAGGCACTAGCATTAGAGTGCTTGGGGGAGGGACTCCGGCCGGATAGACCCTCGTGGAAGGGGGGAACACCTCGGTTGGAGGGTTGGGGGGGCTGGATCTCCTCAGAATGAGATGATGTGGACAACCTACTTAAACTCCGTGCATCTCAACAAGCCCGTAGTCTCTCCACGATTCTGCCTGCACACAAGGGAGACATCCCATCCATATAATTGAGGACTTCATTGTCACTCGTGGATGAAAAACAAGATGACCCGCGACTACGGCCAGATCCGTGACTTGGAGATGTGTTATGAGACATTGAGGATATGATTGGCATAATCTCTGCAGGCAATAAAATATATTTTCAAAACATACAACCATGTAGAGTTAATTAGTACAAGAAATAAATTCAAATACTTGAGCTAAGGGTTTAGGGTAGAACAAGAAAAGTGATTCTTTGCATTCAACTATAGTTGAATATATTACAGTACACCACAATAATCACACGTTAACCACAATAATTACACTTTATAATAAATAAATTAAACATTTCTACATGGTTTTAGGGCCAAATACATTTCAATTACATGACTAGTCAAGGTTCAAGTTTACATAAAAAACTAGTTGCATCGAAAGATGGTTGGCAAATGTATGAATAAAAATGATAGATGTAAAAACATGTACACAAGTGTCTGTAAATATGGAAAGGCTAGTTATAGAGCCAAAACACTAGTTAGAACTATCTAATTCCTCCTCATCATCTCTGTCATGTGGACCTTGTTGTTCCTGCACGTGCAAGACATGAATTAGTCTTCCAACAATCGTATGGGAGTGATATAAAATGGACTTCATGTCGTACCTAAGGAGCAGCATCCCAGTTTATACGCACACCCTGCCTCTCCAATACCTCAAGTACTGCCTGCATACCGTGAAAATACGCAAACATATACTCATCATGTGTGGGGGAATGTGCCACGGTGGACCGCTGCACGAACATTCCAAATTTTGATCATATAAAGAGAGCGTTTTATTCTAACGTGTCTACGAAAAATTCCCAAGAGCAAAAAAGAAAAGAAATAATCAATAGTCAATTATCACAAATGGGTATAGGGTAGACTTACAAAGTGGACTCGAGAATATCCCTTGCTGCCACTGCCCAAGTGAGAAGCCCACGTGGTCTCTAGTCGGCGGACTCTGGCTGCTTCTCGCTATTGTCTGAAGCGTTATGGATCATCTCGATACTCTTTCTTTGCATACTTTCGGTCCTCTTTATCCACATGGAAAAGCCTGCCTCTCTCGGCTTTCACTGCATCTCGGATCTCCGATTTGCGGTGGCTCATGACAGCTTCCATGTGGCTCCTCATCCATTTTCGTGCGAATTCCATGTCCTGGGATAGGACAAAGAACTCACTACGCAGTTGGTCAATGATGCGATTCATGCGGTCATCGTTGACATCGAGCCAGTCATGAAAGTTGTCTCTAGAAGAGTGGATATACATGAGCTCCCTCATGCACGTGATGACCCTCTTACCACGGTTATTCTCAATGATGTGACCATCCCTGTCTATGTCATACGACGGCGGGATGGCAGCTGGTGGCGATGTGGCCCTAGGAGTGTCTACGGGGGTGCCCTCCTGTATGGGGGACGTGACCATGGGAGTGTCTATGGGAGTGGCCTCAGGTATGAAAGATGCCCCGCCGACGAGAGAATACTAATGTTGTGGGGTACCTAGGGAAGAATAGCCAATGGGTGGCATCTGGAGGGGAGAATATACAGGGGGGGATTGGATGGGTGTAGGCTAAAAACCCCACGGTGAAACGTGACCCCACGACGTATAGCCGGGAGGAAATGACTCAGTGGCAGTGGATCAAGAGGGAGGAAAAATGTGAGGGGTAAAAGTGGGCATGCCGAAAAATCGAGGTGTGACAAACACAGGAGTTGCAGTATCATGTGATGTACGTGTTGCCTCTTGGGTCAATGTATCTCAAAGTAGGGACTCCCCACAACGAGATGCACTAGGTGGACGTGCAGTACTCATGACCATGTCAGGGTCATCGCCACATCCTCCACAACATGAGACACCGAGGCGACTCCTCCTCCTCCTCTCCTGAAAGTGTCGGGAGGAAGCACTAGCAGTAGTGACATGGGTGGGGGTGCGACCCTCGTCGGAGTGACCCTCACGAGAAGGAGAAACATGCGACTGGTCTACATGAGGAGTGGACTGAATCTCCTCGGTTGATGATGTGTACTCAACCAATCAAGAGGAGCTACGAGCCTCACGTTGAGCCCTCAAGCGTTGTAAGACCCTATCCTGCTGTGAGGAAGGCAACTAATCAAGGTAGCTAATGAGCTCACTCTCGCTCATAGAGAAAAGGCGGGATGACTCGCGACTATGGCCTGACCTCTGACTAGGGGATTCAATATCTGACATAATGGGTGCAACGGAATAAGAGGAATAAATACTATAGACAACCAATGGGAGAAATTAGTAAGAGAAAAACATCACCATCTCTCTCTCTCTCTCTCTCTCTCTCTCTCTCTCTCTCTCTCTCTCTCTCTCTCTCTCTCTCTCTCTCTCTCTCTCTCTCTCTCTCTCTCTCTCTCTCTCTCTCTCTCTCTCTCTCTCTCTCTCTCTCTCTCTCTCTCTCGTTCCCTGGGCTTAAAAAAATAGAGTATTGTGAAACAGATGCCAAAAATTTTATGTATACTGTCTCATAGCTACAACATCAATACCAACACATATGTATTGTCATATTCATGACCATTTCTAGTTCAAACAACAATGATGATCCAAATTAAACCACATTGAGGAGTAGACATCAATAGAAGGCTCACTGGCCCCACAAGTGACTCGTACGTAATGAGGGGGTGTCTATCCTATATATAAAGAGACCAAAGAGGAACATGGTAAATAGGACCATTGCAGTCCTTGAGTCTGACGGTTCGTAGCATTGAAGAGAGAAAATGATGTTCCAACTTTGAACTCAACACTTCAAAGTGGTTACAAGTGGACACTTGTTTGAATCAACACTTCAAAGTGGTTACAACTGGACACTTGTTTGAATCCAGATGAACTTCATGCAACCTTTTAGAGTTATTGAGTTTGAAGTAGCAGACGCACTTCCCTCATTTCGATGTGATGAACCATGAGGTTCAAGAATGTCCATGGCCTGCACACATGATATGCCTCTTTGGTATCTCCATTTTTAGGCGAGACACACAATCGGCACAAACAACTTGATCGCGGAATCAACTAGCCCCGTTTGCATCCTCAATGGATTCGTGTGTTCACCAATATTGTTAGGGTTTAGGGTATTTCAAGTTCAAGTAACATTGATGATCCAAAATGAACCACATTGAGGAATAGACATCAATAAGAGGCTCATTGGCCCCACAAGTGATTTGTAGTAATGAGGGGTGTCTCTCCTATGAAGACACTAAAGAAAAAAATGATTTGCAGGCCCATGGCAATCCTTGGACCTTGTGGCTGGTAGCATCGAAGAGAGAAAATGATGCTGCTACTTCGACCTCAACACTTCGAAGTGGTTACATGTGGACACTTGTTTGAATCCAAATGAACCTCATGCAACCTTTTAGAGTTATTGAGTTTGAAGTAGCAGACACACTTTTCAGAGTTCGATGTGGTGAACCATGAGGTTCAACAACGTCAACGGCTTGCACACCATATGCCTCATTTTTAGGCAAGACACCCAATCGGCACAGACAGCTCGATTGAGGAGCCAGTTAGCCCCCTTGCATCCTCAATGGATTCGTGTCATCATTAATATTGTTAGGGTTATGGTTTATGGTTAATTGGAAATGGAAAAATGATTTATATATTGGTATTGCTCTCGTAGCTTTGACTCAATATCTATAAAAGCTCGGACGATGGTATAGGAACCACGCAAGCACACACACACATGAATAAATTAAGATCCTACAAATCAGGGTAGCATGAACTGGTAAACATGAAACATAAATGAACTGCATCACACATGCACTCACACACTCTAAACCCTAAAACCTAAGCACACATGAGGAGAAAAAAAAATAAAGGTCATAGTAGAGTGCCTAAACTCCCAAACCGTACGGTCATATCCTACTCCAGAATGTCACCACATGCTCCCTCCCTACAACGTTTGGGCTTTCTTGTGGAACTAATTGTCCAACAAGAAATAATTGAATAAACGCCTTTAACAGAAGAAAACAAGAGCTACACACCTTCCTAAAATTGGGAGTGTTGGTTACCTTTAACTCTTTCATGATCTCTCTCTCTCTCTCTTTCTACAAAACGTGCATTCACAACAAAAGATGGGAGATAAACATTTATGTAAAAGTTTATGAGCAGAGGTATATAATTTAGCTTCTATGAGCTGGTAACAATCTAGCATATAATCTGTTTATATTCTGAAAAAAATGTATGAGCGAAGGTCGGAATCGCCTCAAAATACAAGATGGTATACTGAATTAAACGGAAACACATATTCCAAGGTCTGCTCCGACCTCCACTGATTCCCACCCCACTTATCAACAGATTCATCAATAAAAGTACAGATTTCTTTCTGGGATGTGTAGATCTGTTTTCATTAATCCTAATGAAAATAAAATTGAATGTAGTCCTACAATATAGAACGTGCATTTAAAACAAAAGATGGGAGATAAACATTTATGTAAAAGTTTATGAGCAGAGGTATATAATCTAGCATCTATGAGCTATTAACAATCTAGCATATAATCTGTTTATGATGTGAGAAAAATGTATGAGCAGAGGTCAGAATGGACCTCATAATAACAGATGGTATACTGACTTAAACATAAACACATATTCCAAGGTTCGTTCTGACCTCCATTGATTCCCACCTTACTTATCAACAAATTCATAAATAAAGGTACAGATTTCTTTCTAGGATGTGTAGATTTGTTTTCATAAATCAGTAAGCATGAAACATAAATCAAGATACTACGAATCAAGGTAACATGAACTGGTAAACATTAAACATAAACAAACAACATCACAATGCTCTCTCTCTCTCTCTCTCTCTCTCTCTCTCTCTCTCTCTCTCTCTCTCTCTCTCTCTCTCTCTCTCTCTCTCTCTCTCTCTCTCTCTCTCTCTCTCTCTCTCTCTCTCTCTCTCTCTACAAAGCGTGCATCTACAACAAAAGATGGGAGATAAACATTTATGTAAAAGTTTA
Organism: Diphasiastrum complanatum; assembly: GCA_029204225.1. Classification (NCBI taxonomy): domain Eukaryota; kingdom Viridiplantae; phylum Streptophyta; class Lycopodiopsida; order Lycopodiales; family Lycopodiaceae; genus Diphasiastrum; species Diphasiastrum complanatum. The sequence continues at coordinate 63,882,317 of CM055099.1, read as the reverse complement.
TGAGCAGAGGTATATAGTCTAGCATCTAGGAGCTAGTAACAATCTCGCATATAATCTGTTTATGATGTGAAAAAAAATGTACGAGCAGAGGAAATAACTTGGAATAACAGATGGTATACGGACTTAAACAGAAACACTTATTCCAAGCTATGTTCCGACCTCAACTAATTCCCACTTATCAACAAAAACAAAAACACATATTCTGAGGTCTTTCTTTCTAGGATGTGTAGATCTATTTTCATAAAATAGAATGTAGTCCTATATCTACAAAACTTGCATCTCTCTCTCTCTCTCTCTCTCTCTCTCTCTCTCTCTCTCTCTCTCTCTCTCTCTCTCTCTCTCTCTCTCTCTCTCTCTCTCTCTCTCTCTCTCTCGTCTCGTGGGCCAAAAAAATGAAGCATTGTGAAATGGATGCCAAAACTTTTATGTTTACTAACTCATAGCTACAACGTCAATACCAACACATATGTATAATCAATTCACGACCATTTCAAATTCAAACAACAATGATGATTCAGATTGAACGACATTGAGAAATAGACATCAATAAGAGGCTCATTGGCCCCACAAGTGACTCGTACGTAATGAGCGGGTGTCTCTTCTATGATGACACGAAAGAGGACTATGGTGTGTTGGCCCATGGCAGTCCCTGAAACACACGGTTCGTAGCATCGAAGACAGAAAAGGATGTTGCTACTTTGAACTCAACACTTCCAAGTGGTTACAAGTGGACACTTGTTTGAATCCAAAAGAACCTCATGCAACCTTTTAGAGTTTCTGAGTTTGAAGTAGCAAACACACTTTCCTCATTTTGATGTGGTGAACCATGAGGTTCAACAATGTCCACGGCCTGCACACCACCATATGCCTCTTTGGTATCTCCATTTTTAGGCGAGACACCCAATCAGCACAGACAATTTAATCGCAGAGCCAGTTAGCCCCCTTTGCATCCTCAATGGATTCGTGTGTTCACCAATATCGTTAGGGTTTGTGGTTAATTATAGATTGAAAATTGCTTTATATGTTGGTATTGCCCTGGTAGCTTTGACTCAATACCTATAATAGCTCGGACTATGATACGGTAACCACACATGCACACACATACATGAATAAATTAAGAATCTAACAAATCATGAAACATAAACGAATGGCATCACACACACACACGCACATGCATGCTCACACGCACACCCTGAATCCTAAAACCTAAACACACACGAGGAGAAAAAAAAGAAAGAACATAGTAGAGTGCTAATCAAAACTCCCAAATCGTACGGTTATATCCTATTTTAGAATGTCACCGCATGCTCTCTCCCTACGGTGTTTGGGCTTTCTCGTGGAACTTATCGTCCAACAAGAAACATTTGAACTACGTCTTTATCGGAAGAAAACAAGGGAAACACACCTTCCTAGGATTGGGAGTGTTGGTTACCTTTAACTCTCTCTCTCTCTCTCTCTCTCTCTCTCTCTCTCTCTCTCTCTCTCTCTCTCTCTCTCTCTCTCTCTCTCTCTCTCTCCATATCCCTCGCTCTCTCTTGCTAAGCATGAAACATAACCAATACACAACACATAAATTATGATCCTGTAAATTAAAATAACAGGACTAGATTAAGATCCCACAAATCAGAGTAGAAACTAGTAAGCTTGAAACATTAATTATGTATACCACGAATTGTTGAGAGTGGGGATCATTTTTTTTCTTAGGCCAACTATGGAGTTCCCCAGCGGGTTCATAAAAACGCTAGTGGAGAAGTATCATCATTTCAAGGACAAACGTAATCAAGAAGGCAACATGAAGGCCTCAATGTGGTGAGAGAATCTAAACAATGTGGTGATGTTGAGTGACATTTTGTTCATTTTTTATGCATCAACTGGGGCGGAAATTTTGTAATCTTGATATACCAACACATATGTATTGTCAATTCATGACTATTTTAAGTTCAAACAAAAATGATGATTCAAATTAAACCACATTGAGGAATAGACATCAGTAAGAGACTCATATGTAATGAGGGGGTGTCTCTTCTATGAAGACACAAAAGAGGAGTATGGTGTGTAGGCCCATGGCAATCCTTGAACCACATGGTTCATAACATCGAAGAGAGAGAAAAATGTTGCTACTTTGAAATCAACACTTCAAAATGGCTAAATGTGAACACTTGTTAATCCAAGTGAGCCTCATGCAACCTTTTAGAGTTATTGAGTTTGAAGTAGCAGACATACTTTTCTCATTTCAACGTGGTGAACCATTAGGTTCAAGAATGTCAATGGCCTGCACAACATATGCCTCTTTGGTGTCGTCATTTTTAGGCGAGACACCCTATGGGCACAAACAATTCGATCGCGGAGCCAGTTAGCCCGCTTTGCATTCTCAATGGATTCATGTGTTCACCAATATTGTTAGGATTTAGGATATGTGGTTAATTATAGACGAAAAAATGATTTATATGTTGGTATTGCCCTCGTAGTTTTGACTCAATACCTATAATAGCTCGGACTAATTTATGGGAACCACACATGCACACACACACATGAAAAGATTAAGATCTAACAAATCATGAAACAAAAACGAATGACATCACACACGCACACGCACATGCACGCTCACACGCACACCCTAAACCCTAAACCCTAAACACACATGAGCAGAAAAAAAAAAAAAGAACATAGTAGAGTGCTAATAAAAACTCCTGAACCGTATGGTTATATCCTATTCCAGAATGTCACCACATGCTCCCTCTCTACGGCGTTTGGGCTTTCTTGTGGAACTTCTCGTCCAACAAAAAATATTTGAACCACGTCTTTATCGGAAGAAAACAAGGGCTACACACCTTCCTAGAATTGGGAGTGTTGGTTACCTCAATCTCTCTCTCTCTCTCTCTCTCTCTCTCTCTCTCTCTCTCTCTCTCTCTCTCTCTCTCTCTCTCTCTCTCTCTCTCTCCATATCCCTTGCTCTCTATTCCTAAGCATGAAACATAACCAATACACAACACATAAATTATGATTCTGTAAATTTAAATAATAGGACTAGATTAAGATCCCACAAATCAGAGTAGAATCTAGTAAGCTTGGAACATTAATTATGTATACCACGAATTGTTGAGAGTGGGGATCATTTTTTTTTTCTTAGGCCAACTATGGAGTTTAGCGGGTTCATGAAAACACTAGTGGAGAGGTGTGGTCATTTCAAGGACAAACATAATCAAGAAGGCAGCATGAAGGCCTCAATGTGGTGAAAGAATCTAAAAAATGTGGTGACGTTGAGTCACATTTTGTTCATTTTTTATGTATCAACTAGGGCAGGAATTTTGTAATCTTGATATATCAATTGAGGTGGTAATAATCTAGCAGTATTCAGGCACAAATTTGCCAATGTTTGCCAAAGATCTATTTTTGAAAGTAAGAGCAGAGGTCGGAATGGACCTCGGAATAAAATATGGTATAGTTCCTTAAACAAATTTAGATATTTCGAGGTCTATTCCAACCTCCACTTATTTCCACCCATTGTCAACAGATTCATCAATAAATGTAGAGGTTTGTTTCTAAAATGTGTACATGTATTTTCATAAATTCTAATGTAAAATAAAATTGAATGTATTCCTACATTACAAAATGTGCATCTACAACAAAAGATAGGAGATAAACATTTATGAACAGAGGTATATAATCTAGCATTTATGAGCTGGTAATAATCTAGCATATAATTTGTTTATGAATTGAAAAAAATGTATGAATAGAGGTCGGAATGGACATCGGAATAACAGATGGTATACTGTCTTAAAAAGAGACAAATGTTTCAACGTCTATTTCGACCTCTACTGACTTCCACCCCAATTGATAGATGTACTGATTATCAACAGATTTATCAATAAAAGTACAAATTTCTTTCTAGAATGTGTAGATCTGTTCTCATAAATCCTCATGAAAATAAAATTGAATGTAGTTCTACACTACAAAATGTGGATCTACAACAAAAAAATAGGAGACAAACTGCTACAATATTATACAAGTACATAGAACTGCTACTAGTTGTGTTAGTCAGCTGCTTGGACGATGTTAGAGCCCAAAAATCGGCATAAAAAACTACAAAACAATTTCATATCAAGAACCCATGTAACAAATCCTCATGAAAAAATCATAGAACTAGTCATCACAATTGAATATTTGTTTAAAAAAGACACCCAAGATTTACAAATGTATCATAAAATTCAAAGATCTGTCATTTGAAAGCTCAAAAAAAAAGTCAACGGAGGTCGGAATAGACACTGATATGCTGTTAGAACTAGCATGATTTATTTCGAGCTCCATTCTGACCTTGAAAGTACCTCAGAAAACTGTTATGATGATCTGTCTGAAATGCTATGATGAATATCGATCAAGTATCCAATAATGAAATCTGCAAAACAAAAATTCAATATTGTTGTTTGTTTTGTTTAGTATCACAAAAAATAGTTATAACAAATTAATTTTACAAAAAGAGCAACAAACATCCATATGCAATTTAGCATATCCACCAAAAAATTGGCAACAAGATCTGGCATCAAAACAGCCATCAGAATAGGCAATGATTTAACAAATCCAACAGATCTGTATATTCTGATGGGTATTCCGACTCTCTGGAAGTGTGGATCTAAAGCACCCAGTATTCTCACCTAGAATAGTCTTCAGAATAGCAAACGTTGCAGATCTGTCTATTCAGACGGTCGTTGCGACCTATCTTTAAAAAATTGCATCCGCCGACTCCTTTGCCTAAAAAATAAGCCTACATAGAAAACGTGGTGTCAATGAAACCAAATCAAGATCATATTGAGATGGAAACTATGATGCTAGAGAAAGAGAGAGTGAGAAAGGAGATTTCCTTGAATCCAACAAATCAAAAAGCCTCCATCCTCCACTTTCTCTTTTTTTTTTTGACCTCCCCACATTTGATTTTGCAAGGAGTAAGCTAAGAGGAAGAGCAAGGGCAACAAGCTCGGTTCTAATTAAAACCCTGACCGGTGAGTACACTTGTTACCCTAAATCAGCTTATGTGTAGAACCGGCGGATATGTTTCTTTGTAAGAACCGGCCACCATTCAGAACCGTTGGGTCCCTTTGAGCCTTGGAGGGGGGTGTAACCCAAGTATCAATTCACCGTACAGAACCTAACATTTATTAATGGCTTTTAGCAAGTGACTATTTTAGCAATAATCATTTTCAAAATGATTTTTTATTAATTTTTCTACAAATAGTATATATTGGAAACCAAATATAGGAACCGACGGTTCTTATAGAAATCCGGTCTGAATCTATTTCTGGAAATCGGGAAAGCTGACAATATAGTATAGTAAAAAAACTGGCGAGAACTGAAGAGTGAGGCTAGCCATGTAATGATGCACATAGGCATGCTTCGCATATCTAGGCATAATCCGATCTAATTGTATTGCTAATTTCGAGATACTAGTTGCACTAGACTCAAATTTAGTTATTATATACATGTCTTTTGTTCGTCTAAATGCATTTATCTAGTTTGTGTTATGTATTGATAATCATTTCTAATTTTATGCTGCATCCATTGTCAACTACCAAGGTGCACCAATGCAAATGGCCAGTTCATATTCCTCATCCTCAGATGATGAGGCAAGACCATCACATATAGGATCAGAGGCCTAGTTACACCAAAGAATACCATGCCCATGTGCACAATGTAAGTATGCACTATGACGAGAGCGACGTATCACTATATCACATGTTCGCATGTATGGTCAGATTGAGAGGGAGTCATTATTTGTGCAGACGTAGGTCGGTTCTTTGGTGAGTTCTACTTTGCAAACCTCTTTGTATTGCTAAAATTAAATAAATGATCGCCCTTTCTGATTGGAGTAATATTCTGTTATTCTTGATTGTTGTTGCACTTGTATTGTGTAGGATGATGACTCACATTCACATGACTATCAAAGAATTCAACCAGATGTTCTCATGCAATCCGCATAATTCAGACATGCAAGCACACGAGAGCCACCACTTTCCTCGCATACACCACCCACGGACTTGCATGGAGATATGTCCCGAGGAGACACGACACACGAGGATGTGCCATTCACATCGCATGATCACGTGGGGGACATGGATGACATGATAAGCATTCTTCACAAACCCACTCGAGGCCACATTGACAAGGGAAGAAGAGATGATGTGTGGCTTGACATCCACTCCTTTGTACGAGGGTGCACAAATGTCAAAATTGCAAGCTCGTTTGCTACTTTCGAACTTGCAAACTAAGTACGGGTGGTCGGATGCGAGCGTGACAGAGTTGTTTGGGTAAGTTTGCTTGCTTCCTGATGTGTGTTATAGACAAATTGCTCTAATCTCATTTTATTTTTGATTCATGCATTGCGAGAAACTATATATAACTAGATTTATATTTTGTTGTAGTTTGCTCAGGAAAATGTTGCCCCCAAATAACACCATGGCACATCTCAACAAGAAGCCAAGAAAATGTTCTCTGCGGTCGGCATGGATTACAAGAGCATCCATGCATGTCCCAATGATTGCATCTTATATCGAGATGAGTTTGAGGAGGCAAGCACATGTCCATGCTGTGGTGAACACCGCTACACGCAAGATTTACAAGGAGCGACCATACCCGCCAAGGTGGTAAGACATTTTTCCATCATAACCAGGATACGCCACATCTTTAAGTGTGATTCCATCGCAGAGCTAATGACATGGCGTTTGAGCAATCGTTCATCCAACGATACTATGAGGATCCTTGCCGATTCTCCAGCATAGAAGCACGTGGATGCAACTTGGCATGAGTTTAGGGATGAGCCTCACCATTTGCATTTGGGGTTGGCCATGGATGGTGTGAATCCATTAGGTTTGTGCTCCACATCATGATCCACTTGGCCGGTTGTCTTTGTAAACTACAACATCCCCCCTTGGCTAAAGAAGGGGCACCTAATGCTCGCCCTTCTTATCCTCAAAAAATACAAGGCAAAAGCTATGGATGTGTCATTAGTAAAAATATAGGCCCAAAGAGGGCCCTATAAGAAATGCCATGTAGGAGAGAGAAAAATAACTATAAAGTAATTATAATATCATTTTCTAACTACTTTACGCATCTGCCCGCACTACTTTCCATGTAAATGAATGTACCTTAGTTTAGTCACATCAAACTTCACTGGTGTTTAGCCATAGTTAAAATATAATTTTTCAAAATGTTGAAATATTCCCTTCCAATAGTTGGGAACACTCAAAAATTTGAATTAGGAGTGACATTTTTAAAAAAACCCTACGCCATCTCTATCTCCAGGGTCAAAAACAAGTGTTTAGCGCCATCTCAATCTCCAGCAGAGTCGTTAGCGCCATCTCCAGCTTTGTTATTGTCATTGTGTTGTTTGTTACTATACTACTGTACTGATGACAAAGCTTTATCATCTTCATGTGGATCTGTCACCGGAATATGCTCTAGTCAGGACGAGAAATTCAAAGCAACCCAAATTGCCAACTTCTGATATGGTCCGATACAGGGAGGAAAAGCTAAAACATGTAGATTTATGGTCATCAGGAACATTGTATCCTATTGATCCATGTTCATTGCCACATCCAAATTTTCATTCGGTGAGTCAGTTGATAATCTATGTGTCATGGTAAAAATGGCCTTTTGGGTTACTGTGAGAATTTGATGCTCTATGGGAATGCACATTCAATACGAAGAATACATTATTTGGAAGAGGAATCAAGGAAAATATCAAAGGAGTGCGAAGAAAAATCTACAAAGATGAAAACTTGTCTGGATGAAAATGAGATGCTCAAGGAGGAGATCCAAAGGTTGAAATCTTCTTTGCATCATTATACAACTAGTAATGATGAGATAAAAATTGCATTTCACTCCATGTGTATCTCATATTTGTCTCTTGTTAAAGATATGGATGTGCTCAACAAAAAGGTCTGAAGCAACAAGAGAAAAAGACTGGTAAACAAGGATATATGTGATCTATCATCCAGAGGAGGTCATAGAAAAAGACGAATCCGTGCAAATAAGTAAGTTATAGCTTATTTGGTATTGATATTGCTTGAACTTTTTGATTCATTCATAATCAATAATTTTGTTATTTATTCATTTCAACTTTCTGTGGATTTGCTTATTATATACTACTGTGAACACTATGAGTGTCCTAATTTCTACTGACATTTTCATGAACATTATGTTTGCAATGCAGATCAGCATTGGTTGTTGAAGAGCATTTGGCCGATGAGATTTCAATTGGGAACTCACTAGGCTCTATCTTGACTTCTAAATCTATGAAATCAATGTTAAATAATAAAAAAATGAAAAAGATTAAGGCTTCAATTATCGATAGCATTATGGATGAAGTTGGAAAAATATTAGACACTACATTGCTTCAGGGGGCATGTGACTTTTCTAGCATCAGTAGGGAAGCATATGCAACAATGTTTAAGATGATAAAGGAGGCATTTGCATAGGTAAATATTAAAAAGTTTCCAATCCCACGACCATTTCATCTTTTAAAAAAGAAAGACGTGTAAAACCACGGTATGCAGACAATAGTTGGTAATCCATCTCATATCAATGAAGTGTATTGCTCGAAAGGAGAAAGTCTAGCTTATAACAATTCCAACAATTTATTTATTGACATTAATCAGTTATTAACATTCATCATAAATTTTTACGGTATTACAAATGAGAATGTCCATAACAAGTTGATAGTTGTTCTCAAATTAGATGAGTCTGAAATTATAAAAGGACAAAAAATGAAAAGAGTCAGTCTCACGATCATGAATTGAGCACTTTCAAATTTAAAAGACTCATAAGGCCTCAATTTCAGTGTTCAATCAGAAAATGATATCTGGTGGTTGGCAGCATTTCAAGTATAGTAGTTCCTTTGCATAATAAATAGGGAATCATTTGAATATGGATTTCATATCTAAAATCTTCTCTGTGTTAATATTATGAGGCTAATCACCTTTTTGTATTTCTTTATAGGTGCTGAAAGAAGACCATGACATTCTCTCATGGATATTTAATATAACATCATATCCTGCCACCATAAAAAATCACATGGAGGGAGTTCCACTCAATATTCCTGGAATTGGCACTTTCAACATTGAATGGCATTTAGCAAGAAATTTGAAGACATTAAAATGTATGTTCAATGTATCTCATGGCGCTAACTCTAAACACCCTTGTTTGTACTACATGAAAACAACAAAAGACATGACAAGGAGTACAAGAATATCAAGAGATCGAGAAGATCCTAATTGGAAACCTGTACTACCAATTCCTCTATGAAATGTTCATATCTGTACATTGCATGCGGAGGTGCATATTGTAGAAAAAATAATATATCTTCACATCTTGTTTGCATGGAATTCCGAGCCAGAGGCCTCTGCGAAGGAAGCTATTTCCAGATTAGAGGATGTGTTGTCCAAAGCAGGCTTACATGAAGGCCATGTTAAAATAAAAAAAGATGACAAGCTATCAGGTAAAACAGGAAATATTCCATGCAAGCCGAGCATTGGAGGATCTAAAGCTCGAAGATTTTTATCAAATTATTTTGGCAAACAATCTAAGGTTCAATACGCGGTTTGGAAAGAAATTATTGCAGCGACTCAAGATTTTGAATAAGAATGTTCTACTTGTATACACAAAGTAGAAGTTTGGAAAAAGTTAGACAACATGGTGAAATACTTGAGAAAAGATAAATTTTCAAATACTGATGTACAAATGATACAGAAAACAACCAATGAATTTGTGGATGCAATTCAAATGGCATGCGGTGTTGATCATATAACACATTATATGGTAAGATTTTGATTTTATACTATGATAGACAAATATGTGCAATTAAATTAGATACTTTTGGTACTGATTTAGATTATGTTTTTATGACATGCAGCACATATTACGACATCATTTGACATTCTTTGCAAGAAATAGTGGAAGTTTTAGCATATGGTCATCGCAAATAATGGAAAAATCTCATTGGCAAGCAAGAGCGGCATTTCATAAAAGTGCACAACATGGCGGGACTAGCACACAAAATAGCTATATACTGCAACTTTTCCAATGGTTTTATAGAAGAATCCAAATTCGTCATAATACAAAATCAACGGATTATAAAAAATTTCAAAAAGCATGCAAATTTACACAAGCCAGTAGGCTATAGACACACAATAAACTTTTGTATATTAAATAAAAATATTTACAAAGTACAATTCAACAGTATCTAAGTTGCTTCCGATATTTTTTCCAATGAAAGTTGCAACTTAGAATCATGCAACAATTTTTTTCTTTCATATGAATCCAATAACTCATAGTTTTCCTGCTTACTCAGATCAATGTAAGCAGCATACACTGCAAAATGAGATGATCTGAGCATGGAATTCACTGGTCCATATTCTAAAATTTTAACCGCAACAATTTTTTTTACAAAAATTATTCTATGCACCTTATTGAATTTATGTCCTCCAAGAAAATGAGACAGTGCCTTGATTTCCATAATGATAGTTTCACCATGTTGATGAAACTTTACTTATCTCATTATTCTTGAAGGACTTCAAATAGTGCCCCAGTGCATGATCTCTTGAAAGTTCTCTATCAAAAGATCTCTGCCCTTCTCGACATATTGCGAAATCATCAAAAAAAATCATTTCCTAAAATGATAAAAAACAAAGTAAGATCCAGTATATAAACTGACATAACCAATCTACTAGTAGTTGATAAGATATAAAAACTTACGCATTCGGCTTTGTCTTCACTGATTACTGTCTCTCCATCAATATTATGTCCACCTTTTGATGTCAATATTGTTAGTGAATAGACAGTTGGCTGTGGAAAACCAAGTTGACTTTGGATTCTAAGAAACTCCTCCTCAGAAGATAGATCATCTTCTTTGTTGTGCATTTCCTCCACAGCCATTTTCAAGCAATCTTTTCCTGAATAAAACTTATCATTATGTACATCGTCAACACCAGGAGAAGATCATCAGCATCAAAATCAATTATATCCAAAAATTCATCTAGCTCTTTGCTCAAAATGCAAAGAGTCTCAACTTCAGTGAAGTAAAAACGATCTGATATTGTCAAAAAAGAATTATTATCTATACTATAAGTAGGCAAAGTGATCAAAGGTTAATCAGAAGGAGAAAGGGTAGTGGGGGTTCTAGGGCCTATAACCGTAGCCCTATTTCAAGCAAGATCAAAATCAGAACAGTAAACTAACACTCGTATCAATAAAAAAAGTATCTATATCTACAATCTTGGACTTTTCAAACTTTGTACCACTAGAAGAAGCTGCTTCAAAAGTGGAGGGAACAGCCTCCGAATCGTCAAAAATATTTAACAAAAGAAAAAAAAAAAAAAAAGCAGATTGAAAATCAACAAATCTACATTTCTTATTATGAATTGGGCACTCATCTACAGACTTGAAATCATTATGTAACTTGGTAAACATTTTGTCAAGCTTAGCTTTATAGATATGCTTGTCGAGTGCCACCAGGTCTTGATAATGAATCATGTCCTTATTCTAAGATCTGAATAAGGGAGTACTGAGCAGGGACTTATATCTGAGATATATCTCAAAAAATGCCTACACACCAGTGCCCTCAGTTATAGAAGGTAGAATAAAAAGAAAAAGAGAAAAAAGAGATTTGAAGTACTCTAACCTATCAGTAATACCAAATTCATGAAAAAAAGAAAGCAAACTAGATTTAAAATTAGACATTTAAACAAAAACAATAGAAGTAATGTTTTAAATATCGCTCTCAGACGCAAAACCCAGATCCGACAAGCACGGCAAGGCAACGTGCACTCGAGAGAGATATTTCAAGTTGGAGTATCGGATCCGAGTGCAAGAACAAAGAGCAAAAAAGAAAAGAGATGCGAAGCGCGCTTGAATGTGATATCGGACGATGCAGTATCAGATCCAGACGCAAAATAGTCAACGAATGGGTAATGAGAGCAAGTGGCGCGCTTGAAATCGATATCCGGCAAAGCAGTCGTAAATTTGTGTGAAATTCCGAGCCGAAGAAGACCTATTTATAAAAGAAAATTCGCACGTGTGGATTAGCGACGAGAGAACACGTGTCGACTTGTGATTGGTCAAAATAAATGCGCCGTACCTAGAATGACTGATCTAACATCTGTCACGTGTGAGAATGACACGCGTCGAGAGTGCATTCGCGCACGTGGCCTAATAATAGGGTCATCATTGTCAGTACGGACAGTCCACATTCGCTAATAATCTATCAACACGTGTCCTCATCGTCTTTTCACACGTGCGGAAATTTCGTATATATAAGTCCTCAGAAATTTCATTTTTTTTCGCAAAATTTTCGCTTTTAGCTCCCAATATAGCTCTCAAGCGCGCTCTTTCACCGTTCTAGCTTCTGTCCTCTCACAGTGCGCTCGAGTCGATACCGTTGGTATTCCAATATTGCTTTCGAGCGTGCACCTCATTTCATAAAATAATCTCTGTAGATCTTGCGCTCGAAACCAATATTCAATTCTGGTATCGATCTCTAGTGCCCTTTCATCGCAAATTTTTTTGTTTTCATCCACTTTTCTTTTGTTCAAATTTTTTTTTGTTTATTTTTTTCCTCTAAGTATGATGGCCAAGACCAAATTCACTGCCCGTGCTATACCCATTGTACAACCATCCCATTCACATGTTCCCCCTTGTACTGGCCGTAGGCATGGCAGGAAGCAGGTCTTGCTGAGGGAGATTGGAAAACTCCAAAGATCAACTGAATTGTTGATCCCTAGAGATCCTTTCGGCCGATCTGTATGGAATGTCACTCTGTCACTTGGGCTGGATGTTCGTTTTGTTGTGACAGCCATGCAGGCCTTGCAGGGTGCTGCAGAAGATTTTTTGTCCCAGCTTTTTGAGGATTCGTGTCTTTTGCAGTGCATGGCAAGCGTGTCACCATCATGCCAAAGGATTTCGTCATTCTCAAAAGGCTTCAGGACATATATTCTGGTCTGCATGTTGATAATGCCAGCACCTCCAAAGACTTGCCTCTGAATACAACCGATTTGCCTACTACCTCTAGGAGGAAGAGAAAGTAGCCTGTCCCCAAGAAGGCTGGATCTCGAAGGCCAGCTGCTTCCCTTCCTCCTAGAGTTATCCCGATGTTTGCATAGCAAAGGTATTTAAACATCCTAGATTGTTTAAATTGGATGCTAGTGTAGCTATGGAGAGCGTGAACTTGGCCAAGGAGAAGATCACTCAAGTGGAGATCTTGCTAGGATTGAGGAGTATCAAAGAGAGGAAGATCTTGAGGATCAACCTCAAAAACTGAGAGCTCCAAAAAGTTTCTCGATGACAAAGGCCGAGTCATCAAAATCCAGGCAATCTATTCATTCAAGTGTGCACCTTGCAAGGGTGAGAAGCAATGGAGATGCTACTATCTTTGAATTTTTCATAGATAGTGTTAAAAGACTTGAAGTGACTTATTTTCTTATAATTTTTCTTACTCAAATAAAGATGTACCAAATATCACTCCATTCATATTTTTCTTGGAAGTTCAATTGAGAAAAAGAATTGGTCGAACGATATGTCTTTTCTTTAGGGTATTATGGTGTGCTCATTTTTTTTATAATTTTCAGTTCATCTTGAATGAAAAATGTCATTCTCACCACTTGAATTTGATTTTGAATAACAATAAGAGCTAGGTCGTGGGCTATATGTATTGGGGCATTGTTTTTAGTCTATTTTCATCATGGCTCCTAATCCCATCTGCTGATGATGTGATAGGTGACTTACATGGGGCCTGTTGTATGCCAACTTTGTTTGAATATGGAGTTGCTACTATTATCGTCACTAAAAAAAGACAATAATTTATAGTCTTTCAATCATGGAGAAAAAAATTGTTGATTAGCACTAGAATTGTTTTCAACACATTTTTGTGTGCATGTGCACAAAAGTGTGCATAAAACCCTTGGTCACTTGACGAGACATAACATGCCATCAAATGATTGAAATTTCAATCTTTCAATTGTATGTGAAACTAGACTTGACTCTTCATTGTGGTATTAAAAGACGTAAAATTTGTTTCTCTCAATTGATGGCAATTTTCTCCCAAAAAACTTCAATTTCTAGCACTTAGGTGCACGTATGTATCTCTATAGGACTCCAAAAAAAATTTCTAATAGACATGTTTCTATGGTCACAAAGGATTTTTGAAAGTAGATAGCCAAAGAAAGGGTTGTAAAATGCACCTCCAAAAGAGTTGAAACTTTCTAGCACCTTTCAATAATTTTCAATACTTAACATGGGTAACTTTAGATGCACATATCTATCTCTACATAACTCCAAATTGAAAAAAGAAAATGAGAGACATGTTTCTATAGTCATGTAATACTTTTTAAAATAGACAAACCAAAATAGATATTGTTAAAATTATGGTATTATACACTCATATATGATATGTCCAGTTTTGGTGATTTTTATCAGCATTTAAAAGGGTAACTTTGAATGCATGTATCTATCACTATAGATCTCCAAATCGAAATTGTTTTTAATAGGCATGTTTCTATAATCATATATGATTTTTAAGAGTAAACAGGCTAAAAATTGAATGTAAAATTTACAACAATATAGTTGCATATATGAAAATATCGAAGTTTGATCAATACTCCCACATGTTTGACACAACATATCTTACACATAAGTTGCTCAAAATGAAAGTCTCAAAATTTTTAATCGATAAATGTATATATGAGAAACACACATGTGAAAGGATTTGATGTGATTCATCATAGTTTATGAGTTATGATTTTTTGAATAAGTGCTTGAAATGCACACTTTTGTGCACATTTTGTGATACAAATTTTTCATTCATGAAAAATTGAAACATTCAAATTGAATATTGATCATATCTAAAACATTGTTTTAAGTTTGTAGAATAGTCAAGTGTGTTCTTTCTCTGCAACAATTTGAGAGACATGTTTCTATGGGCATATAATACTTTTTAAAGTAGACAAACCAAAAATATTGTTAAAATCATGATATTATACACTCATAATGGATATTTCCAATTTTGGTAATTTTTATCAACACTTAAAAGGGAAATTTTGAATGCACGCATCTATCTCTACAGATCTCCAAATTCAATTTTTTTTAATAGGCATGTTCTTATAATCATATAGGATTTTTAAGAGTAGACATGCTAAATATTAAATGTGAAATTTACAACAATGTAGTCCCATATATGAAATCACAAAAATAATAACTTCACATTAAGCATAATGTATCATTGTAGGATTCTTACCTAATTGCATCAATTGACCAAAAAACTTATTATCATTCAATAGATAGATTGTATGTTTGGTATTTACAATGTACATGGTTGTGTCTTGCTCAAAGCTATTTGTAGGCACCTTGGTAGAAATCCACATTTACCTAAATGAATAATCTTTCTTTCCATTGGTGTGTTAGTCAAAATCATGACCAGTTAATGAAGGATGAGCAATGGAATTGTTCATATATGTAACAATATTGTCATGCGTTTTGGACATCCATTGACATACATATAATGTACTTTCGAAACCTTTTTTCCTTGCATGTGCCTCTAGTCTTTGTCTAATGCCAAAGATGACCCAAGATTGATAGCAACTATCTTGTTGATAAGAGCTGGCTGATGTGGAGGAGTGTGTAGGCATTCGGACACCTAGGTTTTCCATATGGGTGAAGGCGCTGATGGTAATCAGACCACCGCAAGTGATCCGGACAGGACGTTTGAAAGTAGCCTGAAATTCTTTTACGAGAAACGAAGTCCGGGTGTTGGTCCTTCCATCATGGTCATCATGATGATGACTTGTTTGGAGACGTGGAGGGGATGGTGAGAATTCACGATGATGGTGGCGGACAGAAAATCTATCGCATTACGGAGATTTGGATTTTTTATTTGTGAAATCAGATACCTGTCATTGGTTTTTGTCTTTACGTCATCATGATATGGACAAAAAAATGTGGATATGTCAAACTTGGCTAGGGCTGGAGTGGCTGGTAGGTGAGTGAAATGCAAAAGGCTAAGCCCTAATGATATCAGCACAGGATCAAGGGAGACTACATGGTCTTGCTCCTTATAAGTTATGGCGAAATGGTCAAAGTCAATAGTGGAAAAGACTTGCTCAACTAGGGCAAAGTTTTGGAAGATGGGTACTTCCATGTTGTGGAGGCGGCAGTGGTAGTCAACACGGGTGGACAACCATCGGTGCAAAGAGCTGCAATCTCTTACTCTGTGAGTAATGGGAGGATTGTGTACTACGAAAGTGCACGAGCGGCACGAGTAGGAATCAGCAGGCAGATCAAGGAGATGTCTCTCCCTACTCTCGGCTAGGAGATGTGGATGAGGTTGGAGAGGAAGATGAGGTGGATCCGGTCTGTTGAGTCACGGATGGTGAGATAGCGGTCTGTGAGGACGTAGTGGGACTAGAAGAATGGCTGGGGCTAGGCGGTGTGGCGGTGCTTCGGGTGATGCAAACTCTTTGGCCAGGGGGGGCAATAGCGCCCAAAAGTCGACATTTCGGTGCCATGGGTGTAATCAGGTACTGATGTGGATGAGGGTCAGAGGGTGATCTAAACTAGTGATGGCGAGCAATGGGGGTGGCGAGTAATCATTGATGGCAAGTAATGAGTCGGTGAGTAGATAGAGATGGCGAGTAATGAGTGTCGGCAAGTAGTCGAAAGATGGCGAGTAATGAGAATGGCGAGTAATGAGTGATGACGAGTAATGGCTGGTGGCGAGTAATGAACGACGAGTAATGACGGTGAATAATGAACAGATGGCGAACAAAGATGGCACGACGAGTAATCGGGTGGCGACGAGTAATGGATAGTGAGTAATCAGTGAGTAATAAGATGCACTTTCGTATAACTCACCCATATATGTAGGGGTGGCTTTAACTCGCCTGTTGCCATTTTTGGAAATCAGTCCAATCTATGTTGAAGCATCAATTTTGGCATTGTGCATAGTCCATTTTTGGTTTGGCTGCCAAATTTACAAGATTTTTTAATTAGAACCTCCTGTTGTTTACTAAAAATATCAATTTTGTCAAAAAAATGAGCCTAACTTACGTTTAGGCTTGAATTTTTCTAGATAGAGTTGACCATGCATTCATTTGCAATAATAATGGTGGGGACAAGGACTACCAAAAATAGCAATAGTGCTATTTGCAGACCGTTCAAGGCATTTTTGGGGCTTTTTTACAAGAAAAAAGAAGAAAAGGCAAGTTAGGTCGGGATTTCTACATGGGATTTTTACAAGGGCAAGGGCAGTTTACAAGGCGGGATTTTCTAAACACAGGGTTCCGTCGGCACCTATCCTATCTAACTAACTAATTTCCTATCTATTCCTGATCTAAGACTAAACTATACTAAGGGGCATCATTCTAGTCTAATTGGGTCACCAAGCCTATTTTTTTTAAGGTTTCTAACTTGAACTACCTAGTCTAGGCTGACTTGATCTAACTCTACTTGGTGTAGTCTATCTTACTTGGTAACCTACCTATCTTTCTAATCTACCTAACTACCTAACTAGATAATCTAATCTACGGGTCATGGTCGATTGCTACCCTAAGCTAAGGATCACGATCTGGTACTCTATGATTAACTAGATCTTAGTCTATCTTAGTAGGCCAACTAGTCTAAAATCCGCCTGGCTAACTATATATCTCTATATAATCTAAATGTTATCTTCCTAGGCTAACTAGGGTTAACTAAGCCTAACTAACTAATCTATCTAAACTAAGATCAAGTAGCTAAGGAGATCTTATCTAGCCTAACTTTTCCTATCTAATCTATCTATCCTCACAAGTTCTAGTGGGCACCCAAAACATATTAAGATATTTTCGTATAGGAATTTAGCAGTGGAGTTGGCATCAGATTTCCTCACTGCTTTGGCTTCTATCCATTTGGTCAAGTAGTTGGTGGCCAAGATGATGTAGCGAGCTTGGGAGCCACAGGCAGCTGGATGAATAGGGTCAACATAGTCAATGCCCCATTTCTCAAATGACATTTCAGCCAAAATAGATCGTAACGACATTCTAAAGGATTATAAAACGACCCCCAAACAAACTGCCAATCTAAGAAAATTCTAATGAAAGTCGGTCTATACCACAATTACAGCTCAAGCTCCATTGGGTATGGAGTCGAAAATAAGGCCGTTCATGATCACAGGCACTTTCAATGGCAATCGGCAAGGCAAATTCCTAACGGTCTACTATTCCTCACTGTTTGAATGTGTGTGCACGTAGAGGACGGGGAGGACGGGGCCTCAGCAAGGGTTGCAGTTTAGGGTATTTGCAATAGGAATCACATGCATGTAGCTAAGCTATATTTTCATACCATAAGTTGATACTAAGGGGCGGATAAGTGTATTTCAAAATCTGGACTGCCCACGTTGTGAGACCACTTGCTTGAAACAAGTGGGAATGAATGCAAAACTCGAAATAGGATAATATAATATGGCCATTCATTAGGTGTTAGCCTAGAGAGCCACCACTTGCCCTGGAGTAAGTGAACATGTATGAAAACCTCCAGGGATCTCCTTACATATATGTGAGTTCATCATTCTTCATCAGAGTTCTTATTATAGTCATCCACACCCTCGGGACCTGACGAGAGATTAGATTTGAGGTTCTTGACAATCAACAGAAAACAGGGTGCGGAAGGAAGAAGAAGGGCGACCTTCACCAACTCGCAGGGCAAGGTAGAAGGAGCCGGACACAGGAGACAGGAGACGGGAGAGCGGCTACAGGTGAGGGCGTAAATAGGCAGTTGATGAGGGTACGGAGCAGACAAGAGGAGGGAGCCACAGGGTCAGGTGATGCCAAGAGGGCTGATTGGGCCGCAGATCAAGGAGCGGGGCAGGGGAGGATCTTCCAGCGTGCAGGCAGGGTCGTTGATGAGAGTACAGCCCACACATAGTCGCAGGGCAGGGTAGAAGGAGCCAGAGACTGAGCTGGAGCGCAAATGGATCGCAGATAGGAAATGGAGAAGAAACCGCAGGCAGGGATCTGCAGGCAAGAAAGTGGAGAAGGGGCGCAGGTAAGGGTAGGGATTGGGAGACACAGCTCTACACAGGCCGCAGACAGGGATAAGGAGTGATGACCGCAGATTCAGGAGGTAGGAGGTCGTTGATGAGGGAACGGGGCAAGGATTGGGATGCACCCACAGGCAGATCCGCAGAGGGCAACGATGAGGAAGAGGCAGTACTCTGCCACCTATCTTCCACACTACTAGTGGATCAACACTCTGCTCCAGACAGCCTTTCTAATGCTATCGAATACCTCTGCAAATCACTACCATTTTTGCATTCATCTCTTGTGAAAGATTTACACACTCACTGTGTATTTTCAAACACATATCACTATGCCATACATGTATGAATAGTTAAGCATCACTATTATCTTATCTACATTCTAAACATCCGTTACACAAAATGTAATCAAGAGACAGATCTCTGATTCTCACATTCTATACACAAAATTGTGTGCTTATGAGCCAGAGATTTGTATCCCACAGACAAATCTCTTAATTAGCAGGTTTCAAACATTCAAGAATCTTTGTCACAACAATAGACAAAGCATAAATATAACTCCTTGAATAACAGCCAATCTTAAACAAATCTCAAAACCTTGTAAGTGAAACAGCAAAGCTTTCAACAAATGCAAGTCCTGCAATCACAATGTTAGACATAGCAGAGAGATGCAAATTGAAGTTCCACAATAGTAGGGTCTGCAATCACAAGATAAGAGACTGCAAAAACAAACAACACCAAATCTGATTCCACAAATAAAATGGTAAAAACACAATGCTAGAGATCAAACCAGTGAATCAATAGCAGTGAAATGGGATAGACAGCAAAGTGGAAGAGGCTAAGAGTGGAGTCACCAAGCACAACAGCTTCTTCTCCTTCCTTCTCTCTTCACCAAAAGCTCTCTGCACACAAGTTTCTCTCTACAATCTTTTCTCTCTTTCTCTTTATCTCCAAGAAGATGAATAATGATGTTACCTAGAGGCTGGCCCCTTCTAATGCTAGAGAGGGCTGAGGCCCAAAGAGGTGCACCTCTTCATGAATGGGCACCAATAGGGGATTTTTGGCAGTTGGGGCCAAACTTAAGGGCTGAGTCCCAAAACTGCTTTTAAAGCACTAAAGTGGCCTACGGTGAATAAAACTGCCATTTAACTGGTTTTAAGACGAACTGGCACCTCCTAGTCCCGACAGACCCGGGAAATAGGGGCATAGGCCTCTTAAATAAATTTAAGTCCAACGTAAATTAATAAATAGACGGTGTTTCAATAAAAGTGCAACCGGCCATAATGGGCCATTTACGCGTCAGTTTTAAGCAGTTCCGCATCAGCGTAATAGCGTGTAGCGATGATTCTCCCTCAAAAATTACTTGAAAAGAGAGTTTTTTCCCCGCAAACACATTCTATCCTTTCTCCGGGTTCGGTTGGAACTGTTGGCAAACGTCACAAATTTTTACCTGATAGTGAATATCTTTGAACATTGTGGGCCACCACAGGCCATGTTGTAGCACTTTCCTTTTGGTAGCTTCGGCAACGAAGTGTCCTCCCCTATTCCTTTGTGGGCAATACTTACAACTTGGAACACTTCGTGCGGTAGGACACATCGGCAAATGATTCCATCATTACAGATGCAATAAAGTTGTCCTGCTATCAATGTGAAAGAGACAAATTTAATGATTATCCTACGTCGTTCTACCTTGCTCATCTCAGGGGGAGGATGTCTCGACATAAGATATCCAATGATATCGGCATCCCCACTCATGGATGGCATCGTCGTTGAATAGGATGGCATCAAGGAGTTCGTCATCGACCCCTCTACTCTCAAGAACATTGTGGATACATGAGAGGTGATTGGCGAGATAGTATTGTTTTGTGGTGGCTTAGTCGTTATAGATTTCCACAAAAATGATGAATTATGTAGAAAAAAGGTTCGATCATTCCCAATAGAGAGAATAATCTCATCTTTTGCATGGTAAATGTATATATGATGGTAAACGGACTGGTATGT
Organism: Diphasiastrum complanatum; assembly: GCA_029204225.1. Classification (NCBI taxonomy): domain Eukaryota; kingdom Viridiplantae; phylum Streptophyta; class Lycopodiopsida; order Lycopodiales; family Lycopodiaceae; genus Diphasiastrum; species Diphasiastrum complanatum. Next base: position 63,861,271 of record CM055099.1, on the reverse strand, counting down.
ATAAAATTCACAACGAATACTACAGCGACATAACTGGTTATCCAAAGATATTTGGGTAAATTGGCATCCAAGAACACCAATGATGAATTTGGTCAAGGTCTATAAATGTAAGGATTACTTTATCTTTCAGGCTCTTCAGGCATCAAGGAAACAGTCGGAACTGACAACAACTAGCAATTAGATTCAGTAAGCGGAATCACATTAGCTAAGGATTCTTCTTAATCAAACACAGAGAATTAGTCATTATCGCAGAAAGCAAGCATAACAGAGCCTCAAACAATCATGTTATCTGAACACATAGCTCATTCAGAAATGAAAGAAGGTCTGCTAAGAAATGATGCTTAATAGCTTCGGCTAATACCCTACACACATTAGTCAGAATTGTTACTTGCTGGTGTCACCTGAAAATCCATGTTAGAGTAACTGAAATTCAGTATAATATAAGAAATGTGTGTGACGCAAACAGAACAATATCACAATCATCCACAGATCATGCAAAGTGTGTTCGCACATATGATAAGAAGTAATTCTGTGAAAGATAGTAGAAGGAAAAGAATGCTCAAGCTATAGGAACTCGCTCTTCTCTCTATTGATACTCAACTCTGCATAGAAATGTGTCAGTACAATGGCACAAAGTGTCGACCTTATAGGAACGATCACCGGCCTCAATGTCGTTCGAACCGTTAAATGTCGGTTCTGGACTTCTATTGCGTCTCTTTAAAACGTCGCAACTTCTACTTAAAATATGAATTTACAAATTGCGAAATAGGCCTTTACATGTATTTAGGCACTATAGCAAATTTTACGTATATAAAAATTGAAAATTTTTACAATATATGACATAACTCGGATAATGTGAAATCATAAGTCTCCACGTATCCCCTTCCTCAACTGTGCAGCGGCTCGCCAACAATCTGATTTACATCCTTCTTTGTCGCTTTCGTCTAGCTGGCTTGCTGTGAAAAATTGCCTTGGCTCGGGCTTCATTCTCTTCGTTATCTTGCTCCAATGTCAGCCCTTTTGTTGCCAGGAAATAATTATTCTTCTGGTTATAGTCTTCTTGAAATGATAAATTTGGAAAACCACCCATTCCTATATGTATACCAACTATCCTTGGTCAAGATTTCAGACATCTCGACAGAAGGGACAGTTAGTGAAAGTGCAGCATATGTATATTCAAAAAATTTGCTTTAATATACAGTTGTTGATCAGATAGGAGGGCATAAGAAATGAGCGAAGCAGTATTTGCATGGCTGTAAGTGTAGTATGGTCTAGTTATTGAATTTATTCTCAAATGTCCTTAGGTATTCTAAGATGTATATATACAAGGATCCTCCGATCACATGAATATAGCTAGTTTGCACATTGAACTTGTTCTGAACAATGGCAAGGGCCAAGATTCCTTTTTTATGTACAGTTAGTCTAGACCATACAGTATTTATGTTAGGAAAGGTCCAAGGGTTTTCCCATTGTTCCTTTGTGTAACCAAAAAGTTTAGGTAAAAAAAGGTAATCCATCCTCCATTGGAGTTCGGACTACAAAAAGATGGAATAAAAAATGTTAGCTCCTCACGAAATGTCTAAAATTCTGACCTTAGTAGTGAGTAGACAATCTTGTTTTTCTTCGTAACTACTGCACTTGATAACGCCTGGGCTTGGTATGGAATGACGCTTAACGCCCCAGGTTTGTCTTCAGCAGCTTGTACCTCTGCAGCCTCCATGATTTTAGTCTGTGTTTCTTGATTTTCTGGACTTGACTGCAGCTGATATCTGTTTGGATGGCCTTTTCTGACATTACTGATGTTGGCTCATCTGTTTGCGTCTCCTGATCTTGTCCTTGTCCAGGTTCTTCCGCATCAGAGATCTGCATTTTGGCCTGATTGGAATCTGGCCTCTTCTAGTTCTTCCTTCAACTTCTCATAGGCAATCATCTGCGGCTGCAGATATTTGCATCTGAAAGGTCCTGGATCATCCGCTCCTGAATTCCCTTCCCACGCTACTGGATCAATTCGGTACCCTGCCATGAGATACGAAGGCACCGAGTGTGGACTTCGACGCTAATTCGCTAAGAGTATTGCTTTCTTCGGCCTGTTTTTTGTGTATCTGATTGTCTTTCTTTAGCATCTCTGCAGAATTTTGCAGTGGGCAATTGACCTCCTGAGCACTACTGAGTTTCATTGCTCAGTTCCTCATTGCTACTTTGAAGAGTGGCTCGTGCTCGTCTTTCTTCCTGCAAGAAGCCTGTAGGGTCTGAAGTTGTTGTTTGAGAAGGATGTCTCATTTTCGAAAGCGTTGGACTGCTCCTGCATCTCTTCCAACACTTCAAGTGGTGGCATCATGCCTTCCTTTTGTTTCTTCCAGCTTTGTCTCTTACCTGCTCAGCTCAGCATTGGCTGCTTTGAGCTCCTCATTCTATAGGCCAACTGAGCCTTAGTTTCGCTCAGCCTCTGCATCTGTTTGGGTGAGGTCTGTTCGGACTCTTTCATACTTGGACCCCAGCTTCCTGAATACCTTTTCCAAGAGGGCAAGGTGTTGTATAGTTGCCCGAGTATCTGGCAGTAGTGTTCCAAAAACCTGTTGATAATAACTCGGCATCGAGGATTGGTTCCTCGACGTCACTTTCGCTACCACTGCGGGGTCCTCAGAAAGCTGCTCTACTCCTTGGGGTTCTGGTTCTTGTGTATTTCAGTCTGATTTTGCTCTTGATCAACAATGTTCTCTGCCTCTTCTTCACGTCCGTATTTCCTTCTGGACTGGTCAATGGTGTATATAGGGACGATGGCAAAGACATCCTCACCGAGCTCCCTTGACTTGATGATAACATTGTGGATGCTGCGGTGGTTGCCTTTGATGTCTGTATTTAGGATTTCGCCTCAATTGATGGCGCTAGCCTTGGTAATACTGGTGCAATCCAGATATCCTCCTGCAACTGTCAGCACATCCTGCATGCATGCATAAGATGCCCATCTGTTGACCCAGTCTGAAGCACTGATTTACTTTTATTATTTATAGAATTGCTTAAAAGCAATATTGTCCGAATTCAATCTGCTCTCTATTTAAGAGTTTAAGACTATCAGCAGGTATCCCATATTGGGTATTTGAAATTGTGTACTCTTGCTCCAGTAGAAAGATAGAAGCAAGAGTAAATCGAGACGAAGCTCTTGAGATTGGGGTCTCTAATGTAAGAGAGTTTGTATCCCCGTTTCTCAAGATAAGCTCTTCTTGAAAATCTCTGCTCTCACGGAATGAAATCTGGTTTTTGGTAGCTGGCATACTACCATCCATAGGCAATCCTAAGGCACGACAGTATAACCCCAGCTGTGACTATAATCTCTTGATTGTGGACAGTTGTGAAATATGTCCTTTCTCTGATTCGCCCAAGTTTGCGAATCAACTCATAACAAAGATCAATAAGAATAACTGATGGACTGAATTGAAGAGATACCTTCAATTCGTGCGCAGATACAACTATGGGTTGTAAGATTGGGTAAACACTAGGCTTGGGTGTGTCTTGAATACAATCGCCATAGTGCTTGCAAGTGTAAATGAGAGATGGTAGACAAGAGCTTGATCGCAACAATTCGCAATTTCGGAGAGCAAGAGTGACGACAACAACTGAAGTGTTTGAGGTTTTAGGCGTATTGATGATATTTCGACGG